>CM060905.1:946286709-947536709 GCA_030737815.1 Allium fistulosum
TTAGCCTTGCTGCATCTCCCCTGTTTTAGTCATTCCCGGTTAATGAGGCTTGAGGCTACGTTTACCTTTCAAGAACAATTCCACTTAGAATGCTCATCGTCCCCCAATAACGATGTTCTGATAGCATTCGTCCATACAAGTTGTCCTTTGTCTGGACAAACCGAGTCGTCGTCTTCACCATCTTCACGATATCACGATTTGTAACGTTCAAACCAGATCGAAGTGGTTTTCGGATAATTAAACCCGATCCCGGACTCTTCGAAACGATCAGGGGATTTGACCAAATTTGATAGTCGGTTATTTAACTATCAAATAACATCCATAAGCAGTCACTAGGCCCTATATACATTTTCCAAAATATTTATTTTCAAAATATCTTTATAAGATTTATATATTCAAATCTCTTCAAGTATTTCAATATTTGAAAATAAATCCAACACTTATCCATAACAGGATATTTCAATCCGTATCTCACTTCTACACTTAGTGAAATATTTCCAACTTCGATTTATAATCCCTTACATAGAAAAATATCTCGATATAAATCCTTCGTCGCTAATATTTCCAAAAACCTTTCATTTCCACACTTAGGAAAATATTTTAAGTCCATTTTCCCACAATCATTTCAAATATCAATACTTAGGAATTTTCTTATCTTATCTCCTACATTTTCCAAAATTTATATTAAATTCTTTTACGTCTTCCAAAATCGATTATACTCACTTTTAATCTCGTTTATTCATTTACAACTTCTAAAAATCATATCCGTTTCCACATCTCGAGAGAGATTATAAATAATTTAAAATCATTTCCAAAACTCTATATATGTATAATAAGTATTTTTAAAGAATGATAATTTATTTTGAAAACACGTTTAAGTAATTGTTTAAAATTTTAAAATACTTATATAAACATTGATAATTTATTCCCCATTTCATTTTCAAATAACTAATTGATTTACAAAGCTTATTATAAATATGTGAATTCATTTCAATAAATAGTAAATATTTGAATAATCTACTTCCCGAAATATTTCACTACTAACAGCTTATATATTCATAATTCGATAAATAAAATTTCCCTTTTACGAAAAACAACCTAACTTCTTAAAATTAAAAATATATTTTTAAAATCTCAATAACCAATTAAATTTATAAATTCCTCTTGATTCCCAACACATCGCTTTCATCCCGATCTCCTTAACCATTTTCACTTTTCAAAAATAGTATCCACTATTTTTTCTCAACCCTATTTCCATATCCTAATATAAATTCACCATATGAATTTTATATTCCCAATTTATCGTTTTCCCTTATTTATAAACACCGTTTATAAATTTGATAACCCATTAGGATTTTACTTGTTTATAAAAACAAATCTTATTTATAAAATTTCATTTTATAAACCCATTTCCTTATAAATTCCATTTATTCTGCCAATATAATTTTTTTATCGATTTCAACTCCTTTTTACATTTTTCGGATATCATTTAAAAATCCTTTATATAGATTATTTTTAAAAATCCCTATTTAAACAATTATCGAAATTATTAAGCACAACCAAAAATTAAATTATTGTTTTATTCAATCAGTTTCTTTTTAAAATAGTCCAAATTTCGATATAATTATTTTTATATTCAAAATCTCCTTTTTGTTCCTTAAAAAGTTAAAAATAATATTTATGGTATTTAAAAGACCAAAATCAAGGCCAGTGCTACTATAGCATCCAAAATTCAATCACAACAAATCTATATCAGATTTATTCACACACATCATATATCAATATATATGAATAATTAAAACATTTTTGTGGAATCCAGTTGGATCCCTCAAACCTGTTTCTCTGCATCCACAGATGTTACACAGTATAAAATATCAATCCCGCTTCGAGACGGATATTAAGGTAATATAGGGTCATCCGCTATTATGCGGGGCGCATAGGGTCTCATCCGCTCCAACGGCGGAAAATATATCCAACTATTAATATATACCACTATATATATATATATATATATATATATATATATATATTATAACATCCAAATGATAAAATTTATTAAATTCATCCAACCAACCAATAATTTAAATTCAACATTTTTACATTATAACTAGCAATCCAAATGAGTGAGATTTTACTCACCTTGATTTTTTTTTAATTTGCTGCTCGTTCCAATTTTTTTAAATTAAATCGAACAACGTTCGATTTAAATTTAAAATCCCAGCCGACTTCGAAAAATCCCAAACCAAATCTATTTCACAGATTTTCCCGATACGAACCAACTCGACTTGCTTAATGATTTTTGGGACCTTGTATGTAAATTATATTAAATTTTATTAGCGGTCTCAATTTAAATTTCTTAATTAAAAAACTGATTATATATTTTAAATTTAGTTACAAAAAAATACATCCTTCCTCAATATCGTTCTCGTTCCCCTCTACAGCAGCCTTAACTTGGAACAATTCGCGCCCCCTCCAACCTAGCACGAATACGACACACATCTCCTCCCACTCTGCCGCATGTACAGTCCCAACCTCGCGCTCACCCTTCCTGCCTAACTGCGGCTGCTTGAGCCCCTCATGTTCGCGCACACGTGGCGTAATGATCGTGCCTCCAAACCCTACCACAACGTCTCGACCACGCATCGAGAAACTCGACTACGACCTCACTGACCATCGCAACAGGTGACGAAACGCCGCTCCCCCCCAACTCCGTCCTTCAAAGCCCTCGATCTCTGCTCAAAAATCGCGACTCCCTTCGTGCAACTGCCCTACGCGCTCACGCGTGCTCACTTCCCTGGCCTCAACTCCAGCCTGCTTCACGATTCGATTGATTATATATACATATATTTTTATTTCTCTGATTTCAATTTGAACTGATAAGGAAGGAAGCACGCGTGATTTAAATAAAGTAGGGGAGATGGGAAAGAAGAGAACGTGATTGAACAGGTTTATGGCTCTTATAGGATAGGTAGGTCGGCTATGTTGACTATGATTTGATTTCATTTTTATTCATTCAGAATATAATGTATTATATACGGTGAAACCTCGAACTCCTATTGAGGTGTGCCGCTACCTTTATTCTGAACTCAATGGAACAGGTTTTGTAACCTAATTTGATCGTACGTGTAACATAGCTTTTTAAATCGACTATTTAAATTAAATTCAATTAAATTATTTTAGGAGTTTTCAGATCGTACGACCAAACGGTACATTCAAACACTGCGAAATTTAAAATCCGATAATAATACACTATTACAGATCCAATGAAACTGGTTTTGTCGAATTCCGAAACTGTGCCCCGGATCGCTATTTTAACGTGTCGATTAAATCGATGATTTCAAAAATTTACGAAATCGTTTGAAATTCCAGTTTTAAAATCTTACAAACTAAATTATAATTACAAATCCAATATTTAAAACCATTTAAATATTCAAAATTAACCGTCGAAAAATCCGGGTCGTTGCACTATGAAAATCCGTCTCATTTTGTTTGAACAATCATAAAAATGAAAATATAAAGATCATTATAGCTAAATTAATCTTTATATAAGATGTTTGTCTCATCAAATAAACTTATAGTAATAGAAACTCTTAAAAATATTCATCCATCTATGAAACCATATTCTTTTATTGTTAAACTAACTTTATATGTATTTATGCATATGTGTATGTATTTATGTGTCCGTTTCAATTTAAAGCATTGCCAATTATATATGACTACCCTCATGCATTTAGCATTAAGATGGTGATGTATATTATAATTTGAATCGTTTTATGTTGTCCTACTTACTGACATAAGTTGACAAAGAAAACAGTTTCCAAAGCCTTGCAAGTTTTTTATAATTGCAAATTAATAAACTTCCATGAATTCTATTTCTTTATTCTGTTTGGAAAAGATGATTTGTAATCATCCTTCTATATTGAATTCCTAAACATGCTCTCAACCTATTTCACCAGACATGTATTATTTGGTCAATAGGTGAGGGAGAAGCCAATATATATATGGGTTTCAAGTATGACTATAAAATTTCCAACTCAAACAAGTAACAACAAACATTACTAATCCTCAAAATACACGCATATATCAATTAGTGCAGTTTCCATCAAATTTGAAACCATGCTTGTGGAACTCAAATCATAAACAAAAAAACACATGTCAAATGATTTACAATGATAAGAATAATTATCAACAAAAAATATTAACTCGTTATCAAGGCAAATCTAAAATGAAATAAAACAAATATAGGATAAATGCAGAGATCATGGTTTGTAATAATTCATTTATCCTCATGTCGGTAAGTTTTCAAAAGTGAAATCATCATTTGTATCATAATTATTTATAGAGGATGATGATTTAGTTGTTAGTGCACATCGTTAACCAAACAACTGATTTTAATTATCTCAATATTAGACTTGTACATATTGAGTGTTTATTTGATCGACTTGCAAAATCAGATAAAAACGTGATGTCTTAAAAGTATTCCTTCACCGTGTAGCAAAGGAATGAAGCGTAAAAGGTTAAAAATCTCTTAATAGTTAAGTTCCACTTTGGACCTGATATAACAAAAACTGTAATGGAACCGGTAGAAAATACGATAATATAGAGGTTATTATTCTTTATTTGAATACTAAATAGGTTATTATTCTTTATTTGAATACTAAACAGCGATTGCCTCACCTTACTGATGCTTTCAAGCTCTTGATTAGTAAGAAAGTGAGACTGAAAATCTAATAATAAAAATTTCTGAATAATAATTCAGGTAGTTATGTATATACCTCTATTCTATACTTGAATGTAAAAAAGAAATGTAGACTATATTTGAAGACATAATTCATATATTATTTCTAATGGTGTTAACAAAACACAAGAATGACACAGATACTGAGATTCTTTGAAAAAGAATAAATTTTTTTGCAGTGTTGTGACTCTCTTGATGCATATGAATTGTCTAAGGTCAATAATTCCATTAGCAGTTTTGTGAGAAATAATAATAATAGTATAATATAAATAATATCATGTTTTTTCATACTGGTGGTAAGGAGCTTTCAATTTTTTCTCTAAAGTGTGATGGAACTCAAACAGTCAATACCCAATATCTTTGCGTGTTCATTGTATTCATACAATGATGACTTGATGTGATGGGCTAAAGGGATTAAATTTCAAAAGGGTAATATTTTTTAGCATTGCTTAAACTATTTAGTACTACTCTTACCATTAATATTTATAATTAATCAAATGATTGCGCATAGCTTGTACGGGGTAAAATTTTTGACACTTAGTTATCCTGGTTATCTCCATATTCGTTCAACATAGCATCACAATTCCTTCGCATATTGCTACTCTTTCAGAATCTAATCCTTTAGAAACAAAAGCTAATGTGACCAAAACCAAGGAACATAGAAAACACGCAGCCAAAACGTGCATAAGACACCGAACAGCCTAATGAAACACGCGATCGATAATGATCAAAATTGAATGCTTTTACATCAATTATCTCTGATCCATAACATATCCACTTTTGTAAAACGGAATAAGAACATTTTCTTCTTTAGCAAAAATGCTTAAAGTGTAATAAAATAACATCCGGATCGGTCTTGAAATACCAGCATGAGAAAACTCTTTTGTGATGAACATATAGTAATTCTATGAGAGCATGCCGCTAAATGCGGAGCGGTTTTAACTCACAAGAACAACTTCCACACATGAATAAATATAAGCAAATAAAACAAAACTCAAACTTGAAAGAATAAGTATAAATAAGGTCACAATCCGAACTTAAAGGTTGGATGCAAATAATTAAACATCGAGAAGAACTCCAGCTACATCATGATGAAATTAAGAAAAAAATTCAAAGATTTGAATTAACAAGGAAAGAAATTTTCCAACAACGAGTAGGAGGGTGTGCCTTCTTACTGAAAGTATACCTCTAAAAATATACTTGAAATGGTCATATACTCTTTGACACCTCTCGTGAACTCGAAATATACTTGAAATGGTCATATACTCTTTGACACCTTTCGTGAACTCCAAACCAGAGCTCCCCAATCTTACCGAGAATTCGAGTAGTTCACATCTCTGTGCGCATACTATCAAAACCGAACCTAAAGTAGATGTGAAAATACCCTAATGGAAGCAACATCACATAACTTGACCCCACTTGTGTTTTGGTTTTAGTCATTTCCGACAAAGGATGTCAATACTCAAATGAGCAACAAATCGTCTTAAATTGATGATACACAAAAAAAAAACAGAATCGATAGTCAATAAATCAACTATTGAGAATAATTAAAAATGATCGTATATGGAAAGTAAATCTTATATTGTTATCACTACTCGTCAATTCCATACTTGTACTATTTCTCGGCTGAAAATGAAGTCAAACAAGTGAAGGTATTGTTACCTCTAGGATCGCATTGGCTACATTTTTAACTTTCAAAATAGGGACGAGTTTTCATAGTTCGACGTTTAGTGCTTAGAGTATGACTAAATCCTTTCTATATAAGTGATATCAGATTATGAAAGTTAAATTTCTTATCCTTTCCGTAACTGAATTAAAACTTTTAAACTTTTAAAACTTGAACTTGTGCTTGGTTTTCACATCATAAATGTTTGAAAAACAAATTAAGGATAATCTTTGAAAAAATTATTTTTTTAAAAGATTTTCTCATTTATAAATTTCAAACAATATTTATTATTCCAGAAGGTGATAAATCAATTAAAATACTTTTATAAATTAGAAACCACATTAGTTATCCCAAAAGAGAATTAATCAACTTTATAACAACTTTAATAAATAAATCAATTATCTTTAAACAACATTATTAAATCAGATAATTAATTTTAAACACCTTTGTTTAAACCAATTAGTTAACTTCACACATCATTTATTTAAAATGAGTAATTAATTTTAAATATCATTATTAAAATGAATAATTCACTTTAAAACATTTATTAAGTCACTTAATTAACTTTAATCACTTTAATTAAATCAGTTAATTAACTTTTATCATCATTAATAAATTTATTAATTAAATTTATTACAATTAAATAATAATCCAAAATATATTCAAACCCTCAAATTCCTTCTAAAAATTTACCTTTACAAACCCATCTGAAAAGAATTTACAGAAATCCTTAAGATAAATAACCTTTATAAATCTAAAGCAACTTTAATCATCCCGAAAAATAACTAAAAACTAGTTTATAATCTTTATGAATTTTTAAGCGACATTAATTATCTTACGAGATAATTAATCAAATTTATTATCTCTTTATAAATTTTAAACAACGGTAATTATCCTAAAAGAGAATTAATTAAATATATAACTCCTTTCATAAATTTTAAATCAACATTTATCCTTTGTTTTCAAAATTCTCCAAATATATGAAAATATGGTTTTAAACCACTCTCAAAGTGTAAAAACAAAACCAAACATAATTTATTTTGTAAAAAAAATACAAGCTCAACTTCAACGCCCAACAAGGATTTATGGAATGATATTTCATGAGTGATGGTACATCGATAATCGCTGTAACGGCAATCAAACAAAATGTCATAAATGTTTTCAACCAAACATGAATATAAGCAACATAAGAATATAAGTAAATAAATACATATTGGCGAGAAACCCTTAGAGCCTCTCTACAAAAGTCCCCTGCAAATTACAATGAGCATGTATTTCGAAGTGCCCATAGCTATCTATTCACTACGTACGCTCCGACTTTCCATTTATTTTTGTTTCCTATAATAAAACAGTTATTTATGCCATCCTTTTTTTCGAGCAGGAATTTAAATCCAAAAAAACAATCAAACAACAATATAAATTGTCATCCAAATATTCAGTATTACTCTGTAGCAACATTGATATCATATAATTTATTTTAAGGTAAATAAACTCACCGAAATTCCAACGGACGATTTCGCGTTTCGGTTCGGTCTAAAATCAAACGACGTCCGATTTTAACCCCAAATTTAACTAGCTCCAAATTAGACGAACCCAGTTTCAACGCGAAGCTAATGTTTCTATGAGTCCAAAGCAACTGTCCGCGTCCAAATACGACCTCGTAGGAGCAAGATATTGATTTTATAAGGATTCAAAATTAATTAAATAATTAAATTGACTAATCACTTAATTAATTTCTAATTACCTAAATCAGTTTACAACCCTTCTTCCCTAAATGAATAACTCCCGCCTATCACACATATATGCACGGCAAACGCCCTCCCTCCTAAGATATAAAGCTCTGCACCTCTATTTGAAAAGCCGTCTTCTCCGTTGCTCCCTCTCTTTGATCTCCACGCGCCCATACCCAAAACCCTCTACTCTACTTGCTCTGATCAATCATGTCCTACACATGTCGTTCACCAAAACCCTAGAGCTGCATACCTCTAGAGACAATCGAACCAAGCCAAAACTTCGACACCGACACTTCTCGCTACCACAAACCCGAAACCACTCATCGATTCGCCTACCATCGAATAGAACACCTAGGACCTAAAACCCTAGTCGCTACCCATAATTCTAGCTTTGCCCAAATAATGACCGCACGAGGCAAAATAGGTAAGGAGTTGTAGCTTGCGTCAATATAAGTTCAAAGGAGCTGACTTTCCATTTTTTTCATCGAGTATTTGTTATGATTTTGAATTTTACATGGAGCAGCCTTTTTTCTTTTAATTTACTGAAGTTTGCAAAATGGAAAATGGTAAAGATGGAAAGAAATGAGAAGGAACGTGAATATACAAGAGGGAAAAATGAATTTTAAAACGAAATGAAAGAAATTTAAGTATTTTAAAGGTTTTGATTTTATAACCAAAGGTTTATTGCCGCCTTTACAAGGTAAGCAATTTTTAAGCAACATGTCTAATCAAAATCAAGTCAAACTCAATTCAAGTAAAAAAAAAATTGATTTTTTTTTTAATTTTTTTTTAAAAGATCTATTTATGGTACTCTGCTATACAATATTCCGTTCGCGTACGGACCGGGCACGATAGAAATAAATATATAATTGTGCATCAAAATGTGACATGATCACAAATCAATAATAAAATACACAGATTATTTTATTCCTTGAAATATCAAAAATACCATCGTTTTTCGAAAAATCATCTAAGGAAAAATTAAATATTTTTCAAATTAAAAAAGTTATGGAAAATCCATTGAATTCAATTAAAAATACTATGATAAAAATCAAATCGTTTTATTGATAATTGATTTTCTTATTATTTATTCGAACTATTTATTACTCCAAATAAATTTACCAAATGAATTTACCATTATTATTTATTAATTAAAAGGAGTTAAATAAAGCTACTAACACATTTAATTAATATCGATTTCAGAATTCAAATATTTAATTCTCAATTCAAATATTTAAATATTACCTATAATTGAATATAAGTTATTTACATTTTTAAATACCGATTATTCAAATATTTAAAATCAATTAAATATTCAAAATAAAAAACAATAAAATTCTGGGATGTTACATTCTCCCCCTAAAAGAATTTCACCGCCGAAATTCCCAAAGGAAGAAAATATCTCCAAACCCTTAAGTTTAAAAACTAATAATTAAAATGAGTTATTAAACTTATTAGTAAAACCCCAAATATTATGGAAAATTCTGGCAGTACCTCCTTTGTACGGCTGATCCGAAAAAAATACAAGTCGCCATAACTAGCCCAAATCAATCAAAGGGTAACAAAGCCAAGCGGCCTCCCATATCTAAGTCATAAAATCATCAAAAATCAAAATGGAAATTACTAATTCTACCATATTTGATTTTTTATTTTTGCAAGCAACCTATTATCTCTATGCAAATGCAAGTGCGCAAGAAATTAAGTAGAAATTTCTTACATCCCTGTACTTACGTAATTCAAAAGGGAATCATGCTGATAAAAGAGAAATACACAAGCAACATAAACAAGATAATAACCATATACAACAAAAATACAGAGAATAATCTGTAATAAAATTGTACGCATCTAATTTTTTTTCCAAATGATAAATTTTAGAACTATATACTTTGGATTATATATTCAAAATCTAATTTTAAATTCCTCAAAAGAGAAATAAATCAAAACTAAAATCAATTATGACAAGGAGGGGACTCCTCTTACCGAAGCATGATATGACTCTAAAATTAAAACAACATGGGGCATCTAATGGTATTCTGGTTCTTCACAGAACAATAACTAGAGAAAACAAATATACCTGGCGAATCTTCCAAATCGAAAAACTACCAATTGCCCAACTTTTAGTCATAACCAAATTTTTTTTTCAAAAAACAACTCATCGAAACTCCTTTCAAATATTCTGAAATAACAATACTTTACCAATGTTTTTTAAAAAAATTATTATTATTTCTTTCACAAATTCTTTCAAAATCACTTTTCCACAAGATTTGAGATTTAAGTCCTAACAAATAACAACTTTATAACCTGTAATCTATAAAATTACACAGCCAATCAAATCAAATAAAATCAATCAAATTCCATAAAGGAATAGACTAACACTTAACACCATTAAATTGTTAAGTGACTTAGCAAATAAGATTTAAAATTTTGCTTAAGTTCACAACTTTTCTCGATCGTCTAAGGATATAGATAATTTCCAAAGCAACCAAAAGTAATATATAAATATCCGCAAGCCCATATGATATACATAAATCATCCATATGCAATATCTGATCTGACTACTTGCTTGGATATATAAGCTTCACTTTTGAACTATTATCGCTCACTCGACATCCCTAGTGCGGCCTCTAATCAGGTTCCTTGATTAGAAATCCATATTCTCCTTGCATGGTTATATACTATAATAGAAAATCTTAGTATCATATTAAGAATCCGAATCAAGTGTTTGTTAATAAGAATCAAGTGAGAAATCCATTTTCGGACTGTTGTGAATCACCCGAAGTTATGTATTCGAATCCTAGATCAAGAACCGTGCGGATAAAATGATCTACGAACAACTTACGTACTTAATCTTATTGGTCTCTTAATTGCACCAATCTTTTTCTAAATCACTTTTATTTTTATTATTTCATTCGATACTAAAATTATTTATGAATTATTCTATAAGTTTCCACTTTAGTTTTTCAAACATTTTATAAAGACTCATCTTTTTAAACATTAAATTAAAAACTTACTCCACTTTTATTTACTTATATAATATTGTTCTAAATCCTAAGAGTATAAATGAAATGTCAATTTTATTTTATTTATTACATTTTTTAGAATTTTAATGGAGACCCAAACAAAATATGGGTCCTAAAAATGAGTCCACCTTTCGGTCTCTTTAACTTAGAGTAATCTAAGGAGAGATATTTACTAGTTGGCCCAATAACATCAAATAGCTTACACAACTTAGATGCTTAAACAAAAACTATGGTTTTAATAAAATTAATTTACCAAAAATTTTCTATCTAATTTAACCCATTCAAAACTTGAGTTAAATTATCTCTTTTCTATTCAAGAGTTAGAAAATTTTCATTTATCAATTTATTAATCAAAAAACCCTTTTTATTTTAAATAAGTTCCCTTTAAGGGAACTTAAGAACTAAAACCTGATTTTTATTTCAAATCGTTTTTGAAATAATAATAATATACAAATCATACTTTTGGAGTTTAAAACAAAATTTGTTTTACGAAAACAACCCTATATCAAATCATACTTTTGTATATGAACGCCGATGATGCTGCAGTCCTCACCAGAATTATTTATCAACGACAGAAGTGAATTCAGTGCTTTCATATCTCTTTTAAAATCCTTTTTAAAATAGTTCTATACAGTAATACTTTTAAATAATACTATTATTATTTATTCTAAAACTTTGAAAACAACTTTCGAAAACACCGAGATTTAAGTTCTCAAATTCTCTACTTAATCCCTTTTTATTTATAAACTCTATTTATATATTATACTTATATAATTTCACTTTGAAATATTTATTTCCATAAATACTTCCAAGTAATATTACCATTACTTTCTCCAAAATCATTTTGAAATCAATTCAAGTAATATCGGGGTTTTAAATTCAAAAATCCTTTTTAAAGCATATTTTATAAACCAAAATTACCATTGTATGAAATCATTTCATACTATAATAATTTTTTCTCAAATATTTATCCTCTAAATGTCTTACCTTCCCGCTTAAATTAAATAAACAAATTTTCAATAAAAGATGACTTTTAACCTAACATTTTCACCGAACACCTTATAGTCAAATTATGAAACTTAACTCACAAGGGGATATTTTTAATACACTCACAATTATCAAATAATAAATGCTCATAAACTGGACGAGCATAAATTAATAACCAATTAACGATAATCAATGCTCCTAAATTATACGAGCACGACCAATCAAACAATAAGGATAATATTAAATATTATCATTACCAAACAAACAACAACCTAAATAACTATATAAATTTTGAAAGTTATTCCTTTATATATATAAAATATATACTCCTAGGACAAATATTTCATTTACCAAATTTTCAAATATTCGGTATCTTGTTCATTTGCTTTGTTTATGTAACAACACTGTTTTTGAAGCCAAAATATTGGACAAATCTAATTATAATAAAAGAATTCGAATTCGATTTTTGATAATTAGTATTTTGAAAATAAGATTTTGTTTTGATTAAAATCTAATTAATAATATATTTTTGTTTTAACAAGTTAAATTAATTAATAAAATAATTCAGAAGATATATTACACCAGATAAAGTATTATTGTTAAATATAATATATTTAGAATATAAAATATATATAATTGAAATAGATGAAAGAAGTTTTAATT
Source organism: Allium fistulosum (assembly GCA_030737815.1). Taxonomy (NCBI): domain Eukaryota; kingdom Viridiplantae; phylum Streptophyta; class Magnoliopsida; order Asparagales; family Amaryllidaceae; genus Allium; species Allium fistulosum. Next base: position 946,299,517 of record CM060905.1, read on the forward strand.
AATATTTAGTTAAATCACTAAATAATCGACGAAGATTAATAAATCTATTTTATATCAATACAGTGAATAATTGAATAGAGTGAGGCAATATTGAATTGAAGAAATTGTGTTGTTATTGGAATTTAATTTGTCCAAAGTAGAATAAACAAATTTAAATTAGAGAAAAATACCTACAAATAAATAAAGTGCAAATTGAAGTCACCCTTTTGACCAAAATGAAATGCAAATTATCCTTAATAAAACAAAGCCCAACCCAATTATAAAGCACAGACTACTTCCTTTAACAATTAGCCTGGACTCTACAACCAGCTTGCTTCAATTGCCCTAATCCCACTTTCAATACGTACAAAATCAAAATGAGAAAGAAGAAAAAAAATTAAACAAAAAAGTAAATAACGCGCATGAAGAGAGAACGCCTGGGCGGACCACGACGAGGTGAAGTGGGCGGCAACCTTGAGTGAAGCGGAGTGGCTGGTACGTCGAAGGCTGGAGATTGAGGCATGGAGCATTAGGAGGTGCGTGACGAATTTGGGTGAAGCGGAAGGGATTGTGTTGGCACATGGACTTGGTAACAGCATAAATTCAAGAGCATTACTTGGCAATAATTGATGTCGTGGCTCCGATGATGGCATTGCTGAGGCGTCAAGTTATGGTAGCCGGGCATGTTAGGGTTTAGTATAGAGGCTGAAAAGCAAAAAAGGAAAGTTTCATCAAGCTGATAGTTAAGGTGAGTTGTTAAAACTCATGAATTCCATATCTAATTGTGTGATAATCTTTAGTTGTTGATGGTTAGATTTGGTGAGTTATTCTATTAACTCACACATCTATATCTATATTATTATATCCGTTTTGCATGCCTTGTTTGGGCTATGGATTCAATCGGCATCAAATGATATAGATTAGATTTACTTTTTTGGTGATATATGGATTGTATGTAGATTGAAAGAGGCTAAATTGCAAATTGAGTTCCATTCGTTTGCAAATTAAATTCTTCTAACTACATACATTGTTTATGTGACCAAAGCTGTCGGAAAGCAACTCGGGTCACTAAATAATTCCATATTATGGAGTTATATTTTATAGAGCGATGTTGGCTCCGGATGTTGAATTTTCTATGGTTTTATTGTTTGAATTGTTTAAATGTTTTTAGAAGAATTTCAAAAATGACATTTTATCTATTTTGATCCTTATTGGAATTTAGTTTACAAAATATAGTTAAATTATATTATATTCTTAACTTATTTCTTAATTCAAAATTTATATTCAAAACCTTTTAAGATGAGTAATATTTATTCATAAAACCTTTTTAAATTTACTGTTATAAGTATATTAAAATTTTGGAAATGTTGTAGAGGTAAAAGATAAAATATAGTATATTTTATGAAAGCTGTTATGAAAGTAATAATTTCAGTTTTAAGTGATTTTAGTTAAAAAAAAGGTTTAAATAATTTTTAAAGAGTTCCAAATCTTTTGTAAATAAGTAACTCTTCTTTAAAATGAGTTTATGGATTTAAAAGTGATTTTAGAAAATTATATCTTTGTAATAAAATTAATTTAAAACCTTTTTATGTTATTTATTATGGATTTGAGATTTTAATGAGATTTCGTGTTTTTCTATGGAACAAAGAATTTTAATAAATGATCGAATTATCGAATTGGTGTAGGCCATTTTGTATAATTATTTCGCTTATTATTATAATTTGTTAAATAAAGTTTGAGTAGAAATTAATAGCTTTTATTAAATACTTGAATTTACTTTCTGATATGGGAATGTTAGTAAAGTTCTAGTGATTACTAAAATGAAAATGATCTACACTTTAGAGTTGTATTATCTTAGGGTGTTCGAATTTTAGGTCGATAGATCCCCAAGAGAAGTCCTCTCATTTTTCATTGACCTGAGAGTCGATATTTGGGTAGCACTTAATGAAACTTCTTTGGGAGGTGTTAGTGACCTTGCTAGACAAAACTGCTTACTGAGGTGCTAACAGCCTTGTCCTCCCGAGGAAACTGCTTAGTAAGGTGGTAGCGACCTTGTCCTCCTGACAGAACTACTTAGTGGGGTGGTAGCAACCTTGTCCTCCTGACGAAACTATTTAGTGAGCTGGTAGTGACATTTTTTAAGGCGAAACTGATTATTGAGGTGTTAGCGACCTTTTGCATTGCGTTCGTGGCTATCATAATCTTTTCGGTGTCGAGATTATGGTTATTTATTGGTGTAATCAGGTATCCATTACCATTTCTTTTTCGGAGCATTTGTATTCGGGTATGAATTCCTTTTTGTACTTCGAAGATTTTGATAAATTGGTTATCACCATATTTTTAGATGATAGTCCATTTGAGACTTAGTATGAATTTATGAAATGGTAATTTTGATTGATATGCCTTATTACGATTATCTGGTTTTCGACATATTTTTATTATGGCTTATTTTATTGTTAAGACATATATTGATATGAATTTTGAAATGGTGATTTGGCTTGATATGCCTTATTATGATCAATTGGTTTTAGGCATATTTTGAGATGACTTATTTTATGATTAAGTCATGTATTTATGATATCATATCTCACCTTTTCATTAGATATATTCTGACTGGTTTATTTTATAATACTTGAGTCAGGCCAAGACTCTGTAGGTATAGGGACTTACTGACTTTTGGATTTTGTGCTAGCACTGGAATAGATTATTTTGACGGTTTCATTTTACTTCACTATTGTATATATTGACATTTGAAGGATATGTCATGTATACTATTTAGTAGTCACTGTGTACTTGATATAGTATTTTGGATGCGATGTATATATTATGTGGGTCTAGTACTGATATTTTGTAGACTCACAATTTTTATGTATATCATGTATATTATTCCGCTATGATCCGTGACTCTGATTCTAATTTATTTATATCATATATTGTTCTTAATATTCTAAATCTATGTGTCTATTAATTTGTATTAATACTATACACATCAAAAATTTTAGTTCAGATCCTTAAAAGGTAATAAAGACGTGTCAATGTTAGTCCGAAGATATAGTCATATTAGGTTGTCCTTCAGCAGCTGTATTCTCAGTGTTATTAGACAACATTACTTGTAACGTTCTTTAATAATATGGGTATAGTGTTGGGTTCATTATAGCTTGGTATCAGAGCCATGTTCAGAACATTATAGAATATAATTAACATAGAGTTGAGATCTAAACCTAGTAAGACTTAGAGTCATGTCCCTTGGTATGCAGGGTAGAACTTAGAATGTATTCCTATTTAGGATAAAAATATAAATAATTATTGCAAAAAATCATCGAGACGTATTTGTAGAAAATTTTGAAGTACTTTACAAATTATTATTATGAAAATGATTTGAAATTTTGAACTCACTTCTGTAAAGAGTGAGATTTAATAAATAGCATAAATGAAACCTTAAATGGCTTAGAATTGAATTATTGTGTCCCGATCTGTTAGTGATCAGAGTTGCGCAGCGAAAGCTGAAAGATAGTTTTCTGCTAAAGGTGATTGTTTGTTTGTTTGATTGAAATGTATGTTGTTTGCATCAATGTTTGTTTTGTTTATGCATAATTTTAAAAAACATGAAATTGAATAAGACAGTATCACTCAAAGGATTTGTAATCCCATTTGATTCTAGTTGAACCAAATTATTAATAAAAGCTAGAGGTTTCTACACAATAAAATCGCTGGCGAAAACAAAAAATATCTAAGCTATTAATAGTTATAAAATATAGAATGACAAATACTATGTATCTAATTAAATTTGAAACTGGAAAATATACTTGATAAATAAAATAAGATATAATGCAAATTTATTAGTTGATGGATGCTTGGTTGTTTTAACATTGTAAGTGTTAACCCACTTTTTAGCAAAGCAGATTTCAATTGAACTTAGAAGATTCAAACGAGGACAGAATGACTTGTGATCTTGGAAGCACACCCACATAGACTAATAAAACAACTCAGAAAAGTTTCAACACAAATAGACTAACCATGAGAAGTCGGTCCCGACTTGAACAGGTCGGTGGAGACATCACACACTTCCATATTTTCCCTTCAAATTTTGCAGAGGCTCTACATTACCTATTTCATGTATGCCCAATCAATATCAAAGGATTCTAAACACCTAAATATCAAGATTGGAGAGTTGTGGTTAGAAACAACAGAACAAATTAAGTAATGAAGGAACCATCATCAACATCAACCAAAATATCCAAACAAACTACATAGAAAATCTCAAAATCAAGTAGCAAGGCAAATGCAAAAGGGTTCGACCTCCCCAAAGTTAACCACAGAGGTTGAAACCGATAAGAAAGGTCGATACCGATATCTCTATTTAATTTAGATAAGGTTATGATTTCATACACTCTTTTGGGCTAACTTCTAGACGTTGCTACAACTCTTTGTTTGGCCCTATACGACTACTACCGCTATAAATACAAACCATAGAGCAACCAAGAAGAGGTATTCTACTACCACTACGTAGGAGCTTTATCTCTTCTTCAACTCTTTCCTCCACATTATAGTCACCAAGATAGAAACTATAGGAAATTCTAGGACTTAGACCTTGTCTAACTCATGTATTTATGGCTTTCTCTCTCTCAAACACTTTGTAATCTTCTACAACAAGATCAATCAACTATAAAGTGGATGTAGGCTTAGTTAACAGTCGAACCACTATAAAAATTTCCATGTGTTCTTGTCTACATACTGCCTATTCTTTTACTTTTATTGGAACTGGTGCTTCACATTCTACTTTTGGATGTTGATCCATTTTTTAGATTACCATTTTGGTGCTTTCGCTAAGTACAAAGCAAGATCTGAAAGCTTAATGCTTGAATCTAAGATTTGGAGAAGATGAAAAGGCCTAATGCTAGATCTAAAACTGGAGCAAGTCAACCAGAGCCTAGAGGCAGCCATGAGGTATCCTCAAATTCTCATTAATCCATTTATGTGACCAGAGAGTAGATGGAAAGAATGATGTAAGAGATGTAGAATGGAGTGATAACTAGACAGTAGGAAATACCTGAAATATTTTTCCAAAGGACCGGACAAAAAGGAATAACTAGAGCTACAAGAATTCAGAACCAAGGGCAATGAACCAATGTAGGAGCATCTGGAATTAGATTAAAACAAATATAAACATTGCCTCACAACTCAGGGGCGCAATCTCTTTGGATATAGGATGAGCTTTAACGCCTGGAACGGGTGGTGCTAGAGCCAGAGGGGCGAATTGGAATATAAATACATGATAGTACGAGATGGAACCAAAAGCCCACCGTTGGAACGGGGCAGAATGATGTTATGGATCAGAGACTTCCATTGGAGACTCCCCCATGATTGGAATGGACTAGGGCCAGGTTCGATTCCTTTACCCTGACTTTGAATAAATAATGCAATATAAACTCAAGCCGCGCACACATTTATAGGATCCTAAATGGTCCCTAGGCACACTCTAAGTTGGATTCCTGAGATAACTATTCAGGACAATAATAACCCTATACCACTTAGACGTGTACAAAACCTAGATTAGTCTCTGGTCACGCTCTAATTCGGATGTTTGAGGTAATTACTTAGGATAATAATAACCCCCAACCACTCAGATGTGCACAAAACCTAGATTGGTCCCTAGTCACGCTTTGAGTTGGATGTTTGAGATGAACACTTAGATTTATGCTTATTTGCGTTGATTTGGATATTTGAATTTTGAAATTCCACCAAAGTGATGAATGATTTTGATCGCCTTAGATTCCTGATGAGAGAGATGGGACCAGAGTGCAAGGTGCAAGTCCCCTTGCCAGAGACCAAGCGGATGGACTTGTATGATATTGATCGCCTTAGAGTCCCAATCGAAGAGATGGGACCGAAGTGCATGGTGCAATCTCCCTTGTCGGAGAGCGAGTGGACGGGCTTGTACAAAAAGTAAGTCCCCTCATCAGAGAATGAGCAGATGGGCTTACTTGGTTGTTGAGCCCCTTTATTATAGAGTGAACGGACTTGGTAAGGATGCAGAGAGATCAAAACCCTAGATTAAACGATAAATGATCCAGAGAGTTCATCCCCTCAACTTAGAAAATAAACAATCCAGAGAGTTCATCTCCCTTAAACTAAACTTTGAACAATCAAGAGAGATCATCCTCTTAACTTAAATAATAAATGATCCGAAAAGACCGTCCCCTCAACTCAAACAATAAATGATTCGGAGAGATCGTTCCCTTAACTTAAACATCAAATGATCCAGAGAGATCATGCATTAAACTGAATATAAGGTGATTTGGAGAGATCGAGCCTAAGAATAAAATCAGATTTGATTTTGCTAAGAGGATTTGAATGCCTTGCAATTAGAATAAAACAGATAAATCCCGGCTGAACACAGGACTATTGTGGATATGTGATGTAATAATTCCAAATGAAATCAGAATAATTGTGATGTATAGATTACACTTAGTTAGAGTCTAGAGGCTTAGGCTATAACAAGTTTGGAATGACCTTTGATTTACAAGAGAATCTGAAGGAACTGGATGATTTTCCAAGATTAAAATAGCCGAAAAGATCAACTATTAAAGAATGATTACTGGAACTTGTTCTTGGGAAAATACACCTTACATTCGAAAGGCGTACTTTGGAGGGCAAGTGTTTACCCTATTTTTAGCAAAGCAGATTTCAACTAGACTTGGAAAACTCAAACGAGGACGAAATGACTTGATATCTTAGAAACATACTTAAGTAGACTAATAAAACAACTCAAAAAAGTTTTAACACAAATGAACCAACTATGAGAAGTCGGTGCCGACTTGAAGAGGTCGGTGGGGACATCACACACTTCCATATTTCTCCTTCAAACTTTGCAAAGGCTCTACTTTACCTATTTCATATATGCCCATGCAATATCAAAGGATTCTAAACACCTATATACCAAGATTGGAGAGTTAGTAGTCAGAACAGCAGAACAAATCAAGTGATGAAGGAACCATCATCTATATCAACCAAATATCCAAACAAACTACATAGAACATCTCAAAATCAAGTAGCAAGGTAAGTGCAAAAAGGTTCGACCTCCCGGGAATTAACAACAGAGGTCGATACCGACATGAGAGGTCGGTACCATCATCTTTGGTTAATCCAGATGAGGTCGCAATTTCATACACTCTTCTGGACCGACTTCTAGACTCTACTACAACTCTATGTTTGGCTTAATACAACTGTTGTCCCTATAAATACAAACCATAGAGCAATCAAGAAGGACAGATTCTACTATCACTACGCATGAACTTTATCTCTTCTTCAACTCTTTTCTCCAAACCATTGTCACCAAGGTAGCAAGTATAGAGAATTATAGGACTTAGAACTTATCTAACCGCTGTACCTGTGACGTTTTCTCTCTTAAACACTTTGTAATCTTCTACAAACAAGATCAATCAACTATAAAGTGGACGCATGCTTAGTTAACAACCGAGCCACTATAAAAATTTCTATGTGTTATTGTCTACTTATTGCTTTTTCTTTTACTTTATTGGAACTGGTGCTTTCACATTCTACATTTGGGTGTTGATCCATTTTTTGAGTTAACAGTAAGTGATTGAGCAAAATTAATATTGAGTAAGAACAACTATTGAGAGTTGAAACCTGCTCAATAGTAACAATAAGAACTTGCAGTGTCTTTAGTAGTGTAATTACCACAAGAAATATTGAAAATTTAAATTTATATAAAATGAATTGTTAATTCATATATGTGACTAATTAAATGTTAAGACGAATTAAAATTTTGATGTTTGCTTAGGGTATATATTGATGAATGTGTGTCCTATAAAATTGTTATCAGTAAATTATTATTTTTATGATAACAATAAGACTGATTGAAAGAAATTTTAATAAAAGGAAGCATCTATTTAAATTAAAATATTTTTGATAAAAGATATACATTTGGGTGAAAATTTAAGTATGTTTATTATAGGCAAGCAAATATTTTGAATAGGCATAAGTTATTAAAGATATATGTATATCTTATAGAAAATAGTTTGTGTTAAATTGCCCATTGAGTGCTTTAAGAGATTCTGGTCGATGTGTTTGATCAAAGTTATCGATAGGGATTCCTATACATTCGGACGAGAAAGTTGGACATAGTACTGTAAGTTATAATATTTAAAATATTATAAATAATTATGAAAGAATTATAAATATAAAGAAAAAACGTTTTGGAAAATTGTGTATATATACAGATATGTGATAATTTTGAAAGAAATGGCTTAAAGATAAATAATATTTTAAGAATTATTATAAACTATATATGTTTTATTTGTAGGAAAGCATCATATGAAATTTTGAAAAATAAAATGAAAGTGATTTGATATGAGGTTAAGTATCACTTAAAAAGATAAAACATAGTTTAGAAAAGTGTTTTAAATAAATAATATTTTATGGAAGTAAATGTTATATTTTGGGAAGGAGGTATTCTAAGACACTTTGATAAATAAAACAAAGAACTTAAAATTAAAAAATTCATTGTTTAGAAAACTAAATCATTGCTTGAAAAGGTGTTTTAGTAATTTGTGAATATTTGTAAATTTATAGATTCATTTGCATTAGTGCATGTTAAATATATTTTGTGTGATATTCTGAATGATAATGCATATTATATTATGGTTAGAATGAAAGTTAGAAATTATAGTTTTATAAAGTTTAAAGTGAAATAAAACTTATTTGTATGAATTTCTAATTTAAGTGAAGTTAGAAATAAGACTATAAATCATTTATGATATAATACGTTATAGGAAGTTAAATATCTTACACCTTAAAATGTTGTTATTTTCAAATTTAGGAAATGTGTTATTATGTTTTAAAGAATGATAAATATTTGTATAAAATATTTTCAAGATTAGAAAATAAGAAAATATTTAAAGGGAAAGTAATTTTGTAGACCGGTATACAAAGTTTTAAAGAATCTTTTATGGAGGTAAAGTTCATTAATATTGATAAATGAAAAAGAATCTTTTATGTGAATAAGATTTATTTATTTTGGAAAATATGGGAAATTTTATTGAAAAAAGTTTCTCGAAGTGGAAAATACTTGCAGTATTAGTAAATTCTAAATTTTAAGTAAAATGTTTTGAGAAAGAAATTTATAATAAGAAGTGTTTTGAAACTGTGAATTAATTTGAAATCTCGATAGAGAAAGTAATTTCAAATAAAAGAAGTTTTGATTTTAAACTTAAGAATACAGGTAATTTTGTAGCATTTATGATTGGATTTCAACTAAAAAGAGTGAATTTTTGTAAATTTGTAATTTTTATGAAGTTGTTTAAATTTTAATGTTATTGGAGTAAATTTTAATTACTCAATATTAAGATTGATAAAAAATGATTTAAGAGAAATTAAAATCTTAAAAATATTTCGAAGAGAAAGAGATTTATAAATCTTTATTCACCTTTGTAGTAAAAGGTGATTTGTATAAATTTCGATTTTTGACATTAATAAATAATTTGACAAACTTATAATGAAATAAGATAAATATCATTTCGAAAAAAAAATCGACGAACGTTCTGAAAAATAGTTTTAAAAGTATGAAAAGATGTTTAAAATGAAAATTATATATAAGTAAAAGTGATAGGGTTATTGTGGAAAAGAGAAATAAAGATGAAATTAAAATTTTTACTAATATGATCATAACTTACGATGGAGTGATCTGATTTTGTCGATTCGTTTTTCTGTTAATTAGACAATTGCATGAGACAACTTTAGTATTGTCACTTCACAAAATTTTAAAGTTTTTGAAGGTTTAAACAGAAATTAATGAGAACATTGTTCGATTACCTGAAATGTAAATTGCTCAAAACTGAGCTAAATTCTTTTGCTCATAATTTTTGAATGATTCGTTTGATTTTGATGATTTTGCCCATTCTGAAAAGCTTAAAACATAAATAACAACTTTCATTTGAGATATTTCAAAAAAAATTAATGTTTACTAGGCTATAAACATGGTTTATAGTAGTGAACCTGCGGTTATGTATTGATTTTAGATTTTCATGTCTTGAAAGAAAATGCTATAACATTGATTGTACTTAACATTTTGATGGTTTAGAAGTTGTTTAAGAAGCTAAGACACAATCCCACAATTTATTTCTTCCAAACATTCCAAATTATGTGTTTTGACTTTTGGAACTTATGTCAAATGGTGACCTTAGCAAGGGTGTTATGTTTTGTTTAAATTAGATGTATGCATATTAGTATTATTTAACAACCTTCCCCGAAACAAGCTTAAATTTTGACCCAAAAAGCCCATCAAAACTTAGATCCATTCTAAGGTAAGTTCTTGGTAGTAAAAGAAATAATATTACGGAGCCAAAACTAAACATTCAGAACTCATAGCGGATGGAACAAAATATAGTAGTAAAATGTACCAAGTTATTTCAAATTCATAACAATGTCAAAGTACAAGATACCATCAAACCGTTACAACGTATGTTACCACGATAATCTAAAAACATAGGTACATATGAATGCAAATAAAAATGGTAAATACTACCGCAAGTCCACCAACTCCATCTCCAAGCGTCACCTTTTCCATCAACGTCTTCTACCTTTGTTGTAATGAGGAGAGAGTCAGAACAACAATGTTAGATGAATAAAAACCTTGAGTCTTACCTTTTCAGTACTTGGGCATTATATCTCAAAATAAGAATATGTTTATGGGAATAGACCATAAATCATTTAATACTTCTTTATAAGGAAAGGAGGCGAGTCCAACTATTTCATACCTTCCATTCCAAAAGCAGGTTTCTAGAATCCCATATGCGACGCCCCACCTCGCGACCCACATTAACAAAGAGTATTACTGGGTAATACTGTCTGCTAATGCGGAGAATAGGGATGGTTAGGAGCGACCATCTATCGCCTTGTCTTAAGCACCTATTGAATACGTCGACAAATGCTTTAAAAAAAATTTCTAACTCAAGTGGATCGACATATCCAATAAATGCTTAATACAAAACTATAGGTGGCTAACGGATCTTATTAGAACAAAATACAATAACTAAATGCATATCACATCACTGAACACCAGATAAACATATATATACACATATACAGATACATCTCTAGTGTAATACAAAATGATACATCATAAGTGGTTTGAAGACCACACTATATACAATGAGTCAAAATAATATACATATCAGAGTCAAGCAAAAATACTACAATAACAAAAGGTGATAGACAGATAAGCAAGCGAAAGCATCTAAGCAAAGTTAAGTCCAAAAGCAGGTACCTAACCTAAAACAACTCGGTTTGACCCGAGTATAAAATACACGGGTCAGTCTAGCTAAAATAATCAGTTTAGTGGGTTAAACGATAATATAATGCATGAGGACAAGGGTGATAATTCTTCTCAAATGAGAAGAAATAATTCTACGTTCATGTGATTACTTCAAGTGATGAGGTGGTATCACTAAACAAATATATAATCTCAAAGAGATAAACTCCATAACAAAAGCACTAAACATAGCATGCCTCATATCATCGGCATATCCTAAAACAACAATAATGGTTTACAGAAACCATAACTCCTAAATAGGAGGAATCTCAAAACCTGCCATAACGGCAATCTCAAATGCAATCCCAAAAGAGAAATATAAATCTCACATAAACGCCAAGTGTTGGCAACTCAAATCCCAAATATAGAACTCAAAGGAGTTCAAATTTCCAAAGATGTGATCACCATATATATGATATCTCAAACGGCTCAAATGGCCAATAATGTAAAAAGGCGTTACCCTTGGAAAATCATAAATAATCAATGAAATCATCTCAAAGATATAGCATGTGCTTTTGGCCGAAGCCTGCCAAGTACCGTTCTCTCAAAATAAGGCGCCACGTCTTGAAGACAAATGTCCCGAAGGACAAATACATCGCAATGACAAACATCCCGAAGGACAAATACGTCGCAATGACAAACATCCCAAAGGACAAATACGTCGCAATGACAAACATCCCGAATGACAAATGACCCGAAGGTCCAGTACTGACAAATACGTCTCGAAGACAAATGTGTCACAAACTCTTAGGTAGGAACCCGAAAAGTGTTAACGTGCGTCCCATACCACACGTTCACACCCAACGGTTTACTAACCGCTAGTAAATGCCACACTAGAAAGCAGTATAATGTTTACCTCATATCATCGGTAATCATGACTCGAAGGTCAAAACGATTAAACGTACAAGTCAGGAATTAACCGATAAGATAAACGCACGTGTCTCATACCACGTATTTTACCGAATCGTTTAATTCTCCTTCTCATTCGCTCTAATATTCAAAAACGTGTATTTTATATATAAGGTAATTTATTTGAGAAAACAAGCTTTTAAAAAAAAATTGGAAATCGATTTTGAATATAATCTTTGAAAATTCCCTTATTATAGAGAATATATAGATTTTATAAATTGGAAATAATTAAAAAATATTATATAATAATTATTTCAAAAGCCAAGTTATTTTAAAAGTTATTTCAAATTTGTTTGGAAAAACCCATGCTCGAAATCAAAGAAAACATCGAAAAATACTCAAAACCAACACTCGAATTCATTTCAAAAACGATTCAATTTGAATCTCAAATTCTCCAAAATCTTGGATAGCCTATTGATAGGCATCATAGCCCTCAAAACAGTTTAGAAATATCACAAAAACATGAAGTAGAAGTCAAAAGTCGGACGGAAAAAGAAGGCGGAACACAGAAAAATGCATAGGCAAAAACAATACCCAGGTCTGAAATCTTCTCCGGGTTCAACTTTCGGACATAATTTGAATGGCTTAATGACCTCGAAACGGTCTGAAATTTGACAAACACAAAGTAGAATAATTTATCTATGAACTAGAAAAAGATTCACTAAATTCTGACATGAAATGTTATAGATATGGAATTCCAAACATGGACTCATGCCATGTTGAATTCTGCTTAGGTCTGAAAACTCTCTCGGGTTCAACTTTCAGACATGAAACAGCTAACCAATCGACCACTGATTGAACTGAAAATTGGTATGCATATAGTAGAAAAATTCAACTTTCAAATAAAAAAAGAATCAATGAATTCCAATAGGAAATGAAAAAGATACGCTGTCTCAAACATGTACTCAGGCCATGTTTGCAGCAGCTCAGAAAACGGAAATATGCTCAGCTCTGAAAACCATCTCGGGTTCAACTTACAGGCATGAAACAGAGGATCAAACAACCTCTGGTTGAACTAAAAATTGGTATACATATAGTAGAAAACTTTAAATTTCAAATAAAAAAAGAATTAATGAATTTCGATAGAAAATGAAAAGGATACGTTGTCTCAATCAAGGACTCATGCCATGTTTGCAACAGCTCTCAACGGAAATGTACAGGTGGATTACAGTGCTCGTATTGATTTTGCAGTGCAGTTTTCAAGCAACAAACGAATATGTTTTGCAATTAAATGTGGCACACATATACTACAATACACAGACTATCAACTCAAGAAAATCTGGCAGCATTTCGTTGCCGGAATTGGGAGAAAATGACGTGCAAAGTGACACCCAAACTCAATTTTCACAGAAACAAAACATGAAATCAATATATTGAAGCTATTTTTGCTTAGATTTTGACATTTTGAAGCTTGGCTTCAGCTAGCATTTGTGAGTTTTGATACTCACCTTGTTTTTGAAGTGCAAAACCCGAATTTTATGCTGAAAGATTGATGCTTGGGTTGCTACTGCCTTGTAGAACCTGTAAGAAGGAAGAACAGATACATGCAAACAAGAAAAAGACTATTAACAGACTATCTCTTCTAAAATCAAGATTTTGATGAAATTTTAGGTTTTGGGATTAGATTACCTGTTAATTTCACTTTAGATTGATAAAAATCTCAACTTGTTTGAAGAAACTTTGAGTTTGAAAGAGTGGATTGCAAAATGGTGGTGGTTTTCTTTCTTTTCTCTATTTTCTAGAAATGAGGAAGATGAAGTAATTTTGTACGTACAGGTAAAGTGTTTTTCTCTCTTTTCTTATTTCTGGTTTAGGCTAAGTTGGCTTTGGACCCAAATAGAAGAAAAATTAATAAGCCTAAGTTAATTAAACCACACTTATACAAAAATGTACAAGTACACACTATGTTATAAAATAATGACATTATCTTCAAATTTTTACAAAAATAAAATATGTAAACCTACATACGTACTAAATAAAATATTTTGTATCCTATAAAAAGATAAATTTAGTTTTAAAAACATTTTTATTATTAAAAACCCTTATTTATACATAAATACACAATTTACACAAATAAATGCATAAATCCATATTTTTAACTTCAAAAATTCTACAAAAATTATTTTCTTGCATTGAAAAATATGACAAACCATTTCAAACTCAATTTTATAACCAAAATACATTTTTAAACCAAATTTCACCTTTTTATTTAAATAAACATCCTTTAAAAATCAAATACTTACTTTAAAAAGTATTAAAAGAAGTAATTGGAAATAATTAATAAAATTATTGCATTTTCACTAAATAAAATCATATTCCATTCATTATTAACCCAAACAAACAAAATAAAGTTTCCAAACTTTATCTTCACATTTTATTTCTAAAATTCATTGTTTATTCCAAATAAACAATTTAAAATCTCCAATTTTGTTTTAATTCACAATATTAAATTATAACTACCATTATAATTTAATATTAATAGGTAATTACCAAAACCAAGGTTGTTACACCATATATCAATCATACGTCAAAAACGGCTAATAATGTTAGAGACGGTACCCAAGCCACTTAATACTTTTATTGAAAAATAGGCAGACTCTGGTCATTCATTACCTTAATTAAGGAAGACCCCATCATTTAATACATATTTCCAAGGTGTGCTCCTCAATGGTACTATCTAGCTGACATCATGGAATCTCTTAGGCCACTTAATACTTCCTTATGGAAAATAGGCAGACTCTGGTCATTTAATACCTTAATTAAGGCAAACCTCATCATTTAATACCTATTTCAAGAAGCGGACCCCCTCATTTAGATAGCGCATAATGTAACCCCTTGGACATCTAATACTTCATCTGGGAAATAGAGACGGGTCATCAAACAACCACTTAATAGCTCAAGACCCCAAAGCAGGCCCTTCGTCTTATGGCCCATACTCATAATGACGTCTCATATTAGTCTGACTATTCGTAAGAACTGGTAGCCAGATTAGCTTGGCAGATTTCCCCTATAGAATTTGGGACCAACCTCGTGTCATTACAAACATTCATCATAAGGATATGTCACATCAATCAAAGTGTACACAACAGCTAGTAGCCTTAAAGTGAAGGGCATACTTCCGTCATATAACTCTATTGACCTTGCATCCGTATGACTTAGCCATACATCAATTACTCTACACACACACACACTCATCTCACCATTTCATAAATAAGGACTTATAAGGAATCTTTCTTAGTACACCATAAAGTAATAATTAGGCTATATAAAGGTTTACTCTTATTTTCGCCTAATAATCAATTACCTTGCTAATAGAGGAAATAAATGAAAATAAATTCCTAATTAACTACGCCATATGCACAATAATTATACGTTAATAAAGCAAATAGAGATAAACAAATATTTGTGCCTAACAAGTTCTATACGCATGGATTTTACACTCTAAATTAGTGTTAAATGTCAATCCCCAAACCAAATATTATTACAGGTCCTTTTTCTTCAAATTTCTAAGATTTCAACATACCAAAATAAGGGATTCTAATATCCAAAAAAGGGAGTAAATATTCATAACCAAAACAGCAAATAACAGACTTGTAAATAAAACAGTGACTCAATTTATTACGACAATTCAATGGATTGTCCTAAATAATAAGAGTTGCAATCTAAACTCCATATTCGATTCAACTCCTCATTTACAAATAAATAGATAAGAATAAGTGGTGTAAACTGTGAATATGATTCGTAATCCAAATCCCTTATTTTATTGAAAATCACAATTTGACCTAAAGAAGAAGGAGAAGTGGAATAGGCTATGAAATTACCAAAAATTTGCATAAATGAAACAAATCCCATCAAATTAATGTAAATGATTAAGAATCTCAACATATAATTGATCATTCCAAAATAAAAGAAATTTTAGAGGATTTTATTTATCGTATTTTCAAAATCCCAAAATCCCTAAGGCATAACCAAGTCCAAAAAGAAATATATTAAACAATTGCTGAAAAGGAATACCAAGGTTTCCACTCATAGATTAGCCTTAGCTTCACTTAAATGGATTTGTAGACTTCGAATCTTTTCCAGATTCTCTCTCTTTTAATATATATACACACACAATAGGGAAGAGGTATATATTCATTAGATTCAGAATAATTGGAGAAGAATAGGATAAGAATAGATTGAAGAAAGAAGAAACAAATAAGAAATAAGTTGAATTCTTACCTGAATTCTCTATAGAGTTTCTGAATCTTATTAGAGAGATAGCAATGGTAGAATTTTGTCGTATTCACCAAAATAATATGAATAAAAAGTGGAGAGGATAGGGTTCTATTTATAGGGGTTGAACCAGAACCGTAAGATGAATAAAATGAAAAATCTGGAGCATACAAATAAATAACACACCTCTTCAAACCCTAGCTGTCACTGCCAGTATTTGGCCTTGACCGGTCGACTGTCCCTCTTCAATCGCTCGACCGCTAGGGTTGATTGGTCCTAAAAAAGAGGTTGATCGGTATGTTTATTTTGGAAATGGTTTTATTTCCGTCGCTTTTAATTAATTTCTTCCCCTTATCAACTTTAACGTTAAATGTCAATCAAATGTTAATTAATGTTTACTTAACCCCCAAGCTAATTTTTAAAATTCAAACCCTATTTGAACTTCAACTAAATTAATTTAGATCCGAAAACTTAAAATGCTCATAACTTCTCCGTTTGAGCTTCATTTTCAACATATTATATATGGAAACTGATTAGAATTTCACTACGAACGCAGCGTAATAACTTTCATAGTCAAATTCCAATGCTTATAAAATTTCTATATTCAATCCTTATCATATTTAATTCAATTTACATCATTTATGTATGGTTTATTTTATGGGGTGTTACATTCTTCCCCCCTTAAAAACGTATTGAAATCTTCTAAGGGGCGAACAACGTAACGTGCAATAACATCCATGTTATATAACCAAGTTCTTTACACAACCATCTACTCAACCAATAGTGCAACATGATTATGTATTGCAGACATGCTAAAATGAGCTCAGTCCTTGTGAGTGTGTAATCGTGTCATGAAAGTATGTATAAAACTATCCTAAACATTCATAAAAATTTCTGCATGAGTGTAAAGTGATTACGAAAAAGTGCAACAACCATCTCCTACCATCCAATCTAGCAACCACGATGCAATGAAAATCCTAATTTTGGAGAGAGAAATTACCAATGAAAAGCTCTGGGCATGAGCTCTTCATCTTCTCCTCGGTCTCGCATGTGCTTTCCGCCGGATTGTCCCTCGATTATACTTGGACCGGCCTAATTATTTTATTGCAGAGTCTCCTAGTACCAGCTCCACAATGCACAGTGGCACGGGGCACTATCGGCTCCATCTCAAAATTCCCCAACTGATTAGGCTCTATTTTGTAAGCGCTATCATGAAGGCATTCCTAAGGTGAGAAATGTGGAAAACATTCTGGAATCCTGCCATCTTGTCAGGAAGTTTCACACGGTATGCCAATTTTCCTATTCTTTTTAGAATTATGAATGGCTTAACAAATATATATGCCAAATTTTCAGAGTTGCCAAACCTAACAACTTTTCTAAAATGGGGTAATTTAACAAATACCATATCTCCAACCTCAAATTCAAGCTATTTCCTTTTTTTATCCGCATAAGATTTCTGACCGTCTTTCGCTACCTTTATCCTTTGCCTGATCAATTCTACTTTTTTCGTGGTATCATGAATCAAATCGGGTTTGATTAATACTTTGTCGATGGTTTTCCACCAACAACTAGGCAATTTGCATGGGTCCATAAAGTTCTTCAAAAAGGGCCCGTATCAATCGTCGCTTGATAGCTATCATTATATGCAAACACAACCAGAGGTAGATGCTGCTCTTAGTGTCCTTCGATATCCAAGATACAGGCTGTCAATAAGTCCTCCAAAATCCTATTCAACCTCTCTGTTTGTCCATCGGTTTGTGGGTAATATGTCGTGCTAAGGTTCAAAGAAGTTCCCAAAGCTGTTTATAGGCTCCTCCAAAACTCACTACGAATAGGGGGTCCTTATCATTGACTATGCTTACAAGAATTCCATGTAGACGAACTACCTCCTTAATATAAATCTATGTGAGAGAGGCGCTAGTTTTATTTCTCCTAATCAAAACAAAATGAGAATTCTTAGCGAGTCTATCCACAACAACCTACATAGCCCCATTGCCTTTCTGACTTTTAGGCAATCCTTCCACAAAATCCATTAAAATACGTTCCCACTTCCAAATCGAAATTTCCAAAGGTAATAATAATCCACCAGGCTTCCCTTGCTCGGCTTTTACTTTCTAACATGTCAAACACCTAGTAACAAGCTCAACTATGCTTCTCTTCATTCCTTTCCAAAAAGAAAATTCACTTCATGTCCTTGTACATCTTATCTCCTCCGGGATGAATGGTCATCCTTGAGTGGTGACACTCCATAAGCACATCTCTTATCAAATCATCAATCATCAGAACACAAAGACGTCCATCTCTTCTCAAACATACCTTCTCATCAACTGAATACCTCATAGCATAGGGAAAATGCTCTCATTTTCTCAATTTCTCTAAAATCTCTACTAACCCCTCATCCTTCACTTGCTTATGCCGTACACGATCCATCATGGCTGGTCTAATCTCCATAACTGCTAGAAAACCTTGGATGGGTTCTGTTGACGGTAGGAGATTAAAATTCGAGAGAAACTCCAACTTTCTCCATCCATATATAGCACTAGTGTGCCACCGACTAAGGGCGTCGACAACTACGTTCCCTTTTCCAAGGGTATATTGAATACTAAAGTCAAAGGATTCTACATACTCCAACCACCTCTATTTCCTAAGACTCGTATCTTTTTTGGAAAAATAGGTATTTGAGTGATTTATAATAAGTGAATAACTCAAACCTTTCCCCTAAGAGATAATGCCTTCACATCTTTAAGGCATAGACAATGGCTGCCAATTCCAAAATCATGCAATGGATACCTCTTCTCATGGTCCTTCAGTTATCTACTAGCATAGGAAACTACCTTCCCTTCTTGCATAAGAACTGCCCCTAATCCTATGCCACATGCATCTGTGAAAACCGTAAATGGTTTTGTTCCATCTGGAATAGTGACCACCACAGGTGCACTAGTCAATGACTCCTTAAGCTTCTCAAATGCCTTGGTACATCTATCATCCCAAACAAAAACTAGATTCTTCTTAGTCAATTGGGTTAAAGGGGCTATTATTTGTGCAAAGTTCTTGATGAACTTCCTATATTAGCCTGCAAACCCTAGAAAACTCCTTACCTCTGATGCATTACTACGAGTCTTCCATCCTTGGACAGCTTCCACTTTAGTAGGGTCCACCGCTAATCCTTGTTCCAAAACAATATGCCCAAGGAACCTAACTTCATTTTCCCAAAAGTGTTGGCTTTGAGTTGGTTTCTTCTCAAGGTCTCCAATACCTTCCTAAGGTGGTCCTCATGCTCCTTCTTGCCTTTGGAGAAAACCAAGCTATCATCAACAAATACCACGATAAATTTATTAAGTTGCATGCCCTCTAAATATTACTCATCAGATCCACAAAGTATGTTGGGGCATTCGTTAGTCCAAAAGGTATTACTTCCCACTCATAGAGCCCATCTGGATTATGGAATACAATCTTCGGCTTGCTTTCCTCTACAATCCTAAACTAATGGAATCCCGTTGTTAAGTCTAATTGGGAAAAGACTTTAGCCCATATAAGTTGGCCAAACAAGTCATCTATTCTAGGTAGAGGGTACCTATTCTTCCTTGTCAACTTGTTCAAATCCCTATAGTTGACACAAAATTTCAAAGAACCATCTCCTTAGTAGCAAAAACAACATGGGCTCCCCACTCAAAAGTACTCATATGGATGAATCCTTTCTTCAATAGCTTTGGGATTTGCTTATCTAATTCCCTTCTTTCTTTAGGGGCCATATGTCTCAAAGACAAAGCGACGGGCCTTGCGTCCCTCTCTAAATCGATTTGGAACTCAATCTCCATATGGGGTGGGAGACCTGATACCTCCTCTAAGGCATCAAGAAATTTACAAACTATAGGTAGTAGGTACAGATGATGGCTCTCCAACAACAAATAGATTTAGTGAGTATAAATGGCTTCACCCAACTAAAGCTTTGGGCATATAAAGAACTTCTAGGTCACGACCTCCACAACTCCTTATTCGTGCTACCCTCTTATCGCAGTCAAGAATGGCTTCATAATATGACAACCAATCCATACCTAAGATAAGATCATACCCTCGAAATTTAAAACGTGCGCGATGCATATGAAATCAACTCGCATATGTCTAATACTAGGTCTTTGCAAATAAGAGAAGATGGGTTGAACCCACAATGGGATTTGAAACCTCTATTGAGCTGTTGACCATCTGGGTTTGAAGATTTAATAAATTTACTACATTCCTAGCTATAAAGGAATGTGATGCCCCTGAATCAAATAGGGTAGGAATAGTAACATCAAAAATAAGAGTGATACCTTCTAGAGTTTCTTTTCCTTGGTCTCTTGGGGGCTTATTGGCAATAGGGATGGCTTCAATAACGTAGGCCTGTCCACTTGATCCTTCCTTAACAATCTTAGGGCACTGGTTCTTGTGATGCCTTTCCTTGCGGCAATTAAAGTACCTACCTTTAAAGGCGTCCTTCATCGGACTCACCCTACAATCTTTAGCTTCATGACCCTTCCTTTGGCATTTCTTACACACCTTCCCATCCTTCTTAAACTTCCTCTTCGACTTTTTATGGGCCCAAAAGCTCCACTTCTTGGACCCTCCTTGCTTTTGGGTCAGTGCAGACTTCTCCTTCTCTATTCCCTTATTTACTAATTGGTCACGTACAACATGCCATTTCTACCAACATCTCATACGTGGCCCCAATAGGTACTTAGGTCGACAACATTTCTCTTAGCGGGGAATTTAAGCTCTTCACGGACTTCATGGCCATTTTTTTATAGGCATGTCTATTAGGCTCTTCCCGAATTTAAACAATTCAGTAAATTTAGCTATGTACTCCTTAAATGTAGAATCTCCTTTTCTCAACTGAATGAACTTTTCCAATTGCAAGCTAACCTCTGCTCTAGACATGAATCTCATCTCAAATCGATCCATGAATTCATCCCAAGAGAATATCCTTCTAGGGTGTTCATCAGTCGCAAAGTTCAACCAATTCAAGGCTTCTTCTTCTTAGCTGATCATTCTAACAAAACTCTCTAAACAACTTCTTACAGTTACTAATCCATGCTTTAGCTTCCGAATATCCTTCAGTTCCAAAGTATGTATTCCCTCCCATATTGAGAAAGTCCTTACAAAACTTAGGAAAGTCGATAGGACAAGGTGATGCATCGGCATAGAGAAGTGGGTGCTACCGGTGCAGTTGGAAGAATAGGCGCAGTGGCCTTAGACGGTCGACCACCCCTCTTCAACTGATCGACCGCTAGGGTCGACCGGTCCCAATAAAGGGGTCAACCGATACATTTGTTCTGGGGATGTTTTTATTTCCATTGCTTTTAATTGATTTCTTTTCCCTGATCAACTTTAACATTAAACGTTAATTAATGTTTACTTAGGCCCCAAGCTAATTTTAATATTCAAACCCTGAATTTATATTTTCGTTTGTATTTGAATTCCAACTAAATTAATTTAAATCTGAAAACTTAAAATGCTCATTACTTCTGTAAAGATCCCAGACTCGGCCTTCGAAAATCGGCACCCGTACTTCACTTGTACTCGAATGTCGTAGATTCAAACGCCGAATCTGGCTCCCCGGAGCTTATAACACAGTAAGTATAACAACACAGCGGAATAAAGAAATAGATGATATCATATACAACTCCAATGAATACAATATCTAGAATGATATACAACAATGATATCAATATGATACAATGCTACAGCGGAAATAACAACAATGGAAGAGATCACTCCAAATGATCTACAAAAGAGAATGACTCCAACAACTCCAACATCAATCTCGAACCACCATCACGTTGCACCAAGATAAGCAAGAACAGTCGACTGATCTCCAAAAACTGAACTAGCTCCAGATAATCTACTAAACCTGATTATCTGAAAAACCCAACTCTAGACTACCCGTATGGAAAATTGTGGGCACCCAGAGTTTAGGAAGGGAACAATAAACTCCAGGTCAGTCGTGGGACTGGTGTGAGTAAACAAAAACAGTTTATCTTTAAACAAACAACAAAAGAATTTTAAACATTGAATCCGCAATGCTTTTGGAAAATGAAACTACCATAAGACCTCCCACCACACACACAATGCAATCGCAGACTTGGAGGAGATTTCTTCTTATGATAGTCAAACATGCTTACTACGCAAAGAAAACTCTTTTGATATTATTACTAGTGCATAGTGTACAAAATCGTTTCGAAAATACAATATTAATCTTAGCCAACATAGGTACCATTATATTATGCCTGCTATAGCTGCCGCCTGAGGAGACAGGTTATACAACTGCAATCGTAAAGGGCTCGTATTGTTTCTTTGGATTTTCCAACAAATGGTCAGGCTAAGGAACTTCCTACTGCCACATGGGTACGCCTCTGGATGGACGTCCCGAGAACTAACTAGCTCTCTGCCAACACAAGGTCGGGTTACCTCTTACACTAGGTAACTACTACACGAATATGCCACCCCCCGGTCCTTTGGGACCTTTATCCGAGGCCTCGATCACACAGCAACAATCACACAGTAAATGAGATTGGAGCAACCACATAGGTAAATATCTGGGCTCCATACCATAATATCACCTTTTTCCAGAAGGAAATGACATACCCTAAAGGGAGCGACCCTCATAACCTTGCCGCATCATTCCTGTTTCGACCATTTCCAATTTGTTAGGTTCGATGAGGTCTCGTCCACAAAGCTACACTTTTTCACAAAGCCATGCTTTGATCAACAAATGATCAGCAAATGACCATCAACACACAGCAACACTCAGCATGCCACATTGCCAAATTGGGAGTATATCACTGATAACCTTCAACTACATGACCTCTGAGCTCGTACGTCTCAGAGAAGGATGTTAAGCTAAGAGAATAAATCTCCGCCACCAAATAGAAATGTATTTGAAAGAAATCAGCTTTATATCTCAAAGTGTAGCATCAGACATACAACCATACAAGTCTGTTTCGGGTTCGAACAGAACCGAAGGCACTTCCAAAGAAGCCCTTGCAATCCGGGTATTCACAATCCCGATCGGACTTCCCATCACTTAGGGAATCTCTATACCGGGGCCACTCGGTGCAGAGGCAATCGATAGGTTATCCTATCGTTTTCACAAATACCCAGTCTTCACCACCGGTCTTCAATTGCTATCCATATACGACGTATCACTTATTCGAAATGGGTTGTATGACACAAAGGTCCTCTCCCGGCTAAACCGAATAGTGAGCGTAATATTTAAAAACATATGGATATTGGGATTTCAATTAAGTCACAACTTATTATCCAAATTTCCTCTTTAAATGGTTTAAACAAATCACCATTTTAATCTTTTACAAAAAGATTCATCTCACAAAGTTCACACAGTTTTTCACACAGATTTATTCATAGATTTTCCAAATCAATTTCCATTTCAATTGGATTAACTCATTAAATCTTTAAATCAAAGATTTAACTTATAGCTTTCAAAACAATTCCATTTCGAATGGTTTAAATATATCACCATTTTAAATCTGTTAAAAATAAACAGATTCAATTCATAAAGTTCACCCAGTTTCACAAAGATCTATTCATAGTTCGGAAAACCCTTTTCATTTCAATTTGAAATTCCTTTGACACAAATTGGAAATTCATTCCTTATATGAAAGCTTCTATTATTTGAAAACAAATAGTTTTCATTTCGGAAATCCTGATTCATTTATACGAGTTAAAGTCCTTGGGTTAAATTCAAATTCTCAAAACCATACCTTTAAAATGGTTTAAATTCATATAAACATATTCATAACATCTTAGCCATAATTTCCAAACATGGAATTCAATTCCAAATTTTGAATTCAAATTCAAATTAAATTATTTAAATTGAAAACTTTACCAAGTTATTTAAAATAACTTTTATCTTAAAAACTCCTTTTCAAAAGCTTTAACATTTAACCCAAATCCATTTCCAAAATCAATTGAAACTAAAATTTCAATCTAAAAAATATTGAATTTAAATCATTTGTGACTTAACCGATTTCCTCGTGAAATCCATATTTGTATGTGTAAAGGTGTGGTCCAGGGGTTTTACACAATAGTGCAACATCATTCAATCATCACAGATTCAGATACAGAAATGTAGTTGATAAGCGGTATAAACTATAACGCTTATCTTTCATTCACATGTCACAGATAATATACAAATGTATCACAGATAATAAATTATATCATAGATAATTAACTACATTACAGATCACACACAAATCAGGATATATCACAAGCAATTCAAGAATCTCATACAATATAATCATTCATAAGTGAGGTCAAGCATTCAAAATTATTCATAGATAGGATTAATTAATTGTTTAATCCTAATTAATTTAATTTATTTCCAATTAAATTAACTACTTATGAATTAATTATTCAATCCTGATTAATTTATTACAAATCATTTGATATCAATTAATTAATCAATTACCTTAATTAATTAAATTATTCTTAATTAAATTAACCTTTAAACCAGTTACATAATTAATTAACCCCTTAATTAATTATTTTAAGAAATTAAACCTTTAATTACTTACCATTAAGCAATCATCTCATAACACTTAATCATTTATTACCAATTTATCTAATGATTTTCTTAAATTAATTAAACTAAATTAATTAACTTTAATAAATTAGAATATCCAAAATTAATTACAATAAGTAATTAATCCCTTAGTTACTTTCATTAAGTAATTAACAATTTACAATTGATTATCTTAATTAATTAATCTAATTAGTTAATAAAATTAATCACATTAATTAATTATCAATCTCTAATTATAAATTAATCTAAATCAATAATTTATAATTTAAATAAATTATTCTTTAATTATTTTATTAATTAAATCATTGAATTACCTTAATTATCTCTAAGATAATCCATTTCTTTTATTAATGATTTCATTATCATTAAAGTATAAAACATTTCACTTTAAATTTAGATTTAAATTGCATTTTGGATTTAAGATTCAAAATGATTATTCTTTTAAACATTAATCCAATTTAAAGTTCAATTTATAATCCTTAAAAATAAATGTAAATAACATTTATTACTTATATAAGAAAAAGCTTTTAAACTAAACTACTTAATTTTTATTTAAAAATTAAGCTTTCAAAATACATTAATATTTTAACTTGCAAATTCAAGTTAAAACAAATATACTTTTAAAAAACTATTTAATTTAAACTTGTTTAAAACACATTCATATTTAAAACTGATTTAAATTTCCAGATTTGGATTCAAAGAGACTTGAATCCATATTTTAATTTTTGATTTAAACTTTGATTTAAAAATCCAAATTTCATTTTAAAACTTTAAGATTCAAAGTTCATTTGAATCTAAACTTCATACTAGATTTAAACTTGTTTAAATCTATCATCACAACTCTTAAATTCATTTAAAATTTGGTTTAAATTTAAATTACAGATAGGTTTTATAAAACCTGTAACAAAACAAAATCAACCTGAGGCAATAGCAAAGTGCTTCGAGTCAAAACCCTTATTGCTTCGAGTAAACCCCTACATTTACTCGAGTAAAATTCGAATTCAACCTCTGTTCCAACCCAGAAGTTCACCAGCACAAAAGGTGCACGGTGCACTTGCACCGTGACTCTGACCAACACCAGCCATCACCCACACCTTCGTCACATCGACGATCACCCCCAGATCCATTCGCGACCACCTGAGCTTCGTCAATGCCGTGAAAAATCACATTCGACTTCGAATGCCTGAACCTAAGAACACAACATCCAACACCCCTTCAAACCTGTCATCGCCTCATGCTCACCCCTCCGACCACCTGAAGGTCTACAACTCCAGCCACGACTTCAACTATGGCTAAGCTACCACCATGCCAAAACCCGCTGCACTCGATCAATTCCACAGACCGGGGTGATCGATTCTCTACGCACAGTAAAAATTAGGTAAAAAAAATTAAAATCTTCGCCGCCGCTTCCACAACCAACTGCACCACCATCCACCATTTTTCCCAAGCCCTCTGATCACCCCTCCATCACCACAGAGAACCCCGAGCACTCCGATCTACTTGATCACCAGAAAAACCAAATATTCCCACTCCCATTCAAACCCAAACTGCTACCTCAACCCTTGACTAAAAGTAGTAATTTTGGTTTTAAAAATCAAGTTTTAGTTTTAGCTTTTGATTCATATACCTGAATTTATAAACTATGACAAATCATTTTTGACTTAATTTAAGTTTACACTATTTTTTTTTCTTTTTCTAGAAACAATTCTAAGTATTTTTAACTTAAACAAGTTTTAAACAAAATTCTGTGATCTGACAATCACACTTGGTTCAAGACTTATGCCTCAATAATGTTTGGACCAAGAGCAATTGAGTTTTTTTTATAAGAGTTTGAGTCTGGAACTGAAGCCAGAGAAAGAAACACAGAGATGCGCCAATTTTTCCATATATATACACAGAGATATATTCACAAACACATTAAATTCAGAGATAAGCATGCAACAGAACAATATATTTAAACCATTTAGATTGCGAAGTTACTCACAGTATTTGAAAATGGACAGAGCACTTAAATTTGCACAGGCTTGTAAAATTTTGCAAGTTGAAGCCTCTCTTGATCTTTGGTTTCAATTGATGATATTGTTGTTTGAGCTGAAGCTTGCTTATATTTTTAAGATAATGTTTGCTTCAATTTTTTTTCTCAGCTTAAAATGGACGAAATAAAATGAGATGAGGTTGATGTATATAGGAAGCTACAGGTGATGTTATTTGTTTGTACAATAGAGGTACATATATATTTTTATTTTTTATTAAGTCAGAGATTTTTCTTCATTGCTTTGCTTGTTTGACTCTGCTGAAATCTTGCTTTGGTAGCTTGTATAAATCTATGTTGTGTACTAAGGATTCATGTATTAATTGCTCAAGTCCTTTATGTTTATACTTCAATATAATTTTGCTGTCTTCTTTTGCAAGCACTCTTATATACTTTTGTTTTTTCATTTTGCAAGTGTACTTGTTCATACTTACCTTTATATATTTGTTTGACTAACAGATTTGTTGCTTGAATGTATATTATTTCTTGATTCATATTGGAGTGTATTGCTTTCTTTTATTTAAATTAAAGCACTTGAATAAATTCTTATCTTTTCTTTTGTCTTATTATTTTGTAATGTAAATAAATTTCTATTTTTAATATGTGGTTAGATTTAACAAATGTTTACCTTATATTTTATAGTTTATCTTATATATATTTATTTATTTCTATTTCTAACATAACCCATACATTTTAAATTTAAAATTATTTATTTTTATACTTGTGTCAATGTATATACTTTTATATTTATTTTCAAACCATTTATATTTAAGATTTTAAATTCAAATAATTTAACACATTTTTATTTGAACTCGGGGAAACTTGCATCACTTTATCTATAAATTTCACAAATTTTTATTCAAAACTAAATTAATTATCAATTTAAATATATATAAAATCTGGGGTCGTTACAACTTCTTCGTTTGAGCTCCATTTTCAACATATTATATATGGAAACAGATTAGAATATCACCACGAATACAAAAAAATAACATTCTTCGTCAAACTCCAACTTTTATAAAATTTCCATATTCAATCCTTATCATATTTAATTCAATTTACTTCATTTATTTATGGTTCATTTTATGGGATGTGCATATTATCTTTTTATTTGAAACTAACATTTATAATTGAGTTAAGGATAGGCATGCCAATGGACTACTTGGACTGGTAGGCGGCGATAGCTCACTTTTGCTCACTTGTGCACGATTAATTGCTAAATAAGTTGCTTTAAATGTAAAATAAAGTTACACTTTCGAATTAAAGTATAGAAGTACTAGAAATATTAATATGTATTCTATTTTCGACTGTGTGGTCGATATATATTGGATATATTATATTTGTGAAATTTTAAATGGCTCTCTATACAAAGTAGACTACCAAAAATTTTGAAAATTCTAGCACTTTGAATTTTTTTCAATAAATTTAGTATGCGAAGAAAAAAAGGTTAATAAATGAACTATTTAAGTTTATAACTTATGATAAGTTTGATTTCAATATTAACGAATTAGAGAATTGAATTAGTTTCAACTTGATTGTACAATATAATGAGTTAACGTTAGAGTTTAGTGCGACGTCTTCCTATAAGAAATCGCGAGAACGCAATTTTCATAAGAAGGGAGGTCTATACCAAGCCTGTTTTCAAAGCCGTAATATTGGACAAATCTAATTATAATAAAAGAATTCGAAATCGATTTTCGATAATTAGTATTTTGGAAATAAGGTTTTATTTAATTGAAATCTAATTAATAATAGACTTTTGTTTTAAAAAATTGAATTAATTAATAAAATAATTTTCAGAAGCTATTTTAAACGGGATAGAGTATTGTTGTTAAATATAAAATATTTTAAAATATAAAAACTATATATAATTAAAATAGATGAAAATGAATTTTAATTGATATTTAGTTAAATCATTAAATCGACGAAGATTAACAAATCTATTTTATATCAATACAACGAATAATTGAATAGAATGGGACAATATTCAATTGAAGAAATTTTGTTGTTATTCGAATATAATTTGTCCAAAGAAGGATAAACCAATTTAAATTAGAGAAAATATTGACAAAAAAATAAATGTGCAAATTGAAGTCACCCTTTTGATTGAAATGAAATGCAAATTCTCCTTAATAAAACTAAGCCCAACCCATTTAAAAAGCACAAACTTCTTCGTTTAAAAATCAGCTTGTACTCCACAACTAGCTTGCCTTCAATTACCCTATTAACACTTTCAATATGCATAAAATATAATTGAGAGAGAAATAAAAAAAAAGAAAAAAAAATAATGCAAGTGAAAAGAGAATGCCTGGACGGACCCGACGAGGTGAAGAGGGCGACAACCTTAGGGAGGCGACATGACTAGTGCATCGAAGGCTGGTGATTGAGGCATGGAGCACCATGAGGCACTTGACAAATTTGGGTAAGCGGGAGGGGTTGCGTTGGCACACGCACCTGGAAACAGCAGAAATTCAGGAGCAACACCTAGCAATAATTGATGTCATGGCTTCGACGATGGTGTTGCTGAGGCGTTAAGTTATGGTGGCCGAGCATGCTAGGCTTTAGGATAGATGCTGAAAATCAAAAAGGAAAGTTTTAGCAAGCTAATGGTTAAGGTGTGTTGTTAAAACTCACGAATTATATATCTAATTGTGTGATAATCTTTAGTTGTTGATGGTTGGATTGGATGAATCATTCTACTGACTCACACATCTATAACTATATTATTATATTTTTTTGCATGACTTGTTTGGCTTATGAATTGCATAAATTATTAGTAATGATGGAATGAAATTATGTTATGGATTCAATTGGTTACATGTTGTGATTACCCAATTCGTCAGATTATATAAATTAGATTTATTTGTTTGGTGGTATATGGATTGTATATGGATTGAAAGAGGCTAAACTGCAAACGGAGTTCCGTTCTTTGCAAATTGAATTCTTCTAACTTATATAGAAGTACATTGTTTATGCGATCGAAGTTTTTTGAAAGCAACTCGGATCGCTAAATAATTTCATATTATGGAATTATATTTTACAGAGCGATGTTGGCTTTAGACGTTGAATTTTCGATAGGTTTATTGTTTGAATTGTTTAAGTGTTTTTAAAATAATTTCAAAAATGAGGTTTTATCTATTTTGATCCTTATTGGAATTTAGTTTATAAAATATAGTTAAATTATATTATATTCTTAACTTATTTCTTAATTCAAAATTCTTTTGAAAGCTTTTCAAGATGGGTAATATTTATTCATAAAACATATTTAAATTTACTATTATAGGTATATTAAATTTTGGAAATGTTTTAAAGGTAAAAGACAAAATATAGTATTATTTTATAAAACTAGTTATGAAAGTAATAGTTTCAGTTTCAAATGATTATAATTATAAAAGAGGTTTAAATGATTTTGAAAAAGTTCAAAAGCTTTTGTAAATAAGTAACTCTTCTTTAAAATGAGTTTATCGATTTAAAAGTGATTTTGAAAAATTATATCTTTGTATATAAATTAATTTAAAACTCTTTTATTTGATTTATTACGGATTTGAGATTTTAATGAGTTTTCATGTTTTTCTATGAAATAAGGAATTTTATTCAACGATTAAATTGTCGGACTGGTATGGGACATTTCATATAATACTTTCAATTATTATTATAATTTGTTAAATAGAGTTTGAGTGGAAATTACTAGATTTTAGTAAATACTTGAATTTACTTTCTAGTATGGGACAATTAGTTAAATTCTAGTGATTACTAAAGTGAAATTGATCTACATTTTAGAGTTGTATTATCTTAAGGTGTTTGGATTTAAGCCGATAAACCCCGAGAGAAGACGACTCATTTTTCATCGACCTGAGAGTCAATATTTGGTAATGCTTGATGAAAGTGCTTAGAGAGGTGTTAGCGGCCTTGCCAAACGAAACTGCTTAGTGAGGTGGTAGCGACCTTGTCCTCCCGACGAAGCTGCTTAGTGAGGCGGTAGTGACCTAGTCTTCCCGACGAAGCTGCTTAGTGAGGTGGTAGCGACCTTTTCCTCTTGACAAAACTGTTTAGTGAGGTGGTAGTGACCTTGTCTTTAGAGCGAAACTGCTCAGTGAGGTGTTAGCGACCTTGTCCTTCCAACGAAACTGCTTGGAGATGTGCTAGCAACCTTGTCATTGCGTTCATGGCTATCATAGTCTTTTCTATGCCGAGATTATGATTATTTATTAGTGTAAGCGGCTATCCATTCCCATTTGTTCTTCGGAGTCTTTGTATTTCAGTATGAATTCCTTTTCTGTACTTCGAAGATTTTGATAAATTGGTTATCACAATATTTTTAGATGATAGTCCATTTGAGGCTTTATATGAATTTAAGAAATAATGATTTTGATTGATATGTCTTATTATGATTAATTGGTTTTTGGCATATTTTATTATGGCTTATTTTATTATTAAGTCATATATTGATGTGGATTTTGAAATGGTGATTTGGTTTGATATTCCTTATTATGATCAATTGGTTTTAGGCATATTTTGAGATGACTTATTTTATGGTTAAGTCATATATTTATGATATCAGTATCTCATATTTTTATTAGATATAGTTCGACCCGTTTATTTTATTTTACTCGGGTTAGGCTGAGACTCTACAAGTGCAGGGACTCGTTGAATTTTAGATTATGTGCTAGCACTAAAGTAGACTATTTTGACTATTTCAGTTTACTTTATTATTGTATATATTGATGTATAGAAGGATATATCATGTATATTATTTAGTAGTCACTCTGTACTAGATACAGTATTTTGGATGCGATGTATATATTATGTAGGTCTAGTAGTGATATTTTGTAGACTCATAATTTTTATGTATACGATATATATTATTCTGCTGTAATCTGTGATTCTGATTTTGATTTATTTATATTACATACTGTTCTGAATAATTTAAACCTATGTTTCTATTACTTCATGTTAATA
This sequence comes from Allium fistulosum, assembly GCA_030737815.1. Classification (NCBI taxonomy): domain Eukaryota; kingdom Viridiplantae; phylum Streptophyta; class Magnoliopsida; order Asparagales; family Amaryllidaceae; genus Allium; species Allium fistulosum. Next base: position 946,331,521 of record CM060905.1, read on the forward strand.
CTATACACATCAAAACTTTCGGTTTAGATCCTCAAAAAGACAATAATGACATGTCAATGTTAGTTCGAATTTATAGTCACATTAGATCGCCCTTCAACAGACGTATTCTCCATTTTATTAGACAGTATTACTTGTAATGTTCTTTAATAATATGGGTATAGCGGTGGGGTCATTACAAGAAATCCCTATGGACATCGTGGCATCCATCGTCTCGATTAGAATTCATAGACAAGTCAATAGACTAATTAACACAAATACATTTTTAGACCAATAAAAAATACCCTTTCGTATATATAATACACTCAAACTCATTCTACGGTGTCACTTACCCTATTTCTAATGAGCCATACCCTACCAATGCCCAGGTTCTCGCTTAACCTTCAGCTTTGATACCAAATGTAATGACCCACCTTTTCGACCATCAAAAGTTGACACCAAATACATCGACGTACTCAAATGCCAAACACCCAATCGTCGGAAAGGTAGATTACTAGGGTAAAAGGAAACGAAAAAGGAAAAAGGATAAGGGAAACATAATCTCACAAAGAAATGATAATATATAATATTACAAAGACTGTAAAAGTTGTTACTCTAAAATACATAGTATATTAGAGTAAAAAACAAACCTCATCAGCCTGAACAGTTGTAAATATCCGACCTTACAATTGCTGATGGGTATATATAATAATATAGTGGAAATAAAATACTACGATATCTGAATATCCAATGCCACTCCATGAGCTCTACATCCCACCAACACCAACCTGGAAAGTACTCTATCTGACCCAAGTATTATAGTAAAATAACACTCGGATCAGTCTAGAAATATCAACGTGAGAAAACTCAAGCAATCTGATGAATATATAATAATTCTGAGAGTCCATGACGCTAAACGTGGAACGTATTTTTCCTCATAAGAACAACTTCCACACAAGAATGAATGGAAGTAAATTAAAACAAAACCCAAACTTGAAAATATGAGTATAAGCAAGGTCATAATCTGAACTCAAAGGATGGATGCAAATAATTAAACATTGAGAAGAAACTCAGTCACTTTTCAATAAAATTAAGAAAACAATTCAAAGATTTGAATCAACAACAAGGAAAGGAATTTTCTAGCAATGAGTAGGAGGGTGCGCCCTTCTTATCGAAATTATACCTTTAGAAATGTACTTGAGAGGGCCATATGCTCAGTGACACCTCTTGGGAACTCCAAGCTAGACCCTACCAACCTTACCGAGAATCCGAGTATTTCACATCTCCGCGCACATATCGTCAAAACTAATTCTTGAGTAGATGTGAGAATACCCTAATGGGAGCAACCCCACATAGCTTGGCCTCTACTTGCTCTTTGGTATTAGTCATTTCCAACAAAGGATACCAGTGCTCAAATAAGCAATAAATCTTTTATATTATCGATACACAAAGAAGAAAGCTGAATTGATAATCAATAAATCAACTATCGCGAATAATTAAAAATGATCTTATATGGAATGTAAATCTCATATTCTTATCACTATTTATCGATTTCAAACTTGTACTATTTCTTGATTGAAAATGAAGTCAGGCAAGTGAAGGAAGTATTACCTCTGGGCATCGCCTTGACTACATTTTTAACTTTCGAGATAGGGACGAGTTTCCAAACCTTGACGTTTAGTGCTAAAAGCATGACTAAATCCTTTCTTTAGAAGTGATACTGGATTATGGAAAATTAAATTTCTTATCCTTTCGGTAATCGAATCAAAACTTTTATACTTTTAAGACTCTAACTTGAGCTCAGTTTTCACATCACAAATGATTGTAAAACACTTTAAGGATACTCTTTGAAAATATTTTTTTAAAAGATTTTCTCATTTATAAACTATTATTTATAATTTCAAACAGCGTTTATTATTCCTAAAGATAATAAATCAATTAAAATGCTTTTACAAATTAGAAACCACATTAATTATCCCAAAAGAGAATTAATCAACTTTGTAACAACTTTAATAGATAAATAAATTATCTTTAAACACCTTTATTAAATCAGATAATTAATTTTAAACCTCTTTATATAAACAGTTAATTAACTTTACACATCATTAATTTAAAATGATTAATTAATCCTAAATACCATTGTTAAAATTATTACTTAACTTTAAAACCTTTATTAAATCAGTTAATTAACTTTAATCGCTTTTATTAAATCAGTTAATTAACATTTAGACATGATTAATAAATTTATTAATTAACTTTATCACAATTAAATAATAATCCAAAATATATTTAAACCTTCAAATTCCTTCCAAAAACTTTTACAATCCTTACAAACCCATTTGAAAAGAATTTACAAAAATCCTTAAGATAAATAACCTTTATAAATCTAAAGCAACTTTAATTATCCCAAAAAATAAATAAAAATCAATTTATAATCATTATGAATTTTTAAACGACATTAATTATCTCATAGGATAATTAATCAAATTTATAATCTCTTTATAAATTTTAAAAACATTAATTATTCCAAAAGAGAATAACTAAATTTATAACTCCTTTTATAAATTTTAAATCAACGCTTATCCTTTGTTTTCAGATTCTCCAAATATACGATCATATGGTTTTAAACAACTTTCAAAGTGTAAAAACATGACCAAACATTTATTTTGTAAAAAAATACAAGCTCTAGTTGAACACACCTAGAGGGTTTAGGGGATGATATTTCATAAGTGATGGTACATCGATAATCATTGTAATGACACTCAAACAATCAAACAGAATGTCGTAAATGTCAAGCAACAATATAAGCAACATAAGAATATAACTAAATAAATACATATTGGTTTTCAACCAAGCAACAATATAAGCAACATAAGAAAACGTTTACGACATTCTGTTTGATTGTCTGAGTGCCACTACAATGATTATTGATGTACCGCCTTTATGGTCTCTCTACAAAAGTCCTCTGCAAATTACACATATGAGTGTGTATTTCAAAGTGTTTAGTAGCGACCTATTCACAACGTAAATTCGGACTTTCCTTTTTTATCTCCTGCAACGAAACAGTTATTTATGCTATCCTCTTTTTCGAGTGGGAATTTATATCCAAATGAACAATCAAACTATGTTTATGATCTCATTATTTATGTTATATTCTCGATATTTGAATTCTTAAATTTATATTTATTTCAGCCATACTTAAATAATATGTGCAATATATAATACTGGAACATATTATAAAGGATAAAATTCATTAATTCTTTTAGCTTCACGGACATGCTCTTAATTTTTAGTTAAAATGACAAATTTTTCAATATAATATAGCAGAAGGATAATTTTTTAGCTTCAAGGACAGTGCTACTGTGTTGTATCAATTTTGTGAACTACAGTAGCAGTTTTGAAGTATTTAACATTTTTTATTTGTACTAGTATTTTTATGGTTTGTAATATCATTTTGTAGGTGGAGTATGTAATCATAGACTAAATGCTATTTTGTAGTAGTATTTTACGAGTTGTAATAATATTTTTAACTGAATTAAATAAGAATAAAATAATACTATATAGTATCAGTTTTGTTCAACGTTTTTTGTTGTATTTTACTTGTAACAAAAATTACAATTGTAGTATCATTTTATTTTATTTTTTAATACTTATTATGCTTGTAGTAGCAGTTTCTGAATTGTAGTTTTTTTTAAATTGTAGTAGTAGTTTATACACATTTAATAGTGTATGAATTATAGTAGCATTTTTATGAATTATAGTAGCATAGTAATAATTTTTGAACAAATTTATCATTTTATACATGAAGTGCGTATTTATTATGTTTATAGTAGCAATTTATGAATTTTTTTTTTGGAATTATAGTAATAGTTTATGGGCATTTAATAATATTTATGAATTATAGCAGCAGTTTATGCAAATTTAATAATATTTATGAATTATAGTAGTAGTTTTATACACATTTTATGTTTTTGATAATAGTAGTAAATGATATTGTATACACATTTTGATAGTAGTAGTTTTATACATGTTTGATAGTAGCAGTTTTTTGATCGTAGATATACATTTGATAGTATCAGTTTTATACACATTTGATAGTACCAGTTTTATACACATCTGATAGTAGTAGTTTTTTAATAGTAGATATGCATCTAATAGTAGCGGTTTCCTACACATTTGACAATAACAGTTTTTTGATAGTAGATATAAATGATAATGTGTAGTATCAGTTTTTCAGTTTTTTTAAGTAATGATGCACCTTTTCTTTATGTATAGTAGGATATGTATTGATGGTAATTATGAAGAAGTAAATTTTAATTGGAAAAGTAGAAGTACATGCAAATTTTAGCTTATAATAACGTTAATGATACTGTCTAGTATCATTTTATTTAATAAAAGAAAATTGATACTACATAGTAGCAGCATCGAACCTGCTACTAAGATTTCATATTGGCGATTGTGGTGGTGTTGGAAGCAGCTGTGAAGCTAGTGGTGCAGGTAATGGCGGCGGGTGGTGGTGTAAGGAGTAGTGGTTGGTAATTTTGGCGATTTTTCCTTATGACTAATTTTGGAAGAATGTTTGTTCTTGCGGCTAAAATAAAGAGGTTGTGTCCTTGAAACTAAAAAAATACAAATTTTTGTCCTTTAAACTAATTCCACCTGTATAATATTTGCAATATTTATGAATTACAACATTCATGCGGTGATGCTGATTGGTTTTTAAACTACGTTTATAATCTCAGAAATTGTATAATCGATGAAGGAATGAAACATCTTGCAATGGGACCAAAAAGAAATATCAAGATACATCCATTATTCTTCGTCAATGGATTTAAATTCAACAACAAAGAATATGGTGTTAAAAAATTAACTAACAATACCGATGTATTTGTTAAAGGTGGTGATGATCCAGATGATCATATAAAAGATTTATACGGCATCTTATCCCAGGTTTCGGAACTGACGTATTTTATATGACCTATAGAGAAAGGTTTTTTATATAGATGCAATTGGTTCAGTAATGTTCCAGATTTTAGAATCAATGTGCACAAAGATATAATTTTATTGAAATAAAACATAACTTATATTACCATAAGTATGATCCTTTTGTATTAGCAAAATATGCACTACAAGTTTATTTTGCTTCGTATCCATCCTTAAAAAGAGATAAAATAGATTGGTCAGCGGTTTTTAAAACAAAGGTAGGATTTACATTTGATGGAAAGAATATTCCAACAAACAAGCTTATCATGCAGAATGAAGCAAAATAGTGATATAATAACAACCGATGATCATCCTGATTTTGGGCCTCAAAACAATGAATCAAATATTTTAGTAGATACATTTGAGACTACAGAGAAAAATGATATAGAGTACGAGATCGAGTCTGAATCAGAAAACAATGAAGACTGAATATTAGTGTACATTTTGATAGAATGAATTTATGTGATTATTAATGTTACATTTTTCTTATAAACAATGATATATCTTTCCATAATTAAATAATATGTTCTCCCATTATAAAATAATATGTCTGTGATGGATATAATGTTTTGAGGTCAGAGATCTTCTCATTCATTAGGTTCCCCTTCTTCCAATTAAAGAGAGATTAGTACAGAAGGCGATGGTGACGGCTTATCACACGTAGAGCGTCCCATAGTTACATTAGTAAGTAAAGTGAGTTGGTAAGCATCAAATCTATTGCAAAATCATAAATATTTTGCATATGATATATTATTTATGGTTTATTAAATGTCTATATCATAATTAATACATGGGCTTTGAACCGGAGCCCTCAGATGTTGTTTTTAATATTTCTAAGGTTGCTTATAAGAGCATAATGTCTTGCTACTGGCCTAAGTGGGATAATATCCCACTCCATTGTAGTGTGTATTTGGCAAAATTTCTAGTAAATGTAAATTATTTCATTTTATATACAATCACCGTGCAATTTGTTAACTAAGTATAAATGTATAACGGTTTTTTTCAATGTGAGAGCGGAGTAGATTTACAGGAATCCGCCTATTCCTTTTCCAAAAACTACTAGGTCAAAAAATACAGAAAAACTACCGTAATACGATGTCGAGCATTAAATAAGGAGGAAAAAAGCCCGAATGGATGAGTGCAAGCATATGTGAAGCTTATAATGATTGCTGGAAAAGTCCGGACGCGATTGTAAGTTTACTAGTCTCATATATTTATTAAAAATTTAGTAGAATTAGTATAATAATTACATCAATTTACAAATGTGAAATATAATGCTCATTGTAAATTTATAGGCAGAGTCTGAGCAAAATTCTGTAAATAGAAATAAAAATTCTATTACACACCGTGGGGGTTCAAAGTCATGCCAGCATTATCGTCAAGAGCTGGTAAATTTATTAATTGCGATTATAAATACTTATTATATTGTATAATCATATATATAATAAATAATTATTATTTCAGGAAATGAAGTGTGGTCGTGTCGTCTCATACTTGGAAGTGTTTACTTGTACTCACGTCATCGAGCATGTCAATTAAGATGACTCAATAACATACACGTCGCATGTCACAAAATCACAAGTGGCCATGGTAAGCATATATAAATTTTAAGATATTAATGATCACTTGAAATTATAAGTTATAAATAACTAAAATAATGTAATATGAATTTTAATTTAATTCAATTTTTATTGTAGTATAAATTCATGAACAAACGAGAGAAACTGCTTGAGGAAATGGGTCGAGATGAGCTGACAATTGAGGAGGAGGACTTATTTTTGATGCTATCGTAGAGAGGCCGATGAAGAATAGGAGTTATGGTTTTGGAAACCAAAAAGTAATGTTCATGTATAACATATTTATGAATAACGTATAACACATAGTTTTATTAATCACACCATATAAAACTCATGCACTTTGTTAAAAATAGTTAGGGTCTCGTCGATGGCAAGCCAGCTATATAAGAGCTCGGGATAATCAGGAGATTGTAGACTTGAGAGCTTGGAGGATCGAGATATACATCGGACTACGGAGATGTACCGGATGCTAAATGAGCACATTGCCACGTACATGAAGCACCATGGTACATTTCTTCGATCATAGAGATCTGGAGGCGATGAGGAGTAGGTATGATTTCTTTTTATTTGTGTGATATTGTATATATATGTACTTTGATGTTGTGAGGTAGTATGAGAGTTATATACACTATAAGATGGTTGAGTTTGATTTGATTTGATGTATGATATATTTTAAGACGGTTTAGTTTGATGTTATGAGGTGGTATGATACATTTGAGATGGTTGAGTTTGATGTTGTGAGGATGTTTGATGTTGTGGTATGTTAATAGATGTTTGAGGTTAGTTTATTGTACATATTGATGTATATATTGAGATGATTGAGTTTGATGTTGTGTGGATGTTTGAGTTTTGTGGTATATTGATCAATGTTTGATGTTTTTTATTATTAATGTGATATATTTTGTGATATATTTGATATATGTGTTTTGGAATTTAATATATATGATTTATATATATGAAATTGGGCTGTGATATATATTGTTATATATGTATTGTTTAAGGCATGAAGAGCTATTAAAATAAATAAAAATTTTCATATTTTCGATGGCTAGCGACGACCTTGTGGTTTCTATGTTTTCGACGGCTAGCAATAGAATTTTAGCCAAGCGTGATAGCCTCAACTACTGCCACATGTCCTCGATGAGCCAACGAAGGCCGTAGAACAGTACGATGAAAGCTATCAAAAAGTTATCGACGGAGCCGTCAAAAATTCTATTAATGAGCAATAGCTCGACGGCTAGATTTCGACGGCTATTTCCGGCGGTCATCGACGTACGCCGATGGAAAATAGTCGTCGAAATCTCCGTTCTCTCTTGTAGTGGATAGGGTAATGATTGGCTATGGGGGAAACTCAAGGTATAACTATTAATAAGGGAAAAATGTAAGAATTGATATGTATATGTATATTATTTGTTGAAAAATACTATGAGGCACTTCTCATTGTATGCCTTAAAGAAAAATGAAATAATAATATTTCAAGTTAAATTAGAAGATAAAGTAAAATTTCAAATTTTGAAATATTATAAATTTGCAGTTTCAAGAATTTAATGTTTAAAATTATCTTGAATAGTTCAAACTTCTGAAAGCTTCACATATCATAACAGCAATTTTATAAATTTTCAAAATAAGAATTTTAGAATCAATAATTTTGCAATTGAAATTTACATGGATATAATAAACATGCCTTGAATATGGAATGAAACTATTGCTTATGTTATAGAATCTGTAAATATATACACCATGTGTGCTTTCCTAGTTTGAAATTACAAGAAGTTAGCATCATCGTTAGACTTAGGTATTTTAAACATGGAAAGACTTATTATTTGCTATTTTTAATAATAATTATAATACTTTTGATGTTATACATTTTGGGTGTCAGTCTGAACTACCAAAAATACCCATTATATTATCAATTCTTAATATCACTTAAAAATAAGATCTAATAGCTAAATTTTCTCTACAAATTCAAATGCCTATCTAAAATATTACCAAATCTTAATATCACTTGAAAATAGGGTCGATCAAATAAACTTCCTATACATATCACTTAAAACAGGATAATTTTCTTCACAAATTGATAACCTCCCTTTATACATATTATCGAATCTAAATATCACTTAAAAATATGATCTAAAAAACAAACTTTCTTTTCAAATTCATTCTTTATTAATTATAATACAAATAAAAATTCAACATAATTATACATGATTTTAATGCAAAAACATGAAAGAATATTTTTGTAAATCATTTTCTATTGAATACGTCAAACATTACAATTTATAGAAAAATAATTCACACGTGAAATGCATCCATAATCACGAATAAAGCGTGTGTTGTAATGCTCGTATACATAACTCGGGTAGTTTAAATGCACAACACCAGCACATAAAATGCTGGTTATAAATGCACTTAAACTGCTTTTAGTTTTTACAAATGTCAAAAAAATTATTTTAAACTACTTTAGAAAAATTATTTTAACATGGATTTTACAGATTTAATTTAAAAATAGTTCATACTACTTTAATAAATAGTTTATATAAATTGTTTGTAAAAATAGTACACAAAAAATATAAAGTACCCATGAGCAACATGGTACAACTTAAAAGGAAAACGAAATACAAAGTTAGCACGAATTGATATTAGTATTTACTAAATTTTATGGAAAGTCTATTACACAACCCAGTTTTGTGTATGAGCTCAACGCAGGTCACAAATACAAGTTCATATAACACAAGTGTAACCACCAGGATTTTTGACCCTCAAAAATCGACATCAATACGTCTATTGTATCACACGTCGAGTAATCAAACGTTGGAAAACCCGATTGTTAGGGTGAAGAAGAAAAAAGGTAGAAGAAAACTAATCAATAGCACATAATCTCACAATCGCAGCGGAACAATATAAAATGGATAATAACATATCTTTATACAAAAAGATCTATAACAGTTACTATACATACCATCATCAGGGTACAACAACCAACAAATCAATATTGGACAGTTGTAATAACTTGTCCTCACCAGTGCTGACTGTATAGCCTGACACACACAATGGAATATAATAAAGAACGTGTAATACGTCTCTGTCATCCAGCTTGTCTCCTGAGCTCCATAGCATCCTAACCTGAATCTGTAATACTCGGTCTGACCTGAGTATAAAATAAAACCCGAGTCAGTCTGGAAAACCAGCGTGAGAAAACACACTCAATTTGAATTTAATTACTTTCAAAAATCCTTTTGGAAACGAAGGTATCTCGTAAGACCACGCCATACATAAACACAATGGGTTTTTATCTTATGATAACCAAAACATTTTTTATCAAAATCATCTGATATTATAATAGTGTCTATAGAAGGTAAATTAGAAAATAGCTGAAATGCTTGCATCTCACGTTTCAGCGTAATTGGTATACAATCAAAGTCGTACGGCGCTTATTGGAGAATGGATTCCATACTATGACTAGGTAAGGAACTACCTCTGATGAGTGAATCTCTAGATCAATGCACTAGGGTCTGACAAGAATATCTTATACCCTGCCACACAGAACCGGCCTAGCACTTGACTACTAGTACCGAATATGTCATCATCTCGGTCTTCCGACCTTTTGAGATCTCATGCACAACCAATCCATAATATATAAAATGTAGGGTATCTAGAAAGATGATGACATAACCTAATGGGAGCGACCCACTTAGCCCTGTTGCATGCCCTGTTCCGGTCATTTTTCCGGTTGACGAGGCTTAAGGCTACGTTTAACTTTTTGAACAGCATTCACACTAGGAATGCTAACAGTGCCTTTAAGGCTGCAATGCAATGAAAGCATTCATCGATACAAGTTGTCCTGGGTCTGGACAAACCAAACTCTTCCAAAAATCACTGTCTTCATTAGCTTCACGATATCACAATTCGTAACGCATATCAGATCGAAGTGGTTTTCGGATAATAAATCTGATCCCAGTCTCTTCGAAACGATCAACGAATTTGGCCGTATTTGATAGTCGGTTATTTAACTATCAAATTACACACATAAGCAGACACTAGGCCCATATTATAAATTTTCCACATTATTTATTTCAAAATATCTTTACAAGGGTACATATATTTAACCCCTTCCAGTATTTCAAAATATCTTCATTGCTGGAGCTTCTCGACCCCACGAACCCCAAAACAACCTCTAATCCACACATCGCTGCCTATATCGCAAGAACAGACGAACCCTAGCATCGCAGCCCACACGTCGATTACCCAGTACAAGAACATACCCGAATAAAAAGAGTATGAGACTGTAGGGTTTATCAACACGATTCCAGTGATACTTGTTTAGAAATTTTCCACTTAGAAACGAATTTGGTTTTTAATTTTAAAATACACGGCCATTTTTTTTCTTGTTTCTTTGGTAAAAAGTAATGAGAAGAGGGGGAAAAGAAAGCATTTTAAAAAAATGAAGCACGGTCATGAATCATGCATAGGTATGGGCTGATGTACATATTTTGGGCTCTGTACAGGGTAGGTCGGCTGAAGGAACGTTTTTGTGGCTGATGTGAGATGAAGAAAATTATATATATATATATATATATATATATATATATATATATATAATTCCCAAATATCTAGATATTTGTTTTGAACCCCGATCGAGACATGCCGCCTGGTGTTTCTAATGTTATAATCCTATTCCGGATGCAATGGAACAAGTCTCGAGTTCCAATTCGATCATATGGAGAAGATAGCTTTTTGAACCTAATTATTATATTAGATTATCGATTTTTATTTCAACGCGTTTCGATCTCTCATGACCAAACGATAAATCCAAATGCTACGAAATTTGAAATCCAATAAAAATACACTATTACGGATCCAATGGAAGTGGTTTCGTTGAAATCGGAGACTGTGCCTCAGAAGCTATTTTCACTCGTTAATTAAAACGAGTATTTTTTTTAAAAATCGAGTAAACCACCTTTAAATCCAATTTAAAATTTTTACTATCTTCATTCTTATTAATATAAATTTAATAAGCCTTTAAACCATTTTTATCCAAATAAAAATCCAAGATTTCAATTATTTAAACGATTTCAACTATTTAATCCAACAATTAAATCATCAAATAAATCACTATATTTTGAAATTCAAGTTATTTAATCTATAAATTAACTTTTAAATATTTAAAATCAATTAAATACTTCAATTTCAAATAAATTAACTTTTAAATATATTTTGAAATTCAAGTTATTTAATCTATGGCTCCGAAGCTATTATTCCAGTCGAGTTGAAAGTACCTTCTCATCGTGTGACTTACTATGATCCGAAGACAAATGCTATATTACTTGCGAAATCTCTGGACTTATTGGATGAGAAGCGTGAAGAGGCTGATCTGAGGGCAGCCGTGCATCGAAGTTGAGTCACCCGATTGTACAATGTTAAATTCAGACCCCGAACTTTTGAACATGGCGATCTTGTCCTCAAGAGGATTTACCCGGTCCCTTTGCATATGAAACCAACGTGGGAGGGACTGTATGTTATTGAACGAAGACTCGGAGACGGTACATTTAAGTTATCGACCGTTGATGGTCTCACTTTGCCGAGAGCCTGGAACAGTGAGAGTCTTCATCGCTACTACAAATAACAGGCTTTGTTTATTGATTCGGTCTGCTTATCATTTGCAATTTGTTTATGCATTTTGAAATTTGAATTTGTAATAAGGCAACTGACTTTGCCATAGTTTCTTATTTCAACAATAAAATGCAATCTCTTCGAGCCAGAGCAGTGATTCTTAAAATGCGTCATATGACCATCACAGTGTACAGAGAGTTAAGTTCCATCCTACGGTGGGACTTATTCAAACAGGGAGTGACCGTGATATGACCGGTCACTCGCTAAGTGAAACCCGAGCTCGGGGGCAAGCTATCACACCGAAGCCAAAAAGGATTGATACACGACAATCCTCTAACTAACTCCGGCTCCAAGAGTGCGAGCTGGAGTATAAACTTACAAATGTGGGCTCAAAGAGGGTGGATCCGTCCGCCTAACGACTTCACCCGTGTTTAATCCAAGCCCGAGGAGGATGGATCCGTCCATCTAACGACCTCGCTTGTTAACTCAGGGTGGATGTGACCTGACCGTCCATGATCCTGATGAATCTATCATTCCCAGAGTGCGAAAAAAATCCTAAGACTCAAAACAGATGTGTTCGACTGTTTGTCAACTAACTGTAAGTCCCCAGAGCGCGGACTAGAGTATAAACTTCAACTGGGTGTGACTGACCACCCACAACTAACTCTAAGTCCCCAGAGCGCAGAATGGAGGATAAACTTCGACTGGGTGTGACTGACTGCCCACAATTCAATCTAAGTACCCAGAGTGTGGACGCAATTCCGATTACTAAAACAGGTGTAACTGATCGCCCGAAAAATAACTTAAGTCCCCGGAGTGTGGACATAACTTTAAACATTAAGCAGGCATGATCAACCATCTGCATGCGAGTTTAGTCCCCAGAGTGTGGATGCGATTGTCAATAAGTGAGAGAATGTAACTTGACCACTCGAACTCATCTCTCTACAACTTAGTCCGACTGAGTGAAGCTAAAAAAATGTTGAAGGTGGAAAGCAACCACCGTCTGACTACTTCGAATCATCTCCAGGACTGAGGGCATGACTCCGGCACCAACTACTAATCAAGACAGTACGACGTTGAAGAGCGACTTGATGTTTGGTTACGACCCGAAGCCATGACTCCGGAGCTTAACAACCGAGCACAAGTCTGATTTAGAGGCTAATGCTTCGCAAGTGTGTCGAGAGAAATCTCAAGTGATGTAACACTTAAACAAATAAACTCGGAGTTGTGCAAAGAACAAAAGGAAATTTTATTTTATTTATCCTCTAAAAGCAAACTAGATATAAAGAGTCTATGAAAAAAATCCTACTAGCAAGTGCCGAACCCGCATCTATACACGACCTATAAGAACGAAAAGAAAGTTCCTTACTATCTACCAAAAAAGGGATGCCAAGATTCATTCCTAATCCTTGGTCTTCTTTTTCTTATGCTCCTTCTCCTTTGGAGTCAACCCACTGGAGCTGCCACTATGATGCCGCTTCGAGCTCTTGCCTTTACTAGGCATGTCCCTGGTCGAGGGAAGTATCATGGTCTCCTCCTCCAAACTCACCGGTATTGGGATGCTTTCAGAGTGTGTGGTCGGAGGGACATGAGCACTTTCCATGTGAGAAGATACGGGGGGAACCCAAGTAACAATAATCATGCCACTCGAAGAGATCGTGAGTAAAGGGGTCGGGCCAGGTCCTACCATTCCACCTTCTGTGGTGCCACCCATTGTTTCGCCCGCCATCTCAGCATTGATTTTCGCCATTATTGCATCGTCGTGAGCTGCTTGGGTATCGGGTGGAACGCTGGCGGTCGGATCCAAAGAGCTGGCCGCGAACGCACTTCCACTCATAACAAATGGCAAGTCAGAAAGCAGATCGTTGTGAGTGCCTAGAAGCTCGTCCATCATTTGCTCGTTAAAGGTGAAAGCCCTCACATCCACTCCTCCGGCTGTAGCAGTAGTGGTGGTCGTTGTAGCTTGTGTTATGATAGCCTCCTGCTCTTGATTTTGTTCCTGGGTTGTAGGGAGCATGGTTGGTGTTTCTTCTATAACTGAATGGAGATAAGAGAAAATATTAGAAATCTCCTTTGATAGTACTCCAGACTTTGAATGAGTTCGAGAAGTGTTCGGAATACCTTCTTCAGGTTGGCTCGCGGTAGGGGCCGGAGTTCCTCCTGACACGTGCTCGTAAGATGGAGATAGCTGTGGCTGATCCGAATCATAGGCCGGCACAGGTAAAGGATCAACTAAAGGAGCGTATTCAGGCTGGGTTGACGTAGGGATCTCAAAGCTTGTATCATGATGCCCAACGCCAGAGCCCTCTCCAACCTCCGAGTGCTGAGTAGCGAGCTTCTCTTTCTCAAATGCGATAGCTGCGTCATGAAGAATGGTCCTCTCTTCCTCGTTCAACACACGGTTTTTCCAGATCAAATTCATCGAGGGATTTAGTATGATGCTCTGCCTTCTTATCGGCCAAGAAACAGTGCCAGACACTACGTAGGTGAGCTGGGTAGTTACTGAGCCAGCTCAAATCATGATATCTCAAAACTTGACATTGTAGGTAACTAAGCGATCTTCAATGTCGCTCTCAAGTCTAGCCTCCGCTGCCCTAACCTCAACCTCAACCCTAGCCTCGTCCTCTTGAGATTTCAACTTCGCCACATCCCGCTCGTTCCAAGCCTCCATAGTTTGGTCACAGGTCTCCTGAGCGATCTTGATGGCTTCATCTTTTTCTTTAACGACTTCGTTGTATTTAGCTTTAAGCTCCGCCAGCTCTTGGAATGCTTTATCTTTTTCAGCGGTGACTATGGCATTCCTATGGCCCATATCATCTACCAACTTTAGATGCTCCTGCCTCATCTGCTCCAACTCCCTATTAGCCTCATTAACCTTTTACAATGCCTCCATTTCGGAATTCCTTAAAGTTTCATTCTCTCCAGTGAGCACTGTGACGATCCGATCCTTTTGGGCGATGGTTTCTTGGAGCTCTTCTATTTTCTTCACCCGCTCAAATGCCACGCCTGAAACTTTCTCGGCGGCCTTCTTCCACTCCCGATATTGGCCAAAAGCATGATAGACATGATCGTGAATGATTTTTTCTACTCCATCTGGAAGCACCATCAAATTTGGAGGAAAATGAAAGCCGTCAAAGCATATGTTTGGAAAATCTCTCTTCAATTGAGCTATCCGAGCGGCTCCCTCACCTGTTGACTCTGTAACCGCCGAAGTAGCTACAATAGAGGTTTCTGCCCCGGTCATACGGCGATGTTCGCCAGGTCTTGGATTTACCGGAGGCGCTGGTTGGCGCGAAGCCCCAACGGCCTGTGTCCTTGAATTGGGAGGTGGCAACGGAATCCTAGGTGGAGGGGAGTGTGATCGGGAACGGCGTCTATCTCGCCTCTTTTTTTTTCTCGTTCCCTTTCCCTTTCCCTGGCTCTATCTCTATCATAGTATTCCCTCTCTTGGCTAAAGTGGTGGCATTCATAGTCAGAGTCATGCCTACGAGATTCCCTGTAAAAGCTGGAGGATTCGCGTGCTGTGCGGAGATTACCGAACATAGACGGTTTCTTCGACATCGAATCTGAAAAATTAAAAGAGAGGCAAAGTTAGTTATCTTCAGAGTTTGGAAAACTCGTGAGTAACGAGTGTGTGATGTCATGAAGTGTTCGTATGCATGTGCAAACCCCCAACCAACCGGTTGTAATAGCCGTATTTGGAGGAGTTGGCTCTCCTATGTCTAAGGCGCTTTGAAGCCCGGTATCTTGGTGCAAAGGCAAGTCATCTGGAATAGGGATGTCTGCTAGTCCCGCAAAAGAGCTCTCCATCTGCGAAGGAGGAATCTTTTGACTAGTAGCAGGCAAAGAGACTACGACAGTTTTGCGCCTTACAGATTTTCGAGCAGTAGACTTGCCTCTTCTCTTCCGCTCTAAAGATCGAGGACTTTACGAAGGCCTAGCTGCGGGCTCGTCTCCAGTAGGCATATTCTCATCACCGCCTTGTTCAGTAATTACTATCTCGGGAGCTCTCCTTCGAATTTGCCTCACCGGGGATATCCTAAGGACTCCTACGAGTCCAATGCTTTGATCTTTATCAATTAGCCCAATGGCAAACAGATTTTTATCCATAAGGACTTCATCAATCTCTCTGTACTCGATGGGCACCTCTTGAAGAACCCTTACTATCTTCTTAAACTGAGCACCTTTAGGTCGCAGAATTGAAGTTGTAAAAGAAAGAAAGTGTTAGACTCGACATTGACTACTTTTATCCAGTTAATTAGCAAAGAGGCTAGTGCACTTACGTTTGGCTAGCCACCGTCTGGCGAACCACGATGGACACTGAACGAAGAACCATTCAGTCTTGAAATTACTCAACTTGCTCCATGCCCCGACCACGATCTGACAATTCCTAACTGCCACTAAGAAAGTGAAGGAAGGGTTGTCCCCACGGCTCTTTACATTGAACAAAAATCAAATCTGTTCTACCGTCGGAGGACGAAAGAGATGCTCCATGAAGATGACAAAAAGACTGTCCAGCAGGGCATACCCATTCGGATGAAATTAGGATGGAGCAATCCTCAAGAAAAAATAGAACTTCTCAGATGAACTGGTTAAAAGGAGGAAGTGTCCCGGCTACGCACATAAACCTGCTGCAGGCTGTGTACCCTTCCGCGGGCTATGGGCCCTATCTTCTGGCCGCGGCAGTAAGACGTCATCCAGCGACAACCCATGCCTTAGACAAATCCTGCCATATCTTAGAAATATTAGAGAGGATAGAGTCTTGTGGATGTGTGATAAAAACTGCTCCCGGTAGTTCATCCGAAGTAGGGCTAATAGCGTTGGCTGCAATAACCGGTATTTCGATTGCGGGAAGGGGTGGACTCTGGACATCTTGTGATTGCGAACTTCCGGGTTCCATAGCTATTGAACTCGGTAAAAATCATCGTTAGACGACAATAAACAAGTATTTCCCCCAATGTGAATTGCGTGAATGTGTTGTGCAGTGCAGTGCTACATAATACTTAAGAAATTCTACATGATTTGCGAGATGCTCAAACGACAAGACTTCAAGATTAAACCGGAGTGACCGTCATCGCTGACCGTCACAACCATGCCATCCTGACTTTGGAGAACGATCCATGCTAGAGTTCGTAAATTTTATCTAATAACAATACCATCAACGAGCTTCGAAGGGTAGTCAAATATGTAGTTCAATGGTCAAGTCCAGATATGCAAGGCTGAAGCTCGTCGGAGTCAAATGTTCAAGTATGCAAGGATTTCGTATCCATCAAGGATCAACATGGATCGCTCCTCCAAAAGCCAGATTTTGTATCGATCACCGTCCAAGGTTTCGTATTGATCAAAATCCAAGACTCCGTATCGATCGCCAGTTGCTGGTTTGTATCGATCGTTCCAGATCGATGCGCTTTGTATCGATCCTGAAACCAAGATTTCGTATGGATCCAAGGCAAGCAGCTTCGTATCCATCTACCTCCATCGATATAAAGCCCCACAGTTCCAGATCGATATGAACCACCTCCCAACATTCCAATGCTTTCACCCTTGATCCATCATTTCCAAATCGATGCAAACTGTTTCCTCCATCCACTATCGATACGAATGACTACTTCGTATCCAGCAGCCCTTCTTCTTCCCCAAGCAGGTTAAACGCCATTTCCTCTTTCCTCAACCTTGCTCCGACCCAACTCCGGCATCAACAACGCTGGAATCCGCAACGACCATGGATGGAACGGTGTTAAAATTCAAGTTTTATCGTTTTAGGATGGTTTTGATTTATCAGTTACCTAGTTAAAGCAATTGGTTCGAAAGATTAATGGATTGTTCGGTTTGGAAATGATGATAGTTTTCTTTCTTCTTGAGTTCCCTATCGGTATGAAGGCAAGAGTAAAATGGGAACAAGTGAAATTTTTCTAAGTACAAATTGTATTTATATGGGTACGAAACCAAGGGGAAACGATTCGTCTCCCAGTTATGTCAAACGGTTAAAAGCAGTCACCCAAGTCATCGTTATGAAGCATTGTTCATATCCATCCACCTGCATCGGCCAAGAATATACTTGTTCGTAACCATCGACTCGAATCGATCTAAAGCAACAGCCGTTCGTATTCATAGATAACCCATCGATACGAAAGATACACAGAGGGTTGTGTGAACTATTCAGATCCATCAATGATTCATCGATACGAAGAAACAATTTCATATATATCACTTTCGAGATAACAGGAGTTCGTATCCATCGATACGAAGAAATTTCTAGGAACAAACTATTACGTATCGATAGTCATCGATATGAAATACCTATCCAAACTTTTAAAATCAATCCAGGAGAGGAACGATCGAAGGGATACTCTAAATGACCATCAAGCGTTGTTACAACTCGAATTTCACGTCGATTCAGGAGAGGATCGATAAGAAACTCGATTCAAAAAAAACTTGACAATGACTCATGAATGTGCAAACGTTAACGGAAGTCAGGTTAACATACGTGCATGTATGACGGACTAACATTCAATTTTCAAAATTCACAGAAGTTGAATGCTCACCTGGTGACAATTACAACAGTGAACAATAGGTTGCTGACACCCAACACTCAGTTACAACGATGCACTACATAATCATTGGTAGTCAACAATTCAGCATTTATAATACTGGAAATCAATCAAAGGTTACATCTTTTGACGAAAGACAACAACTATTCAACAAATTAGATAGAACTTTTCAGACTGAAGATTGCAGTTTTTCAAAGCACGCCATATTCACACAAGACGTACTTTAAGGGAAAAATGTTATCCCGCCTTTTGGCAAGGCCGTGACACCAAGGGCTTGACTAGAGACCAAGTACAATCCATCCCGGAGATCGGTTGTACACAGGTTTATGATGGATACTGGCAAATTTGGTCCATGTCTGGATAGAGCTACGATTAACATGACACGACAAGCAAATCTATGAAAGCCAACGTTCCAAATTTCGGGTTAATCGGAGTTCGTATGCTCAAGTATGCATCGATCAAGTTACATATGAGACATGCTTAATTTGTATCCATCATATTCGTATCCATCACCTTGCAACCATCCTATTCGTATCCATCGACCCACATACCTCATTTTGTATCCATCCAGCTTCATATCCATCAAAGTCAATCTTCTTCGTAAATATCAGTCCACAAGCATTGGTTCGTATCCATCTATCAAGGCCCATCAGTTCGTATCCATCATACAAAAGCGACATAATTCGTATCGATCACTCATTTGATCGATACGAAGGAGAGAGAAAAAGATCGATACGAAAAGCATATACAGGCATCGATACGAAGTAGCATGCAAGCATCGTTACGAAAAGCAATCCCCAGGGTCGATACGAAGAAGGCAGGGTCAAACAGAGGAAGTGGTCTGCTAGCGTAATACTTGGATCCCTCCTGAACTATCGCTCCACATCACCAGTGCACACCTGATCGATACGCAGAAGATCGATACGAATGTTGATCGATACGAAGGTATCGATACGCACTGCTCGACCTACTTGCAAAACCAACTTTGGATCGATCATAACTCAAAATCTACAAGTCCAAATGCTACCAAATTTTCGCATGAGCTTACTTCCCACCTAAGGAATGCCTCTGACCGATCGTAACCTAAAAGGAATAAATCTTGATCGATATGAAGAACACATGGATCGATCAGGGATCGATCCCAAATGACCTCGGATCGATCTGGTGGGCCCACCCATGTAAGAGAAGGGGTCTTCCAAGATTTGAGCCAGATATTTTCAGCCTACAATTATAAATAGTAGTCCTAGGTCTTCAGAAAAGAGGACTTTTGGCCTTTCTACGTCGATACCCTGCTGAGATTGCTGTTGTATTTCGATTGTACCATTGTAATCCACTTGTAACCAACGAGTTATAATCAATAAACATCAATCATTTCATAGTGAACGTAGGCCATATGCCGAACCACTCTAAATTTGTGTGTTTCTATACTTTTCCTTATCTGCCGATTGGTGTGTTTGTTAGATCTACTTCATTTTACATTTACTTTCTTCATTTTATCTCTTCAAACACATCCGAAGGGTGTTGTGCCCAATTTTGATAAAATCTTTTATATTTCCAATTTACCAACTTATAATCATTTAACAAATTATAAACATCGTTTATAAATTTCCCAAACTCATTCCCAGTTTATTAGGTTTACACTACAAAAATCTATTTATAAATCGATTTCTAAATTTAATCCCATTTGTAAATCCATTCTTAAATAACCCAACTATATTCCAAAACCAATCAAATCTTGATTTCTACTTCCATTCCGTAATTTTAAAAATCTTATTTAAAATCCAATATAACCAGTTTCATATTTATTTCCAAATTTCCTTTATTCTCCCAATCTATTTAAATCTCGATTTTTAAAACCTTTTTTACATTTATACAAATATCACTTAAATTTATTGTTTAAAAATTCTTTATATACATTATTCCATCTCTATTTAAAATATCATGGAATAGTTAAGTACAAAGTCAAACCATTTATTTTATCTAAATCAATTTCTTTTAATTAATCCAAAATTCAATATAAATATTTCACTTCCAAATCGCTTTTCAATTTCCTATCAAATCCAAAAATAATATTTGTAATTTTTAAAATATTAAAATTAGGGCCAGTGCTACTATAGCATTCAATAAAACCAACCATATTATAATCTATCATAGATTTCAAACACGTCAAATATCGCTATATATAAACTTAAAATCAACAAATTTTGAGGAATCCAATTGGATACCGCCAACCTGTTTCCCTGCAACCACAGATGTTAAATAATTACAAAAATACTAATCCCACTTCGAGGGGGATATCGCGGTAATATAGGGTTATCCGCTATTATGCGGAGCGTATAGGGTCTCATCCACTCCAATAGGCTGGAATATATCCAACTACTAATATATACTAATATGTATGTATATATATAATATAACATCCAACTGATAATAATTTATCAATTCAACCAATCAACCGATAATAAATTTTAACTATTTAAAATTCAACCGATTATCCATGATGAGTGAGATTTACTCATTTTGATTTTAATTCGCCAAAAAGTTCCGTTTTTGAATTAAAATTGAACTAATGTCCAATTTTAATCCAAATTTCCCACTTGCTCTGAATCCATCCAAAACAGTTTCATGACGAAGCTCTCGTCAGTACGATCCTAATGCAAAAATCCATGTGACGATCGGGTTTAATATGAATGAGATATTTATTTAAACTAGGCATGCTAATTTAAACAATTTAAGCTAAAAGAATTTCAAAATGCTCTTACCAAAGCAATCAGCCCACGGCCCACAACCCAGACCCGCTTCCTTTCCCTCCTCCTTTCTTCTTCTTCCCTCTTTTCTTCTTCTTCTTTCGCCTGTACAGGATCACAGACACGCCATGCACTATCCCATTGCCTCAGACCACCAATCAACATCATCCCTTCTAGCAATCGCCTCCCCTCCTCGAACCGCACCTCTCTATCACCACCTCGCCACGCTCGACGTCTCTCCCTTCATCGTGACCTGTAGCCCCCTCACGCGCACACAGTAATGTCGTGTTCCACCAAAAAGCATTACGTGCCCCCATTTCTTCATCGCTGGAGCTTCTCGACCCCACGAACCCCAAAACAACCTCTAATCCACACATCGCTACCTATATCGCAAGAGTAGGCGAACCTTAGTATCGCAGCCCACACGTCGATCACCCAATACAAGACCAGACCCGAATAAAAAGAGTATGAGACTGCAGGGTTTATCTACACGATTCCAGTGATACTTGATTTTAAATTTTCCACTCAGGAACGAATTTGGTTTTTAAATTAAAATACACATCCCTTTTTTCTTGTTTCTCTAGTAAAAAGTAATGAGAAGAGGGGAAAAGAAAGCATTTTAAAAAAATGAAGCGCGGTCATGAATCATGCATAGTTATGGGCTGATGTACGTATTTTGGGCTTGTACAGGCTAGGTCGACTGAAGGAACGTTTTTGTGATCGATGTGAGATGAAGATAATAATACACACACACAAAGATATATATATATATATATATATATATATATATATACATACATAATTCCCAAATATCTAGATATTTATTTTGAACCCCGACCGAGACATGCCGCCCGGCTTTCTAATGTTATAACCCTATTCCGAACGGAATGGAAGAAGTCTTGAATCCCAATTTGATCGTATGGAGAAGATAGCTTTTTGAAACCAATTATTACATTAAATTATCGATTTTTATTTCAACGTGTTTCGATCTATCATGACCAAATGATAAATCCAAATGCTACGAAATTTGAAATCCGATAAAAATACACTATTATAAATCCAATGGAACTGGTTTCGTTGAAATTCGAGACTGTGCCCCGGAAGCTATTTTCACTCGTTAATTAAAACGAGTATTTTTTTAAAAAAATCGAGTAAACCACTTATAAATTCAATTTAAAAATTTTATTATCTTCATTCTTTTTAATATAAATTTAATAAACCTTTAAACTATTTTTATCCGAATAAAAATCTAAGATTTCAATTATTTAAACGATTTCAACTATTTAATCCACCTATTAAATCATCAAATAAATCACTATATTTTGAAATTCAAGTTATTTAATCTATAAAATTAACTTTTAAATATTTAAAATCAATTAAATACTCCAATTTCAAATAACCAAAATTCTGGGTCGTTACAACAAGTACAAGACTCGAAGCGTAATTTTCCAAAAACTATATACACAGGTTCAATATTGGCTATAGTACTATATTTGCGGTTTTCTATTGTGCATTAGTTATAGCTATGGCGTCGTTAAACTTTTTAGCGATGCCATCACAATGCCAAATGCACGACAGAAAATTCAGCGTCGGTAAATAGGTTAGCATTGCTAAGGCGTTGCAAAAATGGTTTCACTGCAGGGTCGCTAAATTTCAACGACGCCACCACGACGCTTACTTTTTATTAGAAAATTATAATCGCCATGGCATTGTTAAAATTTTAGCGACGACCCTAATCTTATTCAAGACCATCGCCGCTTTGGCATCACTTAACTTTTAATGATGCCATAGTAACGCTAGTTGTTTATAGAAAGAACTTTGCAAAAGGGCTTCGTTAAAGTTTGGCGATGCATTTGCGTCATCTAACAGCTATAACATTCAAGAACAATTTGCTAGGTTCGATCCCGTCAACCGTAAACATAACAGAATAATTCTAAATGGACATCTAATTGATATATTCCATCACAAACAATATAATATGCATGGCTAATTAATATATATCGTCACAAACAATCAAATATGCAAAGTTAATTAATGCATAACATCATAATAATCAAATACGCACAACTAATTAAAATATATAACCAATAAATTGCGATAAACAAATACAAATCAAGTCTAAACACTCATAACATCATAACCGGTAAAACAAGATTACAAAGTCACATGTCAATTACCATTCCAACTCAATATGTCCAAGTAACCCTTAATTACATAATAGGGTACTTTTGGCACAGGTCCTTATTAAGTTTCAAAATTCACGAAAAGTACTTCACTAAATTTCACTGTAAATTAGGTTCCTATTTTTTATTCACGATTATTGCAGAGCATGATGCAACATTTCATAAAAGTTGCTGACATTTCCGCAACATTTCTGTACATTGTGAACATAGTGTATGAAAGTTGCTGAAATATCAACACTTATTTATAAAAGTTGCTGATATTTCAGCAACATTTATGTACACTGTGAACACAGTTTATGAAAGTTGCTGAAATATCAGCACTTATTTATAAAAGTTGCTAACATTTCAGCAATAATTTTTCTTTGTTTTTACAATAAAACTTTGACAGAGATAGTTGCTGAAATATCAGCACTTATTTATAAAAATTGCTGACATTTCAGCAATAATTTTTCTTCGTTTTCAAAAAACAGGGACCTGCTTTGCATTGAAACTTTAACAGGGACCCACTTTACAATATGAAAGTATGATAGGGATGTCTCCCTAATTTCCACTACATAATATATGTACATAAATCCCTCACTACATGTCAACGAAGCATCTTATATATCGTGCAATGGCCCACTACTGTCATCACCCCTTCGATGTATGTACTCCTGCATAAACTCCATTACATCCGCTATACTCATCTCTAACCAGCTCACTTTGATCATTAATGTAAAAATCTTCTTATCCTTCGTTTTTGGCTCCTCATAGAGATTTTGCCTCTCTTTCGATTCAACACTTCTTGTGTTGAATGTGTTATCTCGTACAGAAATGATTGCTTTAACACATACACATTTCTTATCAATGATTAATAAACATGGTATTACTGCTGGTCTAATAGAAGTTCAAAATCAAAAGTATTCAAAGTTAATGTTATCATATCACTAGAGTTAAGATCTATGTAAGCATACAAAGAATTAGAAATGCAGTGTCATTTTGCTTGATGCTAGATGTGGACCTGGCAGCGACAGAAGGCAACAATTAGAACGCTAAAAGTAGTTAAGGAAATTGAATAGTGAGCAACTTTAAAATGGAATAGGAAACATCATGCAAATTAGAACTGACAATTAGAACTCAGAACCACATATACAAACCGAAACGGCTCAAGAAGACCCAAACCCGAACCGAACCCGATCAGCTCCCTGTAGGGTCTGGTTTATGAAAAATACCATAAAGACCAGATCAAACTCGATCCGAACCAAACCAACCCAAAAGACCTGACAAAAAAACATAGAATTGCATACATTTTTTGATGTTATTACCTAACTGAAACCGAATCGACCCTACCCGTTCCAAACCAAAACTTAAGTCGGATCGGCTCTAGGTTTTGAAATGTATAATTTGGACCTAACAAAACCAAACCAGCTAGAACCGAGACCCGCCAGGTTGGATTTGGGTCCATTGGATTGAGTCTAATTACCACTCTAGTACAAACTAAGTGCTAAACTTGGTAGTTGAAATTGCACACAATTGGACTGTGTAAATAAGCAAGGAACCAAGTAGCATGTAAGCCTACGGGTAGTTAAAGTTATATTAGTTGGTCTTTCCTTTATAAGTTTTATATTACAACTTACAAAATTGCATATCACTAGATCTAAATTTATTTAAAAATTCAATTTTTTGGTAAATTTTGATTTTAGATTAAAAAGTTCTATATTACAGCTAGCTAGACCTTCACTAATTTTATATGTCGATTTTTATTCAATATGGTGGTTATTAATTAGATTAGTGGCGTTATTTATGAATGCCAAATTTCCTAATCTTCCCATTGATTACATATGCATATTTATTAGATTAGCATGACTGAAATAGTGACTAACTCATGTGTAAAACATTAAGAAAAAGGGAAAAGTTATTAGGAACTACTAATATAAGTGTATGTTTCCATTATACTCATGTGTTACATTCATTATAAAGTAAAATAAAAGTTACGAGGAGCTACTTACATTAGTGGGCAAATAATTACCTAAACAATTTAGGCGGTACAAGGTCATTTTTTAATAAAGATAATAATTAGCATATAAAAAACCCTAATAAAATTATTAAATTAAAAATTCATATGTAGTTTTGATAAAAATAAATTGAAAAAATATAAAAAAATTATAACTTTTTTTTTGTCGAAATAGGATTTCAAAACTATAATCTTATTTACGTTCCAAAATTTAAATTTGAAAATATATGTTAATTTTTGATCTTTGTGTGATTCGAATTCCTGACCCTGCATATAAGGGTATTTTTGAAATTTTGTGACCGGACTAAAATATTGTACTTCTATTCTAATTATTAAAATAAATAAGAGTATTTCTGGAACTTCACGGTTAAACCAAAAGATTACGCTTCTATTTCAATTATTAACAACAACAAAAACTAATATAAGGATATTTTTGGAACTTCACGGTCGGATCAAAAGATTGCGCTTCTATTCTAATTATAAACGAAGATTCATGATAAAATGAATGAGGTTAGCCATAGACTTAAAGCACCTTGAATGTTCGAAAGGCAGAACGTGGATTACAAAATAATTTGTATCGGCCACACTTCCTCTTTATAAAAGTTTTTTTCAATGTAACTGATCCTCGTCTTTGATACTGTGTTAAAATTTAATTTTCTTGTTATACTCCATTCCTGCTATTACACATCAATAATTTTATTATCTAGTGTCGTTGTTTATTTATAATTTCATCACAGAACGTATTTTATCTGTTGCATTTAACCAGTGGTCAGATCATGCATGAAAACGTCTGACTAACGAAACCAAAATTTGAATGTATAACCAGCTACTACTAATGAAATATCTCCGAAATAACAAAAGGAGCCAATAATTGCTTAGAATAGAAATTTATTTTAAGTGAAGGTTGTATAACTGTGGTTGCAAAAAATAAAAATAAAATTCAAAATCAACAGCGATATGTTAAAATTTCTTCATCTTCTGTAAATAACTTCAAAAGGTTCTATAAACAACTTCAAAAAGAAACAAAATTTGATTAAAATCTTGAGAATACTCAGAAGGATCCACTGGTTCCTTTAATCAGATATAAAAATAATCATAAAACATGTACTATTACTCATCATAGCCCATAATAGCATTACAAACTGGGAAAGTAATCCAATGTTTTGATTTGTCGATAAACTTCTGTATCTCTAAATGATTCTGCATATCTTCACAATAGTGAAGAGAATTCAATGAACTAATTTCAATTTCAATGGTGTCTTCTTAAAATTTCAATAATATCCTTCAGTCCAAATTCTCTTCGTTGGTCTTCACGAAACCCCAAATGAAAATCTATTTCGTTATCGGATCCAAACTCTTTTATCATTCTCTAGCCCTCTCTCCAACATCGCCTTCTAATACCCTATCATCCCTTGCCCTCTCTCCAACGTCGCCTTCTAATTCCCTAGATCGAATCCACAAGTACCATGAACCTTCTATCATTGTAATCGAGAGGAAACATCACCTTTATCCTGCTCCTACCGAATTGCAGCATACGATTCAACAGTGCAATGCAATCATCGGGAAAAATGCAGCACAATCATCTTAAAACTACCATGTCCAAACAATAACCTTTTCTTCTAACACAGTGCTCAATCTGTCTAGTGTTTATTGACAAGACACGGTTATACTAAATATTAAATCAGTCATTTTTGTCAATCCTGCGTAAGATTTATGTAATAAAAATTAACTCTTATATTTTTTACATAGTAAAGATTTTGATTTCTATCTACGATCGTTTTTCTTTAAACAAATACCTATTAGGTTTCTGAACCAAACTAATAAAGTATTACTGATAAGATTGTTCTTGTTTTCATTTTAAAATTATAATTATGTTTTTTTACCAGTTTATAATGTGATAACATAGTCTATTATTATAGTGTACATTTTTAACACGTTATGATATTTCCCTTCACTGTTTGATGTTATTACACATTAGGGATGTATGTTCTTTTTAGGGTTATTCTACCTAAGTGGATATAGCCGAACGATACCGATGCGGAAACAAATAGGATCAATGTAGAATGGTGAAACAATGAGATAAAATTATTATAGTTGTTCAAGACAAAGCTGAAATTAATCGAATAATAATATATTAAAGTGAAGTATAGTAAAAAAAATTAAAGTAGTTCCACTATCAATGTGATAGTGTACGTCCTTTAAGGAGAGAAATTTTTTATTAATAATTTAGTAGAGAAAATTACAGAGATTGGTATAAGTTATTTCTATTACATATACTCCTTTAAATATAAGCTTTGGAACTAGGGACTGATCTTATCCCGCAATGTGGAACTAAACAAAACATTAAAACACAATATCGTATCACATTTTTTTTCAACAATCCACTTGATACAATATATCTTTTAGCCAAAGCCATCCAACTCCATCTACACCTTCATCATGTAAGTAGTCTCGAGCACAATGGATACGTCCCCAAATGAACTTCGACAATGTCATCAACCATTACACTTTTCAACGAACTCGGGCAATGTCATCGCCCGTCAAAAAAGTGTTTAAACATATCCTTCCCGCGTAAGATCTATCAATCTTCTCCATGAAAACAAACGTCTTCATCTACCAATTCTCTCCCCCAATGCCACCATGTGGCACCTAGCATCTTGATAAGGAGATCAAGTTCAAGCAATGCTCGAACTTTGCAACATGTAAGGACTTGGTGAACATGTCTGCTTTATTTTCATCTGTGTGAACCTTCTGAAGTCGAATTAGCTTCTCTTCATTTATTGTGGCAATAAATGTTTCTCTCACCTCTACATGCTTCTTCCTTGAGTTGAAAGCCAGATTTTCTCCTAAGTGAATTGCACTTTGACTATCACAATTCACTTCTACTCCATCATACACGAAACCCAAATCTCACATCAACTGCCTTAAATACAGTGCCTCCTTAGCCACTTCAACATCAGCTATAAGCTCTACCTCTGTAAAAGACAAAGTAGCAACGATCTGCAACCTCACTCTCCAACTAATTGTTGTCCCTCCAAGAGTGAACAAATATCCTGAAGTCGACTTCCTTCGACCTCTATCGCCGATGTAGTCAGAATCACAAAATACTTCCAAGCTGAAATCTCTATCTCTATCGCCAAAAACAAGCCCATGGTCTAAGTTCTCTAAGATATCTGAAGATGTACTTTACTGCCTCCCAATGCGCATTTCCTAGATTTTCCATATATCTACTAACCTATCCAATAGTATATGCAATGACAAGCCTTGTGTAAACCATAGCATACATCAAACTACCAACTGCACTCGCATATGGCACCTTCTTCATGTAAGCTTTGTCCTTTTTTGAGATTGGAGAGCCTTTATTAAAAAGCTGAATGTGCAAAGGCATGGGTGTACTAATTGCCTTTGCTCCTTTCATGCTAAACTGAGCAAACTCCTTCCTAAAATACTCCTTTTGAGTGAGAATTAAAAGTCCTAAGTTTCTTCTCTGTAGATTTCCATACCCAAAATCTTCTTGCTTCCCAAAGATCTTTCATCTCAAATTCTGTAACAACCCAAGTTCCAGTGGGTCCAGATTTTTCGCAAAATGCTAAAACCCAAATCCATTGAAGCCCGAGTTGGGTGTCTGGTATCCTACAAATAGGCAAAGATAAATATATCAAAGCTCAAATAAATATCTTACAGCGAAACTGAGTAAAATATAGTAATAAGTAAATACTCACCAAGGTAATAACACTTTCTAAACAAGTGTCTCAAAGCTGAAAAATATCTGCCATCTGTCTAACATGTGGGATGATATGAGGAGGGGGTCAGAACTAAAGTTCTGGTGAATTGACAAATTATACACTCCTAAGCATAATTCTACATATAACGTTCTATTTCCATTTTCTGTTATATTAGGTTTATTGGGTTTATAATACTCTCGCCTCTGTGCGTGAATCGTACCAATCTACTCCCTAGTAGATTAAGACCTAATAACCAATATATATATATATATATATGTAGCTACATGCCCAAAGACCGCATCGATCCTAGGTACTACCTATAGTACATTCCGTATCCTCCTCAAAAAGGACTCCATCGTCTCGCTACTAGAGCGTACTGTAACTACATTTGTAAAGGACAGCTTCATGAGGCCTACAATACAGATGTTTTATCGTCTACTATGAAAACGTGAAACTGCATCCACACTAGCTTATACTAGTGCTCAGACATCCACAATGTATCACCCAGTGCGTACCTTGAGGACTACACATAATCGTTATGTCTACTCCCTGAATTCCGCCAACAAGGTCTACCTTTTACGAAACTCGGTCGGGGATATATCTGTATAGGTCCGCTTCGTTGGGCCTACAATACAGATATTCTACTTGGTATGTCTCTTTTCTCATCGTGGCTATGGCCCCACACAACCCCCTCCCCCTCAACTAATCGAAAGACCTTTCAAGATCTAAGTGGTTGTACCCTGCTGCAAACAATCTGAATATCCAATTGGTTGTGTCTCTCATCCAATGTCTCGATAGTGAAAGAATCATTGGCCAGTTGGTTTAACTCTAGTCTTTCCCGAACTCGCTCTAACTGATGATGGCTGATACCCGCATGCAACTATCCTTATGGGTCCTACCCACTGTAACCTACCCGCAAACTAGAGTACGGTGTCATATGAATATCCTACTCCATCATCAACCTTTTGACTGCCTACAAAGGTTCGCTTCATTAGGCCTGCAATACAAAAGCAGTCAAGGCATACTCTCTTAATGGAACACCTACAAACCCGCCTTCGAGGGTGCTGCTTCGTTAGGCCTACCCCAGAGGGCCATCCTAGAGTATCCTCACGTCCCGTTGAAGTCTCGTACTTCCTTCTAGACCAAATTAACTAAGTTGGACGTGCTCTTTCCGTACTAAAAATCTGCGACGAACTGCTTCGTTAGGCTCTTTATTCAAATTCTCTTTGGCCTACTCCAAACGCACCATACCATTTTATTAGACCCTACGTCTAATATTTTATTATTCGTTTAGTTTACTTTTCTTATTCTGTTGGCTACTTATTTACCCTAATCAGCATGCCTAGCCTCACCCACGTATGAAACCATCGGTCCTAGACCTGAAAGGGAATGCTGCCGGTACGGGCCACTGCTATTATTTTTTTTGCTTATTAACTTAATCCAAGATCTAAGTTTGATAAAATAAGCCTCTTCTATTTCTTTCTTTTTAATTATAACCTACGTGTTACAATTATACTTGCAATTGTCACTTTTATATTCTTTTCTTTCTTTTATAACCTACATGTTATTAATGTAATTGCAAGTGTCTCTTTTCTATTATGATCTGTCTTCTTTTATTATGATACTAAATTCTCTTTAGTTCTCTTATATTATATGACAGTCTTAGCTTGGGACTATGTCCAACTGTCATAATTTACTTATCATAATAACTGCTTTACTTTTTATTCTACTATCTGCGCAGTAAATGCAGATCAAGTCATATTATCTGCTTATTATTTCTAGTCTTGTCAAATATTTAACTTGATTATTTCCTCTTCTTTAATTTCTTTAACGCTTTACGTTATTCTCTTTTATTCTAGAAAGTAGTTCTATTCTATTTGGTTGGTTACAAAAACTATACTAAAATCCATTTCCATGTTTTAATACTAAATTATGCCATAAACAATAACTCGTAACTGCAAGATATTTCTTTTATTGTTTCTTTAATTGTTGGATAATGCAAAATATAGTAATGTCTCTATTTTGCACTAATTCCATTTTTCTTGCTTTTATTCTTGCAATTACGTTTATCGTTTTTCTTACAATATTAAACTATGGAAATGTATTCTCTTTTCTAAACCAGCCAACTAATATATCACTAACTTTCAAATAAAGTTATTAGATTTCCCATTTTTATTTCATTCCCCGAGTTTTAACATAATTTACTGTAAATTTCTCACTTTTAAGCTTATGTCTTTCTCTATAATTTTTAAGCCTAATATTACTTATATTTAATTGGATTCCTTTCTTTTTCCATATAAATAACATTTAAATATAAGTACACTTCCCCTATAAAATTTACAATTTCAACATAACTAACTAGTAGAATAATTACTGAAATTAGTTCAAATGCTGAATTAAAATATTTAACGGGAATCTAACGATATTTTATATCACCAACATAAAAGATATATAATTTAAATCCACTCAACTGAAAAGAAACATTCCAAATTCAAGATCTGATTTTTAGTCCAGTTCTATTATCAATAGCCTTCTCCTTTGCAACCCTATTTGGATCCACAAACCGGAATTTGTATGGATTTATAAATCTGGATCTAATTGAAGAAAAATAAACAGATAAACTAGAAAACCAGATCTGAAAACTCAGCTCATACGAATGGCTTAATTTGGACATCTCTTCTCTAGATCTACAGTTTCTACCTCCAAATTGCAAATCAGAAAACCTGAATCTAATATATTTGATTTCTGAAGAATTGGAGAAGAAAGAAAAGTGACAGGGCTTCCGCGCCCATTCAAAAAAATATGGGTTCGAAGGCTAGCACTGCACGTTTATTTATAGAGAGCCAAAGCAACGTCGTTCGTTCGTTTAAAGCGATTGAAATCTAGCCGTTAAAAACAAACAGAACGCGCCAGTTTTGACATGTCTAACCTTTTTGTTTTATACGTATTAATTTATTTCCTCTATTTCTATACGTTATAAATTATTAGACGTTAACTTTTAACCGTAGCCTATTCATTTTAATTAATTTCCATCAATTGCAAATTTAATTCTCTTTATAACAAATGTTTATTTTGAAATTCAAACATTGCTTCTTTTAATTGCTGATTTGATTAACATTGCCCACTAATATTAATTAATTACCTCTAATTGCTGATGTCAATTAATTTCCTTTATGATGCGCGCCTATTTTGAAATTCAAACGTGCGTTATTTCTGGAATTTATACGCGCATATACTTCGAACGTCAATAGCTTTTTCATACGGAGTCCGTTCAAGGCATATTATATATGTAAATTAATCAGAAAATCGCCACGAACACAATGATATAAGTTTCAAGGCCATATTCTGACAATTCCAAAAACCTCATTTTCACTGTTTATAATTATTTGACTATTTAATTATCTAAAAGTGAGGGCCGTTACATTCTTCCACCTTTAGGAAATTTCAACCTCGAAATTTGACAAGGGTAAAACTATGTAATTCCTCGCATCAAACACATCCATCTTGTGTACATCCAATTTTGCGACCATCCATGTTCTTGTGCAAAGTGTCATTCAACATAAAATATATGCATGTACATGAATTTCTAAGCGGTACCTCCTATATGAATGCTTTTCTTCTTTAAAAACTCCTTTTTAAAATATGAATCAGACATCCAAAAAATATTTGCAACTTTTATATGAATGCAATATTTTGAAAACTCAAAACATTTTTCATCCAATTTTTCCCACACTCCTACTGATTAGGGGCGTAGTTCAACATTTTTTTTCATCCAAGCCCTACCATACAACTTTTAATATTCGAATTTCTGAAAAATCTAATTTTCCGAACTCGATTTCTTATGTCAGAAGAAGGTAGAAAACGGAAAACCTCACATTTCCTCGTTTTACTTTTGCGCACCTCTTTCTCCGTACTTGGAACCTGTGCCACTATTATATAAAAATCACTATTTGCTTTCCCAAGCACAGTTCACATAAGAAAATTTCTCTTTTCAAATTTTTCTGTTGACGTTTCTGTCGTTTTCTTTAAATTTTACTGTTTTTCTTTAGTTACTTTTATCTGCTTTTACTTTTCTTTTATTATTTACGTCCTATGTTCTTATTCTCTTCTTGTGAACATCACAAAAACACAGAGAAAAAGCATCATACTAATCATCACTGATTTACTACAATAGGAACTAAATGCTTACATAGGAGTACAGTCTCATAACTAAAAAACAAGTTCTACTACAAAGCAATACTAGAGAGGTAAATATAGTAGCTAAACACATCTACCATCTAGGGCTAGGAGGCCTAGGACCACGTCCATCCTGACACAAAAATGTCATACTCTAGGAATCCAAGTAACTCATATACTTCCCCTACCTTCTATTACTTATTACTAACTTACGCTGTATTACTCACGATGAATAAGATCTATTCATCTCTTCCATTTTATACTCAAAATGGAATAACCAAGTCTCATTTACTGCAACGAATAAGGATTTCAATCTATGCAGTCTCTATCTAAAAAACAACTAAGCTTGGGGAAATTTTCTCTTTAACTTTCCCTTTCATTTTTCCTAACTAAGGTTTACCTATCCCAACCACATGTGTCTTACTATCTTACTAATATCACTTCACTATTCTTCTATAGTCTACACACATGAAGCAACATTCCTAGGTTCTCACTAGTGTCCTATACACTTTACGAGAACTTTTATTATTACTACTAAAAGTAATCACTACTATCTCCTACACAGCCTTACACTTTTCCCGTCACACCTAGAAAATGATTCCTATCTACTCCATATTTAAAATTTTGGTTTGGTATTTAACATTTCATTTCAAAAATTAAAGCTTCTAAAATTTTGAAACATCAAATTCCAAAATTCTTGTCTTTAAAAGTGTTACTTTGAAGTTTCTATTAAATTTAAAGGTACTTGGTTATTTAACATTTTATCTTTCTAGACTTGCCTCTTTATAGCTCTTTGAATTTAAATTATCCCCAAACCTAGAAGGGAAAACTTACAAATTCTAAGTTCAAAACTTATTCCTCTTTTCCATTTAAAGACCTTTACAGCTTTCCATAAAAAAATTGGATTTTTTAATTTAACTGTTCATTAAGTTTTTCTCTTCCAAAAACTTATTTACTTTTTCACCAAACCATTCTTTAAAATATGCTTGCTTGTCCTTAAAATTGTTTTTTTCTTGACTTCCAAAACTGTCCTCACATGTTTTCAAAACATCTTCTTTTCATAGATTTTCAAATTTACAAAAAACTGGAGTAGATAAGA
This sequence comes from Allium fistulosum, assembly GCA_030737815.1. Lineage (NCBI taxonomy): Eukaryota > Viridiplantae > Streptophyta > Magnoliopsida > Asparagales > Amaryllidaceae > Allium > Allium fistulosum. Next base: position 946,366,141 of record CM060905.1, read on the forward strand.
ATAATTATTTTATCAAAAATCCCTTAACTTTCGTACTCTTCCAATTACCTAACCTTAGAGAAGTTTCTAACTTACTACAAATGGGGACTTTCTACAAAGGCAAGCAACCAATGCGCATAATCAATGGAAAAATATGAAATTTCCATTGCTTAGCTTTCCTACTAAGGCTCTCTATAATATCCCTCCTAACTAATACTGTCTCTAATTATTACACATCTAATTACACCTAATGGTTTTATAACTTAATGTATTGAAACTACTTTCTCTTATGAGAAACCATTAACGCTAAAACCTTCTATGAATCCTTTAAAAGAGAATTTCATGTTTATGTGAAATTATAAGGAACTTATTTTAAATTTTCTCGAAATAGGCTATACAAAATATGGTGTTTTCCATACCTTGTACATCTCTTTCACGTATTCCTTATAACTTGCACAAAGCATCTTTATTTGTGATTTGGTTTCATAGAAAATTATAACATTATTCATTTCATTCCAATAGATTAAAGTATGTTTAATTTATATTCACTTACAATATACATTTCCTACGAAATTTACTAATTTCCTAATATTTAACTTACATCATTTTTTTCAGAAGAACTCATTTTCAAAATTGTTTTAATATTTTCATAACTAGAAAACATTTCCATATACTTATTTAAATAATAAGTTTACTTACAAACCACTTTATTTCTATACTTAGAAATTATCTTCAAAACACATTTTTATTTGGATCAAAATAGATGTTGCGTAAAACACCATTGCTAGAACCCAAAAATACAAGTATATGGATTCAATTAAAACAAATATTAATAAATCCCATATGCTATGTAAAAGATTTCCTTTGGGAGTCACCTACTATAACAATAGTGTCATAGTCTATGCTTCCTTTATTTTTCACGAAAACATCTATTACAACAACAAATGTTGTAACCTACGTTTTCGATACTTAACACACTCTAAGTTTTTATATTTAAAATCTTTGTTTACCTACAAAGAAACTAGCGAGCTATACATGCTCTATAATTCTTCAAAAAGAATTTCATTTTTAACAAACTTTACATCGTATAAAAACCAAATTAAATTTCATAATACTTTTTTTTTCAAAAACCCAATATTTACTTCCTTAAACATATTAACAATTATATTTTTCAACTTTTCAATTCCAAAAGTTTCATTTTATTGGGCTAGACATAAAGTGGATTTTCTTCTTTCTACCCTAGGAATACCCTTCCTAAACCTTGGAAATCTCATTTCCTTACTAAAATCTCTTATTCCTTCCAAAAAAATACTCTCCCTACTATCCCTAGGGATCTTTCCCACTTCCTATTACATATGAATACCAATCTTCTCTCAAAACATAGCTTATTGTACACTATAAATCGGTAATAACATAGGGCTCAACATCCTTGGGTCATCCCAAACACAACTAGCAAACTATGCACAAATATACTTCTAAAAACTTTTCATATGTTAAAATCTATAATTGGGGACTATTTAGATTTTAGTACATAATATATTTGTATTTTATTCAAAAATAAAAATACGTTCACTCATATTTCTTAATTTACTTAGGATCTACTAACCTAAGCTCTGATACCAAATGTAACAACCCAAGTTCCAGTGGGTCCGGATTTTTCGCAAAAATGCTAAAATCCAATTCCACTGAAGCCCGAGTTGGGTGTTTGGTATCCTACAAATAGGCAAAGATAAATATATTAGAGCTCAATAAATATCTCATAGCGGAACTGAGTAAAATATAGCAATAAGTAAATACACTACAACAAAACAGTCTTTTTACAACGGGCAATGCCCGTTGTAATATGGTTTTCGCAACGGGCATGTGTCTGTTGTAATAGGCCTCGTTGTAATAGATCCACCACATTTTACAACGGGCAAAGCATGTTGTAATACACCTTTTTACAACGGGCAATGCCCGTTGTAGTACATGATATTGCAACGGTTTCTGACCGTTGCAAAATAAATGCAAATTTTTAAAAAAAATTACAGCAACATACATCCATACCAATAATGAATAATTTAACGAGTAATAAATATTATCATAAAACAACCAAAATTACATACGAAAAGACTAAAAGCTAGAGTCATAAAATTCCAACACATTCCAAAAAGTTAGATAAGTTTACATTGACATAGTTCTAGAGTCATAACCACTTCTATTCTCTGCACGGAAAAGCTCATTACAAGCTACATTTCTTCACCATTACAATCACAATTACAATTTTGACAAACAAGCTTCTTACCCACTTCACTACCATCATCCACCACATAACCATCCCTTTACAATCCAAGCATCCAACAGCCTCCACTACAAGTGCTCACAAACTACCGTCATATTACTACCATACTTCCTCAACTTGCACTGCAAACATATCATCAACCAAAAATTCCTCAAAAGCAAACATACATCACCACATATCATTGCCCCACTTCCATAACATCATCATCAACCAAAATACAACATTCCACAGTGCCTCCAATATATACAACGCTTCCAGCTACTGTTTCACCACAACAGTGCCTTACAATCCACCTCGACAAACTTCCCCTTCCTCCCTGAACATCACATCCCATTGATCAATACCCCTGTTCACATCCATTCACACTTCTCCATATCATCATAACACCCCTTTACTTCTGTTCAGACCATCCTCTGCCTATCAGTCACTCCTACACCCATCTCTATACATAGAAACCACCCTCATTCACCTTCACATTATCTCCAGACTTCCATATCAACCTCATCCATTGCAACGCTGCATATCATTTAAACCAACCTCTCATTACCTAGACTTCACTTCTATGCACAAACCACTTTGTCTCTGCCATTGAGATGGGGAATCATAAAGATCATTAAGCATGCTTGTATTGTATAATGACATGGGGAATCATAAAGATCATTGAGCATGCTTGTATTGTATAATGACATGGGGAATCATAAATGCATTCCAAATCTATGAGAGTGACTGTGCGAGAAGTACAATATAAAATATAAAGCATAGCATGTGGCTTAGCTGTTAATGATGATAAAGCATAGTATGTGGATCGCATTCTTTAAGTTTGAAAACTATATTCACCAACTGAGTTCTAAAATATTAAAAAAATAGCAAACTCCTAATTCTGAAAAACTAAAATCACAACTTACTTGTAAAATCTTTGCAGATATTCTAGAATCATGGCCAATTGAGATTCTTAATCGCGTAGATCCATTTGCCTTCGTTTTGTCTGACAACCACAATGCAAACGCTACAGCAATCGCCACTGCAACTGGTTCAGTAGAGCTATAAATTATTTACTTTATTACAAACTGTAGCTTCTATAGGCATAAGCTCCTGCAATATTATATTTATCATCATCATCGCATTTATGAAACCTGACAAGTACTCAAAATTTGGATGGTCTGCACAAACTCGAGTTACAGTATATAATAGGTTGATTTAAGGAAAATACAAGTAAGATTTTGCTACTGCTTTGAATACAAGTATCCCTGATCTCATAACTACAGTATACAAATGCTCCTTGAAAGACACTGGGTTGACAATGATTTCAAAAGAAAAATCGCTTTTCTTGTGAAAACTTAAACCTTCTATTATTTCCAAAAACAAGAGATTGCATAAATTAACTAATAAGTTGTATATCATCTTAAATTTGCGATTTAAATTTTAGCTGATGGTAAATTAAATTATTTAGCTATGTTTTACATTTGCACTTAATTTAATTCCTTCTCTTGCTCTATCAGTGTTCTATTAGCATCTTTCTTTAATTACTTTAAATTGTTTTAAATAACAAGTTTTAAGTGCAAAAAATATAGAACATGCATGCTTACACTTGCTAAAAGTTTATAGAACCAAACCAAAACTGAATGGATATTGAATAAAACAATAGTTCGATAGTTACGCAAGCAACAAAAATTAAATTAATTAAAACAGAAGTCAGAAAACAAAATATTCTCATAAATGTTCTATCAAATCAAAAAATAGAACTTAAACCTCAATAGAATATATAGATTGATAACAATTTAAAACTTGGTGAGGGTATGAAAGAATTGATGTACCGGACTGAAATGCTTTTCAGATGGTTTTCTATGGTTCTTTTCCTAGTAGAATGAGACTAGCAACATACCGGACTGAAACTCTAAATTTGTAGTTCTTCCTTCATCCTCAACATCACCGCGAACAACCCAAAGACTAATCCATCCCCAAGCGAAACACTAAATTAATTGACATGAAATTCATGAGTGAAACTCAGCTGCCTAATTTTAAAAAGAAAATGTAACAAGGAAATTATATCTAACCAGTGGTCTGCAACTTGTTCTGGAAATGCACCACATAAGTAACGGAGAATTGTGTGACTGTATAAAGTATAATGTCAATGTTAAGTTAGACCGATGGATGCAAGAAGAAATGAGGATATTATAACATATGTACAGAGCCTGAAAATGTGCAATGAAATGTACCTCTCAAACAAGTTGAAGTCTCCATGAGAAATGGCAGGCACTTGACCCATGGGATTAATTTCTGGTAATACAATTACTCTATGTTATTACACTATAAGAACACACACACCCCTTACTTGAAAAGTAGAAATATCTGAGATGAAATCAGACAAGAGACGGCTTGCACTGCATTTCTACAGAAGAGATAAGTTTGTTTATCCATACTAGGTTGCGATTTTGAGAAGATGCTGTAAAATTGATAAAGTAATTTTTACGTAGGATATCAACTTGCTCAACACACAGAATCATTTCGAGGAAGTCCAGAGCATCCAAATATGAGATTTAGTTTGAGATACTAATTTGTAATTTAATGATCCCTTTAAATCATAAAAGAGAGAAAAATGTAAATTAAAACAGGGAAGCTACCGAAGGCCGATCGATCCAGGCTGAGGAACCACCAAGGAGTTCGCATGATCATGCAAATGTCAGAAAGGGGAAAGAGCATTACCACAGTGGTTTGGTATAATTACTAACCACTCCTTACAAATTATATCATCTCAAGCATGTTTATAATCCATGTGCTTTGAATTTCTAACTTGAATTTTGACAATTTTTACAATTTTGCTGACAAAATTACCTCTCTTCCCAAACACAAGTTGATAAAATGATTTTGGTGATATCACTAGCAATGCATAATAGTGAAGGCCAAAATAATTTTCTCAACTTTAGAATTTAAATCGAGAATGTCAGTATGATTGGCTGGCCAAAGTAGCTTAATAAAATAATAATACTGCTATTCTACATCTATTAACGAATACTTCATATCTTATATTACCTTAGCATAATTCATTTAGAAATATCACCATTTTAATTTACTTGGTTTCCTCCCTGATCTTTTACGCATTGGCCATTTTGTGCTACTCTCACATGGGCAGTAATTTTGTACTTGATAACTAACATAACATTTACAATTGTGCAGCAGCAAAAAATATTCATGATCAGGTGCTTTTAAGTAAAATAAGCACATAGTTGAGTATTTTGTTGTTGTAGGAAGTCAGACGCTGAAAAGCCTATGTAACTTTGTTTGTAACTCTGTCATATGTGTTCAATGTTGATGATAGTCAAAATAACGCATTGTCAGTTCATCGAAAATTCTTGTATATCTTTTCCTCTATCAGTACAAGTCATATTCTAATATGTGTCAGAAGTTTGGAAGATATCTATAGGAACTTCTAGACTTATTTTTACTGTACCAGACTTATTTCTCCATCGCCAACGCAACATAACTGTTTAACTACTAATGAGTAGATCACATATTTGTCCACGTGTTGCATCAGTGGTCCATAAATTTTTATCATCTACCATAATATGCATTGAAAGTTTGGAACATATCCATTGAACCTTCTGGCTGAATTGTAATGTAACTGAATTTATTTCTCTCCGTCGCCAGCGCAACAGAGCTGTTTATTATCCTAAATCTCCAAGCCAATATCGACAATAGTCACCTCTTTTAAACTACCAATTTCCACTCCATTGTCATCTATAGTTGCCGACAAGCACTACTTGATTACTCACCAGAATCCACAACGGGAGGCACCCAACTGAGCTCCTTCGATCATTGTTTTTGAATTTCTTAACCGCGCACGTCTTTTTGAATTTCATGTCATCGCCATCAGATCAGAGATGCCAATTTCTGACCCTAGATACTCAGAGTGACTAAAGTTCAACAAATTTTACAGTTCATCATTGGAGAAATTCAAAAAATATAAGACAGGAAATTGTTTTTGGTTGTTGGTCTGAATTATTTGACTGATGATCGGATTGTAAATTTAAGATAAATTAGGGGGGCATTTTATCATTTTAAGTTATTGCCCAAAAAATGTTGCATTATAAAATTTACACTACTAAATATTCTCAATGAAAATATGAGTGTTGTTTGACAACAGAATTAAAATATTTGTAGTGGAAGTATCCTACATATATCTATAATGCAATACAAAAAAATTGCACTTATTTTTTGCAGCTGCACAATTGCAAATACATGTATCGCAAATATTTACCTTCTGTACGAAGAGTAAACCTCCCAAGTTGTGGATAAGCAACCTCCATCAGCTTTACAACCATCCTCCTAATCACTGTCGCCTCACCACATCAAATCGCAAAACCCTATCGCTTGCTGGAATTCGAACAACCCAAGTCGAACCCAAATTGCCTGCAGCCTAATTCCTCAAAACCACCACATCATGAACCAACCACAACATCAAATGCAGATGAAATTGGAAATTTTAATTTCGGTTTTGAGAAAGCGATTTTAATTTTGAGGAGATTGTGGAAATCGACTTTTGTTCTTAGCGATTGATTTCGTTTGATTTTAAAAAAAAATTAACAAGAAAACGGCCAACATTTTTACAGAGCAATGGAATACGAAGTAAAAGAAAAAATGGCCGGCCTTGTTTTCTAATTGAAAATTAGGGTATTGATGGTCACCTATTACAACGGACATGTTTTTAGACTGTTGTAAAATTGGCACTTATACAACGGGCCTGAATGGACCGTTGTAATAGCCTTCTACTACAACGGGCAACCGATGCCCGTTGTAAAAAGGGAGTTGTGTATGGCATCTTTTACAACGGGCCTGAATGGACCGTTGTAATATCTTTCTATTACAACGGGCAACCAATGCCCGTTGTAAAAATGGCGTTTAATAGGGTATTTTTGTTGTAGTGATATTCACCAAGGTAATAACATTTTCTAAACAAGTGTCTCAAAGCTGGAAAATCTCTGTCATCTATCTAAGCCATGGGATGATATGAGGAGGGGGTCAGAACTAAATTTCTGGTGAATGGACAAATTATACACTCCTAAGCATAATTCTACATATACCGTTCTATTTCCATTTTCTGTTATATAAGGTTTATTGGGTTTATAATACTCTACCCTCTGTGCGTGAATCGTACCCATCTACTCCCTAGTAGATTAAGACCTAATAACCAATATATATATATATGTAGCTATATGCCCAAAGACCGCATCGGTCCCAGGTACTACCCATAGTACCTTCCGTATCCTCCTTGAAAAGGACTCCATCGTCTCGTTAGTAGAGCGTACTGTAACTACATCTGTAAAGGACTGCTTCATGAGGTCTATAATATAGATGTTCCATCGTCTACTATGAAAATGTGAAACTGCATCCGCACTATCTTATACTAGTGCTCGGACATCCACAATGTACCACCCAATGCGTACCTTGAGGACTACATGTAATCGTTCTGTCTACTCCCTGAATTCCGCCAACAAGGTCTACCTTGTACGGAACTCAGTCGGGGTTTTCAATATCTGTAAAGGTCTACTTCGTTAGGCCTATAATACAAATATTCTACTTGGTCTGTCTCTTTTCTCATCGTGGCTATAGCCCTACGCAGCCCCCCTCAACTAATCGAAAGACCTTTAAAGGGCTAAGTGGTTGTGCCCTACTACAAACAGTCTAAACATCCAACTGGCTGTGCCCCTCATCCAATGTCTCGATAGTGAAAGAATCATTGGCCTGTTGGTTTAACTCTAGTCTTTCCCAAACTCGCTCTGACTGATGATGTCAGATACCCACATGCGACTATCCTTATGGGTCCTTTCCACCGTAACCTACTCGCAAACTAGAGTACGGTGTCATTTGAACATCCTACTCCATCATCAACCTTTTGGCTGCCTACAAAGGTCCACTTCGTTAGGCCTACAATGTAAAAGCAGTCAAGGCATACTCTCTTGATGGAACACCTACAGACCTGCTTCCAGGGGTGCAGTGTAACACCCCGCATTTTTATGTAGTTAAAATGTAATGTATAACGATAAGTAATGAAAATAAATAAATTTGGAATTATCAGAATATGGCTCCGGAACTTGTAACCATTGCGTCTGGGATGATTTTCTGATCAATTTCCATATATAACTTGTCGACATCTGAACCAATATGAAGATGTTATGAACGAAACAAAAGCAACACACAAAATGGAAAAAAATTATATATATACGCATATGGGATGACCATAGGTCGAGCCAGTTGGCACTCAGGTCGACCGCACGGTCGACCAATGCTTAGAGGCGGTCGACCGCCCGGTCAACCCGCGTACGACCTAGACTAATTTTCGTCCAGGAACGTACAGTGACATGTTTTCTCGTTTTTGAGCGATCTGATCCACACGTTCTTCGATCCTATGACTCCGAACGACCCAGTGACGTGGTGGCTCCAGGTTCAATCCAAGAATCCGACGGTCTGAGATCCCCAAGCTCCAATATAAATAGGACCCTAGGCCTAGCTATCTTCTCACAATTAGATTTTCTCCCATGGGTTCATTGCCCAAGGCTGAACCCTAAATAGAAAATATTCCTTTGGGTTCTTGGCCTAAGGCTGAACCCTAAAAGATAATAATTTCTAGGGAGAAGATCTTCTAAATTAAACTATTATACACCTTGGAAGAAGGGGATCTAGAAGGACTGTGGAGCCAAGCGGAGCACAAGCGAAGCTAAGGACGATAGGTGAGTGGATTTATTTATATATCTTTTAAGTTTAAGATATATTATCGTTAGATTCCCGTTTAGAAAATTTTATTCAGTAATTAATCATATTAATTAAATTAGGCTGAACTATAAGAAGACTTGCAGTTTATTTACAGTATCAGTATTTATACACTGTTTTCTATGCCTTATTTACATCTTTTTCTATGTTTTAGATTTTTATGCAAGCGTCAGTTTTCTTCTATCTTCTCCTTTTTCTTCGCATATGGATTGGAATAGATTAAACGCAAATATGGATTAAATAATAAAGAAAATTGAAATAAAGGAAATTAGATGTAAAATAATAAAGGTTGAGGAATAGAATTACTGTAATAAATTGCATTAAAACAGGAAAAGTTAATTTGGGAGTAATTATTAGATTAATTGGTAAGTTTAGAAAATAGGATACATTTCCATAACTTAATATCTAAAAGGTAACGATAAACGTAACTGCTAAAATAAAAGAAATAAAAAGGGGGAATTAGTGTAGAATAGAGAAACCGCTGTATTTTATACTACTCCAAAATAGTAAAAGAGATATCTTGCAGTTACGGATTATTGTTTATAGTATTATCCAATATTAAGTTATGAAAATGGATTATATAGTTTTCATAACCAACCAAATAAAATAGAATTACTTCCTAAAATAGCGGACAATAAAGTAAAGTATGATTTGAAACAAAAAAATTATTAAGGAGCCTAAGTCTGCATTTACTGCACAGGCTATTTAACCAGGAAACTATTATGATAAGTGAATTATGTAATATTAGAGAATTAAAGAAAATTCTATATCATAATAAAAGAAGGCAGACTAGAGTAGACTAGAAACGCTTGTAATTTCATAACGGACTATAAAAGAAGAAAAAGTAACAATTACGAGTAGAATTATAACATAAGTTATAATTATGAAATAACAACGGAAAAGCTTATCGTGAGACTTATAATAAATTAGTAAGAGATAGTAGAGAATAATGATAGAAGCTTATTTAAACAACTTATACTAAGTTGATAAGCAAATAAAACAGAAATAATAAAAGAGGCTTATTTTATTAAACTTAAGGATTTATATATTAAGTTAAATAAGCAAGATAATGAATGTGACTCATACTAACAGTATTCCCTATTAGACCTATGGTTATCTCACAATAGTTAGAAGTGAGACGAGGGCAAGAATATGCAAATTAAATTAAAATAAGTAGCCAACAGAATAAGAAATCAAACTAAACGCAAATTAAAAGATTAGACTTAGGGTCTAATAAAAGAATCAAAATGCGTTTGGAGCAGCCCATAGGATGAAGCGCCTAACGAAGCAGTTCATCACGGATTTCAACCATGGAGAAGCACATCCAACTTAGTATTTTTGGGCTTCAAAGAAGTACGAGACTTCAACGGGACGTGAGGATACTCTAGGATGGCCCCATGGGTAGGCCTAACGAAGCTGTATCCCCGGAGGCAGGTCTGTAGGTGTTCCATCAAGAGAGTATGCCTTGACTGCATTTCCATTATAGGCCTAACGAAGCAGACCTTTGTAGGCAGTCAGAATGGCTTGGTGTTCGGAGTAGGGTATTCGTATGTCTAATACTTGCAAGTAAGTTTAAGGATAGTCGCATGAGGATATCGGCCAGCATCAAGACCAAGAGCGATTTCGGGAAAGACTAGAGTTAAACCAACAGGCCAATGATTCTTTCACTATTGAGCCATTAGATGGGGGCACCGCCAATTGGATGTTAGATTGTTTGTAGTAGGGCATGACCACTTAACACTTTAGAAGTCTTTCGATTAGTTCAGAGGGGGCTGCGTGGGGCCATAGCCATGATGAGAAAAGAGACAGACCAACTAGAATATCTGTATTGTAGGCCTAACAAAGCTGTCCTTTACAGATATAGAAAATCCCTGATTGAGTTCCGTACAAGGTAGACCTTGTGGGCGGGATTCAGAGAGTAGACAGAACGATTACGTATAGTCCTCAATGTACGCACTGGGTGGTATGTTGCGGATGTCCGAGCATTAGTATAGACTAGTGCGGATGCAGTTTTACGTTTTCATAGTAGACGATGGAACATCTGTATTATAGGCCTCACGAAGCTGTCCTTTACAGATGTAGTCATAGAACACTCTAGGAGCAAGACGATGTAGTCCTTTTCAAGGAGGATACGGAAGGTACTATGGGTAGTACCTAGGACCGATACAGTCATTGGATATATAGCTACATATATGTAAGTTATTAGGTTTTAATCTACTAGGGAGTAGATGGGTACGGTTCACGCATAGAGGCGAGAGTACTATAACCCAGTAAACCTAATATAACAGAAAATGGAAATAATACGGTATATGTATAATTAAGCTTAAAAGTGTGTAAATTGTCCATTCACCAGAACTTTAGTTCTGACCCCCTCCTCATAACATCCTATAAGATAGGTAGATGTCAGAGACTTCTTAGCTTTATGATACTTGCGTAGGAAGTGTTATTTTATGGGTGAGTATTTACTTATTATTATATTTTAAATTAATTCTGCTGTAAGATAATTAATTGAGCTCTGATATATTTATCTTTTCCTATTTGCAAGATACCAGATTCCTAACTCGGGCTTCAGTGGGCTTGGGTTTTAGCATTTTCGTGAAAAATCCGGACCCACTGGAATTCGGGTTGTTACATTTGGTATCAGAGCCTAGGTTTAGATTCCTAGGTAGATAGTGAGTGAACGTATTTGTATTTTTAATATATATATATATATGTGTGTGTGTGTGTATACACTTAAAACCCCAAAGAGAAGTCCATTCTTTTGATTAAACCAATATTCGGAGAAAGTTTGGAAAACAATTCAGTATATCAAAACTTTTAACGAGGAAATTCCAAAAGCTAAAAGATCTCATATGACAAAGATTTTTGGATTCAGTAAGGGATATTTGGAAAGGTGAAAACAAATTAAAAAAGCCACTTTTTAGTCTAGCCCAGCAATTAAACTCTTAAAAATTTGAAAAGTTTTGGAAGATTTTCAAGTTTTAAGTCTAGAAGTTTACATCTTTATAATTTTATTGGTTTAAATATGGGAAAAACAACTTTAAAGCATTTTTGAATTTGAAAATAGAGAAATATACAGTTTAGAAAAATATAGGTATTATTAACTTTAATTGAAAACTAGTATTTTAGGCTGTAGCGACGATGTTTTACGCAACATCTGTCTTAGCCAAGTAGAAACGTATTCTTAAAATCCTTATTTAAGTACGAAAAGGTTTATAAGTACGTAAAAATAATTTTCAAACTGTAAAGAAATTAAAGCTGTTTTGAAAAAGAAATTTTTATGGGTTAGACGATTTAAGTGGCTGGAGCAAGCTTATGGATATTAATATAGGTTCAGTTGAAGTATAGAACACGTCAAGACTCCACTTGGAGGGTGGAGAGTAGATAGGGATATTTGGCCTAATTCGTAACCGCAACTCAGACAGCCCGGTAGTTGGTAGAATTTGCTTAGGCTTTGATTAGTTAAAGGGAGGCGGGCGACGCGACAACTCGATATATATATATATATATATATATATATATATATATATAACACAGGTCGAGTAGGTCGGCCATGCGGTCGACCTGTAGCTTAGGTGGGTCGACCGCCTTTGTTCAAACTGCATGCGTGCTTTGGCCTCTCTTCATCATTTTTACTTCCTCCTCGAAGACAGCTGCTGCACCCAAAAACCACTACATTCAACTACCAAAATTCCTTCAAAACGCCACCGTTTAACTCACCGTTAGTGCCAAATCGAAGCGCGTCGCGAGATCTACTTGGATCCATACTCCGTTTCCACAGATCTGAGAGTTTTTCACCAAGCCTCCAAGACCTTCTCTAGTTTACCTTTTTCCCCACCTCACACTACAGGAGATAGCTTGGTGTCAGAGTGATAGGCGGATAGTGCAGTCTTACTCCGATACAGCCGCATACCAGTTTCTATAAGGAAGGGTGGTGAAGTTTACTGATTTTCTGGGCACACGTTTAGAGCAGCTCTTCTTGGACACAGGGCTGTGACAGATTCTTAGCTATGAGACGTTCGAGCAGCGAGCGTATCCCAGGTTAGTACGTCATTTTGATGCTAACTTACGTACTAGCGATAATGATGAGGAGTTGGCCTTCCAGTCAGAGGTCAAGGGAGTTAGGATAGTTTTTACTGAGTCTCAGTTGGCTAGTATTTTAGATATCAGAGGGTATGGCTTAGAGGTAGGGCAGATTGAGATGACAGACATGGCCGTTTTGCAGCAGATTCTTTTAGACCCCCAGCACCCCGACTGGAGCGCTAAGCAGTTGACCCCGTTAGCTAGGTTAGTTATCCGCATTTTGCAGCATAACCTTTTCCCCAAGACGGGGTGTTTTGATCAGATATACCCTATTGCGAGGTGGGCCACCTACGCCATATTTGGAGGATTGCAGGTGAACTGGGCTAGGACGATTATGGCCCAGTATATGATAGCGACCGGACTTCACAAATCTACTATGATTTACTGTCACCTTTGGACACGGGTCTTCAGGTGGGCTGGGGTTGAGATGGAGAGAGAGACTTACAGTGAGCAGGCCTACCCCATGATAGATTCATCCACTCTAAGGAGGATGCATATAGGATTGACCCATATTCAGGCTCCACAAGAGGAGAAGGAGCATGAGCAGCAGCCATCACCACAGCCCTTACTACATTGGCAGGCAGCCGGTACTTTCATGGGCATCAGCACTTTCCCTTGCACCGTTTGGAGGTGGCGTAGGACATACCGAGTCGCCATGGCCCGCTTGGCCATCTGAGCCCGCGACGCAGAGTACCTAGGGGTATGGACATGGATATGGATCTTGGGGAGAGGGAGCAGGACCCTCTCAGCCCCCTCCACCGATGAGCTATGAGGATCAGTATAGGGCCCTTGTCGAGAGGCAAGAGCGGCTCGCTAGGGAGCATGCAAAGATTCTACAGGGATGGCAGGATGTGATTAGAAGACAGGTTGAGTTAGCTAGGTCTCAGCGTGAGGTTGAGGCGAGCATTAGGCGGCAGGAGGAGCGCCTTAGCTGTTTGGATTCCTTTATTAGAGCCTTCCTATGTCAGGGCGGCAGGGCCATAGGCCTCCTAGCAGGAGATGATGGCTATTTTAGCCTATGTATGTCATCTATCTAGTATTGTATTGCAGTAGGGTTTGTTTTCTCTTTTTAGTTATAAAATTGTACTCTTATGTATGCATTTAAAATTCTATGGTAGTATATCAGCATTGATGTTTTTTTCTCTTTATTTTTATGATGTTCACAAATGGAGAATAAGAACGTTATTATAAAAAGTAAGAGCAGAAATAAGGAAAAAAAGGGGAAAACAACAAATTAAAGAGGCGACGGAAACGTCAACTAAAGATTTAAAAAGCTATTTTCATATGTAAACTATACTTGGGAAAATAAAAAGGGGTTTTTATAGGATAGCAACCCTAAAATTCCAAGTACGGGGAAAGATGTACGAAAAAGAAAATCGGAGAAAAATGAAGCTTCTCTGTTTTCTGTCTTCTTTCTAACATAAGAACTTGAATTCAGAAAATTAGATTTTTCTGAAATTCGAATATTAAAAGTTGTGTGTTAGGATTTGGATGAAAAATTGGTTGAACTACACCTCTATTTAATAGGAGTGTGGGAAAAATTGGGTGAAAATTATTTTAATTTTTCGAAAAATTGCATTCATATAGAAATTCCAAGTATATTTAGGTTGTGTGCATTATGTTTTAAAAGCAAACTTTTAAAATAAAAAGCATTCATATAGGAGGTACCGCTTAGAGATTTATGTACATGCATATGCTTTGTCTTGAAAAGCACTTTTGCACAAAAGCGCGGATGGTTGCAAAATTTACACAAAATGGTTGTATTAATGCGAGAGATTACATAAATTTTACCCTTGTTAAATTTCGGCGAAGAAATTCCCTGAGGGTGGGAGAATGTAACACCCCGCATTTTTATATAGTTAAAATGTAACGTAACGATAAGTAATGAAAATAAATAATTTTGGAATTATCGAAATATGACTCCGAAACTTGTATCATTGCGTCCAAGGCGATTTTCTGATCAGTTTCCATATATAACTTGTTGAAATCTGAACCAATATGAAGAAGTTATGAACGAAACAAAAGCAAGAAACAAAATGAAATATATATATATACACACACCCACACACACGCATATGGGCCGACCGTAGGTCGACCCATGGCACTCAGGTCGACCGCACGGTCGATCGGTGCTTAGAGGCGATCTACCGCCCGGTCGACCCGCATACGACCTGGACGAATTTTCGTCCTGGAACGTACAATGACGTGTTTTCTCGTTTTTGAGCGATCTGAGCCATATGTTCTTCGATCCTATGACTCCGAATGACCTAGTGACATGGTGTCTCCAGGTTCAATCCAAGAATCCAATGTTCTGAGATCACCAAGCTCCGATATAAATAGGACCCTAGGCCTAGCTATCTTCTCACAATTAGATTTTCTCCCATGGGTTCATTGCCCAAGGATGAACCCTAAATATAAAATATTTCTTTGGGTTCTTGGCCTAAGGCTAAAACCTAAAAAGAAAATAATTTCTAGGGAGAAGATCTTCTAAATTAAAATATTATACACCTTGGAAGAAGGGGATCTAGAAGGACTGTGGAGCCAAGCGGAGCTAAGAACGACATGTGAGTGGATTTATTTATATATCTTTTTAAGTTTAAGATATATTATCGTTAGATTCCCATTTTGAAAATTTTATTCGGTAATTAATCATATTAATTAAATTAGGCTGAACTATAAGAAGACTTGCAGTTTATTTACAGTATCAGTATTTATACATTGTTTTCTATGCCTTATTCACATCTTTTTCTACGTTTTGGACTTTTATGCAAGCGTCAGTTTTCTTCTATCCCCTCCTTTTTCTTCGCGTATGGAGTAGATTAAACGTGAATATGGATTAAATAAAGAAAATTGAAATGAAGGAAATTAGATGTAAAATAATAAAAGTTGAGGAATAGAATTACTGTAATAAAATACATTAAACCGGGAAAAGTTAATTTGGGGGTAATTATTCGATTAATTGGTTAGTTTAGAAAATAGGATACATTTCCATAACTAAATATCTAAAATATAACGATAAACGTAACTGCCAGAATAAAAGAAATAAAAATGGGGAATTAGTGTAGAATAGAGAAACCGCTGTATTTTACACTACTCCAAAATTGTAAAAGAGACATCTTGTAGTTACGGATTATTGTTTATAGTATTATCCAATATTAAGATATGGAAATGGATTATATAGTTTTCATAACCAACTAAATAAAATAGAATTACTTTCTAAAATAGCGGACAATAAAGTAAAGTATGATTTGAAACAAGAAAATTATTAAGGAGCCTAAGTCTGCATTTACTGCGCAGGCTATTTTACTAGGCAAAATTATGATAAGTGAATTATGTAATATTAGAGAATTAAAGAAAATTCTATATCATAATAAAAGAAGGCAGACTAGAGCAGACAAGAAACGCTTGTGATTACATAACGGACTATAAAAGAAGAAAAAGTAACAATTACGAGTAGAATTATAACATAAGTTATAATTATGAAATAAGAACAGAAAAGCTTATCGTGAGACTTATAATAAATTGGTAAGCAATGATAGTATAGAATAATGATAGAAGTTTATTTAAACAACTTATACTAAGTTGATAAGAAAATAACACAGAAATAATAAAAGAGGCTTATATTATTAATCTTAAGGATTTATATATTAAGTTAAATAAGAAAGATAATGAATGTGGCTCATATTAACAACATTCCCTATTAGACCTATGGTTATCTCACAATAGTTAGAAGTGAAACAAGGGCAAGAATATGCTAATTAAATTAAAATAAATAGCCAATAGAATAAGAAAGCAAACTAAACGCAAATTAAAAGATTAGACTTAGGGCCTAATAAAAGAATCGAAATGAGTTTGGAGCAGCCCAAAGGATGAAGTGCCTAACGAAGCAGTTCATCATGGATTTTAGCCATGGAGAAACACGTCCAACTTAGTATTTTTGGGCTTCAAAGAAGTACGAGACTTCAACGGGATGTGAGGATACTCTAGGATGGCCCTCTGGGTAGGCCTAACGAAGCTGTATCCCCGGAGGCAGGTCTGTAGGTGTTCCATCAAGAGAGTATGCCTCGATTGCATTTGCATTGTATGCCTAATGAAGCGGACCTTTGTAGGCAGTCAGAAGGGCTTGGTGTTCGGAGTAGAGTATTCGTATGTCCAGTACTTGCAAGTAAGTTTAAGGATAGTCGCATGAGGATATTGGCCAGCATCAAGACCAAGAGCGATTTCGGGAAACACTAGAGTTAAACCAACATGCAAATGACTCTTTCATTATCGAGCCATTGGAGGAGGGCACCACCAATTGGATGTTAGATTGTTTGCAGTAGGGCACGACCATTTAACTCTTTAGAAGTCTTTTGATTAGTTGAGGGGTGGCTGCGTGGGGCCATAGCCACGATGAGAAAAGAGACAGACCAACTAGAATATCTATATTGTAGGCCTAATGAATCTGTCCTTTACAGATATAGAAAATCCCCGACTGAGTTCTGTACAAGGTAGACCTTGTGGGCGAGATTCAGAGAGTAGATAGAACGATTACGTATAGTCCTCAATATACACATTGGGTGGTACGTTGCGGATGTTTGAGCATTAGTATAAACTAGTGCAGACACAGTTTTATGTTTTCATAGTAGACGACGAAACATCTGTATTGTAGGCCTCACGAAACTATCCTTTACAGATGTAGTCACAAAACACTCTAGGAGCAAGACGATGGAGTCCTTTTTGAGGAGGATACGAAAGGTACTATGGGTAGTACCTAGGACCGATATGGTCATTGGGTATATAGCTACATATATATTAGTTATTAGGTTTTAATCTACTAGGGAGTAAATGAGTACGATTCACGCATAGAGGCGAGAGTACTATAAACCCAGAAAACCCAATATAACAGAAAATGGAAATAAAACGGTATATGTAGAATTAAGCTTAGAAGTGTGTAAATTGTCCATTCACCAGAACTTTAGTTCTGACCCCCTCCTCATAACATCCTACAAGATAGGTAGATGGCAGAGGCTTCTTAGCTTTATGACACTTGCGTAGGAAGTGTTATTTTATGGGTGAGTATTTACTTATTATTATATTTTAAATTAATTCTACTATGAGATAATTAATTGAGCTCTGATATATTTATTTTTGCCTATTTGCAGGATACCAGATTACCAACTTGGCCTTCAGTGGGCTTGGGTTTTAGCATTTTCGCGAAAAATCCGGACCCTTTGGAATTAAGGTTGTTACATGCAGCTTTGTTAGGCCTACCCTAGAGGGCCATCCTAGAGTATCCTCATGTCCCATTAAAGTCTCGTACTTCCTTCTAGCCCAAAATAACTAAGCTGAACGTGCTCTTTCTGTACTAAAAATCTACGATGAACTGCTTCGTTAGGCTCTTTATCTAGATTCTCTTTGGGCTACTCCAAACACACCATACCATTTTATTAGACCCTACATCTAATCTTTTATTATGCATTTAGTTTACTTTTCTTATTCTTTTGGCTACTTATTTACCCAAATCAGCATGCTCAGCCCCACCCATGTGTGAGACCATCAGTCCTAGACCTGAAAAGGAATGCTGCCGGTACGGGCCACTACTATTATTTTTTTCCTGATTAACTTAATCCAAGATCTAAGTTTGATAAAATAAGCCTCTTCTATTTCTTCCTTTTTAATTATAACCTACGTGTTACAATTATACTTGCAATTGTCACTTTTATATTCTTTTCTTTCTTTTATAACCTACATGTTATAAATGTAATTGCAAGTGTCTTTTTTCTATTCTAGTCTGTCTTCTTTTATTATGATACTAAATTCTCTTTAGTTCTCTTATATTATATGACAGTCTTAGCTTGGGACTACGTCCAACTGTCACAAATTACTTATCATAATAACTGCTTTACTTTTTATTCTAATATTTGCGTAGTAAATGCAGATCTAGTCACATTTTCTATTTATTATTTCTAGTCTTGTCAAATATTTAACTTGATTATTTTCTCTTCTTTAATTTCTTTAACGCTTCACATTATTCTCTTTTATTCTAGGAAGTAGTTCTATTCTATTTAGTTGGTTACAAAAACTGTACTAAAATCCATTTCCATGTTTTAATACTAAATAATGCCATAAACAATAACTCGTAACTGCAAGATATTTCTTTTATTGTTTTTTTAATTGTTGGATAATGCAAAATATAGTAATGTCTCTATTTTACACTAATTCCATTTTTCTTGCTTTTATTCTTGCAATTACGTTTATCATTTTTACAATATTAAACTATGGAAATGTATTCCCTTTTCTAAACCAGCCAACTAATCTATCACTAACTTCCAAATCAAGTAATTAGATTTCCCCTTTTTATTTCATTCCCCAAGATTTAACATAATTTACTGTAAATTTCTCACTTTTAGGCTTATGCCTTTCTCTATAATTTTTAAGCGTAATATTACTTATATTTAATTGCATTCCTTTCTTTTTCCATATAAATAACATTTAAATATAAGTACACTTCTCTTATAAAATTTACAGTTTCAACATAACTAACTAGTAGAACTAATTACTGAAATTAGTTCAAATGCTGAATTAAAATATTTAACAAGAACCTAACGATATTGTATATTATCAACATAAAAGATATATAATTTAAATCCACTCACCTAAAAATAAAACACTCCAAATCCTAAATATGATTTTTAGTCCAGTTCTATTTCCATAGCCTTCCCCTTTGCAACCCTATTTGGATCCACAAACCGGAATTTGTATGGATTTATAAATCTGGATCTAATTGAAGAAAAATAAACAGATAAACTAGAAAACCAGATCTGAAAACTCATCTCATACGGACGGCTTAATTTGGACATCTCTTCTCTAGATCTATAGTTTCTACCTCCAAATTGCAAATTAGAATACTTAAATCTAATGTATTTGATTTCTGAGGAATTGGAGGAGAAAGAAGAGTGATAGGGAGTCCGTGCCCATTCAGAAAAATATGGGTTTGAAGGCTAGCCCTGCACGTTTATTTATAGAGAGCCAAAGCAACGTCATCCGCTCATTTAAAGCGATTGAAACCTAGCCGTTAAAAACAAGCAAAACGCGTCAGTTTTGACGTGTCAAGCCTTTTTGTTTTATACGTATTAATTTATTTCCTCCATTTTTAAACATTATAAATTATTAAATGTTAACTTTTAATCATTGCCTATTCCTTCTAATTAATTTCCATTAATTGCAAATTTAATTCCCTTTATAACACGTTATTTTGAAATTCAAACGTTGCTAATTAATGTAAATTAATTTTCTTTAATTGCTGATTTGATTAACATTGCCCACTAATGTTAATTAATTACCTCTAATTGCTGATGTCAATTAATTTCCTTTATGACGCGCGTCTATTTTGAAATTCAAAATCGCGTTATTTCTAGAATTTATACGTGAATATATTTATAAACAAATATATTTACACACATTTACATGTATAATTATTTTTCGATACCGAACTTCGAACGTTAATAGTTTTTTCATACGAGGTCCTTTCGAGGCATATTATATATGTAAATTAATCAGAAAATCGCCACGAACACAATGGTATAAGTTTCAAGGTCATATTCTAATAATTCCAAAAATGCTCATTTTCACTATTTATAATTATTTGATTATTTAATTATCTAAAAATGCAGGATGTTACAAATTCCGCTTTTAGCTACGTCTTCAAACTATCAATTTCAGCTTTGTCCTCGGAAGCAATGAAGATGTCATCCACATACAAGAGTAAATACACCCAACTATCGTTCTCTAAATGCTTGAAGTACACACAAGCATCTTTGATACTACGATCAAAACCAAGTGAAAGCATAAAAGAGTCAAACCTCTTGTACCATTGTTTAGATGACAGCTTGAGTCCATAAAGTGACTTCTTCAACTTGAAAACCCATTTCTCTTTCCCTCTTACAACAAATCCTTCTATTTGCTTCATGTAAATAATCTCCTCCAAGTCACCATGTAAGAAAGTGGTATTCACATCAAGTTGCTCCACTCAAAGTCATGAGAAGCAACAATAGTAAGAAGAATGAAAATGGAGGTATGTCCCACTATGGGAGAAAATATCTCATCATACTCCACTCCCTTCCTCCGTAAAAACCCTTTAGCAACTAATCTAGCCTTATATCTCCCATCACCCTTCACCTTGAATACCCACTTGTAACCGATGGCTCAACTTTCTTGAGGAGGTTGTACCAAATCCCAAGTCTTATTCTTTCTCAATGACTCTAACTCCTCTTCCATAGCACGCATCAATTCGATCTATCACTCGACTTCATAGCTTCTTCAAGATCAAATGGCTCATTATGAACGACATGTAGGGCATAATCAAACAGATCACCAAGGCTAAGGTTTGCATACTGCCAATCACCATACCTCTCAGGCGACCTAATAGTCCTATAGCTGGTCTAAATATGTACAACTTCACCTAAAATCCTTTCAGCTCCCCTTGAACTGGACTTCCTCTAGTCTCATGCACATCACCCACACTAGTAGAAGAAACCTATGGACTACTCTGTGATGTCTCATCAACTGCATCTACTCTCTCATAGAATATTATGTGGTTAAAATTATGGGATATTATGTGTATGAATATTTGGTTCTACTTAACTTAATGTGTTATATCTTTTTGTTTGATATTTTCTATGATTTTTCATTATCTAAATGGATTTATGTTTTAGAAATATTATTGATGTAGCATTTTGATATGTATTTACTATCATGATTTATAGGGATGCAACGGATTTAAAAATGCAAAAAATAAAACATAGTACTTAAAAAACATTATAGAAAGTTTACACGAAAAGCGTTATCGAAAGCAAAATATTTTATAGTGCTTTGTTGTGTTATAAATAGTCCAGCATCTATGATAACATGTCGATATAACGTTTATTAAACTGTTAAAAAAACATACAATAGCAGAAAATAAGCGCTATAAAAGATGATTTTTTATAGCGGTTTTTTGTGCTATGAATAAGCCACTATTTTTTATAACATATCGATACACATCATTTATTGAACCGCTATAGTTATCATTTATAGTAGTTTTAGGCCACCATTAATGACTATTTTTGTTGTAGTGATGGGAACATTTTCCAACTTCTTAGGTCTGCCAGACTCATCTGTTGTGGTAAGTAACTCCTGCTTAGGATTGAACATTGCAGACTCATTAAATGTTGCATGTCTGGAATGCACAATCTTTCTATCAACAGGGTTCCAAATGCGATACCTTTTGATACCATCCACATATCCCATAAATATACCCATGTACACTATAGCCTCTAACTTATCATCACCTATATGGTGAACATACATAGAACAACCAAAAATATGAAACTAACCAAGATACACTGCTTTACCCCTCCACTTCTCCTTCGGAATCTTCCCATCTATGGCTATGCATGGAATTCGATTTATAATATTTGCTAAAGTCGATAAAGCTTCAGCCTAAAAGCCTCTAGACAAGCCCGCCGTCAATCTTAAGCAACATGCCTTCTCAAGTAAAGTCTAAATCATCCTTTCAGCAACCCCATTGGATTGCGGATCTCCTAGTGTAGTGAAATGTCTCTGAATACCATGCTACTTACAAAACTTGAGGAACTCCTTAGATACAAATTCACCGCCGTTATCATATCTAAGCACCTTCAACTTACAACCAGATTGGTTCTCAACTAGTGCTTTCAAAGCTTTAAACATCTCAAAGCTTTCGGATTTTGCCTTCATCACATACACCTGAACTTGTCAGAAAAAGTCATCAATAAAGGAAATAAAATACTTAGCTCCCCTAAGAGACGCAATAGCTATTAGTCCCCAAACATCTGTATGCACATAACCAAGCACTCTCTTCGATCTACGAAGTCCAACTCCAAAAGATACCTTCGTCTGCTTTTCCAGCATACACTCCTGGTAAAATTCCAACTTATCGAAGCTTCCTCCTTTGATCATCATGGTGGAAAACTTCTTCAGTAGAATCAAATGATTAGTGAATGATTTATTCAAATAGAGATTCTCTAGCTTGGTCCAAATTCCTTTAGCAGTGGTTTCCATGCTAATTTCCAAGATAACATTTTCTCCCATAGCCAACTGTAGAGTAGTAAATGCATATTCTTCCATCTCCTTCCTTTCTATGGTAGAAACTTCAGATGGTAACTCCTTAGTGTCAAAAACTACCCGATGATATTCCTTTTAAGAATAGCCTTCATCCTTCATTGCCACTTCTCGAAGTCTTTATCCCCCACCTTTCTATTGCCAACTGTGATACATATGCAATATAAGAACCTCTTACATAAGATCTTGTTACAATAGGGGGTAGCCCCATCTTTTGTCATACTTCCTTTCACCTCTATAAATCAACCTAGATGCTTTGATACCAGATTGTTAGGGTTATTCCACTTAACCATATATAATCGAATGACACTGATGCAGAAACAAATAGGATTAATATAGAATAGCAAAACAATCAGAAATATTAGGGTTGTTCACGATAAAGTTGAAATCAACCGAATAATAATAAATGAAAGTGAAGTACACCAAATTTATTTTAAAGTAGTTCCACTATCAATGTGATAGTGTACATCCACTAAGGGGAGAAATTTTTTATTAATAATTTGAGAGTGAAGATTATAGAGAGATTGATGCAAGTTATTTCTATTACATAGACTCCTTTAAATATAGGCTTTGGAACTAGGGATTGAACTTATCCCACAATGTGAGACTAAAAAACATCAAAAACCAATATTTTATCACATTTTTTCAACATTTCTATGGTTAAATTTATTTCCAAAACATTTTTTATTGATCACTTGATGCATTTTAATTAACCTAAATATTTGGTTATTTTAGATACATTAATGATGGTTAAAGATCTACATATCTCTACTATTTATAAAAAGAATTCGATGAATAGAATTTTCAGGGTGTCCTTTTGAAATTCCCTTATATAGAATCTCACCATCTCCTCCACCGTCATCTCCTTTTCAACGCTTGACAATGGTATTTCATTATCAATTTGCAACTGACCCCACCAACAAACTACTTGAAATAAGTTTGCGATCACCAAAGGTTTTGCACTTATAGCACGTCCATTAATTTTTTATTAAATAAAAAGTAAATACCTAACTATTAGATGCACGTACGTGCGATGTATACTTAACTATAAAGTTTTTGTCTAGAATTTAACACGATGGTCGCTTTTACCAATATTTTCATTCTAGAATTACTCTTTTCATGTCAAATCCAATTTTTACCTCAAGTGTTTTAGAATTTAACCTAAAATAAAAGTGTATGGTCTTTATAACTGTAGTTTCTCTATCAAAATGCTCATTTCAATTCTATCTATCCCTATTTTTAATTTTCTAGCAAATTTGCAAAAACACCCTCCACACTTCCTTTTCCAATATGATAATAAAGCATTGCTTTTCTTTTTACCCCTCTATAAAGGCAAGAAATCGCATATTCTTTGAATTCTTGTGAAAATATTTTGTTTTATACATCAGTAATGATTTAGTTGTTTGCATACGTTTGCAACTTCTGATTATATTCGAACTCTATAAGATTATTTTAAACTTTTATTTCATAAAAAAATGTGTTTATTTTGTATATTTTTATAGATAATTAAATTTTATTGTAAAAAGTGCGATTCACCATTTTTTAATTGATAATGGGAAATGCATTATGAAAGTGACATAAGATGACATACAATTTGAGTAACATAAAGAAACGCAAAGAACACATAAATATATACAACTTTTTTACTTCAGTTAACAAATATTAGACCAGGCTCTAGTTCTTATACTTTTATACTATATAATTACTTCTATGCCCTCCTGCCTATTGAAAACCCTAGGATTTGGACCGTTCACCCTTTTTCATCCTCACCTTTCCATTGAACCATCGCATGTTTTAATAAATAAATAAAAGTGAACATCGGCTTATTTATTCTTAGTTTCATCTCAAAAATAAATTCTTAAATAAAAGTGAACATCGGCTTATTTATTCTTAGTTTCATCTCAAAAATAAATTCTTAGTCTATATGTGTTATTGTAAAGTGTATAGTGGTTGCATTTTCATAAATTGTTTATATTTGTACATTTTCACCATTGAATATTTGAATATTTTATATTATAGTTTATTTTGTAAAAAAATATAATTTGAACTTTTATTTCATAGTATGTTAAACCAACATACATGATTTGCCGACATATTTTGTAATTTCTGCATGCAGTTTTAGCAATCTTTTCTCAATTTATATCAAAAATGAAAAATAAAATTTTAAATAACACTTATAGAATACAGAAAAATAGGCACAAGGCCAAACTTAGAAAAAATTTAAGCTGAAGGACAGCAAGTTTTTTCGACTGAAGGACAATGCTAGTTATAAATAGCTTTTTGTATAGTTTAAAACTGAATATAATGCTAATTAAACTAGCATTTTGTATAGTGCAAAAGTTGAATATAATGCTAATTCTAAGTAGCATTTGTCCTTCAGTCTAAAAATAAAACTGATGTCCTTCAACCTAACTTTTTTCAAGTTTGTCCTTTTCCCTATTCCTCTAATAGAATACATACCCATTATTAAATCACAAAAACACATCTATATAAAAAGTTAATCCTTCTAACCTTATCTAAGAGGAATCTCCAACAGAAAATGAAATTTACCATCGTACGCAAAAAAGTATTCAAGCCAATGTATAGGCATGTTCAAAACTGTAGCATAAATAAAGTTTAAATTTATTAAAACAAGGGATATCAGTAAAAAAACTAGTGCTTTGTATGTATCAAATCTTAATACCATGAGTATAATTACATCAATAAAGAAGTATCTCATAAAATTTATTTTTGGTTACAATCTTTTGCTACGTAAGTTGATTTGAAATTCATATTATACAGATTATTTATATAATAATATAAATAATCTACTTAGTTTACCATCTACTAACCCTTTTCCAACTATGAGTTTGTGATATACACAACATATATCATGAAAGTAAACAATTATTTGTCGACTTCATTGTATTAGGATAAAGTATCATCACAAGTTTATGAGATAGTTCATTTAAACTCTACCAGGTTGACAATCATATTTTAATTTGTTGAGAGAAGCAATTTGAGGTGCTTGGACCACTTAATAAAAATTATGATTATTTATTTTGTGATAATTATTCATGTGAATATAAATTTCTTTCTATTATTGTATAGTTGTTGCGAGAACAAGTTCAAGGTCTAAAATAATGTCACCAAACTTATTCTTTCTCTTTGTAGTCTAATTTTTCTTACCTGCTTTTTCAAAAAAGTTGTGGCATCATTGAAATAAATTTGAACTTCCTTTTATGTCAATACCGAGTTTTTAATGTTTGACGTGCAAAAATTTAAGTCTATTTTTATATGTCAAAAATAAGGAGATACATAGGGCAATGTAGACTTGTTTGTATTGCTACGATTGAGAAATCATGTGTTATAGATAAATTTTATACCATAAAAATATTGCTAAAAACAGGCCTACGAGTCTGTCTTCTACTCGATCTCGTCTCTCCACTTGAGATGAGCTCTCCAAATATACGATCTTCTTCTTCTTATGTGATCTCCTTGCCTTTATTCCATAGTTTGAAAATTCTAGCTTTGTATTTTTCCTATGTGAGATATATATATATATATATATATATATATATATATATATATATTCTGTGTGTGTAATATTTAGCATCTTATAATACACTATACGTATTAGAAATCAATATGCGGATAACTTACAGCAAATGCAATAGATGAATGGTCAATCCATCGACTTTCCAAACCATCGGATGGGGTAATGTAATGCATCCGCTTGTACACATCCATAAATGTAGGCTCTTGCCGATACTCCACTAGTTGAAAATATTATATATTATCGAATATTTTACCTATTGTTTATTATTTCAAAATAAATTAAAGAATTACCACATCATTTTTGCACTGTACAGTCGATCTAGAACCACCAGCATGTACTTTGGGATTGGTATGGCTATTCATTGAGTTTTGGGCTGATCATTCTTTCACATCCTCTCGTTCCCAATGTGCGTTAAATTGATTCCATACCTCGGTAGATATGCACTCATGGTTCTTGTTCTTTTTCTTCATTTTCGAGATGATGCATCTATAACTATTTGAGCATTTGGAATCCCAAATATGTCGAACCATACCAAATAAAGTGTCGGGTACCCAAGTGAACCGATCTTGTGAATTCAGTTAAACATATTATCATTACATATATGTGTGTGCATTTGATATTTAAATAGTTAAAAGTTCAACTATTTACGAAGCAATATTATTTTACTTTAAATTCCTCAAACCAAGCATCACTTACTTCTATGGGGATGGAAGTATAAATAGGCTAAAACTGTATGATGTGAGACTTCAAATTTAAGCTAATAGTGCATTAAGTTGCGTTACTATTTGAGAAGTCAAAACTGTTAATTATTAATTATGTAAATCATTAACAACAACAAAGACATATAATATAATATTAAATTTTTTAAATTTTACTCACTCATCACCACCCGTGTGGTAAACACTAATTACACAAGTGCTAGTGGAATCAACATAAGAAACTTATGTAGATCCCTGAGGTGTAACCTCCTTAGACCGAGATCCCTGAGTGTGATGTGTATTAGCTCACAACGGTGGTGGAGGGATGACCTTTACTATCAAATCCTATGTACCATCACCACGACTACCACCTTTATGACCACTAGTACGACCACCACTACGACCATTACCACTATGCGTACGAGAAGACATATTTGATAAACAAATATAGCATATACAATTATATAAGATAAGGTAACATTTGTGAGAAGATTCCAAAACATATTAAAATTGTAACATCCCAGAATTTATTAATTTGAATTTAGTGACTTATTTGAATTTTTGGAAATTTATGAAATATAAACAAATATACTTACAAAATAATAGAAATATATATATATATATATATATATATATATATATATATATATCAACACTATAAATTATGAAAATTACACAAGTAAATAAATATATAAATTAGAAATGGAAATTAATATATACATAAGACAAATTATAAAAATAAAATAAATACATACATAAATTCAAACAATATGTAAACAAGGAGGTAATAGGGAAAAAAATGTATGCAAGAAAGAAAATATCTCTACAAACAAAAATAAAAATAAAAAGTACATACAACAATTCAAATAGCATGAGTATGTAAACAAGAAAGGAAGCATAGGCATTAAATGAAAATCATATCAGCCTCTATATGGAAGAAAAAAAAATCTCTGAAAAATGTACAAATAATTTAAAAAGGTACAACTAATATCTTGTCTCAGTTTGGTGCTAAAGCCTGCACATTTCTTTTATATATACATCCTCTATACCAGTTCGTTTATCAACTTAGCAAGCCTGGGAAAAAAACAAACAAACATCATTATTTGTTTCATAAATTCAAATTCAGTTATATAACAAAAACAGGATTTAGAGGAATCAAACTACAGGCTGAGTAAACACAAGAGTGCTCTCTGTTTCAACTATATTTGTGTGAGTAAACATTTAACCTTAAAATTCAAAGTAATGAATGCTGGAATATGAGAGTTCTAAATGATATTGTGTTATATGAGTATATCTATGTATGTTTATGTCATCTCTGTTTTTCCCAGTCCAGAGTTCAGTCAAGGAAAAATTTAAACTTTACTGCCCAAATCTCTGATAGATTTCAAATCTTTAACAAATAAGTTAGTTTAAACATCATCTATGAGCTAAATTTTGTTTTAGGCTTGATCATGAAGAGTTCGACCCTGTAAACTTGGTTATATAGTGAAAACAAAATCATAGGATAAATTCGAATATCTTAAATTATCAACTTGATTGCATAACTTGAATCTTCACTACAAACGATGATTTTTAAGACGAAAATGGAAAATTTTAATTTCCTAGGTTACGTGCAGTTCAATGTTGAACGAGACTTGCATTTTGATCGATTTCCGATCATCGAACAAATTTTAGATGTTAAGATTTTTCTTGAAGCTTGCTTGGCCATAGACGATCTCAGGAAAATTGCTAGAAAATTTTTCTAGTGTATAGATTGGGGGGTCGAGGTGAATATAGGGTTTGTATTCAAGTTTTGGATGCTTCTGGAAACAAGGTGATTTCACCACCTCGGATGCACCGAGTTGCACGCACTCCAGGGAAACGTTAGAGTAGGGGGTTGAGGTGATGTGGCCGAAGTCATGGCGTCGCTGGTGGTCTGAGCAATCGCAGCGAGGTGTTTTGCTGAGGGTAGTTCGAGTTACATTGTTGAGAAAAATGCTCAATTTTGATTTCGAAACTCTTGCGTTAAATCAAGTTTGGTTTGCAAATGGAGGGTGATATCGCGACTTGTTGGAGGTGCGGAAGTTCGCCAGAACGTTGGCGAGGGGTTGTGCACGTGTATGGCGTAGGGGGGGTTGTGTCAGTGTTGATTGTTGGAGAGTTACTCGAGTCATTACTCGAGTTAAGGGGTCGATTGCGTCGGGTTTGTGATCGAGTGCGTGAGAGGGTTTCCTGATGCTTAAATCTATACTTAAGTTTAAACTAACTTACTGAAAAAAAAGGGGAAGAAGAAGAAGGAGTACGAGAGGTGACTTGGGGAAAGTTAGTGGGAACTCGAAGTGTTACTCGAGTTAAATCAGGGGAAGTTCTCGGGTTGTGTTTTTCAACTGCAACATTATAAAAGTAAAATTAAGTAGATTATTTCTCAACAAATTTTAAGCACTGTAAACTTAATAAAGGTTTAACAGTTTAAGTTAAGATTTTGTTTCAAGTTTTAATTAACCCAGCAATACTTAACATGTTTTAAAATCTAATTAATGCTTTAATTAAACAATTAATTTAAAATAAGAATTTAAATTAATTAACATTAAAGTTTTTTGTAATAGTAATAAATTGACTTCGAAATAATTAAGGGAATTTTTAAATGTTAAATTAGATAAATAACAAATTGTTT
This sequence comes from Allium fistulosum, assembly GCA_030737815.1. Lineage (NCBI taxonomy): Eukaryota > Viridiplantae > Streptophyta > Magnoliopsida > Asparagales > Amaryllidaceae > Allium > Allium fistulosum. The sequence continues at coordinate 946,396,260 of CM060905.1, forward strand.
GGAAAGCAATCAAAAATGATTAGATAATAATTATAATTAACTAAGTAATTAAGAATTTATATTGTAATTAGGGATTGGTTAATTAATAATTTAGTATCTAATTAATTGAATTTTTTTTAATAAATAAGGTGGATTAAGATTTAATTTATCGTTAAGGATATTTGATCATTGATTAAAATAATGATGTGGTTAATTCACTTAAACCACATTGGGAAATAATTAACTATTGTTGTGCACTGGATAGATATTCCTGTTGTGATTGTGATACTATGTGATGCGAGTTGCTTTGTGCTGAACTGTGATTTATGATTTTCTTCTGTATTTATGTGAAACCCTTTTTGTCCGTAAAACGGTATTTAAACTTCGATGCGACAGGGAGTCGGATTCCAGTTGGTTATTCGAAACCCACATCGAACCCTGAATATAAATCTTTGTGATTGTCATATCCACATGTTTTAAAAGTAAGCGCTCACTATTCGGTTTAGCCGGGAGAGGACTTCGTGTCGTATAACCCATTCCGAATAGTGATATGACGTAAATGGATAGCATTTGAAGACCGATGTTGAAGACCGGGTATTTGTAAGAACGATAGGATAACCTATCGATTGTCTCTGCACTGAGTTGCTCCGGTATAGAGATTCCCTAAGTGATGGGAAGTCCGATTGGGATTGTAAATACCCGGATTGCAAGGGCTTCTTTGGAAGTGCCTTCGGTTCTGTTCGAACCCGAAACAGACTTGTATGGCCGTATGTCTGACACTACACTTTGAGATATAAAGCTGATTTCTTTCAAATACATTTCTGTTTGGTGGCAGAGATTTATTCTCTTAGCTTAACGCCCTTCTCTGAGACGTACGAGCTCAGAGATTATGTAGTTGAAGGTTATCAGTGATATACTCCCAAATTGGTAGCGTGGCATGCTGAGTGCTGCTGTGTGTTGTTGATCATTTGTTGATCAAAGAAAGGCTTTCGTGTAAAGCGTAGCTTTGTGGACGAGACCTCATCGGACCTCACAACCCGGAAATGGTCGAAACAGGAAAGATGCGGCAAGGTTATGAGGGTCGCTCCCTTTAGGGTATGTCATTTCCTTCTGGAAAAAGGTGATATTATGGTATGGAGCCCTCATTTATTGTGTGATTGTTGCTTTGTGATCGAGGGCCCTCGGATAAAGGTCCCAAAGGACCGGGGGGTGGCATACTCGAGTAGTAGTTACCTAGTTACAGAGGTAACCCGGCATTGTGTTGGAGAGAGCCGGGTAGGTTCTCGGGACGTCCCTCCAGAGGCGTACCCATGTGGCAGTAGGAAGTTCCTTAGCTTGACCATTTGTTGGAAATACAATTCCCAATACGAACCCTGTACGGTTTTAGTTGTAGAACCTGCCATTTACTTATGGTGGTCACCACTGCTTAGATGGTAGCTATAGTAGGCATAGTTCGGAATGTCTATGCTGTCTAAGATTAATATTATACTTTCGAAATGGATTTCTACACTATGCACTAGTAATAATATCCAAGAATTTTTCTCGTATTAAGCATATTTGACTATCATAAGAAGAAATCACCTCCAAGTCTGCGATTGCATTGTGTGTGTGGCGGGAGGTCTTATGATAGTTTCATTTTTCAAAAGCATATCGGATTTCTCTTTTGAACTGTTTTATTTCAAACAACTGTTTTGTTTACTCATACCAGTCCCATGACTGACCCGGAGTTTATTGCTTCTTTTCTAAACTCTGGGTGCCCACCATTTCCACACAGGCAGCCTAGTAGCAGGTTTCCATATTCTGGTGTTAGCAGTATTTTGGGGACTTTTACCTTGGAGATATTTTGGAAGCTTTTTGGATCACCAGGTGCTTAGTTATGGATATTCACTATCTCTTCATTCCTTTGAAGACTTTTGCATGTGATCACTGTTGTACTGTTATGATGTTTTCCTTGGAGTTATGGCATATGTATTATGATACTTTGATGTAGTAGTGAACATTATAATGATGTTGTATCTATGATGTAATGTATGATATTCAGTTTATTTCCGCTGTTTATATTCATCTGATGTTGTTATAAGCTCCGCCGAACTGAAGTTTTCCGTTTGAATATCAGACAGTCGAATACAAGTGAGGTATTTGATGTTGATTTTCGAACGCTGGATTTCAGGATCGTGACATGTGGTATCGGAGTTCAAGGTTGAGTAAGAATTTTAGCTATGGAGTATAACACATTATATGGCTCATTAGAGATAGGGTGAAGTATACCCTAGAATGAGTATAATCCGAGACTGGAACCTTAAAATTTTCTAGTCTATTTCTTTTAACTGCTGGTATTCCTTAAGATATCTCGTCCGAATATCTAAATCAAGTCTTCTTACTAATTACATATAGTAAGAATGAGTGGACGAAGAGGAAGAGCTAGGGGTCAAGGAAATGCCACAACAGCTAATCAAGTTCTCCCAACTGCAGAAGCAGCTATACCTACTCAGAATCAACCGAATCTGGCTGATTTGTATAAGATCTTCTTGAGGCTTGGTGGTAAGCCGTTCACCGGCAAGGAGTCTATTGTTGAGGCCCAAACTTGGATCAGATCGAGTGAAAGAATTTTTAAAGGGCTAAAGTTGGAAGATGATCAAATGCGACTAATAGCTTCCTGGCAACTTCAAGAAGAAGCCTTAGCATGGTGGGAGACAGCTACTGTAGATAAGCCAGAAGACGAGTTTACTTGGGAGAGATTTAAAGAAGTATTTGAGAAGCGTTATATGCCATCGGCTAGTATTTCTCGAATGTACCAGGAATTTATGGACTTGAAGCAAGGAAGTTTGTCATTTGAGGAGTATCTAAACAAATTCAATGAATTGTCTCGTTTCGGTCTAGAATTGGTGAACACGCCTCTAAAGAAAAATGAAAGGTTCATTCGTGGGATGAATAAGAAGTTCCACGAAAGGATGACTGGCCACGTCAAAGAGTCTTTTTCTGATCTTATCGATATGGGATATAGGTATGCTACTTTGGGTATGCAAGAGGTCCCGAAGGAGGGAGGAAATACGAGCAATCCAAATTGGAAAAAGAGGAAGTTTGGAGGCAAGAAACCATGGCAGGGTAAGGAGAAGAAGAAGAGCAATCAAGGAAGCTCGGCAGAGAATGTTACTTGCTTTAATTGTTCGGAAAAAGGGCATTACTCAACTAATTGTACGAAGCCTAAGAAATAAGTGAATCAACCTGTACACGCAAAACCCAGGAAATGCTATTACTGTCAGAGGCTGGGACATGAAATCAAAGACTGCCCAACAATGAAGCAAGCTCAGACAGCAAAGGTGTACACAGTCAAAGATAAACCTACAACTTCTAAAGCAGGAAAGGGGAAGGTAGTTCTGGAAGGTAACCTTACTATTTATGATAGAATTGTTAGAATTTTGTTTGACACTGGTGCTACACATAGTTTTATCTCTCAACAAGCTATAAAGGAATTAAACCTTGAACTTGATTTTGTCGATGAGCCAATTTGCATCAAGAATCCAGTTGGAGGCCTCGCGAACCTTTGTCTTCGATGTAGAGACGTTCATATCTCGTATTCTTGTTACCAATTCCCTATTAGTCTTTTTGTCCTTGATTTTAATGAATTCGAAATCTTACTCGGAATGGATTGGCTAACGAAATACGAAGCCAAATTGGATTGTAACAATTGATTGATTTCGATTAAAACCAAATTTGGAAATTTCATAGAGATTTCTTGTGAGGACCCTAGTCCTAAAAGAGAAGGGTTGATGTATAATATGGGATATCCCGAACCCAGTTTGGAGTCCATGCCTATTGTTAGAGATTTTCCAGACATGTTCGGAGAAGTGAAATCCTTACCTCCACACCGAGAAATAGAATTCAGAATTGACCTAGTACCAAATGCTCGTCCTGTTGTTCACGCAAGTCGCAGAATGGCACCCAGGGAAAGGGTTGAACTAGTTTAGCAAACCAAAGATCTATTAGAGAAAGGGTTGATTCGACCTAGTGTTTCTGAATGGGGTTCGGCCGATGTGTTCGTTGCTAAATCGGATGGATCTTTGAGATTGTGTGTAGATTACCGCGATCTCAATAAGTTGACTCTCAAGAATAAATTTCCTCTACCTAGAATTGACGACTTATTCGATCAACTACTTGGCGCTCGTTTCTTTTCGAAGATGGATCTAGCTCAAGGATTCCATCAGTTACGAATCGCCGAAGATTGTGTTCATTTGACCGCTTTCAAGGGTCCTAATATGTTCTACGAATGGTTAGTCATGCCTTTCGGGCTAACTAATGCTCCAGCATACTTCGTAGACCTTATGACTCGTGTATTCCGGGAAGTATTGAATAAATTTGTGCTTGTATTTATTGATGATATCCTGATTTATTCCAAAACTGAAGAGGAGCATGCTGAACATCTCAGAATTGTTTTGGAAATATTAAGATGGAACGTCCTATTCGCTAAATTTTCTAAATGCCATTTTTGGGTCAAAGAAGTTAAGTTTCTCGGGCACATTGTTAATGAAGAAGGAATTTCTGTTGATCCTAGCAAGATTTCATCTATTCTAGACTGGGAACGACCCATAACTCCGAAAGAAGTTCAAAGTTTTCTGGGTTTAGCAGGTTATTATCGGAAGTTTGTTCAGGACTTTTCTAAGATAGCTAGTCCGTTGACTAAGCTAACAATGAAGAATGTAAAATTCAACTGGACTCTGAAATGTGACGAAGCTTTTCAGGAGTTGAAAAAGAGATTAACCACCGCTCCTGTTCTCACGATTATCAACGGTAACCAGGGTTTTATCTGTTTATATTGACGCTTGTGGTGATGGGGTAGGTGCAGTATTAATGCAGAATGGGAAGGTAATTGCCTACGCGATTAGACAATTACGTCCACATGAAAGAAACTACCCAACACATGATTTGGAACTTCTAGCTGTTATCTTCGCTTTAAAAATATGGCGACATTATCTTCTGGGTAAGAATCTCCTTCAGCTTTCTAAAAGAAAATTTTAAAGTTTGAATTAACTTAACATATACTTATACTTAATAAATTCTTCTGTTATAGGTGAAAAATTCGAATTATTCACTAACCACAAATCTTTGAAATATCTCTTCACCCAGAAAGATCTAAATCTGCGACAACAACATTGGTTATAATTTCTAGCATCTTATGATCTAGATATTCTGTATACACCCGGAAAAGCCAATATAGTTGTCGATGCCTTGAGTAGGAAACACGCTATTCTTGCTCATCTTGTTATCGCTCCTACTCTTCTCAAGAGGATTGCGAGCAAGCAGTATGAAGATGAGTTTCTTCGAGGAATTTATAAAAGAATATGCCAGGGGGAAGACACTAATTTTGAGATGGATAGTACAGGAGTTATAAGATTAAAAGGTAGAATGTGTGTTCCAGACTTCCCTGATCTGAAGCGCGAAGTTTTAGATGAATGCCACAAGACTAAACTTTGCATCCATCTAGGAGTTAACAAGATGTATCATGATATCAAAAGAACTTTCTGGTGGAAGACAATGAAAAGGGACATATCTATATATGTGAGTCGTTGTGCTACTTGCCAACAAATTAAAAGTGATCAAAAGAAAATGGCGGGTTTACTTCAGCCTTTAGAAGTACCGAAGTGGAAATGGGACCAAGTATCGATGGATTTCATCGACATGTTGCCTCGTACTCGGAAAGGCAATGAAGCAGTTTGGGTTATTGTGGACCGTTTGACTAAGACAGCCCACTTCTTGCTAGTAAAATCTACCCGCACGGCAGCAAGCTTAGCCGCGTTATATGTGAAAGAAACTGTCCGTCTCCACGGTATTCCTAGCAGTATAGTGAGTGATCGTGACCCGATCTTCACTAGTAGATTTTGGGAGGCATTTCAAGATGCATTAGGAACAAAACTGAATTTCAGCACTGCTTATCACCCACAGTCTGATGGGCAGACTGAAAGGGTTAACCGAATTTTAGAAGACCTATTGTGTGCTTGTATACTTGATTTTAGTTGTTCTTGGGAGGACCATTTACATCTGGTCGAGTTCTCTTATAACAACAGCTATCAGGCCAGTATAAAAATGGCTCCTTTTGAAGCTTTATATGGTCGTCCATGTCGATCACCCGCATGCTGGATCGAGGCAGGTGATAGACTCGTCCTTGGACCATATATGATTAAAGAAGCCACTGAAAAAGTTTATTTTATACGAAAGAAGTTAATAACTGCTCAAAGCCGCCAAAAGAGCTATTATGATCGCAGGAGAAGAGATTTGGAATTTCAAGTTGGAGATTCTATTTTTCTCAAAGTATCTCCAATGCGAGGTGTATTGAGATTCGGAAAAGCCGGTAAGCTGGCACCACGGTATATTGGTCCTTTTCGTATTCTGGAGAGGATCGGTTCTTTAGCTTATCGAGTACAGCTGCCCAGCTGGTTTTCTGGTGTCCATGATGTGTTTCACATTTCTAGTCTTCGGAAGTATGTACACGATCCAGACTGTATTGTTGAAGAAGCTTCTCAGCACGATCTCGAAATCACTCCAAATTTAACAGTCAGAAAAGAACCAATCAAGATTGTAGATCGTGATGAAAAACACTTGAGAAACAAAGTCGTAAAATAGGTTAAAGTGCAGTGGAGTGGCGATCCAAAAGACTGCACTTGGGAAACTGAAGATAGTATATAGAAATCATATCCCAATTGTAGAGTGGATATCTCGGCTTAAACTGGTAAGCCATTTCTCTATCTTTTTCTAAATTCGTATATTCTTTGTTATTTTTCTCTCTCTTTCAAATTTCGAGGACGAAATTTTCTTAAGGAGGGGATATTGTAGCATCCCAGAATTTATTAATTTGAATTTAGTGACTTATTTGAATTTTTGGAAATTTATGAAATATAAACAAATATAGTTACAAAATAATAGAAATATATATATATATATATATCAATACTATAAATTATGAAAATTACAAAAGTAAATAAATATATAAGTTAGAAATGGAAATTAATATATACATAAGACAAATTATAAAAATAAAATAAATACATACATAAATTCAAACAATATGTAAACAAGGAGGTAATAGGGAAAAAAATGTATGCAAGAAAGAAAATATCTCTATAAACAAAAATAAAAATAAAAAGTACATACAAAAATTCAAATAGCATGAGTATGTAAACAAGAAAGGAAGCATAGGCATTAAATGAAAATCATATTAGCCTCTATATGGAAGAGAAAAAAATCTCTGAAAAATGTACAAATAATTTAAAAAGGTACAACTAATATCTTGTCTCATTTTGGTGCTAAAGCCTGCACATTTCTTTTATATATACATCCTCTATACCAGTTCGTTTATCAACTTAGCAAGCCTGGAAAAAAAAGAAAAAAAACAAACAAACATCACTATTTGTTTCACAAATTCAAATTCAGTTATATAACAAAAACAGGATTTAGAGGAATCAAACTGCAGGCTGAGTAAACACAAGAGTGCTCTCTGTTTCAACTATATTTGTGTGAGTAAACATTTAACCTTAAAATTCAAAGTAATGAAGAGTTCTAAATGATATTGTGTTATATGAATATATCTATGTATGTTTATGTCATCTCTATTTTTCCCAGTCCAGAGTTCAGTCAAGGAAAAATTTAAACTTTACTACCCAGATCTCTGATAGATTTCAAATCTTCAACAAATAGGTTAGTTTAAACATCATCTATGAGTTAAATTTTGTTTTAGGCTTAATCATGAAGAGTTCGACCCTGTATACTTGGTTTTACAGTGAAAACAAAATCATAGGATAAATTCGAGTATTTTAAATTATCAACTTGATTGCATAACTTGAATCTTCACTGCAAATGATGTTTTTTAAGGCGAAAATGGAAATTTTTAATTGCCTAGGTTACGTGCAGTTCAATGTTGAACGAGACTTGCATTTTGATCGATTTCCGATCATCGAACAAATTTTAGATGTTAAAATTTTTCTTGAAGCTTGCTTGGCCAGAGACGATCTCAATTGCCAGAAAATTTTTCTAGTGTATAGATTGGGGGGACGAGGTGAATATAGGGTTTGTATTCAAGGTTTTGATGCTCCTGGAAACAAGGTGATTTCACCACCTCGAATGCACCGAGTTGCACACACTCCAGGGAAACGTTAGAGTAGGGGGTTAAGGTGATGTGGCCGAAGTCGTGGCATCGCTGGTGGTCTGAGCAACCGTGGCAAGGTGTTTTGCTGAGGGTAGTTCGAGTTATAGTGTTGAGAAAAATGCTCAATTTCGATTTTGAAACTCTTGTGTTAAATCGAGTTTGGTTTGCAAATGGAGGGTGATATCGTGACTTGTTGGAGGTGAGGAAGTTCGCCAGAACGTTGGCGAGGGGTTGTGCACGTGTACGGCGTAGGGAGGGTTGTGTCAGTGTTGATTGTTGGAGAGTTACTCGAGTCGTTATTCGAGTTAAGGGGCCGATTGCTTCGGGTTTGTGATCGAGTGCGTGAGAGGGTTTCCTGATGCTTAAATCTATACTTAAGTTTAAACTAACTTACTGAAAAAAGGGTAGAAGAAGAAGGAGTACGAGAGGTGACTCGGGGAAAGTTAGTGGGAACTCGAAGTGTTACTCGAGTTAAATCAGGGGAAGTTCTCGGGTTGTGTTTTTCAACCGCAACATTATAAAAGTAAAATTAAGTAGATTGTTTCTCAACAAATTTTAAGAACTGTAAACTTAATAAAGGTTTAACAGTTTAAGTTAAGATTGTGTTTCAAGTTTTAATTAACCCAGCAATACTTAGCATGTTTTAAAATCTAATTAATGCTTTAATTAAACAATTAATTTAAAATAAGAATTTAAATTAATTAACATTAAAGTTTTTTTTGTAATAGTAATAAATTGACTTCGAAATAATTAAAGGAATTTTTAAATGTTAAATTAGATAAATAACAAATTGTTTGGAAAGCAATCAAAAATGATTAGATTAATAATTATAATTAACTAAGTAATTAAGAATTTATATTGTAATTAGGGATTGGTTAATTAATAATTTAGTATCTAATTAATTGAATTTTTTAATAAATAAGGTGGATTAAGATTTAATTTATCGTTAAGGATAATTGATCATTGATTAAAATAATGATGTGGTTAATTCACTTAAACAACATTGGGAAATAATTAACTATTGTTGTGCACTGGATAGATATTCCTGTTGTGATTGTGATACTATGTGATGCGAGTTGCTTTGTGCTGAACTGTGATTTGTGATTTGCTTCTGTATTTATGTGAAACCCTTTTTGTCCGTAAAACGGTATTTAAACTTCGATGCGACAGGGAGTCGGATTCCAGTTGGTTATCCGAAACCCACATCGAACCCTGAATATAAATCTTTGTGATTGTCATATCCACATGTTTTAAAAGTAAGCGCTCACTATTCGGTTTAGCCGGGAGAGGACTTCGTGTCGTATAACCCATTCCGAATAGTGATATGACATAAATGGATAGCATTTAAAGACCGGTGTTGAAGACCGGGTATTTGTAAGAACGATAGGATAACCTATCGATTGTCTCTGCACTGAGTTGCTCCGGTATAGAGATTCCCTAAGTGATGGGAAGTCCGATCGGGATTGTAAATACTCGGATTGCAAGGGCTTCTTTGGAAGTGCCTTCGGTTCCGTTCGAACCCGGAACAGACTTGTATGGCCGTATGTCTGACACTACACTTTGAGATATAAAGCTGATTTCTTTCAAATACATTTCTGTTTGGTGGTGGAGATCTATTCTCTTAGCTTAACACCCTTCTCTGAGACGTACGAGCTCAGAGGTTATGTAGTTGAAGGTTATTAGTGATATACTCCCAAATTGGTAGTGTGGCATGCTGAGTGCTGCTGTGTGTTGTTGATCAAAGCAAGGCTTTCGTGTAAAGCGTAGCTTTGTGGACGAGACCTCATCGGACCTCACAACTCCGAAATGGTCGAAACAGGAAAGATGCGGCAAGGTTATGAGGGTCGCTCCCTTTAGGGTATGTCATTTCCTTTTGGAAAAAGGTGATATTATGGTATGGAGCCCAGATATTTACCTGTATGGTTGCTCCAATCTCATTTACTGTGTGATTGTTGCTTTGTGATCGAGGGCCCTCGGATAAAGGTCCCAAAGGACCGGGGGGTGGCATACTCGAGTAGTAGTTACCTAGTTACAGAGGTAACCTGGCCTTGTGTTGGCAGAGAGCCGGGTAGGTTCTCGGGACGTCCCTCCAGAGGCATACCCATGTGGCAGTAGGAAGTTTCTTAGCCCGACCATTTGTTGGAAATACAATTCCCAATACGAACCCTGTACGGTTTTAGTTGTAGAACCTGCCATTTACTTATGGTGGTCACCAGTGCTTAGATGGTAGCTATAGTAGGCATAGTTCGGAATGTCTATGCTGGCTAAGATTAATATTATACTTTCGAAATGGCTTTCACACTATGCACTAGTAATAATATCCAAGAATTTTTCTCGTATTAAGCATATTTGACTATCATAAGAAGAAATCTCCTACAAGTCTGCGATTGCATTGTTTGTGTGGCGGGAGGTCTTATGGTAGTTTCATTTTTTAAAAGCATATCGGATTTCTCTTTTGAACTGTTTTATTTCAAACAACTGTTTTGTTTACTCATACAAGTCCCATGACTGACCCGGAGTTTATTGTTTCTTTTCTAAACTCTGGGTGCCCATCATTTCCACACGGGCAGCCTAGTAGTAGGTTTCCGTATTCTGGTGTTAGCAGTATTTTGGGGACTTTTACCTTGGAGATATTTTGGAAGCTTTTTGGATCACCAGGTGCTTAGTTATGGATATTCACTATCGCTTCATTCCTTTGAAGACTTTTGCATGTGATCACTGTTGTACTGTTATGATGTTTTCCTTGGAGTTGTGGCATATGTATTATGATACTCTGATGTAGTAGTGAACATTATAATGATGTTGTATCTATGATGTAATGTATGATATTCAGTTTATTTCCGCTGTTTATATTCATCTGATGTTGTTATAAGCTCCGCCGAACTGAAGTTTGACGTTTGAATATCAGACAGTCGAATACAAGTGAGGTATTTGATGTTGATTTTCGAACGCTGGATTTCAGGATCGTGACAAAAATACACTAAACATAAACTGAAAAATTGAAAATTAACCGTTAAGTAAAAATAAACATCTATTTATACATAATCCACCTAATTATATATATGGAAAAAACTAAATTTAAATTCTACCAATCCTCACAATCATCATTGCTCTCAATATTTACATTGTGATTTTCAGACTCACACTCATCTTCATTTTCTTCGACTTTTCTTCATCACCATATTCATCTACTTCGAATCCATCATAAAGTTCGTTAGTTAGAGGTCCTAAGTTATCAGGTTGGTCTATGAATTTTAGTATTTCATTGGGTTTTGAATCATTTTGGTAAGCATGATTGTCAATATTATTTATTTGAGTGGACATCTTGGTTTTGTTTTGATAGAACCCATCAATCTGACTTATTGTTGTCAATAGCAGGATAGGATGTATAACAAACTTGTGTTGCCAACACATACGGATCATACCCTTGATACTTTCTTTTATGATTCACTTCTATTAAAGGGCAATCCATATGTATGTCTTACTCCAATGGTTGGTCTACTATCAAACCAACGACATTCGAATAGAAATTTTTTCAATATCGGTGTGTAACACCTCATAAAAATAAATAAGAAATTAACTAATAAGAAAAATTAACTAATAAATTAATTATAAGGCTAAATATGGAAATTTTGTAAAAGTTAGAATTTGACCATGGAAGTTATGTCGTTGCGATCGTGGTGATTTTCTGATCAATTTCTAAATATAATCTTTTGAAAATGAAGCTCAAATAAAAAGTTATGGACATTTGAATTTTTTAGATTCAAAATAATTTAAATGAAATTCAAATAAATAATTAATGATAATATTTGAAATTTAAAGATTAATAGTAATTAGACTTGGGGGGTTAAGGAACCGTTAAATTTAACGTTAAAAGTTGATTCATGAAAAAATAAATAAAATCAAATGGCAATTAAATATTCCCAAAATAAACGTTACTAGTCTACCGCCATCCCTGGGCCGGTCGATCAGTGAACATTGGTGGCGGCTAGGGTTTTCACATTTTGAACGGTCCAAATTTTATTATTTTAAACCGACTTAAGTCTGATGGTTGTGGTGCTTTCTAAGAGCCTAGCCCTCTTACTTTTGTTCATAAATTATTTTGGAAACTAAGTGAAGCTCTGTCGGTCACTCTCTTCTATGATTCAAATTTTTTTCTAGGTTTCAGATGAGAAATGTTAGGTGTTTCAATTTCTTATTCTACTCTCCTCCAATCCTTAAATTTCTGAATCTAATTCATATACAATTCCATTGTTGTATATTTCTAAAATGAGAGATCTATAATAGATTGAAACAAACATAAAAAAATCAAAAAGGAAGAGTTTTTTGTGAGCGGAAATCTTAGTCTTTCTTATTTCGGTAATTTTATAGTATAACTTGAATTTGATATACGCTTTTGGGGAATTTTGTTTATGAAAACATCATATTAAAAACCTAAAATTCCTTTAAAGCAAAATGTCAATTCTTAAGATAGAATCTCAATTATTATATATTAAAATAATGAAATCTTGTAAATATTGCAATTTTAATATTTTACATTCTGTTGCACTTCTAATCTTTTTCTTTGGATCTGATTAAAGTTTTGAAAAGAATAAATTTGGAAATGGTGTGTATGGTATGGATTCTTTCATTCGTAATTTGCGTTGCCTATTTCTGTAGTTTAAATAGAAATTCCCTTTTCAATTTTATACAAAGAAGTTGAATAGAGCGTAAAAGTATTTGAATTATAAGTTTCTATTAACGTTGATTCCATTATTCTAATATAAAGTAAGCCTTGTATGGATTCTATTTTATAAAAGTCTATTGATCAAATTATGGATATTGGATATGTGGTATATTTGTTGATATGGAATTGGACTTGTATAAGTTTGAAGTTTTGACATTTAAACGTAGTTCAGGGCGCAATCATTGCATGCTTAGAAATATTTTAGGCACTTATGTGTGTGTGTATTAGCATAAATAATGTATAATTATAGAATATTATTTACATAGTTAATAGACTAGTAATTATCATTAAATCCCCTTTAGGAAAGAAGTTGATTGTAAAGGAGAAAAGAGTTTTCTTATAAGCCCTTGACATGGAATGCGGTGAGATGTGGGATAATACGTTAAGAGAGTGTTGTAAATTATGAATAAGTTATTGGGATGCGAAGACATACAAAAGAAGTTAGCCCAGCTAACCTAGGTATCAGTGGTGTGACTTTGGGGCTAATGTGAAACATCGTCTATAATAAGTACACACGGAGGATGCGAGGTTAGTCCCAAATTATATAAGGTAAACCTGCCTAGTTAATCTGGCTACTAGTATCCATGAATAGTTGGACAAATGAGAGACGTCACAGTTGGGTTACAGGTCATAATACGAAGGGTCTGCTTTAAGGTTGAAGTTCTTAAGTGACTGATTGAGGGCCCGCCTCTTCCCTATGTAGGAAGTATTAAATGATTAGGGTTAGCGGTTAGGCATGGTAGAGGATATCTCGAGGAGGGTCCGCTTCAGGTTTGAGGTATTAAGTGGCTATTGCAGGGTCCACCTCTCCATAAAAGGAAGTATTAGTGGCCTGAAGAGATTCCATGCAATGTCAGCTAGATAGTACCGGAGAGGAGTCCACCTTGAGATATATATATTAAATGATGGGGTCCAACCTTGAATGAGGTATTAAATGGTCAAAGTCTGCCTAATTCCCATTAAAAAGGTATTAAGTGGCTTGGGTGCTATCTCACATTATTAGGATATTATTGACGATATATACAGGTTATCAGGTTGAAAGAGTAATGGTTATGGAATTAGAATGGGAAAGCCTTAGAGCTTATAGTTAGAAGGCTTACAATATAGTTAGGATACATAAGACATATTTTTATTTAAATTATACTGTCCAAGTATGATTATAGAAAGGCTCGAGATTTTTATTCACTAGACATTGTTGTTCTGACTCTCTCCTCATCACAACATGGGTTAGATACGATGATGTAGATTTTCGAATATGGTGACAGTGATGTAGACTTAGGGCAGTTATTTAACTATCTATGTTATTTTTATATTTCTAATGTACCCATTGAGACATAATGTATTTTGAGATATTGTACCATGAATATTCAACATTATTGTGTGGGATCATGTTGTTTGTTTTTGACATTTGAATTTTTAATAAATGGTACTGTTTTGGTATTATAGTTTGTCCCTCCGCTGTGAGACTCTGAATGTGTAGATAGATAGTTCTATGTACTTTTATTTAAATCAGTTTTACCAACTAACAGCCAGCTTTGGAACGAGTCTAAGGTTCAATGTGCCTTTTCTGGGTTAAAAATCAGGCCCATTTCGAGGTGAGTTGTTACATTTGGTAGCAGAGGTTACCTAATCAATGGGGATAGGTATATGTATGAGTGGCATATTTGTCATTTTTGAAGTATAAAACTTACTATATAACTATATATACTTATTTTTGAACATACGCCTAACTCTATAAAGTCCGACTATAGATGTAGTTGCATCCATATTCTTAAAGGATGGACGAGGCAACTATAAGTTGGACCGATAGATATAGTTAAATTTATACTCCTAGCCCGATTACCCCAAAGGGTGGAGGTCGTATCGTAAGGCGTGAACCAAGAAGAGCATTACCGCTACATTTAGAAGCACCCCAAAAGCTAAATAGTACTTTACTTCTTTGTTGGGAGTAGACTGCCGTATGATTTTCGATGGATTGTCGATTAAAAACATAGATTTCATCCAAACAGACATGAGATAAGAATCTATATGTTGTAGCCATCCAAAAGTAAGGAATGGTAGGAGTAAAGCTATATGTGAGGAAGGAGTGGAGAAAGTTCTCGCAAGAAGGTGTACGTTAATCATCACAAGGAGAGAATCAGATTTTTATAAACATTGAGTAAGGAAGAGGGAAAGTTCTATATAAAGGAAAATTAAAGTTAATTTCTAAATCAACCCCATGTGAAAGAATTTGATAAAAGGTTTTTGAAAAAAATCCTTGAAATGTTTTGAATGGGGTTTTCAAAGGATTTATTAGGAAGTTATTGTTTTGAAAATGTAAGGAAATTTGGAAATTCATAAAATGAAATTTTTGTTGAGTCAAAAGTTTTTGATTAAAAGGTTTTTGGTTAAAAGGGTCTTTCCCTTTTTAAATTCTTAGTTTAAAAATTGGTTGAATCAAAAAGTTTTCGGTTTAAAGATTTTCGATAAAGGGATTTTTCATTTTTGGAATAAATGTAAAATAGAGCATAAATTGGACTCGATGATTTTTCCTATTTCATAAATTTAGAAGTTCTTTTTTTTAATTCTTCTAAAAAGGGGCAGAAATGAAATGAAACTTGATTAAAATAATGTAGAAGCCACTTAAGCAGGAGAAATATAAATAGAGGCAATATTAGGATATTTGGATAGAAATAACATCAGGAATATAAAATAGGATCAGTAATCTAGTTAGAAATGGTATAGGAATAGGATAGGAAAATAATAGGATAGAAGTATCCTTTTCTACTACACTTTTTTTAAAGTTATAGAAGAAGTTTTTGAAAAAAAAATTATTAATTGGTATGATAATTGGGTTTTCGAATGAAAATCCTATTTTTAAAGAAGAAAATCTTTGAAGTAAAGGTCTTTGAGAAGGGAAATTATTTTGCTAAGAAATTTTTGAATTTGAGGTTAAGGATAAGGCGACAAATGTTTTGAAAAATTGTGTTCATTTTTTAAATGCTTTTGAGAAGTTGAGTACAAATGTGTTTCGAAGATTTTGTTTAAGCGCTTAATAAAAATATAAAAAAAAATTAATAAAGTAAAATATGGCGTTTAAATGCTTTTAGAATTTCAATTCGTCAAGTTGTTCTGCAAGTTGGAAATTCTTTTGGAAATATGTTTAAAAGTTTTCTTGAGAAAACTTCTAAATTTCTAATGTCACATACTAGCATAAAGAGGTTTGTATGTTTATATTTTCAAAGATAAAGGTACTTCAAGATTGTGGAATTTTTGTTTTATAAAGAATTGTGAGATCCAAACCAAATTTTCTATGGAGTAGATGATGGATCACTCGGTATGTAAAATATGATTAAGGTTTTAGGAATAAATCACTACAAGAAAAGCTGAAAATAGCAGCAGGTATTAGCGACGAAAATTTTCGTCGCTAATTTTGCGATGGATTTACGTGTGATTTACAAGGGACAATTTTAAGTTTTTTTTGTGTCAATTTTTTTATATAATCACCGCGACTTAACATATCTGTCACTAATCCGTTGCAATTTGCATTAATTTATCGACGAAATTTTTTTACTGCTATTTTGCGACGTCAAAATAGTTTGAGATGGATTACTAACGTTAGAATTTTGAAGCTATTTTGCGATGGATTTCCAAAGAATTGCAAGAAATTTATGTTGTTCTTAAACTATTAATTTTTATTAATTAATAATTATTAGCAACTAATTGATAATTAGTAATAAATTTTAAAGTATTCATAAAGCTTAAATAAAAAATTTGAAATTTTTATAAAATTCAAAAATACTTTTTCAAATAAATCTAAAGTTTTCTATGGTATTCAAAATTCGAAAATGTTAACAAATTTTTAAAATTCGAATAATACAACCATTAACTTGCAAATAAATATAATTTTCTCAAATATAGAATCAACGATATAAGTTTCACAGTAATTTCATTAGTGGTAAGTTTTTCTCTTTTAAATAGTTCATAAAAGAGGGATCTACGACAATAGTTAAGTAAAATATTAATATATCATCCAACAAAAATTAAGTTAGTGAAGCTTTCCCTCCGGTTTTTTTTCATTTTCCCACTTTCCCAAATTCTTAAACAGACTTGCCGCACATTTAACATTCCCAAATTCTGAAAATCCTTCTCTCTTCCATAACCTAATCCTAAATCTCTACTTTCCTTCGCCGAAATTGCATAATAGGTTGCATATTCTCCCTCTACTTCCCACTAGACCAGACCAACCTACCAACTTTGCCTACGTCCACCAGGTCTTCGGCGCCAGCAACGTCTCCAAGATCCTCCATGATCTTTCTGCTTCCCAAAGTGAGGATGCCATCAACTCCCTCGCCTATGAGGCCCAGGCCCGAATCTGCGACCCGGTCCATGGCTGCGTGGCCTCGTTCTGCAACCTCCAGACCCGCATCAAGCAAACTTGATGACTGAGCTTGAATTATTACTTCGTATTGTTTGTCTGCCTTCAAGTATCGATAAACTTTATTTGTTTGTTCAATTTGATGATTAAGCTTAAATTCATGTGATTAAATCCTTAAACTGTTGGTAATTTGGTTAGGGTGAATCTTTAGAACATTACTTTACGGTTAGCATTTCAAAATGAAATTGGAAGAAATAATATATTCGAGTCCTACTATCTAAGTTGTCTGTGAAATTCCTGTCCATGCTAACTATTACTGAAGTAAACCAGTAATTTACTAAATATGTTAGTAATGACAGATTATTTTATCAATCAAACCATAAGCTAATCCAGCTCGCATTAAAAAAAATGAAATTAAACAAACTAGAATTGAGAAAGGGGCTTTGCACTAAAGGTCCCTATTTCTGATGGTGTTACAAGAAAAGTCCCTGTAGAAATAAGTATGTAAATTAAGTTCCTGTTTTTTCTAAATCAGAAAACGCAAGTTAGCTTGCGTTTTTTAAATTTTCAAAATTTTCAAAATCAGAAAGCTTAAACTACCTTGCGCTTTTCTGATTAAAAGCGCAAGTTATCTTGTGCTTTTCAAAAATTTTGAAAGTTTTAAAATTTTCAAAAAAAATTTCAAAATTAAAAAGCGCAAACTAGCTTGCTCTTTTCTGATAGAAAGTGCAAGTTAACTTGCGTTTTTCAAAATTTCCGAAAATTTCAAAAATTTTGAAAAATATTTCAAAATTAAAAAGTGCAAGTTATCTTGCATTTTCTGTCAGAAAAGTGCAAGACACTTTGCGTTTTTTTATTTTTGAAAAAATAGGGACCAAATTTACATATTCATTTCTGCAGGGACTTTTTGTATAACAACATCAAAAACAGGGACCTGTGACTCTTTTCTTGATTGAGAAAGGTTAGGTTATACATAAATTACTTACTAAAACTGTTCTTTCAAATCCTTGTTTCCAAATCAAAGCTGATTATGATGCTCATACTGATATTCATGTGATGTAATAACAATGAAAAAAATGACAGTACTTTAGAAATATAAGTTGGCTTTTTGGTGCTGTAAAATAGAAGAAAATAAGTTAGAATTTTGTTTACTGAAGTTCATAAAATTGATATAGTCTACGTAGAAATCAGCGACACTTTGTGATTGATTTGAGGCCAATGAAAACAAAAGAGCTATATTAATTTGCAATGCACATATTCTATTTGACAAAAAGAAAACTAATTAATAGTTGCATTTGAAAAAAATTGCTTATACTTTCAGGTTATAACAAGGAACAATTTTTTTCAGGCCATGCAATCCATATCAGTTAAAGAAGTAAACAGTGTTGTAATTTAGTATTGCTAATGGCCACTTACATTTCAAATATTCAAAATTCTTCTCACCAATGAGAAGTGAAACACATTTCTTTTATTGCTTA
Organism: Allium fistulosum; assembly: GCA_030737815.1. Taxonomy (NCBI): domain Eukaryota; kingdom Viridiplantae; phylum Streptophyta; class Magnoliopsida; order Asparagales; family Amaryllidaceae; genus Allium; species Allium fistulosum. The sequence continues at coordinate 946,414,937 of CM060905.1, forward strand.
TGGCCCATGAACAAGTTGTTTGCCAATATTTTGAGTTTTGGATAAAAAGCAGGTTTCAATTTTATTGGTATTTAGTTCTCTATTTTTGAACTGCCTACAAGATAATCAATCCAGACATATGGAAATGGTATAACTTTTGGCTAGAATGTCTTCACTTGTTAGTTTCATTAAAACTTTGTCTATAAATTTATATTATTTTACCACAATTTATGTTTTTATTCCACTTCCAAAACTATTTTAGCTCCTTATAACGTTCTCTGCATGCAAATTTTGTTGTATGTCTAAGTATGCTTTTTTCTCCATTGTATTTATCACTGAAATATCATCAAAGTAATCGAGTATGAGTTCCACATAACTCATAGTTCAGTCTAATTTTCTTCTAAAATATCAAATGTATTATTGTTCATCTATATAGTAGTGTAACTGACATCAAATTTTATTTAATGAAATATATCAAATTTTCTTCTGAAATATCAACAGCTAGCATCCAGGTGAGGATTTTTTTTCCTTCAATTTGCAGAGTATCTTTAGTGGAAAAAGGGCGTTCACTTAACTTTGAACCTTTCACGCGCACACACACCTAAGTATACGTATATGTATATGTGTGTGTATTAGACCAAATTATATGTTTAATGTTTGTGAACAATGGCAGTACTTCAAACTGCACTACTATTTTTCTTCGGCATATGCTTGTAAATCCTTTTAAAGTTGATAATGTTTCTGTTGCATGATACAAAACTTATATTAGTGTCCTACTATTACCTTGGCCTGGAACAAGAGTACCCTTTTGATGTTGTGTAGCTGTAGACAATCATGTCCAAGAGGTATGAAATTATATTTGTGTATGCTAAAAAGAAACCTTAAGTTATTTTTATTGGGTTAGCAAACAAAACATACATTTGAGGCCCCATCCCTACTAGTAATATGGGTTATATTTTTGTAGGTATCATGTGTGTTTCATTTTCAGTTGTAATTTATTATAGCCATGGTGAAAGGCATGAAAAAGAGTACTAATATGTCTTTTGCATATAGAAATGACTTTGTATCACATGCCAACTTTCTATCTTTTGCGTGCATGATATGTCTGAATAAAAATGTTTTTTTGTTGTCTTATCGATAAATCTTAAATCGGTTTAATGCTTTCAGTTTATTATTGCAAGTAGTAATTTCACTTTTATTATACAGCTTCCCTCATCTTCTCAAAGTTCAAAACGTCATTGTGTTGGCAATGAAGATGACGTTCGTGAGCTACAAAAAACTTAGGGCTGTTATGCTAACGGTAAATTTACCATCACCGTACCGTTACCAGTCAATCGATTATCAATTTAAAGTAAAGTCGGTATACCAGCATAATTGGTACGGTAATGGTAAATTTACCATTTTTTACGGTAAAACATTGGTATTATTTTTTCAAAACCAACGGTAACGGTAATTTACCAGTCCATTCATAATACATTGACATTCATGTAAGATGTTGTATTATGAGCATTTAGAAGCAAGAAAACAGTTCAATTTATTTTGGTAATTCAACTCAAATGATGATAAATATACTTTTTTTCTATGTTCTTTATTAAGTGACCCAATGAGATATATAATGAATCACCATTCAGTATAGAAATATATCAACTTATTATTTTTTAGACAAATGGTAATTTACCATTACCAGTGTAACGGTTACCAGCTTATTGGTATACCAGTCAATTAGTAACAGGAACGGTAAACAATTTTAGTTTACCAGTAAAAAGGGTACGGTAACGGTATTGATAAAATGATAACGGTAACCATTACCATAACATCCCTAAATAAACTATTGAGGAAATGTGCTTAGAGCTCAAGAATGAGAGAGCAGAGCATTTTAGGATTGAGGTAGATAGAGAGTGTGAGCAAGTTAAGAGTCAAAGAGTCGAGGAAGAGCAAGCAAGGCTTACACATTAGCAAAATGTCGATAGAGAGAATTTTCAAGCACACATGGCAAAGGTGATGGCAATGCTCAAAGGCCCGATGGATCTGATTGTGATGACCCTTCGTTGTCGTCATCTTCATAAGCTCTTAGGGTATGGTTGCTAAACATATTTTATTGTAAATACGATATTATGTGGTTTTTTGTATGGTATTATGGCTATAGGTGGTAGTGTTTTTACATGGGATAACACTATCACTAATTGAATAGTTTTGTTCTTTAGACTTCAACTTACTGTATATATGGATCGATGAATGCCTATGGATGGTATTGTTTTTTGTATGGGATGTTAGCACTACTTGAATAGTACTATTGCTTATAATGCAATTTTGTGTGTATATGATTAACGAATTTATAATTGCATTTTCTTTTTTGTTTATGCTATTCATTTTAAATAAATGTGCATATATATATTTTGGTCGATGATTTTACTATTGAATGTCGAACATTAATGGCTGGAAAAGATATAACAATAAAAAATAATAATTAACGATGGAATAGGAAGAGAATACAAGTAGAATTTAGCGACGGAATCGGAACAGAATATCAAATCCGTTGCAAAACCTTTGCAAATTAGCGTGTGATTAGTGATGGAAACAAGAAAAAAATTACCTACCTAAACATTATTTGTCGCTAATCCCTTGCTATTTAGTTGGGGTTTACCGATGGCATTTTATTTAAATATAATTTTCAGAAAATATATATCCATCCGTAAAACGTCGGTAAAATATTTTTACATCAAATTGTAATATTGGACAAACGATGGGAAAATGTAGGTAAGTTGACGCTAATTTCCGTTGCAAAACTGACGCTAAATTACCGACTTGAAATTTACCGACCACTCGTAACCGTCGCTAATCCTTCACTAAACTATGATTAGCGACAGATTTGCGATGGATTCTTCCACTGCAAAATCAATATTTTCTTGTAGTGAAAATAAGAATAGTATGTATAATTTGATCTAGAAGTTTGAAATCAGTCCTAAATGTTTGATTGTAGAATGTTGATAAAGTTGTAAAGATATTTCATATCTATAATTGGGTTGTAAATTAGGTTGCCCTAGTTGTCTTGGAATGTGGATTTCTATGTTTTGTTTTGTTGGAGCGGGTTTAGTGTAATTTCCTTAAATTATCCAATTCCAATATATGTATAAAAACATGTCGTTTGAATTAACAAAGGATATACCAAAAAGGGAAAGAGATGCGTAAGATATGGATATTCTTTTCTGTAGTTTGCACTATCTATTGCAATAAAAGAAAAGAAATAATTCCTCGTAATTTAAAACAAAGCAAAGACCTCACTTTTGATTAATTTATGGAAAATTATAATGTTAATCATTTAGGATATAAATTAAAATGTGGAAAGGAATATTCTAGTTTAGAAAGTAGTAGTTAGAAATAGGAATATATAAATATGTATAACTGTGCTTAACGTACAAAAATAAAATATATAAATAACATAATTTTCAACGGTATTCGTATTAGTTATTATCAGCGTAATAATTATAGGACTAGGATTTATGGACATTAATTACAGATTTAATGGGAAATAAAATTTTAATTAATAGAGAGTTAAAAGGAAATAAATGAGGACTAATTAAGGAATATAATATGGTATTTATGGAGGAACTGAATAGGCATAATAGCTGGATTTTGAAACTGGTAAATACATTAAAGGGATTGAATGAGGATTGATTAGAGATTGTCCAATTTTTACATTAATGACCAGTTATTGCAAGTAATAAACATTAATTAGAAACCGGAAAGGAGAACTAAGAATGTGGGGGATAGTGGAAAGACATACTAGTATTGTCCATCTTAATTTAGTAAGGAGTGTTAGGTCCACAACATTATTAAGACCAATTGATAATGAATGGCGGCTTCCAGCAACATTTTCTTTTAGAGTTTTTGGGTTGTAATCGCTAGTTGTCTCCCTTAAGTTATTGGAAAAGCATGTGATATTGTATAAAATACGTTCATGTTTTATCATTTGGTTGATCCAATATATATATATATATATATATATATATATATATATGAAGGAACAACATAAATAAGGAAATTTTATAAGGAAACTTAACTACTAATATAATGTAAGTAAGACTGGAAGTTAATGAAGAAATTAGGTTATTAACTAGGAATAAAGAATGCCTCTATCTCAAAAACTTTAGGATTTTGGGAAAAATAAATTTTAGCTTGCAGAGTGACACCATTTGAGGATGACCATTCACCCCGGAGGACAAGATGTATTGGGATATGAAGCCAATTTTCTATTGGCCAGGAATCAAGAAGAGGGTAGCCGAATTTGTTTCTTTATGTTCGATGTGCCAAAGGACAAAGGCTGAGCAAGGGAAGCCTAGAGGATTGTTATTACCATTAGAGATTTTGACTTGGAAATGGATCATATATCGATGGACATCATACATAGGTTACCTAGGAGCCAAAGAGACAATGAAGCAATTTGGATCATAGTGGATAGACTCGCTAAAAGCGCACACTTTATTCCAGTTAGAAGCAATAGGGCTGCAACACCTTTAGCGGAAAATTTATATTAAGGAGGTAGTTCGATTTTATGGAATTCCGGTTAGCATTGTTAGTGATATGGACCTCTTATTTACTAGCGAATTTTAGAGGAGTTTGCCGTTAGCTTTAGGAACTTCATTAAAGCTTACATCGCTTACAACCCACAGGCCGACGGTCAAACTGGAAGGGTAAATAGAATCTTGGAAGACTTGTTAAGAGCTTGCATCATGGACTCTGGAGCACATTGGGAGCGGCACTTACCTTTTGTCGAATTTTCATATAATAATTGTTACCAAGCGACGGTCGGTATGGCACCCTATAAAGTGCTTTATGGGAAGCTATGCAAATCACCAAATTGTTGGTGGGAAACCATCGAAAAAATTCTACCCGGACCAAATTTAATTCGCGAGACTTCGAGAAAGATAGAGTTGATTAGGCAACATATGAATGCTGCGCAAGATCGGTAGAAGTTATATGCAGGCAAGGAAAGAAAAGAGTTAGAGTTTGAAGTAGGGGATATGGTGTTTGTTAAAGTTTCTCCACTTAAGAAGGTTGTGAGATTTGGAATGTCGGGAAAGTCGGCACCAATATTTGTTGGGCCTTACCGAATGTTGGAAAAAACAGGAAGACTTGCTTATCATGTAGAGCTACCGGATAAGCTGGCTGGAGTCCATGACATTTTCTTCTTCACGTTTCGCACTTGTGGAAATGCCTTCATAGCACAACTACCGTGGTAGAGCCTGATCAATTAGGGAATATTTTGACGGAGCCAATTGCATTTCGTGCCACTGCACGTGTTGTGGAGCATGGAACTAGGAAACTCCACAACAAAGAAATTAGGCTGGTTTGAGTACAATGGAGGAAATTCCAATGGAAAGCATGAGGACTTCTCATTCTAAGCTTTTCACTAGTAAACTTTTTCTCTTTAAAACTAGGTTTTGGTTGAATTGTGGTTTCTAGATTAGATTTTAGGAGATGATTACCACACTTTTCACTATTACTTTGCACTCATATATAAATTTTATGCATGTTTAGGATGCATGCATACATGCCTATATGTCGTGATCATACGTCCATGTTAGGATTGAGCTCACCTATAGTATGTCTGCATACATAACCACATTGCATTTTTGGTTGAGTAGATGGTTGTGTAGATAACATGGTTGTATGACATGGATGCTTAGTGCATGTTATGCTATCAGTCCCTTAGGGATTTCGAGAATGAAATCCTTTAAGAGGAGAGAATGTAACACCCCATAAAAAATTAATAAGAAATTAACTAATAATAATAGAATAAATTAATTATATTGCTAAGTATGGAAATTTTGTAAAAGTCATAATTTAACCATGGAAGTTATGTCGTTGCATTCATGGCAATTTTCTAATCAATTTCTATATATAATGTTTTGAAAACGGAGCTCAAACGAAAAAGTTTTGGATGTTTGAAGTTTTTGGATTCAAAATAATTTAAATGGAACTCAAATTCAAATAAATAATTAATGCAAAAATTTGAAATTAAAAAATCAATAGTAATTATACTCGGGGGTTAAAGAATCATTAAAATTAACATTAGTGTAAAAAGTTGATTCGGGAAATAAATAAATCAAATGGCAATCAAATATTCTCAAAATAAACACTATCGGTCGACCTCCTTCCCTGGGCCAGTCAACCGCCAGCGGTCGACCGCTAAGTGAAGAGTGTCGACCAATGAACGTTGGTGGCGGTTAGGATTTTTACATTTGAACGGTCCAGATTTTATTGTTTTAAATTGACTTAAATTTGACGGTTCTTATGCTTTCTAACCACTATAAATAAGATCCTAGCGCCCTCACTTTTATTCACAAATTATTTTGCGAACTAGGTCTCCCTCTTTAAAGATTAAAGAAAATTCTTAAGGGTTTCAAGTAAGAAATTTTAGTTGTTTCAATTTCTTATTCTATTTCCTCTAATCCCTAAATTTTTGGATCTAATTTATATAAATTTCCCTTGTTGTATTTTTCTAGAAGGAGAGATCTGTAACAGATTGAAGCGGGCGTAAACAAATCCAAAAAGGAAGAGCTAAAGAATTTTTGTGAGTGAAAATCTTAGTTTTTATTATTTTAGTAAATGTATAGTATAACTTGGATATGATATGTACATTTGAGGAATTTTATTTACGAAAAAGTCACACCAAAACCCTAAAATTCCTCTAAAGTGAAATGCCAATTCTTAAGTTGAAATTCCAAATATTCTATACTAAAATAATGGAATCATGTAAGTATTGAAATTTTAATTTTTACATCTATTCCACTTCTTTTTTTTTTCTTTGGATCTGTAAAGGTTTTAAAAAGAATAAATTAGGAAATGGTTTGTGAGGTATGGATTCTTTTATTTGTAATTTGCACTGCCTGTTTCTGCAATTTAAATAGAAATTCACCTTTTCAATTTTATACAAAGAATTTGAATAGAGCAAAAAAGTATTTGAATTGTAAATTTCTGTTAGTGTTCATTTTGCTATTTTAGTATAAAATAAGCTTGGTAAGGATTTTATTTTATACGAGTCTGTTGATTGAGTTGTGGATATTAGATATATGGTATATTTGTTGATATGGAATTGGACTCGTATAAATTTAAAGATTTGACATTTAAATATTAGTTTAGGGTGCAATCTTCACACACTTAGAAATATTTTAGGCACGTATATATATATATATATATTAGCATAAATAACGTATAATTATAATGTACTAATTACATAATTGATAGGCTATTAATTATCATTAAATCCCCTTAGGAAAGAAGTTAATTGTAAAGGCGAAAAGTGTTTTCTTATAAGGCCTTGATATAGAATGCAAATAGATGTGTAATAATATGTTAAGAAAGTGATGTAAATTATGACTAAGTTATAGGGATGCGAGGTCGGTTAAAAGCATACAGAAGTCTGTCCAACTAATCTAGCTACTGGCAGTGTGACGTTGGGGCTGATGTGAGACATCACCTATAATAAGTAACAATGAAGGGCGCGAGGTTAGTCCTAAATTCTATAAGGTAAACCTGCCCATTTAATCTGCATAGTAGTACCTATGAATAGTCGGACTAATGTGAGACGTTATAGTTGGGTTACGGGTTAGAATACGAAGGACCCGCTTTGGGGTTGAAGTTATTAAGTGACTGATTGAGGGCCTACATATTTTCTATGTAGGAAGCATTAAATGGTCAGGGTTAGTAGTCAGGCACGGTAGAGGAGATCTCGAGGAGGATCCGCTTCAGGTTTGAGGTATTAAGTCGCTATTATGGGGTCCGCATCTCCATAAAATGAAGTATTAAGTGGCCTGAAGAGATTTCATGCAAAACTAGATAATACCAGAGAGGATTCCGCCTTGGGATAGGTATTAAATGAAGAGGACCAGCCTTGAATGATGTAACATCCCGCCATTTTGGACCATTCAAATCGACAATAAAACCACACATGTCAGACTTGAATAATTCATAACAACAGATTGTTAATAAATTTTGAGGCAAATAAAATCAATCACAGAATCACAGACACAGAATATCAGAATAACTTCGCAGCGGAATAAATAAACATAGGAGTTCATGAAGCTCCTAGATACAAAGTCTCAAAATCAATACATAATACAGATACCAAGCTGTAACGCCCCACTCCGAGACCCACATTAGCAAAGAATATTACAAGGTAATACCGTCTGCTAATGCGGATAATAGAGCTGGATAGGAGCGACCATCTATAGCCTTGTCTTAACTATCTACTGAATAGGTCAAAAATGGTAGCAGTCAAAAGAATATACATATCAGAGTTACAAACAAAAAGGACTACACAAAAAGCTATAACAAAAGGAACTAGCAGAAAGTCCATGCGGAAGCAGAATAGGCTAAATGATTAACTAACATATGAACTTATGTACATATACAACATACAAAATGCATTTTCTCCATATTTACACATAAGAAAAATATGAAAACTTGTATACATACAAAATAAAACATTTTCTAAGTCTGGAAACAAATATACTTGTAAAGTTAGATACATAAGTTTCTACTCCAAAGCAAAAGTGGCGTGGAAATAACTGGAATAAAATATCAAGTAGATAACTGAATCTTCAGCGAATCTCTAGCTTCGAAAGAGGATGAAACCAAAGCTGTGGAACTCAGGCTGACCCGACCGTAAAGCAAACACAAAACACTCGAGTCAGGACATACATACTTATAAAATGTAAATCAACTCAAGTGAACTGTAAATGAATGCATCAGTAACTTAAAGGATGCTTGGGATTGCCCATCCTCTAAGGATCCGTTAAACTATCTACTATGTAGTAGTATACACTATTATAATAGGGTCTAAAGTAAAGTATACTATTTAAAAATAGCGTTAAGGCTTTACATTTTCCACCTTAACACATTTTTAGGTATGCCAATAGTCTATACAGTACCGTAGCTCACCGTAAACTGGAGCCACCAGAGGATACCACATAGGCACGACATAAAACAAACTCGTAGAAGGCGCGCTAGGGTAGGTGACACGGTACAACTAGGCAATGCCAGGGTAGATATACCAATTACACTTCCGGACCGTTGGTAACGCATAGCCGCAACTGCCGCCCAACTCGATCCACACTCCCGAATCAAAGGTGCGCACCAAATCAATCACAAAGTAATAGAATGGCTAACGATGAAGTGTGTCCGATTAGAGGAGCTACCTCCTTGGCCCGTCGATTGCTCCTGCTTTAGCCACCTTATGCTAACTCATGGGAGTTAGGTCCACGTAAATATACCTTTAGGATCGTCGCCACCATCCTACTTCATTCTGGAATCTCCACCACGTACACAGTTGTCAAAGTGGTTTTCGCTATCGACAAAGAGCATGCCCATATCCGATCCCGATCTCTTTAACAACCAATCGTTATTATAACCCGTGGTTATATAAATTTCAAATGGTTTATATTTCATATCAAACATATTCATTTCGAAACCATATAAATTCCATATCATTATTCTTTAAAATATATTCATTTTTCCAAGGTAGTAACACTTCCAAATTCATTTAATTATAACCCCTTGGAAACATAAAAGTTTAGAGATCATAGCACTTTAAAAATGTAACTTTTATAACCATACATATAACCTTTAAGAAAATTGTAGCATTCAGAAATGTCACTTTTAAGAAAACGCAGCAGTACAGAAGTGCTACTGTAAGAATTCGCAGCAGTGCAAACTGTTACGGAAAGAATTCGCAGTAGTGCAGAAATGCTACTGTAAGAATTCGCAATGGTGCAGAATTGTTACTGTAATAATCCGCAGCAGTGCAAAATTATTACAGTAAGGAAATCGCAACAGTGCAGAATTGTTACAGTAAGGAAATCGCAGCAGTACAGAAATGCTATAGTAATACTTCCTACTACAATAGTTTATATAATCAAATAGTACATATCTTTATGCAGTTTTTATCAAATTCATTATATCATTCCCATTTTACTACTCAAATTTAGCTATTTGGTCATTAAAGAAACCACACCTTTGGTAAAATAACTTTGTTACTAAATATCAAATTTAAAGCAGAAATCCTTAATGCCAAGTTAAAAGTATTTTAACTTACCCTTTATTTTCTTTCAATAAATAATATTTTATCATTTTTATTTCCCAAATGATACCATTTACATTAGTTAAAGCTTACACTTTTGTTTCACAAAACATTTATCATTTTAATTACTATTCCATAAATTAAAACTTACAATTTATAGGTTAGAATAAAATTCCATTATTAAGTCAAATCGGATTATTAAATTTTTAATTAACCTTCATACTGTAAATTAGATTCCAAAACTTTAATTTTCCAACTATTTATTTCTTATAAAAAATTTAACACATGTAAACAAATTTACAGAAATTATTACAATAAATTTTTAGTTGAGATTCATATATAAAAATCCAAAATAATTAATAATTTTTAGAAAAATCATTTTAAATCAACCACGGAGTCTGTATAAAATTCTCTACCCTAGGGTCAAGTAAATACGAACATATATCATTTCAATTCGCAATTTATTAATTTTTCGGGTATTATATCATTTCAAACCCACAATCCCAAGTTAAATAAAATTGCTCAAGCCTATCGTTTCAGGCCATAACAATTTTTCCTTACTCTAAAGATCGTTCGGGTATGTTTCATTTCAACCCATAGTGAAGGAACTTGCAGTGTGATTCCAAAATATGAAATAAACATAACAATATTCAACATATCATGGCATATGATAAAACATGTATAATATGATATAAAACAACAAAATAAAATCATATGAATGACATAACATAAACATATGTAATAACATGATATAAACATATGAAGTAATATGATATAAACATATGAAATAACATGATAAAATCATAGGTGAAATATCAAACTTGCATATACATATCCTAACAATTCAATTGTCATCAATTCATCAAATAAATAAGTACGTATGTCAAGTGTGATTTCTCACATTTCTTTGGTTGGAAAAGTGATTCAAAGCGCAACACAAAAATCAACAAACTACGGACCAGTTTGAGTGAGAGGAGAATCCATATCCGACGCTTGAAAAATAAAAATAAATTCCATATGTAAATAAATAATTTTACATAGAAAAAAAATAAAAAAAATAAAAATATAGATATAAACATGTGAAGAGGGCTTGACTAGGGGTGCATAGGCTTGGCTATAGGCTAGATTATTAGTGTTTGGGTTCGGCCATAGGGATTTTGGGTGAAGGGGGTTCGGCCATAGGGGTTTGGGTTTGGTTAGACTAGGTTTTGGTGAAGGCGTTTTTGGCCTAGGGTTAGGGTTTTGGTAGAGGAGGGTCTAGGGTTTTGGGAAGAGGTGGAGAATAGGAGAGAAGAGAAGAAGGTGAGAAGAGGTGGTGAAGGTGATGGAAAATTTTGGGAGAAGAGGAATGGTGGAGAAGAAGATCTAGGGAGAAGGAGAGAGGAGTAGTGGGTTTTTAGGCTAGGGCTTTGTGGTTAGAGGAAGAGGAGATGTTGTGGCCGAAATTTGTGGAGAAGGAGGAGGAAAATTATGGAGGAAGAAGAGGGAGAAGTCTAGGGTTTTGGAGAAGGAAGATGAAGGAGAAGAAGACTTACATTTTTCTATGGAGGCACAAACGAATGGATGTGGAGGCTAGCGAAAACCCTAGAAGATTATATATAGGCTACTCATCTAACTAAAGGTTTTCTAGCCCAAATGGTCTAAGCCCAAACAAATCACAATAAAAATAAAATAGAAGTTGTATGGAAAATAACTACGTGTAATACGCCAAAAGTGGCAAAATTTGAGAAGTAAACATCAAAATTTAATAAAACGAAAAACTGAGAAAATGTTAAAATTAAATTCATCTTCATAAAAAAAGTTAAAAATTTAAATTTTAAAATTTTCACAGAAAGTCAAACTTTGATCAAAGTTGACCAAAATTTGCATTTTAAGAAAAATCTTTATTTTATTAAATTTGGAAGAACATTTCACACCAAACTCAAGATTATACATTAAAATTTCCCAATTTAGAAATTTAAAATAATTATATTCAAAATTTCAAATAAACTTTCATTTAAAATATTCTCAAAATTTGCGGGTTGTTACACTCTCCCCCACTCAAAAATTTTCGTCCTCGAAAAGGAACGAGACACATAAAATAAAGAAGGATAAGGTAGGACAACAAATAGTACCTAGAATAAACAATTCCGGATTTGAAGCAGGAATGCTCTCCTCCGTTTCCCAGGTACAATCCCGATCATCAGTGCTCCATTGCACTTTGACTAGGTTGATAGATTTTCTTCGAAGCTGCTTCGAAACTCTATCGATAATATGAAGTGGTTTCCTCTCGATAGTAAGGTTTGGCTCAATATCCAAACTCTCGAGAGCAGAAGGCTGGACAATCAAGGATGGGTCATGGAGATACCGACGAAGATGCGAGACATGGAATAAATTATGCACTCCAGAATGTTTCTCAGGCAATTCCAAGTGATAAGCTAAGGAACCAACTCTATCTAAGATGCGAAAAGGACCAATAAACCTAGGAGCGAGCTTCCCTTTCTTTCCAAACCGAATCACATTCCTTAATGGAGAGACCTTAAGGAAAACCTGATCACCCATCAAAAACTCCAAACTCCTCCTACGCCTGTCAGCATACTTCTTCTGTCTATCCTGAGCAATCCTCATCTTCCTCCTAATCTCTTCAACCTTCTCAGAAGCCTTTAGAATCATATCCGGACCAAGAACCAAACGATTACCGGATTCAATCCAGCAAGATGGAGATTTGCAAGGTCGTCCATACAGAGAAGCAAATGGAGCCATTTCGATACTAGCTTGAATTCAAAAGATGGAATAAGATAGATAAATGTTTAAGACAACCTTAAACAGATATTTGAGATTATACCTGATAACTATTGTTATAGGTGAACTCGACGAGATGGAGATGATCTTCCCAAGATCCTCCATAATCAAGGACACATGTACGAAGAAGATCTTCTAAAATCTGATTTACCCTTTTCGTTTGACCGTCGGTCTGCGGATGGTAAGCAGTGCTCAGATTCAGACGAGTACCTAAAGATTCCTGAAAAGCTTTCCAAAACTGACAGGTAAAGATGGGGTCTCTATCGCAAACAATGCTAACAGGAACATCATGAAGACGAACAATCTCTCTCATATAAATCTCAGCTAAACTAAAAGCAGAACGGTTGGACCTAACCGGAATGAAATGAGCTGACTTGGTCAATCTATCCACAACTACCCAAATACTTTCATTACCTCTCATAGTCCTTGGTAATCCATCAATAAAATCCATAGAAACTTGTTCCCATTTCCAATTAGGGACCTCGAGAGGTTGCAATAGTCCGGTAGTCTTCTGATGATCAGCCTTAACCTGTTGACAAGTCGCACATCTACTAACAAGAAGGGAGATATCACGCTTCATACCACTCCACCAATACAGCTTCTTCATATCCTGATACATCTTCGTCACACCTGGATGAATAGAAAGTCTAGACCGATGATTTTCTCGAAGTAACTCTTGTCTCAATCCATCGACATTCGGGACACAAATCCGATTATTAATCCTCAAAACCCCTTTATCATCGATCCGAGCTCCACTTTATCTTAGCTATACCACCAACCCTGCTACGAACATTCTCCTTAATAAGCCTAATTATCCTATCCTCATCCTGCTTAGCGATAATACGATCCATAAGAGGTGAAGAAACAACAAGCTGACATAACATCGCCTTCTTCCTACTCAAAGCATCGGCTACAAAATTAGCTTTCCCGGGGGTATAGTTGATGTCGAGGTCATAAGAAGCTTGAAACTCAAGCCACCTAACCTGCCTCAGATTCAAGTCCTTCTGGGTGAAAATATATTTCAAAGACTTATGATCCGTAAAGAGCTCAAACTTAGTTCCCAATAGATGATGTCTCCAAAGCTTCAAAGCAAAAACTACGGCAAGCAAATCCAAATCATGGGCTGCATAATTGGCTTCATGAGTCTTCAACTGGCGGCTAGTATAAGCGATAGCCTTCCCATCATGCATCAGAACGGCTCCCAAACCTTCACGACTGACATCAGTGTATACCGTTAATCCCTCATTTCCATTTGGAACGGTAAGAACTGGTGCGGAAGTAAGCTTGCGCTTCAACTCACTGAATGCAGCTTCACACTTATCATTCCATCTGACCTTGGCATTCTTACGAGTTAGAGCGATGAGAGGTGCAGTAATCCGAGCAAAATTCTCAATGAATCTCCGGTAATAACCCGCAAGGCCCAGAAAACTACGAATATCAGATGGAGTCCTAGGAGTTTTCCAATCCTGAAACAGAATAGGGAAGAATAAGAACTACAGAGAAAGAGATAGAATAATTAAATTCACAAAAGAAAGAAGAGAAGATAGACCTACATTGATCACAGCGATCTTAACCAGATCAACAGAAACTCCATCACCAGAAACAATATGTCCAAGAAATCGGACTTCATCTTTCCAGAAATGGCATTTCGAGAATTTGGCTTTCAACTGATGACTTCTGAGAGTCTCGAGAACAGAATTTAAATGGACTTCATGTTCCGCCTGAGACTTAGAGAAAACAAGAATATCATCGACGAAGACTAGAACAAACTTATTAAGAACATCACGGAAAACCCGGTTCATAAGGTCGACAAAGAAAGCTGGGGCAATAGTCAAACCAAAAGGCATAACTAACCACTCAAAGAAACCATCCTCAGAACGGAAAGCAGTTTTGGGAATACTTTCCTCGGAGATTATGAGCTGGTGGAAACCGGTGGCAAGATAAAGCTGAGAGAATACAGTAGCTCCATAAAGCCGATCGAACATATCGTTAATACAAGGCATTGGATATCTGTTTTTCATAGTGAGCTTGTTCAGCTCCCTATAATCAACACACATCCTCAAAGAACCATCAGACTTAGTGACAAAAACCACTACTGCTCCCCATTTGGAATGACCGGGTCTGATCAAACCTTTGGAGAACAAGTCCTCAATTTGCTTCCTCAACTCAACTTTCTCGCGGGGTGCCATTCTTCTGGGAAGAAGAACTACAGGTCGAGCTCCAGGAATGAGATCAATACGGAATTCGATTTCCCGTTTAGGAGGTAAAGAAGTGACTTCACCAAATACATCGGAATAGAGTTTGACCACAGGAGTAGAATCAAGATCACTAGGGGAAGAATCAAGAGAATAGATAAAACTTCCTACATACTCCTGAGGCGTACGACACTGAATCACCAAACGATCACCCTTATCACCAACCAGAGAAACAATTCGGGCTTTATAAGAAATAACAGCTTCATGATTCTTCAACCAATCTCCTCCAAGCAATAAATCAAAAGCATCGAAACCAAGAACATAGAAATCACCAGAAAAACAATAGCCAGAATGGAAGAGTTTCACATTGTTACAAATCCTATTAAGGTTTGCGAGACCACCAATAGGATTAGTAACACACAAAGGTTCGGTTGCAAACTTAGGTGAAAGGATATGCTCAAACTTATCACAAAGGTCCACAGAAATGAAACTATGCGAAGCTCCAGTGTCAAATAGAACACGAACCGAAAAATCAAACAAAGTAAAGGTGCTCTGGAGAGTACCTTGGGTATCACTAGGAGCAGGTGGAGTAGGCGGAACATGAGTGGAAGAAGTCATAGCAAAGACTCCATGAAAATCCTAATCAAAGAATTCTATTAAACAAGGTGGATTCGAAAAGAAGGGAAATTCTAAGAAAAGGAATTTGATTTTGAAATAGAAAATTTTATATCCAAAATAATCCTTGAAAAATCATTTGAAAATTATTGTATACTTGAAAATACGTTCTCTCGCAAAGAATGATTCTATGATTGATTTTACTCGTTCTAGGGTATTTCTACCCTACCTTTAATGAGTTTTTGCCCCGTAGGCTAAGGTTTGCCTAAAACCAATGCTCCGATACCAACTGTAACATCCCGCCATTTTGGACCATTCAAATCGACAATAAAACCACACATGTCAGAGTTGAATAATTCATAACAACAGATTGTTAATAAATTTTGGGGCAAATAAAATTAATCATAGAATCACAGACAGAATATCAGAATAACTTCGCAGCGGAATAAATAAACATAGGAGTTCATGAAGCTCCTAGATACAAAGTCTCAAAACCAATACATAATACCAAGTCTGGAAACAAATGTACTTGTAAAGTTAGATACATAAGTTTCTACTACAAAGCAAAAGTGGCGTGGAAATAACTGGAATAAAATATCAAGTAGATGATTGAATCTTCAACGAATCTCTAGCTTCGAAAGAGGATGAAACCAAAGCTGTGGAACTCAGGCTAACCCGACCGTAAAGCAAACACAAAACACTCGAGTCAGGACATACATACTTATAAAATGTAAATCAACTCAAGTGAACTGTAAAGGAATGCATAAGTAACTTCAAGGATGCATGGGATCGCCCATCCTCTAAGGATCCGTTAAACTATATACTATGTAGTAGTATACGCTATTATAATAGGGTTTAAAGTAAAGTATACTATTTAAAAATATCGTTAAATCTTTACATCTTCCATCTTAACACATTTTTAGGTATGCCAATAGTCTATACAGTACCGTAGCTCACCGAAAACTGGAGCCGCCAGAGGATACCACATAGGTACGACATAAAACAAACTCGTAGAAGGCGCGCTAGGGTAGGTGACATGGCACAACTAGGCAATGCCAGGGTAGATATACCAATTACACTTCCGGACCGTTGGTAACGCATAGCCGCAACTGCCGCCCAACTCGATCCACACTCCCGAATCAAAGGTGCGCACCAAATCAATCACAAAGTAATAGAATGGCTAACGATGAAGTGTGTCCGATTAGAGGAGCTACCTCCTTGGCCCGTCGATTGCTCCTGTTTTAGCCACCTTATGCTAACTCATGGGAGTTAGGTCCACGTAAATATACCTTTAGGATCGTCGCCACCATCCTACTTCATTCTGGAATCTCCACCGCGTACACAGTTGTCAAAGTGGTTTTCGGTATCGACAAAGAGCATGTCCATATCCGATCTCGGTCTCTTTAACAACCAATCGTTATTATAACCCGTGGTTATATAAATTTCAAATGGTTTATATTTCATATCAAACATATTCATTTCGAAACCATATAAATTCCATATCATTATTCTTTAAAATATATTCATTTTTCCAAGGTAGTAACACTTCCAAATTCATTTAATTATAACCCCTTTGAAACATAAAAGTTTAGAGATCATAGCACTTTAAAAATGTAACTTTTATAACCATACATAACCTTTAAGAAAATTGTAGCATTCAGAAAATGTCACTTTTAAGAAAACGCAGCAGTACAGAAGTGCAACTGTAAGAATTCGCAGCAATGCAAATTGTTAAGGTAAGAATTCGCAGAGTGCAGAAATGCTACTGTAAAAATTCGCAACGGTGCAGAAATGCTACTGTAATAATCTGTAGCGGTGCAGAATTGTTACAGTAAGGAAATCGCAGTAGTGCAGAATTGTTACAGTAAGGAAATCGCAGCAGTGCAGAAATGCTACAGTAATACCTCCTACTACAATAGTTTATATAATCAAATAGTACATATCTTTAGGCAGTTTTTATCAAAGTCATTATATCATTCCCATTTTATTACTCAAAATTTAGCTATTTGGTCATTAAAGAAACCACACCTTTAGTAAAATAACTTTGTTACTAAAATATCAAATTTAAAGCAGAAATCCTTATGCCAAGTTAAAAGTATTTTAACTTACCCTTTATTTTCTTTCAGTAAATAATATTTTATCATTTTTATTTCCCAAATGATACCATTTACATTAGTTAAAGCTTACACTTTTGTTTCACAAAACATTTATCATTTTAATTACTATTCCATAAATTAAAACTTACAATTTATAGGTTAGAATAAAATTCCATTATTAAGTCAAATCGGATTATTAAATTTTTAATTAATACTGTAAATTAGATTCCAAAACTTTACATTTCCAACTATTTATTTCTTATAAAAAATTTAACACATTTTAACAAATTTACAGAAATTATTACAATAAATTTTTAGTTGAGATTCATATATAAAAATCCAAAATACTTAATAATTTTTAGAAAAATCATTTTAAATCAACCACGGAGTTTGTATAAAATTCTCTAACCTAGGGTCAAGTAAATATGAACATATATCATTTCAATTTGCAATTTATTAATTTTACGGGTTTTATATCATTTCAAACCCACAATCCCAAGTTAAATAAAATTGCTCAAGCCTATCATTTCAGCCCATAACAATTTTTCCTTACTCTAAAGATCGTTCGGGTATGTTTCATTTCAACCTATAGTGAAGGAACTTACAGTGTGATTCCAGAATATGAAATAAACATAACAATATTCAACATATCATGGCGTATGATAAAACATTTATAATATGATATGAAACAACAAAATAAAATCATATGAATGACATAACATAAACATATGTAATAACATGATATAAACATATGAAGTAATATGATATAAACATATGAAATAACATGATAAAATCATAGGTGAAATGTCAAACTTGCATATACATATCATAACAATTCAATTGTCATCAATTCATCAAATAAATAAGTACGTATATCAAGTGTGATTTCTCACCTTTCTTTGGTTGGAAAAGTGATTCAAAGCCCAACACAAAAATCAACAAACTACAGACCAGTTTAAGTGAGAGGAGAATCCAAATCCGACGCTTGAAAAATAAAAATAAATTCCATACGTAAACAAATAATTTTACATAGAAAAAAATAGAAAAAATAAAAATAAAAATAAAAATATAGATATAAACATGTGAAGAGGGCTTGACTAGGGGTGCATAGGCTTGGCTATAGGCTAGATTATTAGTGTTTGGGTTCGGCCTGGGTAAAGGGTGTTCGGCCATAGGGGTTTGGGTTTGGTTAGACTAGGTTTTGGTGAAGGGTTTTCGGCCTAGGGTTAGGGTTTTGGTAGAGGAGGGTCTTGGGTTTTGGGAAGAGGTGGAGAATAGGAGAGAAGAGAAGAAGGTGAGTGGAGGTGGTGAAGGTGATGGCAAATTTTGGGAGAAGAGGAATGGTGGAGAAGAAGATCTAGGGAGAAGGAGAGAGGAGTAGTGGGTTTTTAGGCTAGGGCTTTGTAGTTAGAGGAAGAGGAGATGTTGTGGCCGAAATTTGTGGAGAAGGAGGTGGAAAATTGTGGAGGAAGAAGAGAGAGAAGTCTAGGGTTTTGGAGAAGGAAGATGAAGGAGAAGAAAACTTACATTTTTCTATGGAGGCACAAATGAATGTATGTGGAGGCTAGCGAAAACCCTAGGAGATTATATATAGGCTACTCATCTAACTAAAGGTTTTTTAGCTCAAATGGTCTAAGTCTAAACAAATTACAATAAAAATAAAATAGAAGTTGTAGGGAAAATAACTGCATGTAATACGCCAAAAGCTGCAAAATTTGATAAGTAAACATCAAAATATAACAAAACGAAAAACTGGGAAAATGTTAAAATTAAATTCATCTTCATAAAAAAAAAGTTAAAAATTCAAAATTTTAAGTTTTCATAGAAAGTCAAACTTTGACCAAAGTTGACCAAAATTTGCATTTTAAGAAAAATCTTTATTTTATTAAATTTGAAAGAACATTTCACACCAAACTCAAAATTGTACATTAAAATTTCCCAATTTTGAAATTTAAAATAATTATATTCAAAATTTCAAATAAATTTTCATTTAAAATATTCTCAAAATTTGCGGGTTGTTACAAATGAGGTATTAAATGGTCAGAGTCTGCCTAGTTCCCAGTAAAAAGGTATTAAGTGGCTTGGGAAAGTATCTCTTACATTGTTTGGACATTGTTAACGATGGATACATGTTATTGGATTGAAAGAGTAATGGTTATGGAATTGGACTGGGGAAAGCATTATGGCTTATAGTTGGAAGGCTTACAATATAGTAAGGATATGTATGACATATTCTAATTTAAATTATACTGCCCATGTACTATTATAGAAAGGCTCAAGATTTTTATTCACTAGATATTGTTGTTCTGACTCCCTCCTTACTACAACACAGGTTAGGTATGATGATGTAGATTTTTGTAACGCCCCACCCCAAGACCCACACTAACAAAGGGTATTACAGAGTAATACTCTCTGCTAGTGCAGAGAATAGGGCTGGTTACGAGCGACCATCCGTAAGCTTTGTCTTAAACAAGTATTGGATACGTCGATTGAGTGCACTAATTTTTTTTCTCTTTACCTTTTTTGTGCCGACCCGTAAATTTTGGATATTTGAAATTGGAATATTTAATTGATTTTAAATATTCAAAAGTAAAATTTTAACTTGAATTACAAATATCACTATTTATTGTGTAATTTAATTATTAATTTAAATCTTTGGAAGTTGGGTAAAATATTGAATCTCCAGTTTTAAGCTTGTTAAAAATAATTTGAAGGTTTGTAACGGCGGCCTTTGGTAGGGGTCGGCGATCGATTATGGGGACGGTGACCCATGATGTGATGGTTGCAGGGAGTGGCTTATGCTCGACCTCGTTTCTGGGAGTTCGACCGGGGAGCATGCATTGGAAGCGAGCTCACGTGGGATGGCAAGGTAGGGCTTGGGTTCGTGGAGGCTTCAGATATAGGTTTCAATCCAAGGTTTAAAAATACATATATTAACATGTGCATAGGAACGTTATAACAGTAAGATATAAAAACGGAATT
This sequence comes from Allium fistulosum, assembly GCA_030737815.1. Lineage (NCBI taxonomy): Eukaryota > Viridiplantae > Streptophyta > Magnoliopsida > Asparagales > Amaryllidaceae > Allium > Allium fistulosum. Next base: position 946,435,666 of record CM060905.1, read on the forward strand.
GTATTTACAGTTAACACATATAAGATATATATATATATATATATATATATATATATAGCAAGCAAGCAGAAAATAAGTCTAGCATATCTGTGGTATCAGCATATGTATATATGTGCATATATTGAGAAGGGAATATAAATATAGGTATATATGTAAATATATACGAATTATTTTTATAGATAAGCTTGAAAAGAAAAATATAGGTTTGTATAAAATTAGATTTTTTTGAAATCTATAAATTTTTTTAGTATACATGTAGTTTTAGAAGAGAATAAATATGCATGAATACCTATTTTCATTCGCTAGTTTAATTTTAAAATAATGAAGATTTATTTGTATAATAAAATTATAAGAATTACTATAGTTACCAAAAGACTTAATTTAAAAAGGAAAAATTAGTTGTAAATTTAATTATTTCAGTAGTCTAATTAAATTACTAGTTAATCAAATTATTAAGTGGCAATTGATAGTTCGATTTATATTGAATATTAATAAATCATATAATATTGTACAAGGTCTTCAATCGTGAAGAAAACAAGTCTAGACGGAAGTGGATTGCAAATTAAAAAGTAAAGGTGAGTTAATCTCACTCACATCTGGATTTCTAGAATTTAATTTAAATAGTTCGAATTTGAATTATTGATTGATTGATTGAATGTGATATGATATTATATATAGTAGTATATATATATTGGAGTGATTGATTTCCCTCATTATATAGCGGATGAGACCCTATGCGCCGCATAATAGCGGATGATAATATTTAAACCCATATACCGCGATATTCCACCTCGAAGTGGAATTGGTATTGTGCTAACGTCTGTGGATGCAGGGAAACAGGTTGGAGGGATCCAACTGGATTCCTCAAAAATTTATTTAGAATGTTAATATTCTCTGTTATGAATATTTGATATCCCATGATGAATTATATTGATATTTGGAAATATTAGATGTTGTGTTTGATTGAATATATTTGGGTTTTCTGAGTTATCAAAAATATAGATTGGATTTTTGATGAGATAATAAAAGAGATAATTTTTAAGAAAACTAATTATTGGGAAATTAAATAAGTTAAAGAATGAATTGAAAAGAATAAAGGTGATTTTAAATCTTAATTAATGAATTCTGAGTATGAAAAAGGGGATTTTGAATAACAGAGGGAGAATGAATTTTAAACTTAAAGTGATATTATTTAAAGTAACAAAGAAATTACTTTAAAAATTCAAGGTTTAAATTTAAAAGTATAAAGAAGGAATTTGGGAAAATGTGAAAAATTGGTATTTCCAGTTTAAATAAGATTTTAATTCCTAATTAAGAAGTAAGTTTGGAATAAATGGAATAAATGGGGTGTGCGGGCCATTACAGTGTTATCAGAGCTTAGGCTAGTGATAACCTTGGCTCTGGTGGGATTACTCATTGAAATTGAGTTTGTAGTACTCTATAAATGAGTTGAGTGTATTAATAGATATGAGCGCGTATTTGTTAGTGAATATAAAATGGTTTTATATTGTGTTGGTTGATTTATTGAGTGGCATATGAACCTTCGTCGGCACAGTCTGGACAACTGTATCGAAGGGGTTTCTAAACACTTGAATAGGACAATTCGACACAATATTGTTTTCGAAGCGGGTAAATGAAATAATTTTACCCAAAAATGTATTTTGATATAAAAGAAATATTTCCTTAAATTGTTATATAAAGGGAATAATTTTCTGGAATTATATAATTGAAATGTTTGGATGATAAGATTTAATCAAATAAGAAAAAAAAAGAGAGAATGACTTGTAAAATCAAATGAAAATTTGTATGAGCATAAATTATACAAATGGATTATAGTTAAAATTTGATTTAATCAAATTGGTAAATTTAAAACCCCGGAGATTTTAAAAGTGTTTTTCGAAGTGTTTTGAAGATGAATAATAGCATTATTATTTTGGGAGGTATTTCAGAAAGGAAATTGTTTCAAATAAATTTTGGGAAGGGATATAGCATTGAGCTCACTTCAGTCGCTGGAAAATAACTTCGGTGATGACTGCAGCATCATCGATGTTCATTTTCGAGTTTCTAAGTGACGGATTGCTGCCAAATTGATTTGTACAGAAAAATTAGTTTTGTTTCTGAAATTTCAAAGGAAATTTGTCGGGAATAAAGCCATGATTGGTTTGAAAATCTGAGAAGTGTGATTTTGAGATATTGGTGATTTCGAAATGATTTGAAACCAAAAGCCGGGTGTGAAAATCCTACAAATCCTTATTTAAATAATTTAGAGATCATCAGGAGAATAGTATGATGCTAGATGAAACTGAAGTTAAGTTAAATAAAATTGAATTGAATTGAATTAAAATTCAGTAAGTTATAGAGAAAATAAAATAGAATTGAATTCTTATTCAAATGAACTTAAAAGAATGATAAGAAGTTAGATTTAACTGGAAACGAGTTAAATAAAATTTGAACTGGAATGAATAAATTCTGATGGCTTATAAAAGTTGGAATTTATGAAAAGGATATAAGTGTGTCTTATAAAGATTGGAAAGTTAATATATTTGAGCTAAAATGAAAGGAAGTATGGGAATATAAGTGTATGACTTATAAGTGAGAAAAAGAGAGAAATAAAGGCTAAAATAAAATTGTTTGACATTTTGGTGAATTAAATAAAAATCCAATCTTGAATTATAAAATAGAATTGAATTCAATTAAAGTAATAAAGTGATTTTTGAATATAAAAATCAAATATTGAATTAAAAGTGGGAAATAAACTAAATTTGGAATAAATTAATTAATGAAATATGGAAATGGAACTCGAAATTGTTAATTTAAAATTGGATTGTGAATAAATAATAGAGTTTGGAAATGAAGCTTGAGTTATAAATAGAAATTCAACTTGGAATTGTAAGTGAAGTAAATATGAATTGAAGTTGTATAAAATTGGATTAAAATAAAAATGATTTGAGATGAAAATAAATCCAATTCGAGTATGAATAAATTAAATATGGCTTTGGATATTATTTTAATGAATGTGAATTAAAATTTAAAACGGATTAAGTGAATGGCTAATTGAATTTAATGGGATTTGATTAAATGACAATCAAATTTAAATGAGAATGGACTTAAGTTATGAAATGGGAGTGAATTGAAGTAAATTAACTTAAGTTTAAAGCTAATAAAAGCATGGGCTTATATAAAGTTGGAAATGGTTATTAAGATATAAGCATGGATGATGTCGAGCATAATAAAGTGGTTTTGAACAAAACCAATGTGAAACGAGATGGGTTGCAACTATATGGTTTGTAAATGAGATAGATTGGAATGGAATTTATATAAATTGAGTTGGAATCAATTTAAAATGGTTATGAACTGAAGCAATGGTTTATTCAGATGAATATTGTCGAATTGTGTAAGAAAATTAGTCATTCGACGTAAACGGAAGTAAATAAAATTTTACGAATCAATAAAGGTTTAATAAATTGATTTTGGAATCAATTAAAATGAATAAGAGTTCGTTTCATTTAAAAATGAATTGAATGTAAGAATTTAAGTTGGAAACTATTCGAATTGAATGGAATGGTATGTGATTTGGTTGCAAACAATTTAAACTAGTGTCGAAACCTTGCATATATGCTTATGAATGTATACCACATGCGTTACTTATGAAATCTATGTGTTAGCTATTTTAGTATAAGTGAAATGCTAGTAAATTGCATATATTTGTCACTTACATATTTAAATTGAGTAAGTACAGGTTTAGGGAAGCCGTTTTGGCTGTATTGGGTCATGCAAAATGCTAAAATAATAATCCGCTTTGCTTAAAATGCTAAATAAAGGTACGCCTATGCAATACAAAGTTAGGAAATATGAACTGTTGTTGTTTTATTGATTTTCCAACCGGGTGGGTCGATGTATATATATTTATATCTTTTGTCAAATTGCAAAAGCTCCTCCATACAAATGAGACATTGCCAAAAATTTTCCGAAATTTTGGAAGTTAGAAAAAAATTAGAAATTTTTGAAAATTTCCAATAACGACAAATGATTTCAAATTTGAAGTTGAGATAAGGTAAATAGAATTCAATATCTAAAATGAAGTAAATTGAATTCATTTGGAATGGGAGATCCAGTTTTAAAATAAGTGGATATAAAGTCCAAAATGGTAAAGTAATAATATGAGTATATGAAATACTTATATTAAAATTAAGTAATGAATGGTGGAATTCTTAAGAAAATTTGGTATTGGGAATACACTAAGTAAATTTGGACATTGTTGTTAAGTAAAGTATACAGGGATTATAAAGGCTATAGGAAAATGGAACTGGATTTTGATTTCGAAGATAAATTTGAATTTGCCCAACTAAAAAGGTGTGTATTTAAATTTTTGTATGAAATTTGATGATTTTCTGGTCTGGCCACTTGGCTTTTTGTTTCTTTTGAAATCTGGGAGCCTGTTGAGGCATTTTGTAGTTGTACCGAGCTAGCCATGCAAAGGAGACGCTGGCAAAATTTTTCGAAAATTTGGAGAGTTAGAAAACATTTTGAGAAAATTTTGATAATTCAAAAATTTTGATTTCAAATTTAAATTGGAATTGTTAAGTAAGTAATATTGTTTGGGACTTATGGGTAAGTATAAAAGGTTAGAAAGAGGGATAATGTGTCTTTATGAAGAAGATTGTTTTGGGAAGTGGTTAAAACTATTTGGGTTGAGGAAATAGTTAACGAGGATTGAATCATTCTTCCTAACTAGTAATTTCGGGGACGAAATTCTTTTAAGGGGGAGGAATGTGACGACCCGTAAATTTTGGATATTGAAATTGGAATATTTAATTAATTTTAAATATTCAAAAGTAAACTTTTAACTTGAATTTCAAATATCACTATTTATTGGGTAATTTAATTATTAATTTAAATCTTTGGAAGTTGGTTAAAATATTGAATCTCCAGTTTTAAGCTTGTTAAAAATAATTTGAAGGTTTGGAAAATTTATATTGATAATATTGAAGATAATAGAACTTTTAAAATTGAATTTAAAAGTGTTTTGTTCATTTTAAAAAACTATATCGTTTAAATTGATATTTAAAAATAGCCTTCCAGGGCACAGTCTCGGAATTCGACGAAACAAGTTCCATTAGATCCGTAATATTGTATTATTATCGGATTTCAAATTTCGTAGTGTTTGGAGTTGTTGTGTGAGTATATGATATATAAACGCTTTGAAATTTATATTGAGACAATTAAATTTAAATAATATATATATATATATATATATATATTGTAACATTCCCCCTTCTGACCGCCTCCAGTCGGTAATTAAACCAACTAGAAACGTTCAAAAAGACGAATTGTTATTTAGTTTATAAGGTTTAAACAGAATTAGCCACAGAAACACAGAATAATAACAATAAATTAAAACAAATGAATCTTTATTTCATTACTATAAATCCTTTTTATATACATCAGAGTTTATACAATTTAATACTGATACAGCGGAATATCTTTTTAAAATACAATTTTCTTCTGAAAACTAAAGTGATTCTTTACCCTCTCTCTAACTTAGCTGCTCGAAAATCTTCAAGCTGTAAAATACTCGGTCTGATCCGAGTATTACATTCAAAAGAAAATAATACATAGGTCAGTCTAATTCAAACTCAGTTATTAGTGCATAAAAGCAGTAATAATCAAATAAACGTCAGTCACAATAATTCCCGTCTATCCGACTGTTTAAACAAAGAAATCGGATAACAGTAAAGATAACACTTAACAGTGTTAAACAATAAATCAGCAGATTTAAATCATCAACAGAGATAAATAAACAATTTATCGAATCGACTAAATCAATTCAAAACAATTGAAATTGTCACTTTAAAACCATCAGAGTTCGATTGGCTGCCGTACACGCACGTGTACGGCCTCGCCAACTCGTAAAAATGCATAAAAGATCAATGCATCAAAAGCAAAAGAAAAACCAATAAAATCAAGGCGGTGTGGCAGCAGTACACACGTACATACATGTGCACTACCTCGCCAACTCGAGTGCACAAGGTCAAATCAAAATCAGATCCAACACAAATGCAAATGGCCTCGATCATAATACACAGGTGTAACTGCAACAAGGCAAATGCATGTACAAGTAAACTGATGCAGCAGTCTCATCAATACTTCAATGCTCAAGACCAGAGTACAAGCATATAAAATGCAGACAACATCAAGTTCAACACAGCAACCTCACATGCTACATGAATGAATGCCATTGACTTATGAACATAGTGACCACATCAAGTGTACAAATGAAAATATAGAATACAGACAAAAATCAAGTACTCAAGAGTACCGGATTTGTTGAACCAACTCAAACCAGTGCATGATCATGCATTATGTGAATATGGAGAATCGAGCACAAATGCAGTAGTGCACATATGCAGACTAAACTATCAAGCTACAGAAACAAAACCAAATGAATGGTCAGAGCATACATCTACATACAGTGATGCAACTATAATGCAACAATACCAAAGTGGTACAAGAACCAGATGAACAAGACATAGCAGGTGATCGAACACATGATCAATGGAGTATATATATATGAACCCAGACAAAAAGTCAGAGAGTAGTTCAAGTGATGAAGCAATACAACTCAAATCAAACTAAAATGAAACAGAGATATGCTACATGATGGTCAGTCCAGTTCTAAACATGCAACAACAGTGACTTTAAAATGAAGACTGCTTCAAATTAGACTCCAAATAATGTAAAGGCAACATGGCAGCAGTTCAGTTGCCAGACAAACAAATGCCAAAACTCGGTGAACGTGATACCAATATCATAAATATGAGGACAAGCATACATGAAGTGTTTCAAGTCCAAATGAACCAGTAATGAACCAGACTGGAATGATGGCAACTGCAAATGACCAGTGGATAATACATGATCAAGTGAACACATGCATATGACCCTAGTGAAACAGTGAACGCACCAACCATCTACAGACAATCAAACAACAAAAGTACAGTGGTCAACACTTATGAATATAGACAGTTCAAAACCCCGACCAGTGTACGTGAATACAACTACAGGTATGGAAGCAAGGCTACAAGATATCATAGTGCAGTCATCAGACAATGTAAGCCTCAAGTGTGCATGGTTCAAAACAAATACAAAATGAAGTAGTGAATGCAGACACAACATACATGAAGACCACAATACTTGAAACAGTGGCATTCCAGAAAAATCAGACTCGACAAGGTTCATAAATACAACTCACTAATCAATGAACTAGACTCGAGTGTTAGTGATGTACACATGACTACAGAATGCAAAGACAACTACTGGAATGAGTGCATAGTGCATACATGAACAACAGTACAAGTCAGGAAATATGATGATAAAAAATGAAGCAGACAAGTGCACCATTAAAATAACAATACAGAAATGAACCAAACAAGTCATAAACATGAAGACTACAAGGACAAGACATATATATACATATAAGAATGTATGTATACACATGGTTTCAATGCCTGTTTAAGTGCACATAAAGGTTCAAACATCTAAAAGCATTTAGCAACAGTGTCGAAATAATCCAGACAATAGTAGTTTTCAATTTACTTGCTAAATAAATTCAAGGCCGGAGATTAAGAAAATGTCACAGGAAACCTCAAAAACAAAGTCAAAATAAAGTTTAATCACAGAAATCGAAACCGCGATGGTCACTAGATACATCAGTACCAAGATAACCAGGAAACAAGAAAACAATATTGTGATGATCACGAGATTGTCGAACAGCTCAAAGTCAAAACCGTGGATAAAACTCATCAACATTGAAACAAAATCGAAGTCATCAAGACCAATAACCCGTAGCATCAATTACCAATGACTCAAGCAAAGGTACAGGAGCAAAAACAACTAAAGTCAAATGACCAGAAGATCACAAGTCAAAAACCCCAAGTGAAACAAAGGTATAGTGGCCAAATTCAATTTTTAAAACAACAGCCGAATGGAACAATAATGAAGCACATATATATATGGATATGCAAATGAATGATGTTCGACAAATTTTCTGTGACGCCCCACCTCAATACCCACGCTAGCTAAGAACACTACGATGTAGTGCTGTCAACTAGCACGGAGAATAAGGCTGTTGAGGAGCGACCATCCATGTAATTGCTTATCACACGGTGGCTATAAAATAATCTTCGGAAACAAACATAGAAATAAACATAACACAAATCAGTCACAGACATCCATATCACAAAGGCGGAAGAAGATATCAATATATAACTAACACATGAAAGTGTACATCAGAGTAGTGGTCAAAAAGATCCACAATAATACAAAAGAATAGCAACACGCTATACCAAAAGAATACAACTATGAGTCCATATCTCAAGTGTATACAACAAAAACCACTAAACTAAATAGTTAGCCAAAAGTCAGAGTAGCAAATCCCGGGAGGAAGTCAAGCAGAAGCACCTGTAACATCTCGGTCTGACCCGAGTATTATTTAAGAAAATAATAAACGGATCAGTCTAGCTATAAATATCAGATGACATGATATAAAATAAAAGATATGGCATAAACATAAAATATCCATACTGACATACTACTATAAGTATGCAAATGATGATCAACAGGAGATCAACCGATGAGAAATGATCAATATCACAAGAATCTTCTCAAAGATCCAAAGAGGGCATCATACCCTAAACTTGTACTCATAACAAGTCAATGACATAAAAAATCCAGAAATCAAAGCAAGAAATCCAGAAATCATAAATAGAGAAAGAGGCCTATCACATGATGGTCCGAAGACCATGGGGAGCTACCCCATATGTGTGAGTCGGAATCACACAGATTGAGGTCTAGACTAACCAAAAAGCAAAAAGGTATGTGTGAGTGGAATCACACAAGTGGTGTCTAGTCTAACCTCGCAAACAAAAAGGTATGTGTGAATGGAATCACACAAGTGGTGTCTAGACTAACCTCGCAGGCAAATAGATATGTGTGAGTCGGAATCACACCAATGAGGACTAGTCTAACCTTGCAAACAAAGAGACATCGCACAATTGCTAGTCTAAATCATAAGAATGATCGTCATGATCAACGAGAAGTGTCAATCACACCAAGCTAGTAAATATATGAGTTTAGCTTCATGTCCCATAACCACTTGCTTAACTCAAATATTTACGAACAAGCTGTAAATCTTCACTAGGAAATTGTCACAAAAAGGGTTCAACCGAACAAGTCCAAGAGCTAACCGACGAAGTGAACGCAAGCGTTTCTTACCACTCGTTTTACTAAGTCGTTTAAGTCGATTTCTCATTCGAGTGAAGTAAAGGCTTGTATATACTAGTAGATTGGAAATCGGTTTGAGAAAACGAACTTTTAATATTTAAAATAGTGTTGAAATTGCTTTGATGAAAGAGTTTTGATATTAGTACTAGTATTGAAACCATCATATATCTTTAAAGTGACAAGTCATAAAACGATTGTAGAAACAATCTAGTACAAAAATTCACATTCGAAGACGTGAACAAAATCCAAGGAAATCAGCTCAAAATGCATCAAAGTGGAAATTCTGATGAATGCTTTTCAGATAAGATTGCCTACGCAGAGTAATACGGGGTTCGACCCGTCACGGTACGACCTAGTGGAGAGAAGCCGAGCGACCTACCATTATAAAAGCCCAAACGACCTAGGGCTTAACCCGCAAACGACCTACGACCTATCAGGGTTGAGCGACTTAAGGACAGCCGACTTAACAACTCGCGACTTAGAGGAGCTTAGGTTGGAGACGACCTACGAGGTAAACCAGGCCGACTTAACAAACGAGCGACCTAAGGCAAAAAAATAAGGTCAAACGACCTAAGGGTTAACTCGCGAACGACTTACGACTTAAGACTTAACTCACGTACGACTTACGACTTAAGACTTAAGGCTTACGACTTAAAGGGGTACGACTTAAGGCTTACGACTTAAAGCCGATACGACTTAACGACTTAAGCTCAAATACGAGCTACGAGCTAAGGTCTATACGACCTAACAACTTATCCCAGTACGACCTAAGCCAGGACAAGGTAGCAGAAGGCAACGACTTAACTCTTAACTCATGGATGACTTAGCACAACTCGCGAATGACTTAGCACTTTAACTCGTGAACGACTCAGCACAGGCGAACAGAAATACAAAGGCGTTGACTTTTCAACGCGCGCGACTTAAGCCCTTAACTCGCGAACGACTTACGACTTAGGCTTAACTCGTGGACGACTTAGCGATGGCCAGAAACGACTTAAGGCCAGAAACTCACCAAAACGCCAAAATTTGTAGTTTTTCGCCAATCCAATCCAAAACAAATGCAAACAAACATGCTAAAGTGATGAGGGATCATCCCCAATAGTCCAATGACAATTATAGGCAAGATGTGAGATCAAAAATCTCACCTTTTCACTAAAATGGATGAAGATGGAGATTGAAAGCAAGGGGAAGCAATCCAAAGCTTGAATCCACTATCTTCTACTTGAATTTGATGTTGAATCTCGGATTTGCAATAGAATTTGTGTTTGGAGTTTTAATTTCCACTTCCCACCACCATTTTTGACAAAGCTTGAAGTGTTTTGATAGAGTGAGGAAGAGGGTTGGGCTGAACTAAAGGGGTGCAGTCCAAACCAAAGTCAAAGGCGGGATAAAGTGTCGAAAATTTCACTATCTCCAAACATATTGAAGTTTACACTCAAAAGATCGCAAACGTCATTTTGAACTCAATGGGAGTGGTCTCGAGTCCTAATTTGACCGTATGCAAAAAGTAGCTTTTCGGACTAACATCCGACTAACGATAAAATATTTAAATAAAATATTTAAATATAAAATCGACAAATATGCGGGTTGTTACATTTTCATACTGCACCTAAGACGATAGCTCGAATAAACAAGGCAGGCTCAATTCGAAGCCGAAAACCATACGAACAAAATCCTCATCAGCGAAACCCAAATTGGGTTCACGAGCCAACAGAGGCCGAAGCCAAAATAATATCACGAAACCAAAGTGACCGAAGTAAAAGTACGGAAGAATTCATCAATCAATCAAAACAAAAATTTGAGCGAAACTTAAAGCATTCAACCCTACAAGCTTATGATTTGAAGTAGATGTGAGTAAATATGAATTACTCACCTTTAATTGGAGAAGTCGCAAGCGAGGAGAAGACGAACGAAAACTTTGGAGTTCGACTCCGAAGCAACTATCGAACTCACCGAAACAGCCGCGAGCGCTTCAGAGGTTCGACCCAAGCAAGGGACGAACGAAATTGAAGAACGAAACCCTAATTTCGAGCGAACGAACAAAGAATCGTGGCCGCCATTTATTTTCTTTTCGTTATTTCGTTTTTAGGGTTTTGAATGAATGGGGAGGGGGTCGGGTTCGTATTTGTGCAGAGGAGATCGTGGGGGGTATGGGCTGAAGTATGGTATAAGGTATGGTATTTTTTTTCTTTTTATTTTGTTTTCATTTGTAAATAAAGTGTGTTATTTATTTTGTTTTTCTAATTCATTTCCTTTTAAACATCATCATTTATATCATTTCCATTTGGATATATCATATCTAATTTATTTTTAAATAAAAATACATTCTTCATATTTTAAACTAGATCAATTCGAACAATTTCACAATTTAAATCAAAATTTAATTAAATTATCAATTACAAATAGTTTAAAATTTGGGATCGTTACATATATTAATCAACTTCAGCCGTAATTCTTCCCCATCAGTCTGTTTCCTTTCTACATCAAAAACTTTTTGCTTCCACTATAGCAAAGCTTCTTCTGCACCCCTCCCTCCTTTACATATCGAATAGTCGAAAAAAATGGTCGACCAAAAAAATCACATCCTTCCTCCCCTTCATTTTCAATTCAGAATCGAGGCCATCACAAAAAAAGAAGAATAAAAAGGGGATCGCGACTTCCTTCTTCCATAAAATCAAATCGAAATCAGTTTTCCCCTTCCTTCCTCTAAACACTTGATCTTCCCATGTCAACCGAACGAATCGAATTTAATTTCGTTCGAAAACTTAAAAAAAGGAAAGGCTGAACCTCCACTTCGTCTTTTCCTCTTCAATTCGAGATCAGCTCGAAGTCTTGTATCTCCTGCACGAGAGTTCGAGCTCGAGACGATAGACGAAGGCTTCTTGTTATTGGGCGGCGCTCGAGCTGATGAGGCGATCCAAGTGAGGCACTGGGCAGTCTGTGGTTCGTGCGAGTGTTGGCAACGGCGGTCTTTGGTAGGGGTCGGCGATCGATTATGGGGACGGTGACCCACGATGTGATGGTTGCAAGGAGTGGCTTATGCTCGACCTCGTTTCTGGGAGTTCGACCGAGGAGCATGCGTTGGAAGCGAGCTCACGTGGGATGGCAAGGTAGGGCTTGGGTTCGTGGAGGCTTCAGGTATAGGTTTCAATCCAAGGTTTAAAAATACATATATTAACATATGCAGAGGAACGTTATAACAGTAAGATATAAAAACGGAATTGTATTTACAGTTAACACATATAAGATATATATATATATATATATATATCAAGCAAGCAGAAAATAAATCTTGACAGTTAGCATATCTGTGGTATCAGCATATGTATATATGTGTATATATTCAGAAGGGAATATAAATATAGGTATATATGTAAATATATACGAATTATATTTATAGATAAGCTTGAAAAGAAAAATATAGGTTTGTATAAAATTAGATTTTTTTGAAATCTATAAATATTTTTTTAGTATACATGTAGTTTCAGAAAAGAATAAATATGCATGAATACCTATTTTCATTCACTAGTTTAATTTTAAAATAATGTAGATTTATTTGTATAATAAAATTATAAGAATTACTTTAGTTACCAAAAGACTTAATTTAAAATGGAAAAATTAGTTGTAAATTTAATTATTTCAGTGGTCTAATTAAATTATTACGTGGCAATTGATAGTTCGATTTATATTGAATATTAATAAATCGTATAATATTGTACAAGGTCTTCAATCGTGAAGAAAACAAGTCTAGACGGAAGTGGATTGCAAATTAAAAAGTAAAGGTGAGTTAATCTCACTCACATCTAGTGTAGCGACCCGTAAATTTCGTTAATTAAATTTGTCATTTTAATAAGATTTTTGTAACTAAATTTAAAAAGAAATAAAATTTGTATAATTGATATAAAGTAAATGTTAAGAATTAAGTGGAGCAATGGTTATTAAAACTAATTATTACAATTGAAGTGAAATCAATAATAATGAAATAGGGTAAATTGTTGCACTTGGGTATAAAATGGAATAAGTAATTAAAGGTAAGATTTGAATTAACTAATGAAATATTTTATTGATTAATATAGACTTAATAAAAGAGTTGAATTGAATTAATCTATTTATTTGAAACAATAAATGGGTATGCAATTTATAATAAATGGGTTTATTGTGAGAAATTGAAATTTGATACTATAGTGTATTAGAATTAAGATGAAGGTGGGAATATTGAAGTATGTAAGGTCAAATTGATTGCATGTAATAAATTGGGGATTAAATTCATTAAAGGTAATAAATTATTATGTTAATGTAAACTAAGATAATATTTGAAATAAATGTTAATTCCATTCATACTTGTAAATAACTATTATAAATTGCATGTTGAATTTGTTGATTTAATTGGAATCAAAATTTAATTTTAATGAACAAATAAGGTTTACAATAACGGGAATTTAAGTAAAACTAGTGGAATTATTGAATGAAATGAAATAGTATTGCTCAATAGTAACTGAACGTAAATTTAGGTAATAAGGTTAGAACAAGTTGATAAATAATAAATGTAGTGTAAATCCCAATTGATGTAAACAATTGTGAAGTTTTAATTGATTGAAAATAATAGATTTGGGAAATAGATTTTAAATTATATCAATTGATACTATAATACGTAATAAATGGGAAACTTATACAATCAATGTTAGATAAATAAATCATAATGTTTGTATTGTTGATAAACGTTACTTCAATGATTGTTGAAATACTAACGGAAGTGTGAATGTAAATTAAATTGGTAAAAAGGGATTGGACTAAGGAAACTTTATTAATTAGTTTTAAAATCTAAATTAATATGTGTAATAGACAAGATTTCACATTCTGGAATATAGCCATTTAAACAAATCTAAGATGAATATAGGAATGTTGGGTAATAAATTTAAGGGGAAATTAATTTAAAGGACAAAAATTTGTATATTTTTCGCCTCAAAGACACGACCTCAATATTTTACCCACAAGGACAAACATTCTCCTAAAATTTTTCCATAAGGACAAACATTCTTTAAAAATTATTCATAAGGACAAACATTTTTTCAAAACTGATACCGTACTAAAAACTGATACCTAAAAACTGCTACCGATAACTACAAACTGATACCTAAAAACTTAAAAAATGATACCTAAAGAAAGTTGTCCTTCAGGCTAAAATACTGAAGGTCTGTCCTTGAGGCTAAAATACTGAGAAATTTTGTCCTTGACAATAATTTCCTGTAAATTTAATATAAGAGAAACCAATGCAATTATTGAATTGATTAGTAAAGCAACTAATAAATAGTAATTAATTCAAATTTGTAAGTTGGGAATAATGTAGATGTATACTTAGTTATAAAATTTGGAATGTGAAAAGAAATGTAAACATTGGATTTAATTAAGGAAATTAAATTGTAATAAATGGTCATTTAATAAAACCAATGTTCTGGGAGTAATTACAATAGTGGTTTGAAATATGTACAAACTTTGATTGGAAATCAATTGGATTTAAAATGAAATTGGGTATTACATTTATGAGTTCAAATGTTATTTTATTGTGTAAAGTAATAAATGAAGTAGTGAAAGGATTTTTCTCGGATGTAATTGTATATGCGAAGTAAAAGGAAAGTATTAAATTGTTTAATGTAATGAAGCCTTGGAAACGGTAATTGATTGTAAATTAAGGAACGTGTTAATGCAAGTTATTATTTAACGAACTTGAATGAACGTTACAATTTAATTGAAATTCAAATGTTATGACTTAGCTATAAGCGATATATAATAGAAACAAATACAATCAATGTTAGAAACTAATTGTAACAGTGTAATTAAAATTAACAATTTAAAATGAAATTGCAATTAATGGAAATAGCGTAAATTTATATACTTGGTTTTAGTTTAATATAAGAAACAAATGAGAATGTTGAATTTGTGATTTACCAATAAAAATATTAACTAGAAGGGAATTCAAATTTATATGATAATGGAAAGTGTAAATTTGTCGCATTTGGGTATAAATTTAAAAGATAAGTAAATAAAAGTAGGCATTTAACTTACCGATGGAATAATACGTTGATTAATTGTAACTGAATGTAAAAATAAGGTAGGAATGTTAATGGCAGTTGATAAGTGACCTATTTAGTGCAACACCAATTAAATTGCAACTATTGTAAAATTTTAATAGATGGGATTTAGTACATTTGGGAAATAAATTCAAATGTATATAAATTGATAGAATAATATGTAGTAAAGTGGATTTAGTTAGAATTACATGAAAAGATGGTTAAGATTTCTAAGTTATAATTGAATGTAAACATGAATATTTGGTAATTAATTAAAATAAGAAGAATGAATGTAAATGTTATCACTTGGTTGCAAAATTTATATACGGAAGTGGATGAAAATATGAATTTAATGTACGCATTACGTATAATGAGATAAAACATAAATTAATGTAATTAAGATGATGTAGGTTGATAAGTATTCATAAAGGTTGTGTTGATGAAAACGTACTTTAATGGTTGTGTTTGCGCCAAAAATGGTCACAAACCCCAAGTGTAGTGAAAGCACCAGCATATGAATACAAATCAACAGTATTCACACACAAATCACAGATCTAAGCAAGTAACAAGCAGCAATCCAGAAATAATGAATAGTGACACACAATTTATAGTGGTTCGGCTATCTCCGGCCTACGTCCACTTCAAGGTTTTTATAATTTTATTGCTCGATGCTTGAAGATTACAATTTCGTGTGTTGTATTACAACTGATTTGCTGAACTAAGTTTGAATCTAAGGCAGCAATGGTGATCTGGAGTAAATCTGGCAGATTCTGGGGCCTCTTTATCTCTCAAAATTGTCCGACCACTTTTCTGAATGACCAGGGGCTCTATTTATAGGTGTAGGAGGCTGATATTTCGCCTAAATTGAGGGGAGACCAGTTCTGGCACGTGAGGGAGCCAACATAGCCGAGATCTGGAGATCCGGGCCCACTTTGGGATCGATTCGACCCTTGGTTCGAATCGATCAAGAAATTGTCCAATCAAGCTGAAATTGGGTGTGGACATTCTTCAACAATTGCTCAAGCTTCTGTGAAAATTTCATGGCGTTTGGACTTGTAGAACTTGAGTTATGATCGATTCAATATGGTGTTTTTCGCTTCCTGGAGTCGTTCGATTCGATACCTTCGAATCCATAGGGTCGACTCCATCTCCTAACACGTGAAGGCAATGATGTGGTGCGCGTGCTTCGGGTCAACCCCCCTTTTTCTCCGAGTTTTCTGGGTCAAATCCGTGGTTTTAGTCGCGTTTACTTGGTGGATTCGAGATGTTGGATTCGAAGGTTCTCTTCCTTCGAATCGATGAAACTGGTGCTCGTTCGAATCGATCTAGACATGTTGCTGTGGACCAATTCGAAGTTGTCTCGGTCTGGGGATTCGAATGCGATGGAGTCGGAGCTTCTCCACCTGTATGGATTCGAAGGATCCTTCCTTCGATGGATTCGAACTGGAGTATGTGAGGATGGATTCGAACTTAGGCATATGAGGACTTGTTCGATGGAGTCGAAGGTGGGGAATGCTCCAATGGATTCGAAGCTTTAAGGCATGCGCGGATGGATTCGAAGCATGGTTGCTCCTGATGGATACGAACCAATGCCCGATAGATGGAGTCGAAGCAAGTGTGCTCTTCATGGATTCGACGCAATGCTCCTCTAACCGATTCGAATCAGCCTTTCCTCATGGATTCGACCCTAGCCTATTTCATCCATCTTCCATTGGCGATAACTCGAGCATATGAACTCGGATTGCCTCGAAATTTGGAACGCTGGTTTCCACTACTTCGCTTGTCGTGTCTTATCAATTGTAGCCCGATCCGGACTCAGACAAAATTCATCGATATTCATGGTAAACCTGCGATGCACAATCGATATTCAATACTAATAATCATTGCTTTTCAGTTAATCTTTGGGTATCTCGGCTTTGCCAAAAGTTGGGATAACAGGTTGTGATATAAAATAACGTAAGTGTGAATGGAAATTTATAGAAACGTAAACATATTTTAAGGTAATAAACGAAATGATTGTGGGTTAAAAATAAAGTGTGAATAGGAAAATGATTGTTTATAGTAATTGAATGGAATTCCAATTTGTTGGAATAGAGTAAATGTATACTGGGTAATAAATTTGATAGAGGAAAACGAACTTAAATGTTGAATTAATTAATTAATATATATATATATATATATAATAAATGATGACTATAGGAGTGGAAATAATAAGCTTATAAAAGGTGATTAAGGGTGTGACCACAAATTTTTATGAGTATACATATATAGTTAGTTCATTCAATTGAATGGGAAATCATTGCTATAAATCTAAAAGAAAGGTTATGTTAATATAAATTTGGGAATTGGAGAATCAATTCAAAAGTTTAACTAGGGAAGTAATACGTAACAATTTGAATATTACCTAATAAATTGGTCAATGAATTCATTACAAGTTACCCGTTTATTTGGGTTAATAATTAATAGGGTAATCAATTGGGATTAATTATACTTTAATGTATATTAATGAAATTAATTACTACATTTTCTGAAATAAAAATAATATGAGAAAAATTAATGAAATAGCTTTAAATCCATTCTATTTCACTTTCTCTATAAATATCCTGCTATAAACCCTAGCCTCCCCAATTCTCATTTGTGTGTACATAAATTCATTCTATTCCTCCTCTTCCTCAATGACAGACGAAATTCTATATTTCCAGATCCAATCCCAAATCAAATCCAAAGCTGAAAATTCAAACTCCTCAGAAAAATTCAGAAATTTTTTATATCGAAGCTCTTGGTGTACGCATCTCAGATCTGCAGTTCGTTCTTGGATCTGAGTTTCTATAGCCGAAATTGGTTCGTTGTTTTTTTATTTTTTTATTTTAATTTCAAATCATTCAAACACGCATATCTTCCTCATACGAACTCCAATTCACATGCCGTTTCTTTTGTTAGGATCGTAGTGAAATTTCTGACACTTTGACGCTAGTTTGGACGAATTTGGTGACTGTCAAACTTTTGAATTTAAATTAGATTTAAATTCAATTTAAATTAGATTTAAATTCAATTTAAATTCAAAAGGTGAGTGTTTTAACCCACTCACAACTTGTAAAAAATTCTTATGTTTGTTAAATTGATATATGATATGATTTGAAATTTATTTATGACTGTTTGGCATATTTTTAATCATCATCTCAGTTAAATTGAATTTATTGAATTAAATTGTTAATTAATTTATTATTGCATATAAACTGCCAGTTAAATAGTTATTTAATTTATTATTAAATATAAACTGCTAGTTGATACCTGTTATGTATTATCTGTTCTATTTTGATGTTATTGATTTAATTGGATGATGATGTGATAAATGCTTGATGATTGATATTAGATGAATGGATGTTTTATTTTATATCACTATAATCTGCAAGTTCGTTATGGATTTATTTTATTCGGGATTGCGGTTTGAAATGATATATAACCATAATTTTATTTTAAATTGCGGATTGAAATGATAAATATCCGTATCACTTGACCATAGGATAGAAAATTATATACAGACACGGTTGGTCTATATATATCTATTTTTGAAATGATTTCTATGGCTTTTGGAAAAATAAGGGTTTATATAAATACTGATTTTGATATTAAATAAATATTATTAAATTCTTAAAATTTAAGCTATGTATAACTTGATGATGTTTTAAGTTGATTTACGAATATTTCAAGTTTGAGCTTTATGTAAATGCTATAGAATTTATTTAATAAACAATTTTAAACTAAATAATAGTAAATTGAATTAAGAAATATATGAGATTACCAGATTTGGTTTGGAAATTTGGAATATTTAAAGATTTGAAATATATATCAAAATTGAAATGTTTTATCGGAATTAAAGTATTATTGTTTCAAGGTGTTGGTTTTGAATCTGTTATAACTACGAAAGTAATATGGTTTGAAAAATGAATTTATTTGAAATAGAATTTATATAAGAATTATCTTTGAATATATTGATTTGAAACCGATTGAAATTTTGAGATTAAGAATATGACTCCATTATGTGATTTGGGTTTAAGATGGTTTTAAAGAATATTTCAAGTTTTATAAATAAAAGTAAGAATAGTGATTGAAAATTTGGATTTTATTTAAATGATATATTATTGAATTTGGTTTTGAAGTATATACTATTTTGAAATAAAGGTTATGTTTTGAAATGGAAATGATATTATGGGTTTTTAAAGTATATATATTTTTAAATGACCACGGTGTTATAATAACGATTGGTTGTTAAAGAGACCGGGATCGGATATGGACATACTCTCTGTCGATACTGAAAACCACTTTGACAACTGTGTACGCGGTGGAGTTTCCAGAATGAAGTAGGATGGTGGCGACGATCCTAAGGTATATACGTGGACCCAACTCCCGTGAGTTGGCATAAGGTGGCTAAAACAGGAGCGATTGACGGACCAAGGAGGTAGCACCTCTGATTGGACACACTTCTTCGATACCATTCTATTACTTGTGATTTTATTTGGTGCACGCCCTCGATTTAGGAGTGTTGTTCGAGGTGGGTGGTAGTGGCTGCTATGCGTCACCACCAGTCCTGATGTGTAATTTATATCTTCCCTGGCATTGCCTAGTTGTGCCGTGTCACCTACCATAGCGAGCTTTACTACGAGTTGTGATTTCTCCCGTAGCTTGTGGAGTATCGAGGGTAGCCCCCATTTTGGGAGTATGCTAATACTGGATAGACTACTGGGACTATTACGTGTTAAGGGGAATATTGGGTCACTCCTTAATGCTATTTAAAAGTATGTTTATTTTATATTAGACACTATTATAATAGCGAATATTACTACATAGTAGATAGTTTAACAGATCCTTAAGAGATGTGAATCCCGCACATTTCTTAAGTTACAGCACTCACGTTAGACACTGGATAGGAGATGTCAAATCCCGTAAACATCTCTGACGCCGTTCCACTCATATATTTATCATTGATTTAACTTACATAAGATCTTTTAGTTCTGACTCGAGTGTTTTGTCTTTTCAAATTCGCTCGGGTCAGCCTGAGCATTTCAGGATTTGAAGGCCCTATGTCTGGAGGACGAAGACGAAGATTTTATTACTACTATTTATTATATTCCACTACACCATTGTATTCCGCTGCATTAATTATCATTCTCTGGTATGTGTAACTCTGATATGTATTGTATAAGTATAATCAAATGTTTTGTAAAACAGCTTCATGAACCGTTATTTGATTATTATATTTTAACGTTCCGCTGCAAGATTCTATTTTGTTTCTTTTATTTCTCCACTTTTTCTTATTTACCCCATAACAATCCACCCTTCTGTTTGGTTTAAGTTGGCACGTGTGTCTGCTTAAGCGTACAAAAAGGTGGGATGTTACAGTTGGTATTAGAGCTTTGGTTTAGCGATAAACCTTAGCTTTGTAGGGTCTGACTCTTTATTAATAGGGTAGTAATAAAATTAGTTTAGTTTAATTTTAAAATAATGAAGATTTATTTGTATAATAAAATTATAAGAATTACTTTAGTTACCAAAAGACTTAATTTAAAAAGGAAAAAGTAGTTGTAAATTTAATTATTTCAGTAGTCTAATTAAATTACTAGTAAATCAAATTATTAAGTGGCAATTGATAGTTCGATTTATATTGAATATTAATAAATCATATAATATTGTACAAGGTCTTCAATCGTGAAGAAAACAAGTCTAGACGGAAGTGGATTGCAAATTAAAAAGTAAAGGTGAGTTAATCTCACTCACATCTGGATTTCTAGAATTAAATTTAAATAGTTCGAATTTGAATTATTGATTGATTGATTGAATGTGATATGATATTATATATAGTAGTATATATATATATTGGAGTGATTGATTTCCCGCATTATATAGCGGATGAGACCCTATACGCCGCATAATAGCGGATGATAATATTTAAACCCATATACCGCGATATTCTACCTCGAAGTGGAATTGGTATTATGCTAACGTTTGTGGATGCATGGAAACAGGTTGGAGGGATCCAACTGGATTCCTCAAAAATTTATTTAGATTGTTAATATTCTCTGTTATGAATATTTGATATCCCATGATGAATTATATTGATATTTGGAAATATTGGATGTTGTGTTTGATTGAATATATTTGGGTATTCTGAGTTATCAAAAATATGGATTGGATTTTTGATGAGATAATAAAAGAGATATTTTTAAGAAAATTAATTATTGAGAATTAAATAAGTTAAAGAATGAATTGGAAAAGAATAAAGGTGATTTTAAATCTTAATTAATGAATTCTGAGTATGAAAAAGGGGATTTTGAATAACAGAGAGAGAATGAATTTTAAACTTAAAGTGATATTATTTAAAGTAACAGAGAAATTACTTTAAAAATTCAAGGTTTAAATTTAAAAGGATAAAGAAGGAATTTGGGAAAATCTGAAAAATTGGTATTTCCAGTTTAAATAAGATTTTAAATCCAAATTAAGAAGTAAGTTTGGGATAAATGGAATAAATGGGGTTTGCGGGCCGTTACATTTTTCTTGTGGATCGACTTACCCAATAAATGTTTAACACAAAACTACAGTGGCTAATGGATCTATTCAGAACAAAATACAACAACAACAAATATACAACATATCACAGAACAGCAGACACACATATATACAGATACATCGTCAGTACACTACATAGTAATACATAAGTGAGTGGTAACATGGACCACATATATATACATCATGTCCCAAAAGAATATACATAGATCAGAGTACACAAAAAGATAGCTAAATGACAACACAAAAGGTGGACTAGCATCCAAAAGATAGCAAAGTGGACCATAGCGGAAGCAGCTAAATGGGAATCTACAGTAGGTGGTTAACCTGAAACAACTCGGTCTGACCCGAGTACATAAAATACACGGGCCAGTCTAGCTTAAATAAACTGATTAGAGAATGATAGATGAAGTATAAGGATAATAAATAATAATCCTTGTCAATAGAGAAGAAGCAACAACAACATATGTCATCTCATAATTCATGGATGATAACAACTAGAATATCATATGAAATTCTCATGAAAAGGGAAACAACAACAACATCGATTAAATCACGTATAAATGCCTCATATCATTGGCTTCAACATCTACATAAAAAAAGGCTTCCATAAACAATGGGAAGCTAGGCTCCATGGCTAAGCCATATATAAAATCTCAATCAACATCAAAACAACAAGATGGAAACCGCATCATAGCACCAAATTAGACACGTAAGGTCCCAACAACCACAAAATGTTTTCACCATATGAAAATCTTCGAGTATCACATAGGCTATATAT
Organism: Allium fistulosum; assembly: GCA_030737815.1. NCBI lineage: Eukaryota > Viridiplantae > Streptophyta > Magnoliopsida > Asparagales > Amaryllidaceae > Allium > Allium fistulosum. Next base: position 946,458,355 of record CM060905.1, read on the forward strand.
ATATATGTATATACATAACTCCAAGAACAACATTATGGTGAACATATGGAAAACAACAAAATCTAAAAATCAATAAGAATGAAATCAAGAAATAGCAACAACAATGGTATGGATCCATAACAACAACAACTGCACGTGCTTATAATAAGTGCCACCCCGGCCTTACCAAGTACTATAATAGTGCTTATCAACGTTGGCCCCCCGGCCTGATGCATATATGTGGCCCCTCCGACCTAGCGCTAGTGGCCCCTCCGGCCTTGGACCCCCCGGCCTAGTACTGGCAACAACGACGGAATGTGTTACCAACTTCCAAATGTGTGTAGCTTCAAAGGAACAAGTCCGGAATTAACCAGTATAGCAAACCTACGTATCCCATACCACGTGGTTTATTATATCGTTTAAGTCGCTTCCTCGTTCTCTCGAAGAGTGCAAAAATATGTGTTTTTATATAGAAAGTACTTACTTGGAGAAAACGGGTTTTTAAACGATTTTGGAAATTATTTGGAAATTGTTGCTCTGAAATTCTCTTTATTATAGAGAATACATATACATATATACATACATACATACATACATACATATATATATATAAATAGCTTTTGAAAATAATTATAAATTTTTGTAAAACATTTATTTTGAACGCTTTTCCATTTTAAAAATCATTCCGAAAACGGTTTAGAAAACACGTGCACAGAAACAACAAAAATCGATGAAAATTCAATAAAATTAACATACGACAAAACCCAAATGAAACCGTCAATTCATAGTGTGAATCAACATTAATGTCGGCTTTTCTATTAGTAGGAGTTAGCCTTTTAGAACCATCTCAAAAAAAATACTTGAAATCATCGAATCCAAAAACAATTCAACGGAAAATGCCCAAACTTTGCAAAAGAACTCAGGCCTACGGCTTGTTTTGCCAGTTTGCCCCTTTTAAACTCCGAATTTGAGAAAACATACAACATAAAAGTTGAAGATGATTGCCATAGCTTGAATTCAGAAAAAGAATCACCTAATTCGGACATTCAAGTCAAAAGTTACGGCAATTTCAATTCTCAGGTCCAAAATTACAAAACTGTGAATAATTAAAATAACGACAGGGCTGCGGCTTAAAGAGCCAATTTGACCCTGTAGATCATTGAATTTGATAAATCATAAAACATTAAAATTTAAGAGCATTTCCATAGTTAGAAGTCAGAAAAAGAATCACCTAATTCGGACATTCGAGTCAAAAGTTATGGCAATTTCAATTCTCAGGTCTAAAATTACAAAACTGCGAATAATTAAAATAACGACAGGGCTGCGGCTTAAAGAGCCAAATGGACCCTGTAGAACCTAGAATTTGATAAATCATAAAACATGAAAGATGAAGAGCATTGCCATAGTTAGAGGTCAAAAAAGAATCACCTAATTCGAACGTTTGAGTCAAAAGTTATGGCAATTTTAATTCTCAGGTCTAAAATTACTATCGCTGTCATTTTGCTCTCGGGATAGTAAGAAAGAACTGCAATTTTGACTAACTTAACTTAAAAATTTCATAAAACTAAAAACATAAAACTGGTAGAAAATTGTCTAAGATTTCCAAAACATTAAAAATTATTGAATTTGGATAAGTAGTGTAAAAGATATGCCGAAATTTATTTCAGGTATAATCTCAAGAAATTTTTCTTTAAGGACAGAATTGCACTTTAACTTTCAATTCTGTTTCAGGTCAATCAAACTTCCATGTATCGAAATGTAACCAAAAGAGAAATTGTTTATCATTGAGTCTAGTTTCTAGCCCAATAAGAATGAGCTCAAACAGGTTAGAAACATGTATGATATCACTATTTTACTTCTGTGCATTTTTCTAATGCATTTTCAGCAAACATAGAAACCCCAAAAATCATCTTTCAAATTCACAAATTCAACCAAAGATTCATCTAATACAACCAAAAACAAACATGGAAACTTGAATAAACTAGAAAAGTGAGTGTTTAGTAACAACCTTGGTTTTGGTAATTACCTGTAAATGTTAGATTATAACGGTGGTTATAATTTAGTATTGTGAATTAAAAATAAATTGGAGATTTAAATTGTTTATTTGGAATACACAATGGATTTTGGAAATAAAATGTGAAAATAAAGTTTTTAAAACTTTATCTTGGTTGTTTGTGAGAAAAGTGAATGAAATATGATTTTATTTAGAGAAAATGCAATAATTCTTGTAATTATTGCTAAATGCTTCTTTAGTAATTTTTAAAGGAAGCATTTGATTTTAAAATGTGTTTAATTTAAATAAAAAAGTGGAATTTGATTCAAAAATAAGTTTTGGTTATAAAAATTGATGGAAAATGGTTTGTTATATTTTATTATACAAGAAAATTATTTTTTTGAATTTTTGGAGTTAAAATGTATGTTTTCTGTAAATATTGGTATAAATTGTGTATTTATTTAAAAATTAGAATTTTTAGTAATAAAAATATTTTTATAACAAAATTACCTTTTTATTAGTGGTAAAATATTTTATTTAACATAGAAATATGTTTCAGTAATTTATTTGTGAAGAAACTTGTGTAAATATGTTGTTCGTTTAATTACATAAGTATATTTGTGTTTTAGTAATAAAATTAGTTTACTTAGGCTAATTAAACCTATTGTTTTGGGTCCAAGCCCATTATCACAAACCTGAACTAAGAAAAGTGAGAAAAACTTCATGTACGTATACTTTCTTCTCCAGTAAACCAAAACAGAAAGAAAAGGAAGAAGCTTTACTCATTTTCTAACCTAAGGCTTTTAATCTCAAATTTCTCCAATAAATTGCTGTTTTCAATCTAATTGAAGCAAATTTCTACAAGTAATCAACTCCAAAATATAATCATTTCATGAAAATATCATTTTGTGAAATGGGTTTGTCTATGCTTTGTTTTTCTTCTTTGCATGTCTTTGTTCTTCTAAGTTACAGGTTGTTGAAGCCATCTCTTGCTCAAAGCTTCTATCTTTCAGCTGTAATCCTAGTATTTGCACCAATATTGCAAGGTGAGTTATAAAACTCACAAAAGCTAGCTGAGCCAAGCTCAAAATCGCCTAAACGGTGAATAAATTAGCTTCTATTTGTATATTCTTATAGTTGCTCTGTTCAAAATTTGATTTATATTGCTACTTTGAAAGTTTATAACTTTTGATTCCGGCAACGAAATGCTACCGGATTTCTTGCATTTAGTAGTTTGCATGTTGAACTTTGCTGCTGCAAAATTTAGTTGGAAAATATTGTCATTTGTGTGTTCAAAACTTTGCTGCAAAATCAACTCAAGCACATATTTTTGCCTGTAGTTGTTTTTTGAGTTGCTGCAAACATGGTCTGAGTCCATGTTTGAGACAACATAACTCATTCATTTCTTACTGGAATTCAATGATTTTTTTTTGAAATAAGAAGTTTTCTAGTATATGCATACAAATTTTCAACTCAATCCAAGGTAGTTTGGTCCTCTGTTTCATGCCTGGAAGTTGAACCCAAGATGGTTTCAGTCTTGTACATTTTTGGTTTTTGAACTGTTGCAAACATGACCTGAGTCCATGTTTGAGACAGCATAACTCATTCGTATCAAATCGAATACAAGTGACTCTTTTTGAAGATTTAAGTAGGAGTGTTGAATTACATTTCAGCTAAATTTCATGACAATCTGGGTTCGTTTTCTATTTTGAAACTGCTGTCGAACTTGAACCCGTAGCCTGCTGGAATTCAGCGATTTAACCCTGTTTTAGTCCAACTTTGAAACGACGCAGATTCTTCATTTCAAATCGGATTTGAGTGATTCTTTTTGCAGATTGAAATAGGAGTGTTGAATTATATTCCTGCAAAATTTCATGATAATCTGGGTTCGTTTGCTATTTCGAAACTGCTGTCGAACTTGAACCCGCAGCCTGCTGGAATTCAGCGATTTAACCTTGTTTTTAGTCCAACTTTGAAACGACGCAGATTCTTCGTTTCAAATCGGATTTGAATGATTCATTTTGCAGAGTGAAGTAGGAAGGTTGAACTATATTTATACAGAATTTGAAGTCATTTTGTCACTGTTAACTTGTTCAAACCTGCTGTCGAATATTGAGTCGCGGCTTGTTTTATACGGATATTACTTGGTGTAATTTCCGTTATTTCGATGTTTTCTTGATATTTCTTTCTGGATTTCATACACATATATTATAATGTGTTTTAAAAATATTTTCCAAATAAATGGGCTTTTGAAATTATTATTATATATATTATTTTTTAGTATAAAAATTATATACACTATAATAAGATAATTTCAAAGGCAATTTCTAAAGCGATTTCGAAACGTTCCTAAAACTCATTTTCTTCAACTTAATTTCTGTATAAAACACACAATTTTGCACTTCGAGCGAAGATGGAGGAGAATTAAGTGATTAGATAAAACGCGTGCTATGAACACGTGCATTTATCTTTTCAGTTAATTCCTAGTCTATTCGTTTGATCGTTTTGACCTTCGGGTCTGGTTTACCAATGGGACACTACCAAGTTTCAAAATATTAAAGGCAAACAAAATTGCCTCAACTAATCAAACTAGGGGCACAAAATTACATTAATCCGCCCCTATATGAAGGAGAGGCAGATTAGTAACTGCCCCTAAAAATGGAGTCCCTAATGATAACTAGAGGCAAATTGTACGCATAATTTGCCTCAATTACTCCACATGCCACATAGGATAGATAAATTAAGAAACTAATAAAGACACTAATAAATGCCTCTACTATTAAATATATTTATTAAACAATCCATACCTGATGAAGCTGCAATTCCCTTTAGCATGTTCAAATCAAAATATATCAACAGATAAAGAACCAAAAATGCATTCCAACAATAGAGATTACCTTCATTTTAATAAACCAGACGAGATAAAGATCTAAATAACACTAGCAGTAGATAAATCATAATAAATGAAAATCTGTTACAAATTTTACAAAAAATAAATAAACATCAACAACAAATTTTACAAACTCAAACATTTCTATGAAAATCTTCACTTAATTACATTGCGGTTACCACATACATCTTGTTTAGATACATCTAAATTTTAAACAGAAGTGTAGAACATATTAGAAGGAAATTGAGCTTGATAACTTGTGAGAATGGCATCACTAAAATCTCAACTGTAGACTCCTATTTTAACATCAAATTATTTTGCAACCATTCCTTCAAAACATAAACCTAGAGAACAAGAGATGTTATAATGATAAGATAAATGTGTTGAAATCTTAAAGTTGTATAGGAAATTTTTATTTCATGTCAGATTTGCAAAATGGTAAACCACTGATAGAAGGAGTAAACTTAACATCAAAAGTGCAAGTTACATGATAAATATTTGTTACTAATGCTCGAAACATTATGGTTTCCTGGATGTAAAATACATGAATAAAACTTATGATACATTATGATTTCCTAACAAAACAAAATGTATCCTTCGGTTAAAGATGATAAATGTTTGTGGAATTTTTCAAATGAAAAGTGTGCACATTTGTTGCAGCAAGTTGAGAAATGTCAGAATGTCAAGCATATCACTTCATTTCCAAATCCCAAATGTAAGAAAAATTACTAAGAATCAATATACACAAATGGGACACTGTGAATATATTATTTTAAGTCTGTACCTATAAAGCCAGTGGATAAATTTGTAATGCAATAAGTTTGTAAGTGTGAAGCTAAAAACTTTCATATCCAAGATTTGTAGGTTGATGCTCCTGAATTGAAAAGTTATATCATGTACACAATATAATACTAATGATAATAATAACAACTATGGAAGTTAAATTATATTTTTATGTACTTTTTTAATGAATACCACTTTGAGTATAAAGAGCTATGTAAAAACATAAACGACTATGGGAATATACGCTGATTTTCTCTATTTAAGTTTAATTATTCCAAGATATATTGATCATGTATTAGTCTAATTTTTTTTAGACTATCAACTTAATAAGAAGTTTGTAACTTTATTTATTGGGAACCTACAAATTATAATATTGATAAATAATTTTCACCTGACTCAAGCATATCCGAAAAGTTAAGAATAACCAAATATGTGTTAATCACAATAGAAAGTGTGAACTGTCGTAGAAATGTTGTCAATAATGCATATATTATACTTACAAATTTGAGAAATTGAGTATAAGTGTTACTTTAACAAGAAAAGCATTGATTACTAAATTTAATACAACACGAAAATTGATTGGAAATCCATATCATAATGAATAATATCACCAAGTAATTCTATAATATGCAAACCACTATCATAAGGTTTATGAAAGCAACAATCTTTGAAAAACCACTTACTTCGCACTCCTATATGACAAACTGGCACACCCATGTACTTGATAAATCCTTTTTGACAAAAGAGGCACATCCATTTCCATTTGATATCCTTTCTAATTTGCATACCAACTTAACCATATTAGCATTTAAAACATACTGATAATCATTATGTTACAAAATTAATAATTTTAGATGTTGATAATTTATATAAACAAGTGTTTATTCATGTTGTAGGATAGAAAACATAATTCTGATAAATACTTAAAAGATAGCATAGTCATAAATAAGTACCTTTAAAACAACTTGAGTATCAGGTATCCCCATCAACAATGTCTTTACACAACAGATTTCTACAAACAATACAACAAATTTTAGAAAATAATCCTTTAAGACAAAATTTAATAATAAAAACATAAAAAACACTTTACCTCCTTAGAGTAATTGGAGAAAACTTCTAAATTATTTGGAAAGTTCTAAGCTATAAGAGAACAAATAACAAAATGAATAAATAGCATCGACTAAACTACATATGTGAATCACCTTTACTACAGGTAGAAATTTATTCATTTTAGTTTGCCATTAGAAGTTTTAGTTTGCCATTTTAAAAGAAAAAAAGTAGCAATTTCCAAAAATGTCACATGACCTACAAAGTAACTCGACCTCTTAAATATGTGAATCACCTTTACTACAAGTCGTGGTAGTTGATGCATCGCATTTTCTAAAGATAATGAACTTGAAGCTAGACAAAACGTCCAATTGATGCATTACTGCAATTCTATAAGGTCTCCATATCATAATTTGATTATTTTAAAATTTACATACACATGTTATCAAATCTTATATATTAGATCAAACAATAAGAGAGGAAAAACAATCCAAAACATAGATTTTATAGCTCTTGTTGATGCACTTGGGTACTCAGTGAATCAAGGAAACTTCAGCCTCATTGTAGTCATGAAAGAAATTACTACAGAAGGTACGATTATGACAACCACATAGCTTTAGAATTCAAACAAATTAGTGGCCTTTTTGATGAGCTAAAAAATGGCTAAAAATTTATGAACCAAAATTCATTTTTGTATACAAATCATGACAAAATCGAGATGAACAATGAGAGGATTAAAAGGTAAAAAAAACTATCAAAACATGTAATTTAATTTACCTCGAAAGGGAGGAATGCCGCGTTGACTGGAGACACTCTTCAACCATGATGACAGGTAGATCAATACCCCATTCGAAGCTGAAGAATAAAAAAAAATTGTATACAAATCAATAACAAATCGAGATGAACAATAAGAGGTTGAAAAGGAAAAAAAACCATAAAAACATGGACTAATCCAGAGCGAAGAACCTGCATTGGTTGGAGGCACTCATTTAAGCATGATGCCATGTAGATCAATACCCTACTACAAGATGAAGAATCAGTGAAGTTGGTGAATTCATTTCTGATAAATAGTGAAAAGTGTGCATTTTTGAGAAGGTAAAATGACAAAAAAATTAGGAGACTAATAAAGATAAACTAAAAATGGAATAAAATAAAATCATTTTATGCTGGATGGAACATAAAACAATTTATACAAATACTATTTGATCTGACAATATTTTTGTTGATAAATGACAATGTAGTGGAATGGTTCAATTACAATGTTGAACGATACAAAAAATACTAGTATAATACCAAATGCAACCTCAATATAAAGATATAGTCACCCAAAATATGATCCTTTTGAATAATTGTCTGAACGTGGAATTGCCATTTCTCTTGCAATAGCACATTAAGAAATAAAGCTATGCGATGACACTAAAGGTATCAACTAATCATACACAAATGCAACTATATCCACTTCTTTCATTATAGATAATGTTATCATATACAAATAAAAAAAGGATCGTAAACACAACGCTTGCATATATCTACTACTAAAAATCTTCATGAACTTCCTAACATAAAATTGTTCTTCAATATACGTACTACCATGAACTCCGCATATGTAGTTTTCTATGCAGCATGTTCCAAGGCAGGATAAAGGAGAAGGTTTGTGATAGACAACTGAAGCTATGGAGGCAGACTTTAGAATCAAAGGGTTTTAGGCTTAGCAGAACTAAAACGGAGTATATGAAGTGCGAGTTCAACGGTGTCAGGTCGGAGGATGGAGATTTCATTCTGATCGGACAAGTAGTGCCCAAGAATGAATCATTTCCATATTTAGGGTCAATGTTGCAGTATAATGGTAAGACTGATGAAGATGTTAGTTTTAGAATTCGAGCAGGATGGATGAAATGGCGACTAGCATCTGACATTCTCTGTGCAGGAAAGTTCCACAAATGCTTAAAGGAAAATTCTACCAAACGGCAATTAGAGCTGCGATGTTCTATGGTGTAGAATGTTGGCCTACCAAAAGACAACACGTCTAGAAGATAAGTGTAGTAGAGATGCGTATGCTGCGATGGAGCTGTGGGACGAGACCAAATTAGAAATGATGATATACGTGACAAACTTGGAGTAGCACCAATTGAAGAGAAGCTAGTTCAATACCGCTTAAGATGGTTTGGACATCTCTAATGGAGGCTTCCCTAGGCATCTGTGAGCGTTAGAATTATAGACCGCACCGAATGCTCAAAGAGAGGTAGAGATTGACCAAGGTTGACATGGGAGGAAGTAGTAAAAAAGGACCCGAAGGATTGAAATATATCCAAAGAGCCGGTGTCGGATAGGAGTGCATGGAAGTTAGCAATCCACGTACCAGAACCATGAACTAGGAGTTTTTTACTTATGGTTGGCTTAGGGGTAGCGTTATAAGTTTTAGACTATAGGGCTAGTGAATAGGAGTTGGTCTTTGGTCCTTATTACTATTAGTATTATTATTATTACTATCATGGTTTTTTTAATTTCTTTACATATTTTTATTTTATTTTATTTTATTTTATTTATTATTATTATTTGTTTAATTATTTTATTTTAATCTTTATTTCTATTTTCACCTTAAATACACACACACACATATAAATCTAATTTTGTTATTATTACTTTTAAATTGGCTTTGTCATTTAGTTCTAGGTTTCATCTCTAGCCAATCCTAACTTGTTTGGGAATAATGGCTTAGTTGTTGTTGTAGAAGTATGAGAAGCAGGCTTTAGGATGAACACGACTAATCTACTAGAAACTAATATACTACTTCAAATGTCATCGACTAAATTTAAAAATTAGTAAGCAAAACATAATCACAACATTTATTAATTCAATAAGGCGATATTGATGCTGGGAGAACCAAAGAATTCTCCCTAAATAAAAGTAACATCATGCAATTTGTTAATATTCATATAATTGATTCTTTCCACATTTGCCATTTTGTAATCAAACAATTGAAATTTAATTTGCATAAATTTTGATTTACCAAGATATGCTATAAAAAAATCCACAAAATAGGGTAAGTTATTAATCTTTATTCATATACGTAAATGGTAAGCTTCCTTAGTTCATTATTTGAATTACCAAAATATAAAAAATTAGCATACGCATGTAACTTGACCAAAATGCAATCAAATGGAAATGGTCAAAAATCCAACGACACACATGGTTTCCATATAAGCTTGCATCAAGCATAAGCTTGATTTGGGAGAAAAACAATTTGATTCCCCAATTAAGAGAAAACAAAAAGGATTTTGAGAGAGATATTGTTTTATAAGTACAGATCATTCCAACCTTTCATCTTTGAAGTCTACAAACATTATTTTAAAACCTATTATACTGAATCTTTCACTTTTCAAAAAACTATAAACAAGTAAATAAGATTCCAAACCTGAATTATTTAGTTCATTTACCCAACATTTCAATTTCAGTCACTCGATTCAATAATATGAGCTTGCAATAGAAATATAAAACATACAAACAATTCAGTACCTTCAAATACTTCGAATCTGGAACCATACAAATCAAATTAGACAGATTTCAAATGGATTGAAAGTACGACACCTGATCACCAAATATCATTTATCTACATCAAGAAATGGAATAGGGTTTTAAATTGTAGATTGGAGGATGATAATAGATTTCACGCCGTTGGCTGCAATTCGATAATATTAGGACAAAAGCTTGATTGGGTTTTTTTTGCCTAGCTGCAAGGAGGAGGATGAACCGATTTGAAGAATTTCTATTGTATTGGATTTTGAGACATGGCCCACACAAGAAAATGAAAAAAATTACATTAAATGCGTATGCTTTTGTTTTAAGTAACGGTAAATAGAGGCAAAATGCTTTTTAGCCCTTACTTATAAGGTAACAGAGGCGGTATGTTTCTTTTGCCTGTAACCTAGTGCCTCAAATGCTAACAATTTTGGTAGTGAGATGAGGTAAACTTTGTACTGCTTTGAGTGTTGAATTGACTAACGGTTAGTAAACCGTTTAGTGCGAACTTGTGGTATGGGAATCACGTTAACGCTTTGCGGGTTCCTATCTGCGGGGTTTGTGACACATATTGCTAGTTAGTGGTGTCTAGTACCGGGCCTCCGGACCTTCGCCACTACGGTTTGTTGCCTTCGGGTTGTGCCTTCGGGTTTATTGCCTTCGGTTTTGTGCCTTCGTGTTTGTTGCCTTCGGGTTTGTCGCCCTATAGTATCGCTTTTGGAGTTGGTCCTTCGTCACCGCTCTAGAGATACTTGGGTTAGTCGCCTTCGGGCTTGTGCATCCTTGTTTATACAGTACTGAGCACGTGCATCTTTTGTTTCATTGATATTTATATTTCCCTAGACTATCGCCTTTCGGAGTAGGTCCTTTGAACCACTCGATAAATAGCGATTACCTTGTGGAAACTGGTGTTACCTTCATTGGTATTTGTTATTTGCCTTTTTGGCTTGATTTGGGATATTTATATCCTTTGTTTATTTGAGTTTCCAATGATATGAGGCTTGTTATGATTCTTCTTTTTTTAGATGATCCAGTTATCTCTTTTAGAGATTATTGTGGTACTTATGACCTTGCATGTTCATTATCATTTAGCTTATCTAACTGATTTGTTTAGTTAGCCTGACCCGTGTATTTTTATACTCGGGTCAGACCGAGGTGTTTCAGGTTAGCTGCTTCAGAATTAGGCCAAAAATTAGGATACATTCTGGGAAAATTAGCCTATTTTCTCTTGCTTCCGCATGGACTTTGCTTTCTGCATATCCATTAGCCTATCTTATTTAGGTTTTTTTTCCTTATCTATTGACACTCTGATCTATGTATTATTCTTTTGGGCTCATGTATGAGTAGTGGTCGTCATACCACTTAGTTGTATCATTTTGGATTTGTACTGGAGATGTATTTGTATTTAGACATATGTATGTCATTCTGCTGTTCTGTAATGTATTACATTTGAGTTGTTATATTTTGTTCTGTTAAATCTTATAGCCATTATAGTTTTGTATTAAATATCTATTGGATATGTCGATCCACATGAAAAAATGCTACATTTATCGACGTATTCAGTAGAGAGTTAAGACAAGGCTATGATGGTCACTCCTATCCAGCTCCATTCTTCATATTAGCAGATAGTATTACCTTGTAATACTCTTTGCTAATGTGGGTCTCGGAGTGGGGCGTCACATTTTTGGAGATGGTGGTGGTGACATAGACTTGGGGCAGTTCTTTAGCTATCTATGTTATATTTATATTTCTGATGTACCCAGTGAGACATGATGTATTTTTAGATAATATACCATGAATATTTGGTATTGTTACGTGGGATTATGATGTTTGTTTTTTTACATTTGAATTTCTAGCAAATGGGTACAATTTTGATATTATATTATCTCACCGCTGTGAGACTCTGAATGTATAGATAAATATTATGTACTTTCTTCTTTAAATCAATTTTACCAACCAACAACTAGCTTTGAAATGGGTATAAGGTTCGATGAGCCTTTTTTGGAACGAAAATTAGGCCTGTTTCGGGACGGGTTGTTATCGGTACCACAAAGTATGTAACACCCCATAAAAATTAAAAAGAAGTTAATAAATTAAAATTAGGCTAAAAATAAGAATTTTGCAAACATCAAAATTTGGCCTTGAAAGTTATACCATTCAGTTTATGGCGATTTTCTGATCAACTTTTTTATATAAAGTTTTGTGATCGGAGTTCAAGCAGAAAAGTTATTAACGTTTGAAAATTTAAAATTTAAAATAATTTGAATGAATTCAAATTTTGAAAATTAAATAACATAAACTTTTGAAACTAAAATGGTAATAGATAATTTAACATTAGGGTAATTTAATGTTAAAGAAAACATCGACAGGTCGACCCCCTTCTTTGGGCCGGTTGGCCGCTAACGGTCGATCGCCTAAGGAGAAGCGATTGATTGGTAGATAGATGGCGGCTAGGAAATGGCTTGTATCTTATTATTTCAAACCGACCCAAAACCTATTGTTCAGGCGCATTCTAACCACCATATATAAGATGCTAGCCCCTCACTTTTATTTTCAAAATATTTAGAACGCTAACAAAACTCCGTTAGTCTTCTTCCTCAATTAGATTAAAGAATTCAAATACAAATCCAAGGGATAAAAGGTAATAGGTTTATATATATTTATGTTTTTCTATTCTTATTCTTGCCCAAACTCTAAATTCTGAATCTAAATTGTATATAATTGAATTGTTTTATATTTCAAAAAGAAGAGATTTAAAGAAGCAGTTCGGCAAGGGCGTGGATCAAATCCAAAGGAGAGTAGGAAACTATGTGTGAGTTGAAATCTTAGTTTTTTCACATTTTAGTAGTTTGTGTAGTAAAAGTTTGGATTTTTCACGCCTTGGTGAATTTTGTACAAGGGAACCCTAAAACCCCTAAAATTCCCCTAAATAAAATATCTATTCTTATATTCATTAGAATTTCAATTATTTTATGTTAATATAGTAGAATCAAAATTGTTCGCAATTTGAATGATTTATGTTCTATTCCACTTTCCATTTTTGTTGTTGCGACAAAATGGTTCTGTAACGACCCTGAATTTCGAACAAATTAAATTGGGAATATTTAATTAATTTTAAATATTTGAATGATAATTTAATTTGAATCCTCAATATAACTTTGAAATTGGCGATTTAATTTCAGAATTTAATCTATTGAATTGAATAAAAATTTATATCTTCAATTTTAAGTTGATTAAAAATATTTCGAAGGCTTGTAAAATTCATATTGATAATACTAAAGATAACATAAGCTTCAGAATCGAATTTGGGAGTGAATTGTTCAGTTTGAATTTATATCGTTTAAATCGATATTTAAAAATAGCCGTCCGAGGCGCAGTCTCGGAATTCGACGAAACGAGTTTCATTGGATCCGTGATATTGTTTTATTATCGGATTTCAAATTTCGTAATTATCGGGGTTGTTATGTGAGCATACGATAAGCAAACGCGTCGAGAATTAAATTGAAAATTGATTTAAAATTTTGTACAGATCAAATCACAACCACCCTATGATCGTACTCAAGCCACCCTACATCTGAACGCGTTGATCTATTGTCCCCTTCCTCGTTTAAATCACGCAACCTTTCTCTGTTTCTTCAGTAAAACATTTCAGAAGAAAAATATCGTTCAAGGAAAAATTAATGGCAGCTGAAATCGAGTCTTTGCTCTTCATTTATTCTTTCCTCAGCAGCCTCAAATTTTCGAAGGCTTTCTTTTATCAAAACAAAATAACGAACGAAACCCAACTCCTTATTGTTCGAACTTTAAAAATGGAGCAGACTCGAAATCAAATTCAAGGCCGAAATCGTATAGCCCTCAAATAAAAACCCTAAAATCATTCGTTCTCATCTCGATTTCATTCGACAAGGCGGGCTCATTACTGTTTCGCGACTAGGCATTCGAGCATCGCTTCGAGCTTACGGCAGATGAGAGCGCACAGATCGATGTCGCGTACAATTCTAGGCGACGGCGACGCGAAGCACGAGGGAAGGCTCGCGATTTTGGTCGTGGTGATCGCGAGAGGTTCGTCGATGGTGATAGAAGGCGAAGGGCAGTCTAGTGGTGGTCGCGATCGAGATAGTTGGTCGCGATGCTTGGTACGACGAGGCTGAGAAGGTCTCGAGCAATATATGGTAGGTGGTTCTCGAATGGCGATGGAAGCAGTGGACGACGAGTTTCGTGAGTTCGTGGTTTCTGCCAGTGAGGTATATATATTCGTATACGATTTTTCTTCAATTAAAGAAATTTTCTTCCTGTATATTTTGTATATATATAAAAGTTTAAAAATAGGATTTTTAACAGTCAAAGAAATTATGCAGATTTATATATAGTTAGAGTTTCTGTTAGAAAATAATAATAGGTATATATGAAGTTTTGAGAAAAATAAAATATATGCACATCCTAGATCTGCTTGTAATTTTAAATAAGGTATTAGGGTAATTTATTTGATTAATTATTTTAGTTAAAAATAAAAATTGGTTAAGAAAATAAATTTTTCAATAATCGATTATTCGATTTATTTCGAATATTAATAAAGTGGTATACTTGTTTTATACAAGGTCAAAATTTGGAGAAAAACTATCTGGAATAAATTGGATCGCAAAATAAAATGCTAAGGTGAGATTATTTTCTCACTCAAAATATATTTTGTATGACAGTTATTGATTGACTGGTATTGATTGCTATTGGATGTGATAGTAGATATTTTAGGATATATCTATATATAGCAATATATACATATTGGCATATGTATATATTGGATTGATTGATTTCCCGCCTCGTATAGCGGATGAGACCCTATTGCGCCGTTAGTAAGCGGATTTTTATAAAAACCCATATACCGCGATATTCCACCTCGAAGTGGAATGGTATTGTGCTAACGTCTTTGGACGCAGGGAAACAGGTTGGAGGGATCCAACTGGATTCCTCACCAGTAGTTATTTATTTACATGATTGATGTATATTCTGTTATCATATGTTGATATATGATGTTGTTGTTGTGATTGACAAATTGGTGCTGTAGCATCATCGGATTCAAGTTTTGGAATTTAAAAATAACGACCTTTAATTTAAAAGGATTTTTAAAGTGATCTTTGAAATTATACGTTTTATTGAATTGTTGAATTGATTTATTTTAAATAAATAAACGTTTAAAATTTTGAAGTTATAAAAGTTAAGATTTTCGTGAATTATGACCGTAAGGTGATTTTTGAAATAAATAGTTTAAGCAATTTATAAAATGGTTTGAACTGAGATTTTCGAATATTTGTGAACAGTTTATTTAAAAGATTTAAAATGTTGATATTTATAAATTTAAAATATTGGAATTTTAAAATGAGATGATAAGTGTAAAAAATGAAATTTATAGAATTATAAATCGTGAAGATATGGAATTTATAGATTTATAAATTGTGAAGTTATAAAATGGATGAAACTGTAGAATAAGAGATTTATAAGAGATTAACTTATAAATTGGATTTTAGCCTTTAAATGGAATATTGATCGAATTATCAATAAAGAAGATTTATTAAATTGAAGTCGTTAGAAAATAGAAATAGAATTTATAAACGTTGTTTTATAAATTCGAAATCAATTGAATTTGATAAATTAAACATAGAAGATTATTAAAGAAGATATATTCGCGATTTTGGATAGCGAATCTTTATTGAAATAAAATGTGTAGAGATGATTGAAATTGGGTTAAGTGAATTATATTCACGATTTTGGATAGTGAATATATTGTTAAGTAAAATGGATATGGTTTTGGAAAAGTGATATTTGAAATGAAGTTAATTGTTTTAAACGATGTTTTAAAAATATATTGAATATCGAAATCATAGATTTCAACATTTATTGTTGAAATAGACGTTTTCGAGAAATAAGGAAATGATGGACTATAACACTGTTGTTATAGTAAATGATTTCCGAAAGGAAATGGTTTATATAGTATTGGGATTTATATATCTATCTTAAAAATTCGAATCCCTATACTAGTGATTTTGAGTCGTCGTAACGATGTTTTACGTAACATTCGTTTTGACTCAAATGAATGTTGTTATAGTAAATGATTTCCTTAAAGAATGAATATATACTTAATATTGATTTAAGTATATTGAATATTTTCAAATGTTGAAAATAAATAGATTTGCGAAATACTTATTTTTGAATAAGTATGGAAATACTTTTCCAGAATGAAATGAAACGTTTTGAGCTTTTATCTTCTTAAAGATAAATTGAAAATGAATATTGGAATCGATTTGAAAAATCGTATATCAGTAGATATTTTTGAAATATAAATTCACTATGGAATTTATAAAAGAAAAGGGAAGTTGTTTAAAAATAAACGTTGATTTATTTTTGGAAGTGTGGAAATTTTATATCTAGTAAAGATATTTTTGAAGATGAAATAATTTGGAAATTTTTTTGGAATCTGATGATGTCGCGCATCTTTATTGATAGTTAAATAACCGACTATCAATAATTACCTTTAGATAGGTATTTGTTGTGAATTGGATGAATTTGAATGCCACACTTATTTTTGAATAATCGCTCACTATTCGGGTTAGCCGGGAAAGGACCATGGGGTCGTATAACCCATTCCGAATATGTGATACGTCGTTATGAATTGCATTCGAAGACCGGTGTTGAAGACCGGATATTTTTGAAAACGGAAGGATTACCGTCGAGTTACTCTACATCGACTGATCTTCGATTTAGATGTTTTTATCACCCTTAGTGACGGGAAGTCCTGACGTGATTGAAATTATCCGGATATGCAAGGGCTTCGTGAGAAGTGCCTTCGGTTCTGTTCGATCCCGGAACAGACTTGTATGGATTGTGTGTCTGACGTTACAATTTGAGATATAAAGCTGATTTCTTTCAAATACATATCTGTTGGTGGCGGAGAATTTATTCTCTTAGCTTAACACCCTTCTCTGAGACGTACGAGCTCAGAGGTTATGTAGTTGAAATTTATCAGCGATATATCCCAATTTGGTAACGTGGCATACTGAGTGTTGCTGTGAAATGATCAGTGTTTGATCATTTGTGATATGATCATTTGTTTGATCTTATATCTGTGTGATCATAGGTTGATCATTTTGTTTGACCCGAAGCAGGGCTTTTTGAGAAAGCGTAGCTTTGTGGACGAGACTTCGTCGAGCCTCACACCCCAGAAATGGTCGAAACAGGAAGGATGCAGCAAGGTTCTAGGGAGTAGCGCCCCTTAGTGTATGTCATTCCTTCTGGATAAAGGTGGTATCATGGTATGGAGCCCAGATACTTAACCTCTGTGGTTGCTGCAAATTTATTACTTTGTGGTTTGTTGGAAATCGGGGATCCTCGGGAAGATCGGTGACGATCGGGGGATGGCATACGCGTGTCAGTAGTTACCTATTTTTGCAGAGGTAACCCGGCCTTGTGTTGGCAGAGATCCGGTTAGGTTCTCGGGTCGTCTATTCCAGGGACGTACCCATCGTGGAAAAGGAAGTTCCTTAGCCTGACCATTTGTTGGAAATCCAAAGAAACAATACGAGCCTTTACGATTTCAATTGTATAACCTGTCTCCTCAGGAGGCAGCTATAGCAGGCATAATATAATGGTACCTATGCTGGCTAAGATTTATATTCTACTTTCGAAATGTTTTCCACTATGCACTAATAATAATATCCAAAATGATTTGATTTTTGCGTAGTAAGCATCTTTGACTAACATAAGAAGAAATCTCCTCCAAGTCTGCGTTTGCATTGTGTGTGTGGTGGGAGGTCTTATGGTAGTTTCATTTTCCAAAAGCATTTCGAATTGACTTTAAAAATTATTTTGTTGTTATAAAGAATAACTGTTTTACGATCTCACACCAGTCACCATGACTGACTCGGAGTTTATTGTTCCCTTCTAAACTCTGGGTGCCCACCAATTTCCACACGGGCAGCCTAGAGTTATATTATCAGGATATTCTGGATATTCTGGAGCTTTGGAAGCAAGCTGGATGACGAGACGTAGTATTTGTATCTGATAGTATTTATTCCGCTGTGTATTCTGTATGAGGACAAGTTTATATAACTGTCCATTGTTGTATATTGACTCTGATGATTGATGTATGTATAAAATAATATAGTTCTTTGTTTTAAAGATTATTCATTCATTTATTATATATTGTTCCGCTGCGATATGTGAGCTTCTGATATTGTTTTCTGTTTCTGCTCTTGTTCTGTTGTTGTTCTTCTTTCTTTTTCTTCTATCTTCTTCTTCTACCTTTTTCTTCTTTCTTAAAACCATAACTTTTCGGGTTTCCGGCATTCGATGGCTCAGCAGTCGATAAAGTGAGTATCGATGTTGAATTTTCGAAAGTCGAAAATTTTCGGGATGTTACAGGTTCCAAAAAGATAATTATTAGGAAATTATGTTCAAAGTATGGATTTTCTTATTTTGTAGTTCGCACCACCTATTTCTATAATATAAATAAATATGGATCTCTTTTTCCGCTTCAAGGTTGTATAAATAAAGGGTTTAAATTGTAAGTTTTGTTTCCTAGAAATAGAGGTGGTAATTCCATTGTATTAATGTAAATGAAGTTTGGTATATTTTCATTTTTGAATATATATACAAGGCTATTTTGTCTAGTTAAGGTATTAGCTATTTTATAAATTACTGTATGTAACGGGCTTGAACGGATATGGAAGTTTTGGCATTTTAACAAATAGCGTAGGAAGAAAAATCTTAGAATAAGAATATTTTACGCAGACTTAGGAATATTTAGTTAGCCTAAATTACATACATATAAGTATATTAATAACATATAAATATATTAATAGTGTATTAATAATAACATATTATTTATTTCTTTTGGAATTAATATATTAGTAAATACCATAAAATCACATAGGAAGGAAGTTAAGGTTAATTGTGGAAATTAATCCATAATTAAAGGCAAAATAAGGAGTTTTCCTTATATAGCCTTAATTCGTAAATGCGGTGAGATATTATAATATGTAAGGAGTGTAGAAATATAACTTAATTATAAGAATCCGAGGTCAACCAAATGTACACAGAAGTCTACCCAGTTAATCTGGTTACCAGCAACGTGACTTTGGAATTGATGTGAGACATTGTCTATAACAAATACCCATAGTGGATGCAGGGTGTCCCAATTCTGTAAGGTAAGCCTGTCTAGCTAATCTGATTGCCAGCATATATGAATGGTTGGGTTAATGTGAAACATCATGATTTGGGTACGGATCATACGTCAGATATCCTAGTAAGGGCCTGCTTTTGAATTGAAGGTATTATCTATTGTAAGGGTCGCCTTCTTCCCACTCAAGAATTATTAAATGGTTGGGGTTATCTTTTTTCTTTTAGGTACGATAGTGGGGAATCTTTGGAAGGGGCCTACTTTGGGATTAAAATATTAAGTGGCTATTGTAGGGTCTTCTTTTTCCATAAAAGATATATTAAGTGGCATGTTGAGATTTCTTACGATGTTAGTTAGGAAGTACCAGAAAAGGGTTCGCCTTGGGTATATGTATTAAATAATGGGGATATGCTTAGGGTATAGGTATTAAATGATCAAAGTCTTCCTAATTACCATTAAAGAGGTATTACATGGCTTTGATTCTTTTCTCGCATTGTTAGGGCATGATTGACAGTAGTTGCATTGCACCCATTTTAAAGTTATGATGTTGGACTGGAAGAGCTTTAGCAGCTTACAGTTGTAAGTATACTTGGTAGGATATAGTATAGGATGCGCATTACATATCTAAATGACACTACCCAAATACTATTATGGTAAGACCCGAGTTTCATTCACCAGACATTGTTGTTCTAACTCCATCCTCATTACAACTTATAGGTTAAGAGGAACGATGCTGATAGAGAAGACGAAGGTAGCAGTGAAAAT
This sequence comes from Allium fistulosum, assembly GCA_030737815.1. NCBI lineage: Eukaryota > Viridiplantae > Streptophyta > Magnoliopsida > Asparagales > Amaryllidaceae > Allium > Allium fistulosum. The sequence continues at coordinate 946,478,500 of CM060905.1, forward strand.
TTATGGTAGCTTATCTATTTATCTATGATTTTGATATATTCTAATGTACCCAATTTCAAACATATGGTTGTTATTTTGAGATATTGTATTATGAATATTTTCGGATGATACATCATATTTCCAAGATTTGAATTTTTTTGAAATGGGTACTTATTTTTGTTATTATATTTTGTCCCTTCCATTGTGAGATTTCGATAGCATAGATAGATATCTCTGTATATTGTTCATTTCATCAATTTTACCAACCAACAACCAGCTTTGGAATGGGCCTACAGTTTGATGGGTTTTAATTGGGTTGAATATTAAGCTCGTTTCGAAGAGGGTTGTTACATTTTGTATCAAAATTTAGGTTATTCGATCAACGGGGATAGGCATACTTAAAAGTGTGTATTTGTTATATTTGAAAGTATTTTTCAAAACCCTACTATGTACATACATATAATTTTGTTAACTTATGTAAACATACTTGGCATATCTTTGTTTTAGCATATAATACTATCTTAGGAAGTTGTAGCTAAAAGCTCAAACCTACATAAAGTTGACTATGGTTGAAAACAATAGCTTAGAGGTTGGGAACCCCTCCACTCAAGAAATATCCACCATTTGAGGAATGCCAAAATGGTTCAAGCAATACCTAAGGCATGTGGGCAAGTTCCCATTCCCCAACAAGTTACCCTAGTTGCTCCGCCTACTGAAGCATCAGACCGCTCAATAGACTTCCTCAAAATGTGTAAAGATTTCCAAAATATGGGAGAACGGGTGTATATGGGAGCTGAAGATTTTGTTGAAACAAAGGCTTGGATTAACGATTTTGAACGTATATTTCAGGAGCTTGGATGAGAAGACTGGATCAATAGGAGGATGGATGCATGATATTTAAAGGGAGAGGCACTGGATTGGTGGCGCATTGTAGTTGAAGAGAATGCAGAGGAAGAGATTACTTAGGCTAAATTTAGGGCTTGCTTTGAGGCATGTTTCATGTCCAAAGCTGAGTTTAGATTGAAATTGGAGAAGTTTATACAACAGAGGCAAGGAGACTCCATATTGAAGGAGTATGTCAGTAAGTTCATAGAATTGTCTATGTTTGGATTGAGTCTGATTGGTCTACTTAGAGAGCTTCTTTTGACATAAATTCTCGCAGGAGCCACCTTTGAGATGATAGTTGAAAATGGCCTTGCTTCAAACAGTTGGTACTGAGGAAAAGGAGAAGGTAGGACATGTGCAAAGTCAAGATGGAGCTAAGAAAGGAAGATTTTGGACAGACAAGAAAGCCAAGTGATAGATCAAGAAAAATGGTATGACATATCGTAGATATCAAAAGAAGGGACATGTTGCTAAGGACTGCAAGGTGAATTTAATGAAGGAGGATTCAAGGGGAGATGATATCACTGCCATGAAGAGGCACTCTACAAGAATCAATATCCAAAGCTAGCAAAGGAGGGACAAAGTGGGCAAGCTTATGCCATTGAGGCCATACCTATCACAAGTAGACCTTATCCTAGAGACAAAGGAAAGGCTACATTGGAAGATACAACTATTATCTTCAAATTTAATATTCATAACTTATTTGACTCAGGAGCATCACATTCATTAATAGCTAGAAATGTAGTCAAATCCTAGAGTCTAAAAACCCAAGTTCTCACCAATCCAATAGATGTATCAAATCTTATTAGGAGGTCGATGCACCTTTCTATTATTTATAAAGACCTCGTTGTGGATATATGTAACATTGGCTTTACCTGTAATGCATATATTCTTGGTTTTAAGGGGTATGCGCTTATCCTAGGGATGGATCGGTTATCTTACTACGAGGTTATCTTAGATTGTCATAGGAGGATACTTTGGTTAAGGACTTGAAAGGGGCGAGATATCGATGTTTGTTGTGCACCCAATGCTTAGTCGAGTTATGCTTTATATTCTCTTAGCCTATCACAAGATGAGCTCTCATCTATGATCGTAGTCCGAGACTTTCCAAACATTTTTGAAGAAGTCTCTAGTCTCCCACCTCGAAGGGAGATTGAGTGTAGGATTGATTTGGAGAAGGACGCTAGACCTATCGCGCTGTCATTAAGGCATATGGCCCTTAAATAAAGGCAAGAGTTGGATAAGAAAATTTCAAAGCTATTGCAGAAAAGATTTATTTGTCATAGTACTTCACAATAGGGAGCACTTGTTGTCTTTACCACTAAAGCAGATAACTCTTTAAGGCTATGCATTGACTATCGGGATCTTAACAAGCTGACCAAGAAAAATAGGTGTCCCTTATCTATAATAGATGACTTATTTGACCAGCTGGTTGGAGCCGAAATTTTTTCTCAATTGGACTTAGCCACCAGATTTAACCAATTGAGAATAGCTCAGGATAACAAGCTGAAGACTGCTTTTCTCACTCCCAACGGAGTGTATAAATGGGAAGTAATGCATTTTGGGTTGACGAATACCCCGCATACTTTGTAAATTCGATGAGTAGAGTCTTTAAGGGCAACTAAATAGGTTCATCCTAGTAATCGTAGGCTTCTAGTATTCTCTAAAAGTGAAGGTAAGCAAGAAAGTCACTTAAGGGAGGCACTAAGGACCTTGAGAAGGTACCGACTAAAAGCCAAATTCTCAAAGTGCAACTTTTGGAAGAAGGAGGTGAGATTTCTCGGTCATATTTTCTTCGAGAAGGGATTTTCTGTTCACTCTGCAATGGTGGAAGCTATTGGGTTGGTGGGTTGTTATAGGAAATTCATTAAGGACTTTGCAAAGATAGTGGTCCCACTGACTCGTTTAACCAAGAAAAATTTAACTTTTGCATAGGATGAGAAATGCACGGAAGCATTTGAGAGGTTAAAGGAGCTGTTGACTAATGTGCCATCACTTACAATTCTTGATGGGATGAAGCCTTTCATGATTTACACTAACGCATGCAGTACGGGGCTAGGAGCCGTTCTTTTGTAAGAAGGTAGAGTGATAGTATGCAAGTGGGTTATTGAAGGACCATGAGAAGAGGTACCCAACTCATGATTTAGAGTTGACAGCTATCCTTTTTGCTTTAAAGATGTTGAGGCACTATCTATGGGGAGATAGGTCTGAGTTATTTAACGACCACAAATCCCTTAAATACCTATTTTCCCAAAAATATTTGAATGTTAGGCAATAGCGATGGATGGAGTTTATAACATCGTATGACTTTGAGATATACTACACCCCAAAAAAGGAACGTTCATGCCGTTGCCCTTAGCCGAAGGCTTGCTACTCTTAGTGCTATACATGAGTGGAAGCAGTTGGTGTTCCTCTCGAATTTCAATTTCCAACCGCCAACAGAACCTACTCTAGGCATTTGGCAGCGATGGAAGTTAGGCCAATGTTGATGGACCGCATCGAGCAAGAACAAAAATAAGATGCTACAATAATAGATATTTTAGTCAAGCTAAGCAGAGGAGAACATTTCCCTACATTGGTAGATATGTAATAGACAAAAGGGGATGACTGAGGAGAGATGGACACATATGTGTTCCAATGGTGGAGAAAGCTTTAGAGAAAGTGCTAGCAGAATGTCACCATTCTAAGATTACTATTCTCCCTGGTGGAGATATAATGTATAGGGATATGAAGTAGATTTTCTATTAGCCGGGAAGAAAAGGGTAGTGGAGTATGTCTTTACGTGTTTGACATGCCAAAAGATAAAGAAGGAACAAGGGAAGCCTGGAGGACTGTTATTACCGTTAAAGGTGCCGATTTGGAAGTGGGAGAATATATCAATGGACTTTATTGATGGGTTTCCTAGGAGCCAAAGACGCAATGAATCCATTTAGGTTACAGTGGACAGACTCACTAAAAGTGTTTGCTTTATTCCCATAAGGAGTAATAGGACTGCAGCATCTCTAGTGCAACCATATATTAGAAAGGCGGTACGACTGCATGGGGTTCCAGTTAGCATTGTTATTGATTGTGATCCCTTATTCACTAGCGAATTTTGAAGGAGTTTGTAGTCAGCTTTAGGAATGACGTTGAACCTTAGCATCGCTTAGCACTCGGAGACCGATGGTCGAACGGAATGGGTGAATTGAATTTTGAAAGATTTTTTAAGAGCTTGCATCATGGATTTTGGAGGACACTTGGCGTGACAACCCGATTTTTCATGGCAAATATAATCGCTATAAAATGCAAAGTCGAATTGTTATAAACAATTTGAATAATATACAGAGAGCTATATAAACCAACTAACTCAATTTTCAAAATCTCACAGCGGAAGGAAATAAACATAATATATTTCAAATATCAAATCATAACCCAGTACACATGATCAAATCCAAATCCATGTACATAAATACATCATATACTAATACTATCAAGTGATAAATATAACACACTATATACATAAGCAAAGCCATCATCACCCACACTGTCAATGTCACTCAAGTTTACCATCATAACCTATAAATGCATAAATAAAAAGGAACATAGGAGGAGGGGGTGACATGTGTCTGGTGAGTGAAAAACACTGCTAAGAATATACTACAGATATGATCACATTACATTATATAAAGGCTACATCTAAACAAAGACGTACCTCAACTTGTCTCACCTGCATTCAAAAAGTTAGCTTGACATGATAACATAATATGTGGGCCTAAACTACTTTATGAACAATGACACCATAACATAGCACAACATAGCATAGAATGTATGAATTAGTTAAACACAGATTAACCCGTAAACGAGCAATGATTAGGTAAACATAGCCTAACCATAACCAGTTAAACATAGACTGATATAGATGGGAATTATGTTAGATAAACATGGTCTAACATGACATGAACATAGAGAACTGGGTAAACAACGACTAGTTTCAAATGCACTAGCATAGTTAAACAATACTAACACTCGAACACCCACCTATACACACGTACCAATTTATTATACAACGCTTGGTAAGCACCCATATAAACATCTTATGAGATTCTCATTTCCTATATAAACCCAAAATGATAAATGATTGGTATTCGATTCGGCCTTACACGGGCCTTGGTTTTACCTACCAATTGCAGATTGCACCTGTCGACCAGTGGGAATACATCGATGGACCGGTAAATGTCCCAGGCAGAAAATTCAACCTATGGTCTGACACCATTTCTCTACCTATCTTTTCCAAACTTCATCTAGATCATTATATTTTCGATTTCTGAAGTAATCTACATGTTTAAGGAAATATACTACACATTTCTATCTACCCAATCTTCATGGAATCATTCTATTGGTTCTCTTTACCCAATTTTAACCATTTTAACATTTAAACACTATCAGTCTAACTTAATCCATTCTATTCATCACTTAGACATTACTGAGGATTATTATCATTTATATTGTTTCAGATATGATTTACATTCCATTCACATACATATTTATTTAATTATTATCCATAATAGTAATTATAGAATGGTATAATCATATAGGCATTATTAGCGAATGAGATGGTTTCCACTAACCAATTTACGCCCCCAAGCTCAAGAATTTGCTTAATTGCTCTCCGATTCCTCTTTGGCTAGAAACACGGTCCTCCAAAGATCCTCTAATCGCTAAATATATGTTATAATCAGACTCCTCTTCTCGCACTGATTTTTTAGTATATTTATTTGTTGAATTTAATTACGGATTGGAAAAGTTGTGAGAAGACAAAGGAAGAGGGTTAAGAGAGTAATAGAGTTAGGAAGAAGAAAATGAAAAGTACGCATATTTTCAGAAACTAAATAAGAGAGGCAAGCAGCCGCTCAAATTTCAAATTTAAACCTTAATGGGTAAGCCTGTTTCAAAACACGCAATCCAAAAACCCGAGCAACTTCTTTACAAGGACTACGATCTAGATAAACCAATATACAATTCTGACCAGAAAAACAAGATCTATGAAATGGAATACGTCCCATTGTCTAATTCCAATGTTTGTAAAATTACCGTTTTGCCCTTCTTATTTAAAATTCATAAAATAACCTTTATATTAGTTTCTAAAAATTTATGTGGTATTACATTGGGAGCACCATTTACCCTTGGTGGAGTTTCAAATAAAATAATAGTTACCAATCAATGATTGCCATGGAACCCTATGAAGTCTTCTACGGGAGGCCTATAAAATTGCCAAATTATTGGTGGGAAACCACCGACAAATTCTATTTGGACCAAAATTGATCCGCGAGATCTTGGAAAAGATAGAGATGATTAAGCAACGAATGATAGCCACACTAAACCATCAAAATTCCTATGCTGATAAGCAAAGGAAGGAACTAGAGTTTGCGGTAGGAGACATGGTGTTTGTTAAGGTTTCCTCTTAGGAAGGTTATGGAGTTTGCGGTGGAGAAACTTGCATATTGAGTACAACTTCCGGATAAGTTAGCAAGAGTCCATGACTTCTTTCGTGTTTTGCACTTGAGGAAATGTCTGCACGACATTATCACTATATTAGAGCCTGATCGGTTAGAAGATGTTGAGATGAAGCCGATAGCACCCATGCCACCACACGTATAGTGGAGCACAAAACAAGTAAACTTCATAACAAGGAAATTAGGCTAGTCCGAGTACAATGAGGAAATGACCCAGTGGAAAGCACATGGGAAACTGAAGAGAAGATTAAGGCATCTCACCTTAAGCTTTTCTCTGGTAAACTTTCTCTCTCCAAAACTTAGTATTGCATAGATTTTGGTTGCACGATGGTTGCTAGATTGAATGGTAGAAGATGGTTGCCACACTTTTTACTATTATTTTTGCACCCATGTAGAATCTAATGCATATATAGGATGCTTGCATACAAGCCTATATGTCATGATCTTACATTCTCACTAGGAATAAGCTCACCTATAATATGTTGCATACATAATCACATTGCATTTTTGGTTGAATAGATGGTTTTGTAGATAATTTCGTTGTATAACATGGTTTTAGAGTGCACGTTACACTATTAGTCCCTTAGGATTTCGGCGATGAAATCCTTTTTAGATGTAACACCTCATAAAAATTAATATAAAATTAACAAATTAAAATAAGGCTAAAATATAATTTCACAAACAACTGAATATGGCCACGAAAGTTACACCGTTGCATTCGTGGTGATTTTCCGATCAACTTTCATATGTAAAATTTTGCGATCGGAGTTCAAATGGAAAAGTTATAAACGTTTGAAATTTTTTAATTTAAAATAATTCTAACGAATTCAAAATTTAAAAAGTAAATAAAGTTAACATTTGAAATTAAAATGGTAATAAATAATTTAACGTTAGGGTAACTAACGTTAAAGAAAACATTAATGGTAGAGGGGAAAGTAGGAAGGGAATAAATATTAAACGGCAAATATTAAATCATGCTCAAAACAGGAGACCGATGGATCCCCTTCTTTGGGCCGATCGACCGCTAGTAGTCAACCGCCTATGAAGGAGTGGTCGACCGATAAATACATGGCGGCTAAGGCTAAATTAGGGTAGGAGCGGCTCGGATTCTATTATTTCAAACCGACCTAAATCCTATAGTTTTGGAATGTTCTAACCACAATAAATAAGAGGCTGGCCCCTCACTTTTATTCACAAAATATTTGGAAGACTAGTGAAAATCCATCAGTCTTCTTCCTCAATTAGATTCAAGAATTTTGACCCAAATCCAAGGAAAAAAGGTTATAAGTTTATAGATATTAATGTTGTACTATTCTTATTCTTTCCCAAACTTTGAATTCTGAATCTGAATAATATACAATTGAAATGTTGTATATTTCCAAAAGAAGAAATATGAAGAAGCAGTTAGGCAAGAGCGTGAATCAAATCCAAAGGAGAGTAGGAAACTTTTTGTGAGTTGAAATCTTTGTTTTTCACATTTTAGTAGTTTATGTAGTAAAATTTTGGATTTGTTTTTTGCCTTAGGGAATTTTATATGTAGAAAACCTAAACCGTAAAGCCCCTAAAATTCTCTTAAATAAAATGTCTATTAATCGGGTTTTTAACCCAGCAGAATTCAATAGGAGTTAGAACTTAGGGACTATGCCAGAATGAATTAAAACTTGAACAACGCATCCAAAAGAATAAGAAAAAAGCACTCAAGAAGAATTACCCAAAAAAATCCACAAATGAGATTGATTGCCAAAGATTCATTACCCATGGATTGCTAGCGATCCATAAGGAAGCTTCATGGGTTGTTCAAGCCTCTTGCATCATGAATCAATATCTCTTCTAAGTACGTTTGCCAAGTTTCATAGCCTTCCAAGCAACCTAATCCGAGAAGTAAATACCCATTTGATTCTATTCATAGTTCAATCCAACCTGTGCATGAATCATCATCAAAACAAGGAAATTAGCCACAGAATTATATGGAGAGCACCTACATAAGGCAGGGAGTGAAACCCAAAGGAAGAAGCCCAAAAATCCCTTAAGTACATGGATCGCTAGCGATCCATGCACCATGGATCGCTAGCAATCCATCACATTATTTTGGATCATTATGAAATTTTCAAAGAACCTTTGTATCATCGAGTGTAGGCTTCTGGCAAAGCGGCCTAGCCCGATTATTCTCCTGTACCTATAAATACAATCCTACTTGCAACATAAAGAGGATCCTTTGGACCGACTACTAGAACTCTAAAGATATTATTCTTCACTCTTCTCCTCCCATACAATAGTCGTCTAAGGGTTCACTTGATTCTCCAGTGAACTCTTGACTTGATCTAACTTAGAAGATTCAATCATGTTGTAATCTAATTCAACTTGTAACAGTAGTCAGTTAATAGAAAGTTATAAAGTGGACGTAGGCTTCATTAACAACCGAACCACTATAAAATTCTTTTTGTCTTTTTGCTCTATGTCTGCTTTTTTACATTTATTTTCCATATTATTGCTCTATAAGAACAAGGCTGCTGCTTTCAAACTCTATCCAGGGTGTTGGTGCATTTTTTGGGATAACATTTTGGTTCTTTCACTGAGAACCATAAATGTAGATGTAGATCTAGCTCTCTACTTTGGATCAGATAGGTCCAGAAGTTAGATCATCAAATTCTACTTGGAAGATTTGTTGTTGAAAACCAATGGCACCAGGGAGGAAGAGAACGACCTCCAAAAGAACCCTAGGAGCTACTATTGCTAGTGCAGAAACAACTCCTTGGAAAGTAGAAGTCAACAACCCTAAAAACTTGTAACTTAGAGCTAACACTGAAGATCAAGTGCCAGGATCCTCTACTCAGCATGAAGTTGTGACTAAGGGCGAATTGAACCAGATGGTTGATGAAACTAACCATAAAATGGAAATCAGTCCAAAGGCTCTTGTGGATAAATGCTCTCTTAGAACTCCAATCGCTAACTACTCCTAAAACGGCACCCGAAGCCGTGGCTGCTATGGGGCAAGAGCTTTCTTTTGTTTCTAGCTCAAGTAGAAGAAACATAAAAAAAAGCAAAAGGAAGTAATGGGTGGAGCTCAAGGCATCACAATAGTGGAAAATGGTAATATTTCACCCACTATAAAAGCGCCTACTACAAACCTGAACTTAAGAGTGAAAACTCTACGGGAAGACATACTAGTAGCTAATACTGACTCTGAGGAAGGTGAGCAACTTAAGGATGGAGAATTGAACTCAAATGATCAATCTCCACCCGAAAGACCAACAGCCTGCTAATGGACCTCTGTAGAAGTGACTCACTCAAAGACTGGAGAGCCTAAGCTTCAGCCAGCCAACCAAGACCATTTGCAAAGTCAAACACTTGGCACAGCTACTGATAGCCGACCTATGGATGAGCGGACAAGTGAGGCGTACATTGCGAACATGGTCAGATGCTTGAGGGAAGAAAGTAAAGGTAGAAAGGATAATGATTCGGGTTCCACTTTGAGCTGAACTCCCTTCACCGATAGTATCCTGAGGGTAGAGTACCCCAAGAATTTCACCATGCCATCAACTATGCCCTCCTACAATGGAACCACTGACCCTCAAAAGCACTTGTATAAGTACATTTGGAATATGGATGGAGCAAGTGCAACAGATGCAGTTCATTGCAGATGTTTCTCCATCTATTTGGAAGGAGTTTCCTCCATGTGGTTTACTAGAATCCCTCCACAATCTATCTCAACCTTCGACGAGCTAGCGAGGAATTTCTTGAAACAATTTAGATTGCACCCGACTTAGCCAAAGGACATGATGTATCTATTCGGTTACTTCCAAGGACTTAACGAATCACTAAAATCGTTCATGAACCGCTTTGACACAGCTTTACTAAAATTAGCAATCCAAATGCGGATACGATTTTTGTGGCATTAGTCTGCTCGATCCATCCTGAGACAGATTTTAGGATGGATTGAAATGAAGCAACCAACCACCATAAAAGAACAAATCTAAAGGCTGGTCGATACTTGAGATCGGAAGAGGCAAATATGTTAGGAGGTAAAAATACTGATATGAGATCAAGTGAATCAATTTAGAGTAATGTGGAGGTCAATCAAAATGGCAAGAATTCTAAAGTAACTATTGGAAAAGATAGGAACCACAAAAGGAAGAACTAGGATCAGAACACCGAAAAGAGCAACGGAGGGGAAAAGAAATTCAAAGGTCTGAAACGTGGAGAATACACTCCGTTGAATGATAGCTTGGAGAATATTTACATGGCAACTTAGGGAATAGAAGAGTACCCAAAGCCGCCTTGGAAAGAAGAGTCATAGAAATAAAGGAAATCGGGGAAGTCTTGTCGCTTCCACGAAACCCACAGCCATAATACAAACGAGTGTCGCCATTTGAAGAACATGACTGAAGAATTGATTAGAGAAAACAAGCTCCAACAGTATGTGAAGAAGCCCCGAAATTTCGATCAGCCAACCAGACCTTATGCCCTTAACACCCAAGGAAACCAATTTGAATCTAGTGGAGATGGATCCAAACGAGCTGAATAGAGACTTGTCATCAATACCATTTCTGGAGGTCCTCATCCGGCATAGAAAAGTTGGGGCAAGATCAAAAGATATGCTAGTTCACTCAAACATGCTTCAAAGAAAACTTTCTTTGCAATGGAAGAAGGGACCCCCACTAAACAACAGAGGATTCTCACTGATGACATCGTATTCCAAAACCGGGATAGTGAAAGAATAAAAGCTCAAACTTTTGATCTAATGGTGGTAATGATAGGAATTGGACCCGCTGTCATAAGTCAGGTGTTGGTTAATACCGAAAAATCCGTAAAAATTCTTTTTCGACATATGTTAGACCAAATGAAGCTTAACATGAAGGATGTCTCTGCGTGCCGAACAAAAATTCAAAGATTCACTAGTCATCCACTACAACCAGTTGGCACAATCAATCTGCCTGTTGAACTCGGAACAGGAGATCAGAGAGTGGTTATTGCCTAAACCTTTGTGATAATTGACGAGATCTCGGCTAAATGCATTCTTGGGACAGGTGACTCTCGTCGATTTCCAAATTATCCTGGTACAATATTGTTTCACTATGAAATTCCCTATAAAAACAAGAGTTGGAGTGATAAAAGGACACCAGTGTGTCGCAAAGGAATGCTACATCGTTGAATTGCATGAAATAAGAAAGAAAGAAAAGGGGAAGAGTATGGAGAAAACTCTCCACATTCGCAAACCGTCAACATAACAACTACAGAACTACCCCTGGCTTGGGGATCACAGCTGATTCGATAAGGCAATAGAACCTAGAAGAGTTTAGAGGAGGAACAGATAGCATCGACATAGAATAAGGTGCCTTTCTCTATAGACATGGATGATCCGACATGAGTATTAAAAATAGGATCATATCTTGGAACCAAGACGCGACAAGAATTAGTCAAGTTTCTTCGCACCAATCTGGACGTGTTCGCTTGGATGCATTTCGATATGTATGGGATATCGCCGAAGGTAGCATGCCACATCCATAATATCCATCCCAAGTACACTCCAGTGAGGTAGAAGAGCCGCACCCTGGGACCATAATGGTCTGCTGCATTAAGAGAGGAAATGGATAAGCTGTTAGAAAACGACTTCATCCGCGATGCAACCTATCCCGTATGGGTGTCAAATCCTTTTCTAGTGAAGAAGTCCAATAGGAAGTGGTGGACTTTTATTAATTACTCAAAGTTGAACAAAGCTTACCCAAAGGATAACTTCCCATCGCCCAAGATCAATCAGCTTGTTGATGCCAGGGCAAGCCACGAGCTACAATCGTTTATGGATGCCTACTCTAGATACAACCAAATCATGATGCATGAACCCAATCAAGAGAATACTAGTTTCATTACCGACCTTGGATTAACCTATTATCGATTCATGCTCTTCGGAATAAAGAATGCAAGGGAAACCTATCAATGACCAGTAAACACAACGTTCAAAGATCAGATCGGGAAACCGATGGAAGTATACGTGGACAACATGCTTGTAAAATCATACGTATCAGAGAATCACTTAAACAATCTTGCAGAGATGTTTGAAATATTCTAGAAATATGGAAATAAGCTCAACCCGTTGAAATGCTCTTTCGGCGTTGCTTCTGGAAAATTCCTTGGTTTCATCATGAATGCTAGCGGCATACTGGCATTGAAGCTAATCCGAAATAGATTACCGCACTAAGGAATGTCAAAACCCGTATAACCAAAAAGGAATTACAAAGTCTAAATGGAAAGATCATAGTGCTGAGCCGATTCATTTTCCAAGCGACTAACAAATGCATACCATTCTTTGATGCATTAAAGAAGGGAATGAAGAATTTCGAATGGAATGAAGCCTGCCAAATGGCCTTTGAAGAATTACTCCATCATATGGAACCCCCATCTGTCTTATCCAAGCCAATAAATGAGGAAGATTTTTTCGTTTATCTCGTTGTGTCGACCCACGCTCTAAGTGCAACATTGGTACATGAGGAGGCTAGGGTCCAGCGATGCATCTACTACATCAGTAAGCGGTTCACCGGAGTTGAAAAGAATTACCCGAAGTTGGAAAAACTCGCCTATTGCTTCTTGATCACGTCGAGGAAGCTATGACCATACTTCCAGGCTCATCCCATCAATTTGTTGACGAATCAACCTATGAAACAAGTGTTGTATCTCCCAGAGACATTGGGTTGACTTGTGAAATGGGATATCGAGTTAAGCTAATATGAAATCACTTATCACCCTCGAAGAGCTATCAACGAACAGGTACTGGTAGATTTCATGATCGAATTTACCGAGCGGACGATAAAGAAGAAAGCACTTCAGACATGATGCCAAAGTGGAAGTTGTTTGTTGATGGTGCATGAAATGAATCCTATTCAGGTGTAGGGGTAGTACTAAGAACCCCCAAAGGATGATATGTTTGCTACACTCTAAGATTGGATTTTCCTACCACCAACAATGAAGCAGAATACGAGGCTTTGATGGTAGGATTAAAAATCGTTAAAGAATTAGGAATAAAAGCTATGCATATTTATAACGATTCTCAGCTAATCATCTTCTAAGTGAAATGGGAGTACCAGGTAAGGGGCAACCTCACCCTCTATATATCGAAAGTGCGGGAATTACTGCAGGACATTGAGCACTATAGTTTAGTTCATATTCCGAGGGAACATAATATGCAAGTGGATCACCTAGCCAAAATAGCCAGCTCCGGAAATGCTCAGTCAATGGGACTGGCCCTAGTTAAAATGCTTACATCACCTAGCATAGATGATATGTATATCAATTGGATTATGGAAACTGTAGAGTAAGAGGAATCATGGATGAAGCCGATCAAAGATTATCTGATTAAAGGTACACTCCCTAGGGATAGAACGAGCGAAAGAAGCTACTTCGAAAGCACCATGGTTTGTCTTCCAGGATTGAATTCTTTACAGGAGGGGATTCTCTACTCCTTTACTCAGATGTGTAACCAATAGCAAAGCCAAAAGGATCCTCAGGTAAGTCCATGAAGGCAACTATGGAAACCACATTGCAAGGCATGCTCTAGCAAAGAAGATCCTTCGATATGGTTACTTCTGGCCTTCCATCAACCATGATGCAGCAGACTATGCCAGGCAATGTGTGCAATGGCAAAATTTCGCAAAAATTCAGAGAACTCCATCCATAGTACTTACGCCAATGGGTGGCCTATGGACTTTCATGGTCTGAGAAATTGACCTGATCGGTGTGCTCCCAATTACTAAAGGAGGAGCCAATTATTCTATCATTGCTATTGATTACTTCGCAAAATAGGCCAAAGCGGAACCATTGGCTACTAATACCACTAAGAAAGTAATTAATTTTGTCACTAAAAATATTATTTGCGGGTTTGGAGTGCCATAGAAAATAATCACAGATAATGGAACTCAATTCGAAAGCGCTAAATTCAAGGACTTTTGCAAGCATTTTTGTATCAAAAAGAGTTTCTCCACAGTGGTACACCCTCAAGCAAATGGGCAAGTGGAGGCGGAGAACAAAATCATTAAGTCCACCATCAAGAAACGGCTGACGAAAGTCAAAGGAAACTGGGTTGATGAGTTCCCACTTGTACTATGGGCTTACCGAACAACACATAAGTTAGCAACTGGACACTCGCCATTCGCCCTAGCATACGGATCCAAAGTAATCCCGGTCGAATTGGAAGTTCCCTCTCATCGGAAATGACACTTCAATCAAAAAGAGAACGAGCAGCTCCTGCTCGAGTCACTTGATTTGATTGACAAGAAATGGGTAGAAGCCGTGCTAAGGACCGCGGCTCCCTAAAAAAGGGTAACATGACACTTTAACTCAAAGGTCTGCAATAGTACTTTCGAAGTGGGAGATCTCATCCTAAAACGGATCTATCTGATTACAGGAACATTCGAACCAAATTGGTAAGGGCCTTACTCAATTGGGAAAAAGCTCGGAGATAGCACTTTCAAGATGACCACAGTCGATGGAATTCAGATTCCCTATGCTTGGAACAGCGACTCGCTCCGGCATTACCTTATATAGCTTTTATCTATGTATTTCCTATTTTTGCAAATAAGCTGCCCGACTACACTGGGGGCATTGTAAATAGGCAGAATTTGCTCTGTTGTTGGTTTTATCAATGAAATCTCTATAGTTTCTTGAATAGATAAAACTATGTTCATATTAACTACTCGCTGAGTCGACAAAAGTAAAACGACTCAAAATCATTCCTTAGCTGCTTTGGAAAGTGAAACCACACCCAAGTACGCACCGACTACTCACCAAGTTGATGAAAGTAAATCGAATCAAACCCAAAAGCCGCACATTTCGTAAGCCGCGCACTCTCAAAAGCCGAGCATTTCGTAAGCCACACATTTCATAAACCACGCATGCCTTGCTTGATGTTGCCTTGGCATCATTAGCAAACCGTTAATATTTTTTAAGTATAGGTATTGTCCCGACAACACCGGGAAACTTGTATATTGCAGGACTAGAAAGGATCGACTCCCACTATAAAAATGAATCGATGTGAGTCCAGCAATGTCTCAAAACCAGAAATCGGCAATGAATTTCGATTATTGACATTCGAGTCACAATTTCTCGAAGATAAGAACCGCAGAGTAAATTTGGCTATAGACATCGAAGGAGTCAGTCGAATCAACCAGTTATTTATCAAGTGCTCGGAGTAAACTACCTTATAAAGTGGGGGGGGGGCACACACCAACGCTTAGTTAAAAGGAAAACTATTCCAGAGTCTTGTTATGCCGAACAACGAATTTTGGCAATCAAAACATATCTAGTTGTAAAACTGAAAAAATGCATAAATAATGCATGAAATCACGGAAATAAAGGCATCGTATACCACAAAACACGGAATGACAATATGAAGTATAGAAATTGTAGAACAAGCAATCACGTCACGTGCACACATAAGTGGTATAAAAACAAGGTAAGTGATACAGTAGAAACATTAATCTTTTCATTTCTCATAATATTTTCTGTACAAAGTCAAAATGTGGGAGCCATACGTACATAATATCGGCCAACAAAAAGAAAAGTACAGATGCTATAACAACAAAAGTGATAAGTGCAGACTCTACACTTGTATAAAAAACATGTCGAACACATCAAAATGCTATAAAATCCTGCTCCACTATCACTTGTGCCCGTCAATGCTTCTTGCCACCACTTCCTTTCCTGCCTTTGGTCCGAAGTTTCTTCTTCACATCAGCATCCCCACCAGGAGTCCTATTGCTGCCAGAGATATCGATTACAGGCTCCATGCCCATGTCTCCTTGTTATTCTTTGGGCCCCTCTGTAGACACCCCCTTTGTCTTGCGCTTGCAGGTCTTGTGGGAGTTCCTCGAAGACTTTATCTCCTCTACCTTCTCCTTCTTAACTGCCACCATCTTCTGCTCAGTTTTACTTGGCTGGCTAGCTTGGTCTGTCTGCTCTCGGGTGTCAGTTGCTATTAAATCTCCCTCTTGCGGTACAGAGGGTTGTCCAGGCCATGCAATGCTGCGATCTTCTCAGATTCCGACCCTGGTTGCAAGCCAGACAGAGGTGTGGTAATCAAAGCATCTACTGAAACAAGATTTGAAGAAGTCGAGATAGCAGTAGACCCCGACATTGGAGAAATTGGTAGTTCGACAGGCAAAGAAGACGGACCTATAAGATTAAAAAGGAAAGCATTCAGTTCATCTTACTCTTTCGGCGTGAGCTGGAAGTCCTTGAACTCGGAAAGTAAGAAAGTAACCTACATTAGTAGTGTGACCGTGAATCTCAACCTCGTACTCCCCACCGTTTCCTTCTTTAGATGTTTGCACAGTCTTGGGCAAAGTTTCAGGACATCCCAAGGCTTCTGAGATAGGTGCTGAAGGGATAAATAATAAAGCAGTACCGGTCAAAGCTGAAATGATTTCTGTCTGATCATGAAGTTGCTTGGACGACTTGCCAGGCCCAAAACTAAAAGGCTCAGATAGTGCTTTAGCAACTGCAGCTGCGCCAGCATCGGCGGCTTCTCATTCCCTTTCAACCTGAATAATCTCTCGGTGCTCTACCAAAGCCCTCTTTGATTCTTCGTTCAAATAAGCATCCTCCAGCTCTTGTTCAGTGGACACATCCCCATCTTCTCGGAAATGGGCCAGGATTTCCTCCCAAGCAACACCAAGAGTACGTGGGAATTTGGGTCCCAGACAACAGATACTGCCATGATGCAACAAGGAGTTGATGTAGAAGTTCAAGATGGTGTTATTTATCTTTGCCATCTTCTTGTCGAAGGTATCTTGCAACTCCAAGTAGCCCTCCGTCACAGTGACTTTCTCAACTACGACTTTGGTCTTTTCAACATCAAGTTGTGCAATTTTTTCTCAAAGTAAAGCAATCACTTGAGCCTGGATGGAGATGGTTTTATCTCGAGATTCCACTATTCCCGCATAATCAGCAATTGTTTTCTTATGAGTTTCGACAGTTTCATCATGACCAGCAATGGTTCTCTTTTGAGCTTCGATATGTCATCCCGAGTTTCAAGCTCCTTTTTCAGCTTGACTTCATCAGCATGGGCTTTCTTGATTTCATCTCTAAACACGATTTCAATTTTTGCATGAGCCCCCTTCAATTCCTTTAGCAAACTAGCATTGTTCTTACTATCTTGAATGGTTGCATCTCTCTCTTGTCAATTGACCAATTCTAGTGTTACGTTCCGTCAACATCCTTTTATAATCATCCTTTTTCGAGTTGGAAGCAAGAATCTCTTGATAGTTGTTATGATTTATGTCCGCCAGCTGCTTACATAATTTCTCCCATCCTTCAATTTGATCCAAGTCGCTCTGAATTGCCTGGAGATGGGGTACATAAGATTCATTACGAATCGAACATAGGCCACGATCAAATTTAACTCTCTTTAGGAACCAGCCAGGGAACGCGGCTTCAAGTTTTGGTGGACCAGACAAGGGAATATAAGCAGGCCTCCTGCGAGGGCATGAAAAACCAGATCAGGCACAACATAAGTTAACTGAGTTCGGGTTGATGGAGCTACCTGAATAATAGAAGATGGAACCTCAATTTCGATATAAATTGGTGGCGGGAAAGATGTATGGTGCTCAGAAGGATGAGGATCATGACTTCCTTTTGACTTTTTGGATGGCTCTTCCCGATCATCGAGAGTCTTCCTCTTCTCATAGCCACCCCTATGGACTCTGCCTCGGTTCCTATCATCTCGATGACGAGCTTCAGCTCCCCAATCTTTTCTCCTCCTCCATTCTTCCTCAGTTTCTCGAAGATGGTGGTAGCTTGAAGTCTGTTTCTACCCATGTTGTGCATTTGTAAATTGTTCAAGATCTTCATAAAGTCCATGACCTCTCATAGTACATAATATAAGGAAAAAAATGAAGTATCTTTAGTGTAGAAAATGAGCTCAAATAATGCATATATGAGTGCATGTGACCCTAGTGAAGTGTGTAATGTGTCGAGGCGCCCTAGAAGGACTTCACAAATCGGGTCGAGAAACGATTAAAGTGGGAGTCAGGCTAATTTTGGAAATAGCATGACCGGAGTGAGGAGACAATACCTCTGACTCAAAATCATCTCCCATAAGTTCTACAATGTCCCCATAAACATTGCTCATGTCCCCATAGTTGATATCAGTTTCCTTAGGTAGAGAATCATGATGTCGTTCGGTTGTTAGGGGAGCATCTTTAGTAATAACATCTTGGGGAGGCGAATACCGGAGAATGGGACTCATTCTCGGAGTTTCATCACATGATTCAAGATCTCCTTTGCTGGGATGTGCATAAAATTCCTCATCGCTAGAGGAAGGGTCATTGTCACTTCCGCTCTCAATTTCACCTTTCTCTTTTTCTATGATCACCGGAGCCTTGCCTTCTTGTTGTTTGAACTCCTCTTCCCCTTTCTCCAGGATCGGGGGCATCCTATTTGTAATAATAGCTCTGGTCGTAATGCCTTTTTCTTCATGAATTTCCTTAGTTGATCCACATATAGACTTTCTTCTCCTTGTAGACCGCTCTCTTCAGAATTGTGCAATGAAGAAGTGGAGCTTGTTCTAATCCTGGAACGGGTAGGGGATGGAATCTCAATAGCAACGGTAGACCTCCCGGGATGTAACAATCCATACCGATACAAATTCTCATCCATCAGCAAAAGTTTGACTGATCTCTTTCTAGCATCTGTGGCCTTCAGAGTATGGAAGATAGAGTATAGTGCTGGATCTTTATTTAGCCTTGGAATAACTGTAAGAAGCACTCAGTCTATTAAAACCCTGCACCATTGTAATAAGTCTCAACAAGAGAAGAGAAAACTTACCCCATGTCGTTCAAAGACGATTAAACCATTTGGGACATCAAATGAAGAAATATTGGGTCCTGAACTAGGATAAGTTGGTTTGGAGTTGCAACATGATTTTGTAATTTCTCTGAGCCTCAATAATCACAAGATACGAACATTCCTCTCTCTTCTTGAATGAAATGAAGTATCATAATTCGTTAAAGCTTGGGGCATGGTCGAATGTCTGCATAAACAAAACATGAATACAAGTCGAAATTGCATAACCATTGGGATGAATTTGAAATGGGACAATTCCCAAATTTAGAAGAGTGTCTCTCAAGAAATGGTTAAATGTGAGCACTTCACTATTCAAGCACATGTACGAATGGTAGGCAATGCACCCCATAGGTGGCATGCGTGCAAACTCATTTTTCAGTGGAAGGCGCACATCGTCATCCAGGATAACATGCTGTGAACAAATATTATGCAAAACTCTAGTAGAAATGACAGTAGAAGCTCTCTTCGGATGGTTAAGTAAAACTCTAAAGTTTGGAGGAGTTCGATCAGACCAATCGGCACTAATTGACCATATTGAGCCTGTGGTGTTGAAGAAGTAGGAGCTGCTGGAATCATTTGCGAAGGCATAACTGATGCCGATTCTGTTTCCGAGAGTACCGGGCTTCCTCCATCAGATTTACGTCGAGATGACGGAGGCTTCATTCTATATAACAAATGTTTTATACAACATGGTCAGGTAACCCTTATTTTAACTACAAATCCCTGTATATTAAACACCTTAATTCCAAAGAGACGTTGACTTGTGCCAACCCATTGGATTCCAAGCGTTGACTGTGGTAAGTGTAGTGTGTTATCCACGTGAGATGGACTCAGTGTCTTGAACACTATGAATGATATATCTTGTGTAGATAGTCCACTCGCAGCAGAAAAAGGAAAAGGCTTTTCATGTCATTCATTGAAGTTATTCCTCTTACACTTACCCGTTATCGTTCGACGATCGATAATAGATCTGTTGTCCAAAGTGAAACGGAAAGCTCATTTTATTCTCAAGTACACCGAACGTGTGACAGTAAGACTAATCTAGGATGATCAAGTCCATAGTAAACCGCCTCGTCGGGTCCATCGAGGCCATGAGCTAATCGATTTTGATTTATTGGACGAAGATAGTAGAATGCGTCAAGTGCAAGACACAAATCCACTATCTACCTCCAATAAATTTCAATCAATCCACTTCATTCACCATTCTCCTCGATCGCCCCAAATTAACTAGCAACCATACCCAGTACGAAAACTACGTCATCACCAACCTCGGATCAAAGGCAAACGGGTTCGACTTCAGGTTCATGGCAATCTAATCTAGGGTTAGCAGTCTGCAGGGTCAGCAATAATCCAAGCAAGTGGCGATTCTGGTGTTAGGGTTTGGCTTGAGGTGATGGCAGAGGTAGTTGAGGTCGGTGGTATTAGGCTCTGTTGGTAGAGAACAACGGCGACGGCGACAAAAACTGGTTGGGTCGTGGTTGGTTCAGTTTGCAAGAATAGAAAGTGAGGAAAAGTAAGAAGGGTCGGCTCAAAGATAGTACTAAATAGGGAAGATTTCAATGGAAAAAAGTTATTGGATCGCTAGCGATCCATCACCTATGGATCGCTGGCGATCCATCGTCTTACGTTAATTTTTGCCCACACTTTTCAAACTCATCCCCATCACCGTTTTTGAACTGTTTGGAAATTATAGAGTCAAAATTGATATGTTTCCATGAACAATGATGATCCATATCCCGAACCAAACAAAAATTCAAAATTCAAAAACAATACTTCATGGTATGCCTAATACGGTTGAATAGATTTCATGGAATAGGAATTCAAGGACGACAAGTTCCAAACCACACTTTGTTTCCAACGAAAGCATACTCTAGAGAAAATGTAAACTAGGTTTTTAGCCCAATAGAATTCAATAAGAGTTAGAACTTAGGGACTATGCCAATATGAGTTTAAACTTGAACAAGGCATCCAAAAGAACAAGCCAAAATCACTCAAGAAGAATTACCCAAAAATCCATAAAGGGGACGGATTGTAGCGATCCATCACACATGGATCGCTAGCGACCCATCACCTATGGATCGCTAGCGATCCATAAGAAAGCTTCTTGGGTCGTTCAAGCCTCTGGCATCATGAATCAATATCTCTTCTAAATGTGTTTGCCAAGTTTCATAGCCTTCCAAGCAACCTAGTTCGAGAATCGAAGACCCATCTAATTCTAGTCATAGTTCAATCCAATATGTGCATGAATCATTATCAAAAATAAGGAAATTAGCTACAAAATTACATAGAGAGCAGCTACATAAGACAGGCAGTGCAACCCAAAGGAAGAAGCTCAAAAATCCCCTAAGTACATGGATCGCTAGCAATCCATGTCCTATGGATCGCTAGCGATCCATCACATTATGTTAGATCGTTATGAAATTTTAGATAACCTTTGTATCATTAAGTGTAGGCTTCTGGCGAAGCGGCCTACCCAATTGCTCTCCTATGCCTATAAATACAATTATACCTGCAACATAAAGAGGATCTTCTGGACTGGCTGTTGGAATTCTGCAGAGATTATTCTTCATTCTCCTCCTCCTACACAATAGTCAAATAGGGGTTCACTATGATTCTCTAGTGAACTCTTGTACTTGTGATTTGATCTAACTTAGAAGATTCAATCATGTTGTAATCCAATTCAACTTATAAAAGCAGTCAGTTAATAGAAATTTATAAAGTGGACGTAGGCTTTATTAACAGCCGAACCACTATAAAAAATTTCTCGTCTTTTTGTTATTTCTGCTTTTTTCATTTATTTTCTATATTAGTTCTCTCTAAGAACAGGGCTGGTGCTTTCACACTTAATTAAGGGTGTTAATCCATTTTTTACATTAATAATGTCAATTCTTGGATTCATTAGAATTTCAATTATTTTATGTTAATATAGTAGAATCAAATTTTTGTAGCTTGCACCGCTTATTTCTATAATATAAATAAATATGAAATCCTTTTTTCGCCTCAAGGTTATATATGAAAAGTTGAATAGAATATAAATGATTTGAATTGTAAGTTCTTTCCTTGAAATAGAGGTCGGAATTCTATTATATTAATGTAAACTAAGTTTGGTATATTTCTTTTTGTGAATATTTATACAAATCTATTTTTTTAGTTAAGGATATTAGCTATTTTGTAAATTACTATATGGAACTTTGGCTTGTATGGATGTGGATGTTTTGACATTTTAAAAAATAGTGTAGGAAGCAAAATCTTATAATAGGAATATTTATATGCATGCTTAGGAATAGTTAGTTAGCGTAAATTACGTACGTATAAATATATTATAGCGTGTAAGTATATTAATAGCATATTAATAATAACATATTATTCGTATTGTATAGAATAAATAGGTTAATCAATAGCATTAAAACCATAGGAAGGAAGTTAAGGTTAGTAATGCAAATTAATCCATAATTAAAGTCGAAATATAGAGTTTTCCTTATATGGCCTTAAGTCATAAATGTGGTGAGATATTATAGTATGTTAGGAGTGCGAAAATATGACTAAGTTATAAGGATGTGAGGTCAGTCAAAAGCACACAAAATTCTGTCCAGCTAATCTGGCCACCAATAGTGTGACTTTGGGACTAATATAAGACATCATCTATAATAAGTACCCATAGTGGACGCGAGATTAGCACCAATTTTGTAGGGTAAGTCTGCTCAGCTAATCTGGCTATCAGCATCCACGAATAGTCAAACTAATATAATACTTCATGGTTTTGGTTATGGGTCATATGACAGATATCCCAGTAAGTAATCTGCTTCTGGGTTGAAGGTATAAAGTGACTATTGTAGGGTCTGCCTTCTTCCTACTCAAGAAGTATTAAATGGCCGGGGTTATCTTTTAGTTATGGTAGTGGGAAACCTTTTGAAGGGGTTTGCTTTAGGGTTAAGGTGTTAAGTGGCTGTTGTATGGTTCGCATCTTCCATAAAAGAAGTATCAAGTGGCCTGTTGAGATTTCTTACGATGTTAGTTAGGAAGTACCAGAGAGGGGTCCATCCTGGGTTTAGATGTAAATGACAAGGATCTGCCTAGGGTAAATATATTAAATGATTAGAGTCTGCCTAATTCCCATTAAAGAGGTATTAAGTGGCTTAGGTGCTTTCTCTCGCATAGTTAGGGCATAATTGACGGTACTTGCGTTGCACCCATGTTAGAGTCGTGGAGTTGGACTGAGCCATTGGGGCTTACATTTGGAATTATATTAAGATGAGTAAGACATACTACTTATCTATGTGGTATTGCCCAAAAACTGTTTTAGTAAGACTCGAAATTTTCATTCATCAAACATTGTTGGTCTGACTTCCTTTACAACCCACAGGTTGGGGGATTGATGCTGATAAAGTAGATGGTGGCGATAGTGAAGATTTGTGGTCGTTTATCCGTTTATCAATGTTTTTGATATATTCTGATGTACCCAGTTTCAGATACATCGATATTATTTTTAGACATTGTATTATGGATATTTTAGGATGATATGATGTATTTATGAGATTTGAATTTCTATGAAATGGGTACTTATTTATGTTATTATATTTTATCCTTTCCGCTATGAAATTCTAAAAGCATAGATAGATAGCGATGTAAATTGTTCATTGTATCACTTTTACCAACCAGGAGTCAGCTTTGGAATGGGCCTAAGGTTCGATGGGCTTTAATTGGGTCAAAACTTAGGCCCATTCCGGAGAGCATTTTTACATTTGGTATCAAAGCTTAGGTTGCCCAATCAACAGGGATGCGCATACGTAAGAATGCATATTTGTTATTTCTAAAAGTATTTTTAAAACTCCACAAATACAAATACTTTTGTGAACATACACAAACACACTCGGAAAACCTTTATTTCTACAAATAATACCATCTTAGGAAGTTGTAACAAAATTCTCAAACCTACAGATAGTTTATTATGAATGTAAAAATAGCTCGGAAGCGGTGAATCTCTTAACTCAAGAAATACCTACCGTTCAAGGTATGCCAAAATGGTTCAAGAAATACCTAAAGCATGTGGGCCAAGTTCTCGTTCCTCAAAAACCTACACCAGCAACACTAACTTCTCCACCTGCTGATGCAACACCTCGCCTACTAAACGTCCCAAAATGTGTAAAGACGTCCACAATATGGTAGGATGGGTGTATACGGGAGTTGAAGATTTTGTTGAAACAAAGGCTTGGATTAATGACTATGAACGTATATTCCAGGAGCTAAGATGAGAAGACTGGATCAAAAGGAGGATACCTGCATGACGTTTAAAGGGGTAGGCACTGGATTGGTGGGCCATTGTAGCTGAAGAGAATGCAAAGGAAGGGATTTTTATTATCAATCGTCCCCTTTTCATAGTTCTACTTAGGGTTTCTTCTCTTCGATTTTGGAAGCCAACAACTTCAAAATTGATCGGTGAATTCATTCATTTACGTCTTTATTAGTTAATCCCTTTGCTAGTATTTCGATTATCGGTTGTGATTGCTTCCACTGTCGAGAGGTTCTATAGTTAAAAATTTAGTATGATTTTGATTTTCTGACATTATGGTATCGAACTCGACATTTTAAAATTTGCCGATGATGAAATGGTTATATAGGGAGCAATTTGATAAAAATCTTCCTAGATTTTCATATATTTCTAAATTTATATTTTGAGATCATTGATTTTTTCATTCCTACTATATTACTACTTTGGCCTACAAATGTTGACTCGATCAACTTGCAAATTTTTATTTGATTTTCTTTGTACTTGATGGCTTATGCTTGTTCTGTATGTGTTGCTACTGCATTTCCATGTGCATGCTTTGTACTCTGGTCTGGCTAGTTGGTGATTGTTGTATGTATACTTTGCTGGCCTCTCATCTTCTAATTATCTGCTTGTGCATGCCTAGGTACTTGCACTTTGAATCTGAATTTGTGTTTCACTTGATTCTTGTTCACTTGTCCCAACTTGTGTGTAACGACCCACTTTTTTGGACGGTTTAAATCGACAATGAACCACACATGTCGGACTCAAACCATTCAAAAGGGAGGATTGTTATAGGGTAAATAAGAAAATGAAGAGAAAAAAAAGAAAAACAAAACACAGAATCTCACAGCGGAATGACAAAATATAATAATCAAATAAACAGTTCATGAAGCTGTTTTACAAATAATATCTGATTACACTTGTACAATACAGATCACAGTTATACATATAGCAGGAATAAATAAATAATGCAGCGGAACAACATGATGCAGTGGAACATATATGAAATAATATAGTCGTCTTCGTCCTCTAGAAATAAAGTCTTCAATACATTGAAAAGCTCAGACTGACCCGAGCGTAATGAAAAGACAAAACACTCGAGTCGGAACTAAAAGATCTTATGTAAGTTAAATCAACAGTAAATAAGTATGAGTGTAGCGGATTTCAGAGATGTTTACAGGATTTTACATCTCCTATCCAATGTCTAACGTGCGTGCAATAACTTAAGAGATGTTCGGGATTCCATCTCCTAAGGATCCGTTAAACTATCTACATACATAGTACAATACGCTATAATAATATGTCTACAGTAAAGTAAAGTATTAAAATAGCCTTAAGGCATTACCCATATCCCCCTTAACACATTTTATATACAGTACTGTAAACTCCACCAAACCGGCGGACTATCAGGGAGCACTCCATAGGTACGACACAAACCAAACTCGTAATGGGCACGATAAGGCATGTGACAAGGCACATGAGGCAATGCCAGGGTAGGATTCTACCGTTTGCACTCTCGGACTGGTGGTAACACATACCAGCTACTACCACCCACCTCGGAACACACTCCCAAATCAAATCGAGGGGTGGCCACGAAATCAATCACAAGGTAATAAATATGGTATCGAAGAAGCATGTCTGATAGGAGGAGCGACCTCACTTGGCCCGGTATAACTCCTATTTTAGTCATATCAAGCTAGCTCGAGGGAGTCAGGGCAACGTTAATATCTCATACAGAATCGTTCGCCAAACCATCCTACTTCATTCTGGAATCTCCACCACGTGCACAGTTGTTAAAGTGGTTTTCGGCGTTGGCAGAGAGTATGACAATATCTGATCCTGGTCTCTTTAACAACCAAATGCTTATTTCACACCGGATGGTTCTTTTACATTTCCAAAACCGATTCATAATTGATATCAAAATATCATATTCCCTTAAAAGTCATATTACTTTCGAAATCATATTCACTTTCGAAATCATTATCACTTTCGAAATCATATTCACGAAATAAGTTAAACCCTCATTTCAAAAATCATCATAGTTACTAAAAATATGGCATTTCACTAGAAAATATCATTTCAAATCCCAACTTAGGTTATAACATCATTTAACCATATTCGCTTTTAAATCAAAAATTTAAATCTAAACAATTCAGCCTTGCACAGTTTGAATTTTAGAAAATAGTTTAGATAGTCATAAATAGTTTAAGTAGTTTCAAAAAGGTTTAAAATAGTTTAAAATACTTTAAAATAGTTTAAATGGTTTAAATAGTTTAAAATAGATTAAAATAGTTTAAAATAGATTAAAATAGATTAAAATAGATTAAAATAGTTTAAAATAGATTAAAATAGTTTAAAATAGATTAAAATAGTTTAATATAAAATGGTTTGATTATTGGAAATGGTTTATATAGAAAATAGTTTGGAAATCTAAAGAAATCTAAATTAAAAATAATATGCCTTTAAACAGTTTATATTAAAATAATTAATTTGAAATTAATATCAAATTAGACTATTTCTTCAATTTCAACAAATCTGGAGCATATCCAGCTTCCAAATCAACAAAACTCAATTTTAAATCTTTCAATTCAGATTCTCATTAAACCATTTCAATTTATCGATTTCAAATCCAGGTTTGAAATAAATATTTAAACCACTTCAAATTCAATAGATTTCAAAGTTTAAATATTCAAACATTTGCAATAACTCAATTTTGGTAAATTTCATTTATATTTCAAAATTCACCCTTAAAATTTCAATTTAAATTCTTTAAATAATTCATTTAAACCAATTTACATTTCAACATTTAAAGCTTGGATTTTGCAAAAATTCAGTATATATAAATCTAATTTTATTCCAAAATGTCATTTAACTGGATTCAAAATTTAAGGATTTAAAATTGTTTAATTTAACCGATCTGATGTCCGTATATAATTTTCTACCCTATAGTCAAGTGATATGGATATATATCATTTCAACCCGCAATCTCGAATTAAAATTCAAAACCCTTAAAATCGCTTGAGTTTATCATTTTAACCCATAACGATTTTTCCCTAATCTATAGATCGTTCGGGTATGTATCATTTCAACTCATAGTGATTTCCCTAACAATAACTAAAGGAACTTGCAGTGTGATAACAACATATATAAAATAAACATAACATCCAGTCATCCAATATCAACAATTAAACATCCATCACAATCATCATTCAAATTAACCAATAAATAGCATAAATTAACTGGTTATCATTAATAGGTATTTAACTAGCAATTTAAAATTCAATATTAAATTAAATGGCGACTAAATTCAATAAAAGTTAGGTTTAACTAAAATGACAATTTAAATATACCAAACAACAGTCAATCAATTTCTAATCACATCATAAATCTAAGTTAACTAACATAAGATAGTTTAGTAGTCATGAGTGGGTTAAAACACTCACTTTTGATTTGTCGTCGATTTAAAATCCAAAAATAGCCCAAAAATCTAACAGTCTCAAAATTCAACCAATCTAGTTCGATAATGTCCGAAATTTTGATACGATTGCAATGGAAAAATCCACGCGTGAATCCGAGCTCGTATGAGAAAGTTATGTTTGTTAGAATGATTGAATAATTAAATTAAAATAAAACAAGATGCCAATGAAAAGTTTACACGTCATCTATCTCTCTCTCCCTTGGTAACTCACGTGACACACATCCTAAACCCAATCACCACCTAAAACCCTTCACGTTGATCAACCCTCGCATCCTCTACATGCCGCTACAGCCCTTGCCATCACCGCCATTCAACTCGTCACGCCACCGCCTTTAAGACTGCCCCACTCCGAGCGCCTCCCATGCCTGCCGCCATGAACTAGGGATTTTGGAAACCTAGATTCCATTTTCTAGCCAGCTCAGGCCAAGTAAGACCACATGACCACCACAGCCGAACTCCTGAAGCCAAGCACAACAAAACCCATAACTTAATTTCACCAATCAATGACGAAATCAGAAATCCCCAAATCGGCAACCCTAATTCCACGATTTCCAATTTTGACCGCGGTTTGACGATGACAGAAGCACTGTTACGACAAACGAACACCAGACACTTACTCCATTAAGTTTACTCCATTAAGCATAGTTAATTTATTTTTATATCCCAATAAATAACATATAATTACAACATTTAAATCCAACATTCAATTTATCCCCAATTTACAGTTTCTAACCAAATTAACTTTACAATTATTTCAATAAATGGAAATTACACTAAAATAGTTATCAATTACATTAAATCACATTATTGAATTACATTCTAATCGTTTCTTGTTAACAAATCATATTTTTTTTTAATTTCTTACAATATTAAATCCTCAAATCTTATTAAATTCAATATTTTAATTATCGAAAAAATACGGGTCGTTAACCTCTCCCCCACTCAAAACTTTTCGTCCTCGAAAAGGGAATGAAGGAATTAAGGAATTAATATATTTTATTTAAAGTATTCAATTTATAAACAATAAATTTTCATAATTAAGTATTCAAATAAAACATACCAATTAATAAATAATTAAATCTTCATATTAAAGTTTGATAAAGGTTCGAAAATATTTTCAGTTTCACAAAAAAAATTCTAAGTCTAAAATTCACGGAAAGTATCAGTAGAGTCTCCTCTGTATGGAGAGGTCCGGAAAATAATAATATCATTAATTAATTTATATATATCATATTTCAATAATAAAATATCCCAAACCACGGGAAAACAATAAAATATCGCTATAAAATCATAATCCGAAAACGTACCTATTTGTCGGGCAAACAACGCTTTATTTATGAAACCAAAAGCAGTAGCTATTGCTTCCATAAACCTGTATTTCACTTATATAATCCAAAAGAGTTAGAATTATGTAAAAAGGCAACATATTAGTTGTTCCCAATTAGTAACAAAAGAAATCAACACGCATAACAACAGTCACTTGCAAACAAACAACACGACCATCATATGTAACAAAGGAATCAATCATTCATCCATAAGAAGAAAACTAATGATTTGTTCAGGTTCAGAAACTTTTAATCATATAAGGTGATAAATAAACTATCAAGTGTACCCTACACTCAACAACATTAGATAATTACTTAATATATTATTTATACATCCTTATATCATTAGAAGTATCCTTTCCCAAACATCCCATCAGCCAAACAACCAAGAATTTCAAATATCATTTAAGTTTATTCTTATTAATTTCCTTTCCAATCATTTACTGTTCATCTATTTTCATTCATTCATACAATGATTATTTTATTAGTTAATTTATCTTCGTTACTTACTAGATTTATTTCTCATTCTATATTTGAAATCATGATTGAATACATGTTAAAGTGTTACATACATTTCATTTCAGTTTATTTCACATTTATTTTCTTATAATCCTTGATATCCATTTTAATATTAATATTCATCCGCGAATCATTTCAGCCATTTTCTCAAGTTTATATCATTTACTTAAACAGTATTTACTTTATTTTTTCATTCTATTTAATTTAATTACAGGCATTTCACAATCTTAACTTATGTTTATAACATTTCTTGTAACATCAAAATTCTTATTTATAGAAATAATAACATTTGAACACTTTCATTACTTAAGTTTTACTTGTATAATATTCTATTACGTATCATATTTAACATTACAACTTTTAAACCTTTCTGGTAAGTTATATATATGTCTTTTAGAATGTAACTGAATGTTACCCAAGTTTATCTTATTCACTTTAGTTAACAAAATTTTCATATTTACAAATTACAAATTTCAATTTCTTATATATTTCATTAATCACTTAGCATCTAATTCTTATTTTTCATTTTAGAAGCTTCCAATTATTAAAATAGTTAAGATTTCATTCTATTACAATAATTGAAATCCCTAATTTATAGAAAATTTAAGAACTAAATTCCTGGGTACATTTAAATCATTTTGGAAATTATATATATATATATATTATATATATATCCTTTATAGATCAAATCATATTTAGGAATTCAAAGTTAAGATTTGTTTATCAAAACAAATGTGTAGTAAAACTACTACAACGGTCTTCCCACTTTGAAACTCGAAAATGAACATCGATGATGCGTGCACTCATCACCGAAATTATTTTCCAGTGATAGAAGAGAGGGGAGTACAGAACTAATTTCCTTTTAAAATTCTTTTAAAACATTTCTTTCAAATCGTATTGAAATATTTATATCTGAAAATATTTCCAAATAATACTAATATTATATTCCAAAATCTTTTGGAAATAATTTTCAAAATCCCGGAACTTAAGTTCTCAAAATTTCAGTTCTTATTTACTTTACTGGTAAATCCTATTTGACAATCAATATTTATAAAATTTCTCTACCTAACAAACAACATATCACATCCAACTATACCATTTATAAAAATTATTCTTTTATATACAAAATATAAAACTAGGTAAAATTATTTCATTTACCTATATTTCAAAAACAATATTGTGTAGGTCTGCCCTATTAAGTGTTTAGAAATTCCTATCGATGTCATAGCGTCCTATGTACCGACCAGAATTTATAAATACTAAACAGAACAAATTAACACAATATAAAAACATTTTTATAATGCTAACAAGTACGCTCTCTCATATATACACCAAAACAAACTCATTCTAGAGTATTACTACCTTATCTCTAATGAGCCAAACCCCACAAAGCTAAGGTTATCACTAAACCTCGCTCTAATACCACTTGTAACGACCAACCTTTTTGGACGGTTTAAATCGACAATGAACCACACATGTCGGACTCAGACCATTTAAAAGGGAGGATTGTTATGGGGTAAATAAGAAAATGAAGAGAAAAGAAAGGAAAAAAACACAGAATCCCACAGCGGAATGACAAAATATAATAATCAAATAAACAATTCATGAAATCGTTTTACAAATAATATTTGATTACACTTTTACAATACATATCAGAGTTATACATACAGCAGGAATAAATAAATAATGCAGCGGAACAACATGATGCAATGGAACATATATGAAATACTATAGTATACAAATCTCTGTTTCGTCCTCCAGAAATAAAGTCTTCAATACACTGAAAAGCTCGGACTGGCTCGAGCATAATGAAAAGACAAAACACTCTGGTCGGAACTAAAAGATCTTATGCAAGTTAAATCAATAGTAAATAAATATGAGTGTAACGGCTTCAAAGATGTTTACGGAATTTTACATCTCTTATCTAGTGTCAAACGTGCGTGCAATAACTTAAGAGATGTTCGGGATTCCATCTCCTAAGGATCCGTTAAACTATCTACATACATAGTACAATACGCTATTATAATATGTTTACAGTAAAGTAAATTATTAAAATAGCATTAAGGCTTTACCCATATCCCCCTTAACACATTTTATATAAATGGTGTAGTCTATACGGTATTGTAAACTCCACAAAACCGATGGGCAATTAGGGAGCACTCCATAGGTACGACATAAACCCAACTCGTAATGGGTGCGATAAGGCATGTGATAAGGCACGCGAGGCAATGCCAGGGTAGGATTCTACCGTTTGCACTCTCGGACTGGTGGTAAATCATAACAGCTACTCTCACCCACCTCGGAACACACTCCTAAATCAAATCGAGGGGTGGCCACCATATCAATCACAAATTAATAAATATAGCATCGAAGAAGCATGTCCGATAGGGGGGCGACCTCACTTGGGCTAGTATAGCTCCTGTTTTGGTCACATTAAGCTAACTCGAGGGAGTTAGGGCTACGTTAATACCTCATACAGAATCGTTCGCCAAACCATCCTACTTCATTCTAGAATCTCCACCATGTGAACAGTTGTTAAAGTTGTTTTCGGTATTGGCAGAGAATATGATAATATCCGATCCCGGTCACTTTAACAACCAAACGCTTATTTCACACCGGATGGTTCTTTT
This sequence comes from Allium fistulosum, assembly GCA_030737815.1. NCBI lineage: Eukaryota > Viridiplantae > Streptophyta > Magnoliopsida > Asparagales > Amaryllidaceae > Allium > Allium fistulosum. Next base: position 946,510,908 of record CM060905.1, read on the forward strand.
ACATTTCCAAAACCGATTTATTGTTGATATCAAAATATCATATTCCCTTAAAAGTCATATTACTTTCGAAATCATATACACTTTCGAAATCATATTCACTTTCGAAATCATTTCACAAAATAAGTTAAACCCTCATTTCAAAAATCATCATATTTACATAAAATATGTCATTTCACTAGAAAATATCATTTCAAATCCCAACTTAGGTTATAACATCATTTAACCATATTCACTTTTAAATCAAAGATTTAAATCTAAACAATTCAGCCTTGCACAGTTTAAATTTTAGAAAATAGTTTAGATAGTTATAAATAGCTCAAGTAGTTTCAAAATAGTTTGAAATAGTTTAAAATATTTTAAAATAGTTTAAATGGTTTAAATAGTTTAAAATAGATTAAAATAAATTGTAATAGTTTAAATTAGATTAAAATAGTTTGAAATAGATTAAAATAGTTTAAAATAGATTAAAATAGTTTAAATAGATTAAAATAGTTTAATATGAAATGGTTTGATTATTGGAAATGGTTTATGTAGAAAATAATTTGGAAATCTGAATAAATTTGAATTTAAAATAATATATCTTTAAACAGTTTATGTTAAAATAATTAATTGGAATTAATATCAAATTAAACTATTTCTTCCATTTCAACAAATCTGGACCATATCCAGCTTTCAAATCAACAAACTCAATTTTAATTCTTTCAATTCAGATTCTCATTAAACCATTTCATTTTATCGATTTCAAATCCAGGTTTGAACTAAAAATTTAAACCACTTCAAATTCAATAGATTTCAAAGTTTAAATATTCAAACATTTGCAATAACTCAATTTTGGTAAATTTCATTTATATTTCAAAATTCACCCTTAAAATTTCTATTTAAATTCTTTAAATAATTCATTTAAACCAATTTCAATTTCAACATTTAAAGCTTGGATTTTGGAAAAATTCAATTTATATAAAACTAATTTTATTCCAAAATATCATTTAACTAGATTCAAAATTTAAGGATTTAAAATCATTCAATTTAACCAATACTCTGTCCGTATATGATTTTCTGCCCTATGGTCAAGTGATACAGATATATATCATTTCAATCCGCAATAATTTAAATTTATGGGTAAATATCATTTTAACCCGCAATCCCGAATTAAAATTCAAAACCCATAAAATCATTCGAGTTTATCAATTCAACCCGTAACGATTTTTCCCTAATCTATAGATCATTCGGGTATGTATCATTTCAACCCATAGTGATTTTCCTAACAATAACTAAGGGAACTTGCAATGTGATAACAATATATATAATAAACATAACATCCAGTCATCCAATATCAACAATTAAACATCCATCACAATCATCATTCAAATAACCAATAAATAGCATAAATTAACTATTTATCATTAATAGGTTTTTAACTGGCAATTTAAAATTCAATATTAAATTAAATGGCGATTAAATTCAATAAAAGTCAGATTTAACTAGAATGACAATTTAAATATACCAAATAGCAATCAATCAATTTCTAATTACATCATAAATCTAAGTTATCTAACATAAGATGTTTAGTAGTCGTGAGTGGGTTAAAACACTTACCTTTGATTTGTCATCGATTTAAAATCCAAAAATAGCCCAAAATTCTAACATTCTCTGAATTCGACCAAACTAGTCCCATAATGTCCGAAATTTTGATATGATTACAACGGAGAAAACTGCATGTGAATCTGATCTCATATGAGAAAGTTATGTGTGTTAGAATGATCGAATAATTAAATTAAAATAAAATAAGATGCCAATGAAAAGTTTACACGTCACCTATCTCTCTCTCCCTTGTTAACGCACGCGACACACAGCCTGAACCCAATCAACGCCTAACGCCCTTCACGTTGACCAATGTGACGACCGCCCATGACCCCTGCACCGAATCTAGAGATAGAGCGCTGTAAAGTGTGCCAGGCGACCATGGACGATTGTCAAGGTAAGGTTTAAAACAACAAAATCTATCGTATTACTCACAGCGCATGGACAAAATACAATAGAACATATGTATAGTGAAGCTTTACAGAACAAAATGACATCATATAAAACTCCATAATAGTTGAATACAAACATCCACATAGTCAATACATCCAGCCTCACTACATATCTCTCAGAGAATACAAAACAGCGGAATATCCAGTACATATAAAAAGATAATATGCAACCCTCTAGCTCGTCTTCGATACCAGCATCGTGAGAAGAGAACAGCACCTGTCACCTGCTACCTAGTCTGCCCGTCCCAAAATGGACGAACAGCCCAAGGCAATAAGAATTAAAACATAAAGCCTTGAGTCAGACAACAGTCTTAGTGAGCAGTAAATTAACTAACAACATACCAAAAGAGCATAAAGGAAAAGGAATAGGAATACAACCCTCCCACTCCAACCTCATTCTACAGTGATAGCCCCCAGACACACACTAAGCAGAAGCAAACATAGTAGAGCAAACAATTTAAAGTAAAGCTACTATCACTCGAGTCAAGGGCGATGTTTTCCAAGTACCAAGGCCTAAATCAGATAAGCACCCAGAAAATACCGCTCTTGAGTCCGAAATGACGTTACAACCAAACATCCATGACTCTGGCTATCACTGTTATCATTGCTTCGATATCACCGTTAATTGAATGACCGGCACATTCTTTCAGCCGTCCGTCAAGGGCTAATGGAAACCCCGGTTCTAGATATAACTCCCGCACGTCGTCGCAGCCCGTGCCTAGGACTATCGAATCTGCCCAGAGTACTCGACCATCAACAGTTGGCCGTTGGGACTATCGAATCTGCCCAAACGTACTCTTGCTTAGAGCATGCTAGAACCTTCAACAACGATGCTATCCAAGCCTCCTAGTCATCCTCCTCGACGACTATTCTCATATCCATTCATTATCCTCAACTCGAATCATATCACCGAGTTATCAACATGCTTGGAATGATCCCGTCTGGATTAGACCAAGTCTTCATCACATGATTGCCTCGCTTCATTACATCCTCGCAAAGCCTCATCTCACCATCACATCATCAAATCTATGCATAAGAGCTTCATCATCCCGCTACATATGCCACGAGCAGCTTTTCCAATTCAAGAGCCTTTCCCTTAGCTTTTGAATCACCTTCGCTCTAAATCTAATCATCAATCATCTAGTTCATAACAATCAATCAAATCAAACATCAATCCAAGCAATCAAGCATTCAAATATGATCTAAGTAGACAATTATAACAATAATGGCATTTTCGTAATTAAAGAGTTGAAAGTCCAATAAGCATGAAAACATGGATTATCTCTCTACAAACTTGATGAATGAACTTGCATAGGTTAACATATGATAAAATGGATGTAACATCATCATGAACAATGGATCTATATGGATCTACACTTAGGATGAAGAAAATGCATGGAAATCACTATTTTAACACCAAATCGAGCCAACAATCCGATACACTCCTTTGGATCCGTGTGAGAGATAATCACCACTCACCAAATCACCAAAACAACCTCAAATCAATACGCTTCAGATCTGGACAGCGAAGGATCAAGCTTGATCTATCAAAAATCCGCTTCAAATGAAGAAATCTCACTTCAAAGGATGAAGATCTTCAACTTTAGCTCTTGGATCTTCAATCTTGATCTTCGATTTGGATGAAAGGAAGCACTAGATTAGAGTGGAGAAAAGAAGTGAAGAAGTGTAGAAGTCGAGCTCTCAAAATGGCAGCACTCCGTCGCTTCAAAATCCGGATCCCAAAAATGAAGAGAAGCTCTCCTATTTATAGCTGAAAATACCCTAAGTCGTAACTCGGCTATCTCCTTAACTCGGCTACGACTCAACCAGGTTACGCCCTAACTGGGTCTCCGACCTACGACTTACGAAAGGAATACGACTTACGACTTAACTTTTTAAGTCATCTACGACCTAACACTTTGGCCTAACCCAGCGACCTAACAAACTTGCGACTTAACACTTAACTGGGTTACGACTTAACCCCATACGACTTAAACAACTGCCGACTCAAAAACTCACTTGTCTAACTTCTAACTCGGTCACGACTTAACACGGCAGCTTTGCCGATCTATCAGGATAAGACTCAACTACTAAGTCGTCCAGGTCTTAAGTCGACCACTACCTTAACTCGTCAGCCGACTTAACACTTAACTCAAAACCTTAGGTCATCTACAATAACATAAGTCGGTCACTTCCTTAAGTTGTCTGTCCCTTAACTCGGCAACGACTTACAACCTACGACTAATACTTGCCGAGTTAACTTACAACCTACTTCCTTAGGTCGTCGCTGACTCACCCCTTAAGTCCTTAACTCGCCCAGACTCATCACTAACTCGTCCAGAACTCATAAGTCGGCTACGACTTAGGACTTAACCAAAACTCTTCCCAAAATCTGAAACAACCTAAAATGTTGAAAATTCCAGATTTGAACGAACTTTTCGATCCGTAAAAATACGGGTCGTTACATTCTCTCCCCCTTAGGAATTTCGCCCCCAAAATTCCAAGCAATCAAAAACTATTCTGTACGCCTACCATCCATAGCAATCATCAGACCATGCATCCAATTCTAACTTAGCGTACAGAATTCTAAAATTAGGACAAGTTACAATATCGCGAGATGACACGACACCTTAGGGCCATACCTTGAAGAGTTCAGGATGAGCTGCCTTCATCCTCTCTTCCACCTCCCACGTACAGTCGTTATCATCGTCACTCCATTGTATCTTGAGCAACTTAACTATCTTCCTCCTAAGCTGTTTCGTGTTGGTTTCAACAACACGAAGCGGCTTACGAGGTCTTCTATCAACTGGATCAACTTCGAAATCTTCACAGCTATCAGCAGAAACCACTGTATTCGAGTCATGCACATACTTCCGTAGATACGATACGTGAAAAACATTATGCACACTCAACATCTTCTCCGGTAACTCCAGTCTATAGGCGAGCTTTCCAATTCGCTCGATGATCGGGAATGGTCCAACAAATCTCGGAGTCAATTTTCCTTTCTTCCCGAATCGAATAACATTCTTCAGAGGAGAAATTTTCACAAAAACCATATCACCAACGTCGAATTCCAAATCCTTTCGACGCTTATCGGCATAACTCTTCTGACGGTCTTGGGCTGCCTTCATTCGTTGCCGAATGATCTCTATGCAATCCGAAGTCTGTCGAATCATCTCTGGCCCAAGTATCAACTTTTCTCCAGTTTCCAACCAACATGTCGGAGAGTTACACGGTCTTCCATACAACGCCTCATACGGTGCCATACCAATGCTTGACTGGTAACTGTTGTTGTACGCAAACTCCACCAAGTGAAGGTGATCTTCCCATGATCCTCCGAAGTCCAAAACCCAAGCTCTGAGGAGATCTTCCAAAACTCGGTTGACTCTCTCAGTCTGACCATCTGTTTGAGGGTGATAAGCTGTACTCAAACACAACTCGGTTCCCAAAACTTCCTGGAAGCTCTTCCAAAATCCACTAGTGAACAATGGATCTCGATCGCTCACTATACTCTTCGGAATACCATGGAATCGGACTATCCACTTAACATACAATTCAGCCAACTTTGATGCCGCTCTAGTCGATCGAACAGGAATGAATCGTGCACTCTTAGTCAGACGATCCACAATGACCCAAATCCCTTCATTTCCCGTTCTGGTTCTAGGCAATCCATCGATAAAATCCATCGACACTTGTTCCCACTTCCATGTAGGAACTTCTAATGGCTGAAGCAATCCGCTTGGCTTCTTCTGTTCGGCTTTTACCAACTGGCAATTCATACATTTGGAAATAAAATTTCCAACATCCTTCTTCATGCCTTCCCAGTAGTAGGTTCTCTTCATATCCCGATACATCTTATTTCCACCTGGATGAATTGTCAACTTCGAGCGATGACTTTCCTTCAGAACTTCACTCCTCAATTCATCTATATCGGGAACAACTAGTCGTCCTTGCTTTCGAAGCCAACCTTCTCTATCGACCTCGAATCCTTTATCCTTTTCTGGCTCCAATCCAGATTCCAATTCACGGATAATCTTGACAAGCTTATCATCTCGCTTTTGGCTCTCGCCAATTCTTTCCACAAGAGAAGGTCTTATCGATAAGTTTGCCAACATCTCAGGTTCCAATTCACATCTAGGCCTGAAGTCAAATCCAGCTAAATACTCAAGATTCTTCCATTCTGAAAACATGACTCCCAATCCTGCATGTCTTCGACTTAATGCATCTGCCACTGCGTTACCTTTTCCCGGAGTATAAGCTATACCAAAATCATATGATGCTAAAAACTCTAGCCAACGTTGCTGCCGAAGATTCAAATCCTTTTGGGAGAAAAGATACTTCAGCGACTTATGATCCGTAAACAACTCGAATTGAACTCCCAATAGATAATGTCTCCACATCTTCAGAGCAAATACAATCGCCGCTAACTCCAAATCATGAGTTGGGTAATTCCTTTCATGCGGCTTCAGTTGTCGACTTGCATATGCAACAACTTTATCCTTCTGCATCAGCACTGCTCCAAGTCCAGTACCACATGCGTCGGTGTAAACCACCATCTCATCATTTCCACTAGGAATAGTCAAAACAGGAGCACTCGTCAATCGCTCTTTCAGGATTCCGAAAGCTTGCTCACACTTAGCATCCCAACAGAACACTTGGTTCTTCTTCGTTAATCCTGTTAACGGTGCAGCTACCTTGGAGAAGTCTTTGATAAACTGTCGATAATATCCTGCTAATCCAAGAAAACTTCTCACATCTGATGCATTCTTAGGTCTAACCCAATCCTGGATTGCTGCCACCTTAGCGGGATCAACCGCTATTCCATTTCCAGAAATCACATGGCCTAAGAACCTCACTTCACCCTTCCAGAAGTGACACTTCGAAAACTTAGCCTTCAGCTGATGTTTCCGTAAGATCTCCAAAACAATACGCAAGTGCGTCTTGTGCTCTTCTTCCGTTCTGGAATAAATCAGAATATCATCCACGAACACAAGTACGAACTTGTTCAACTGATCTCTGAACACTCTATTCATAAGATCCACAAAATATGCTGGCGCGTTAGTCAATCCAAACGGCATTACCAACCACTCAAAGAAACCAGATGGTGTCCGAAAAGCAGTCTTCGGCACACTATCCTTAGCCACTCTCAACTGGTGAAATTCCGTTGCCAAATCCATCTGAGAAAACACCTTAGCCTCATGAAGCTGATCAAACAAGTCATCTATTCTCGGAAATGGATACTTGTTCTTCTTAGTCACCTTATTCAGCTCACGATAATCCACACACAATCTCAACGACCCATCTGCCTTGGTTGCAAACACAACTGGTGCACCCCACTCGGACACACTACGCCGAATGAATCCTTTCTGCAAAAGATCATCAACTTGCACCCTCAACTCCTGTTGTTCCCTAGGCGCCATCCGCCTAAGAGGCATCACAACAGGTCTGGCTCCTTCAACTAGATCTATACGAAACTCGATCTCTCTATGCGGCGGCAACCCTTTGACTTCGTCAAAGACATCCTCGAATCCATTAGCGATCGGCACTGATGACAGTCCATCCCGTGGAACAACTAGCGAATACATGAAGCTCATGAAGACGCCTTCTTCATGCTTACATCGTATCACAATCTTTCGCCCTTCCACATTCTCGACTGTCACTTCCAACCTTTCGCAATCAACCTTAGCCGCATACTTCCTAAGCCAGTCCATACGCAAAATAATTCCGAACCCCGCAAAGTTCAGAACAAAGCAATCACAAACAAAAGAGCAACCATGACTCGATACAACTAGACCACGGCATAACATACACAAACAAGACGAACCCCCAACTGGATTAGTCACAACCAATGGCCTATCAACAATATCCAGCTTCAAATCTAACCGGCCTACTAGTTCATTACAAACAAACGAATGCGATGCTCCAGTATCAAACAGAACTCTAACTGGAACACCACATAGGAAAAGAGTACCTTGAACAACCACACTCTTTCCCTTCTCTTCAGCAGTAGGAGCTTTCGAAGACGACGGAACAGCTTCTAAAGCATAAGCTTGCACAACCTGCCTGTCCTTCCTCGGTTCTGGACAATTCTTCCTGAAATGCCCCGGCTTGTCACAGTTATGACACTTCATCGGCACCTTAGGATTCTTACAATCCTTCGAGAAAGGCCCTTCTGCTGACAGTTGTAGCAAGTCACCTCGCCTTTCGGCTTCTTCTGGCCATCCTTACCCTTTTGCTGCTGCTGCTTCCTCTTCTTGTTTCCACCCTGCTGGGGTTTAGACTCTTCCCTAGTCACAGCAACAACAGATCCTTCCTTAGGAAACAGACTCTCATGCCTAAGAGCTTTCTCCACAAGCTTCTCAAATGAATCGTCCAAATGATCCACCAACTGTCTCCCAAGATAACTATCCAAGCCGGTCACAAACTTCTCATTCTTCTGATAAGCAGATTCAATATATGACCGGGCATACTTGGACAAAGCTTCAAACTCAGAAACATACTCAAGAACAGATCTTCCACCCTGCTTGAGCTCTACAAACTTCTTGAACAGAACAGACTTCTGAGCTGTAGAAATGAACTTAGCTTCAAATCTGACTTGGAATTGCTCCCAAGTAATCTCTTCTTCCGGAGTATTGATGGTAATAGAGTTCCACCAATCAGAAGCTCTCCCTTGAAGCTGCCTCGATGCCAACTTCCTCTTAGTTGCATCATCAATTCCCAAATCACCAAAGATCCTTCTACAAGCATCTATCCACCTCTGGACCTCAATGGTAGATTCTGTTCCCAAGAAAACCTTCCCTCCAAGAGCAGTATAATCCTTGCACAGCTTAGCAAAATCCACTGGTTTCGGAGTTTGGACTTGAACTCCAACATCAACTGCTGCCCCCGGAACTGGTATCCTTCTCATGATCGAAGTCATCATAGCTTCGAACATGGCTGCATAATCAGCAGTCTCTTCAGTAGCACGGCCTTCCCTAGCAGCTGGTCTCCCTCTTCGACTCATTCTCAATATCTATAAAAAGGAATGATCAGAACACCTTAGAGAAACAACTGCATAAAGGACTCAAACTCAACTAAACTACTATATTATATATAGTATTCATCCATCAAAATACAATTACGTCTCTCATACGTGGTTACGACGGCGAGCGTTGGGTAAAATCGATTAACCAATGCTCTGATACCAAATGTGACGACCGCCCATGACCCCTGCACCGAATCTAGAGATAGAGCGCTGTAAAGTGTGCCAGGCGACCATGGACGATTGTCAAGGTAAGGTTTAAAACAACAAAATCTATCGTATTACTCACAGCGCATGGACAAAATACAATAGAACATATGTATAGTGAAGCTTTACAGAACAAAATGACATCATATAAAACTCCATAATAGTTGAATACAAACATCCACATAGTCAATACATCCAGCCTCACTACATATCTCTCAGAGAATACAAAACAGCGGAATATCCAGTACATATAAAAAGATAATATGCAACCCTCTAGCTCGTCTTCGATACCAGCATCGTGAGAAGAGAACAGCACCTGTCACCTGCTACCTAGTCTGCCCGTCCCAAAATGGACGAACAGCCCAAGGCAATAAGAATTAAAACATAAAGCCTTGAGTCAGACAACAGTCTTAGTGAGCAGTAAATTAACTAACAACATACCAAAAGAGCATAAAGGAAAAGGAATAGGAATACAACCCTCCCACTCCAACCTCATTCTACAGTGATAGCCCCCAGACACACACTAAGCAGAAGCAAACATAGCAGAGCAAACAATTTAATGTAAAGCTACTATCACTCGAGTCAAGGGCGATGTTTTCCAAGTACCAAGGCCTAAATCAGATAAGCACCCAGAAAATACCGCTCTTGAGTCCGAAATGACGTTACAACCAAACATCCATGACTCTGGCTATCACTGTTATCATTGCTTCGATATCACCGTTAATTGAATGACCGGCACATTCTTTCAGCCGTCCGTCAAGGGCTAATGGAAACCCCGGTTCTAGACATAACTCCCGCACGTCGTCGCAGCCCGTGCCTAGGACTATCGAATCTGCCCAGAGTACTCGACCATCAACAGTTGGCCGTTGGGACTATCGAATCTGCCCAAACGTACTCTTGCTTAGAGCATGCTAGAACCTTCAACAACGATGCTATCCAAGCCTCCTAGTCATCCTCCTCGACGACTATTCTCATATCCATTCATTATCCTCAACTCGAATCATATCACCGAGTTATCAACATGCTTGGAATGATCCCGTCTGGATTAGACCAAGTCTTCATCACATGATTGCCTCGCTTCATTACATCCTCGCAAAGCCTCATCTCACCATCACATCATCAAATCTATGCATAAGAGCTTCATCATCCCGCTACATATGCCACGAGCAGCTTTTCCAATTCAAGAGCCTTTCCCTTAGCTTTTGAATCACCTTCGCTCTAAATCTAATCATCAATCATCTAGTTCATAACAATCAATCAAATCAAACATCAATCCAAGCAATCAAGCATTCAAAAATGATCTAAGTAGACAATTATAACAATAATGGCATTTTCATAATTAAAGAGTTGAAAGTCCAATAAGCATGAAAACATGGATTATCTCTCTACAAACTTGATGAATGAACTTGCATAGGTTAACATATGATAAAATGGATGTAACATCATCATGAACAATGGATCTATATGGATCTACACTTAGGATGAAGAAAATGCATGGAAATCACTATTTTAACACCAAATCGAGCCAACAATCCGATACACTCCTTTGGATCCGTGTGAGAGATAATCACCACTCACCAAATCACCAAAACAACCTCAAATCAATACGCTTCAGATCTGGACAGCGAAGGATCAAGCTTGATCTATCAAAAATCCGCTTCAAATGAAGAAATCTCACTTCAAAGGATGAAGATCTTCAACTTTAGCTCTTGGATCTTCAATCTTGATCTTCGATTTGGATGAAAGGAAGCACTAGATTAGAGTGGAGAAAAGAAGTGAAGAAGTGTAGAAGTCGAGCTCTCAAAATGGCAGCACTCCGTCGCTTCAAAATCCGGATCCCAAAAATGAAGAGAAGCTCTCCTATTTATAGCTGAAAATACCCTAAGTCGTAACTCGGCTATCTCCTTAACTCGGCTACGACTCAACCAGGTTACGCCCTAACTGGGTCTCCGACCTACGACTTACGAAAGGAATACGACTTACGACTTAACTTTTTAAGTCATCTACGACCTAACACTTTGGCCTAACCCAGCGACCTAACAAACTTGCGACTTAACACTTAACTGGGTTACGACTTAACCCCATACGACTTAAACAACTGCCGACTCAAAAACTCACTTGTCTAACTTCTAACTCGGTCACGACTTAACACAGCAGCTTTGCCGATCTATCAGGATAAGACTCAACTACTAAGTCGTCCAGGTCTTAAGTCGACCACTACCTTAACTCGTCAGCCGACTTAACACTTAACTCAAAACCTTAGGTCGCCTACAATAACATAAGTCGGTCACTTCCTTAAGTTGTCTATCCCTTAACTCGGCAACGACTTACAACCTACGACTAATACTTGCCGAGTTAACTTACAACCTACTTCCTTAGGTCGTCGCCGACTCACCCCTTAAGTCCTTAACTCGCCCAGACTCATCACTAACTCGTCCAGAACTCATAAGTCGGCTACGACTTAGGACTTAACCAAAACTCTTCCCAAAATCTGAAACAACCTAAAATGTTGAAAATTCCAGATTTGAACGAACTTTTCGATCCGTAAAAATACGGGTCGTTACAACCAACCCTCGCGTCCTCTACATGCCGCTACAGCCTTTGGCACCACCGCCGTTCAACTCGTTACGCCGCCGCCTTCAAGACTACCCCACTCTGAGCGCCTCCCATGCCTGCCGCCGCCGCCATGAACTAGGGTTTTTGGAAACCCTAATTCCATTTTCGGGCCGCCTCAGGCCAAGTTAGACCACACAACCACCACCGCTGAACTCCTGAAGCCAAGCACAACAAAACCCATAACTTAATTTCACCAATCAATGAAGAAATCAGAAATCCCCAAATCGGCAGCCCTAATTCTGCGATTTCCAATTTTGACCGCGATTTGACGATGGCTGAAGTACTGTTATGACAAACGAACACCAGACGCTTACTCCATTCGTCGAGAGCTTCAATTACATATTTTATTTGAAAATTTTCAAGTAGTTTGGATTTTCAATTGAATTTGGAATTGAAAATTAGGGTTGTTTTCTGACATTAGGGAAGGAGAAGAAAATAAGAAGTTGATGTATGTACAGACTAAAATAAAATGGCTGCTAGGGTTAGGAAAAACTATTTGTACAGACAAGGCCCAATAGGAATGAACGAACTTATCGAATTGGTTCGAAACGACAATAATGAGCCGAAAAGCCCGTTCCATTTCCAAAACGAAAGTAGGTAATCCTATATATCAAAATAGATGTTTTCGATAATTTTAAACTCAATGGAACAGGTTTCAAACTCAAATTCCATTGTATACAGAAGTTAGCTTTTGAAATCAGCTTATTTTAAATTGAATTCATTAAATTAATTTCTACGCGTTTCGAGCCCGCATGATCAAACGACAAGTTCGATCGCTACGAAACTTGAAATCTTACAATAATTTATCGTTATGGATCCGATGAAACTAGTTTCGTCGAAATCCGAGACAATGGCCAAAATGGCAATTTTCACGTTAATTAAATAAATTATTATTAAATTAATTAGATCACTTTTAAATTCAAATTTTACAACTAACACTTTTCATCATTTTTAATTACCTAGAAATTTAGAATCTTTTAAAACATATTTCCCATGCCAAATTCAATACTAAATATTGCACTAACTACAACGTTCAATCGCAATTGCAATAAATTCATTAATTACAATTTTAAATTTCAATAATTTCATTTATTTTGATTTTTATCTTATTATTCAATCAACTATCACCTTATGGATATAATTTACATTGGTTTACGTTTTATTACATCAATAGTCTATAGTTATCATCTTTTACCATTATAATTGCAATATTTCAATTATATTAAATTTTTATCGATTTCTAAATTAATTTACTGGATTAAATAACAAAATGATAATTGAAGCAATTATTATACATTAAGAATTCAAACACATTTCCAAGTTTATTGTTTACAAATGAAAGCTACTAAATTTACATACAAGTTAATTTATTTTCATATCCCGATTAATAACATATAATTACAACATTTAAATCCAACATTCAATTTATCCCCTATTTACAGTTTCTAACCAAATTAACTTTACAATTATTTAAATAAATTGAAATTACACTAAAATAGTTATCAATTACATTAAATCACATTATTGTATTACATTCTAATTGTTTCTTATTAACAAATCATAATTTTTTTAATTTCTTACAATATTAAATCCTAAAATCTTATTAAATTCAACATTTTAATTATTTGAAAAATACAGGTCATTACATTGTGTGTTGTAACATGTACTTACCTTTGCTATTTCATCTTGTGTACATTGTGATGCACTGATGTCCCCTATGTGAGTGTATTGTTGTTATGCTTGTATGTACACTTCCAGTTGAACCTGGTCTGTGTTTAGCCTTGTGTCGGCTATGTATGTATTTGCACTTGCTCCTATGCTTACGTTCTGCCTTCTTTTATGTACCTGCACTCAGGTATGAACTGTTGCACCTGACTTTGTTTAACCTGGTTCCCTGTGTTGCTAAAAAGTTTCTTCGGCTGCTTTTTGCTATGCACATGTACATCGGCATGCCTTGTGCATTCTGATTAGTTTTCTTGCTTTTGTACAATTCCACTTTCATTTGTTTTCATTTTCTTCACCACTGTACTAGCTTGAACCATGTTGCATCTTGTTTATTCTTGCGTATGCACTGTTTTGAGCCTAAAAAGCCACAGGCTTGACCTTGTGTACACTTCCGCTTGTGCACTATTGTGCTATGTTATCTCTTTGCTTGAGTTCTTGTATTCTACATGCTTTCACTTTAAACACTGATTGTGATAGTGTACTTGCACTTAGTGCATTGTGTGTTTTGCTTTTGTGCCTAAAATTGAGTTTCTTGATTTTCTTTTCTTATATGTGCATGTTGTATGCTATGAGCTTGTACTTTGGACCTGAACTTATATTTTGTAGCTTGTTTTTTATGCATGTGTGCAAGTTTGGTGTGTGCACATGTGCAAATGCACTACCGTTTAAAAATAAAGTGCTTATTTATTTCTAGTTGCTCGGCCTTAAGGCATGTACAGTGATACACTATGCATGTCTTGAGTTACTTGTGCACATTATTGATTTGATTTTTAATTTTTTGTCCCACACAATCATGTTGTACTTGTCCTTGTATATACCTATTGTACTAATCCATGTTCGTTATTTTTGGTGCTTGGTTAAAATATGAAAAGATAAAAACCAATAAACCGAGGCAATATCGAGTTTAAATATATTCATATTTTTGCATTTTCAATTTGGTTCTTTTGTTTTTTTACTGCATTGTTATTATTTGATAGGTAAAATCATATGTCTGTATTAAAACTGGAGGAAGATGATAAAAATCGTATTCGAGTTAGTGAGGATAAAAGTGATTAAAAATGGTCGTATTTGAAAGAGTGTTGTGTATGAGAGAGTAAAAATTGTTGTATATTAATAGTGTATGTAAAATATTATGGAAGCTCTTATTGTAGTTGTGTGTACTATTAAAATTTTATTGAAATAAAGCATTTAATGAAAAAAAAAATTATTTGTTTATTTCTTTCTATGATATAGTAATAGTACTGCTACAAACACATTTGAAAATAAATGTATATATGTTTATTGTCATAAAAAAAATCATATATTTATATACTCTACAATCTCCCCCTTTTGATGATAACAGACATTTATTAAGATTTTTTCAACAAGGAAATGTGTTGATGTTTGTGATTATGCTTCCCTTATTTAAATACCGCTCTTACACAGATGCATAAAAATATCCTAAATGTCAAACCAAAAACTTTGACGTTAGGAAAAAAATTCACTGCCTAAATGCAAAAAATAAAACCGCTCTTCAAAAAACAACTCTTGAATATTTGTAAGGTTATTACTCAGCCACCAATATCTTAACCTCTCTCCCCCTTTAGTTATCATCAAAATTATAATAATAATCGATATAGTGATAGATTTTGATTGAATCTATAAATCATATAGAGATACAAATATATTAAAAATTTCAATCAATTAAACAAAAATCATAATATTCTATTAACTAGACAGATATCCCATTTTAGAGTGATGATTGGATTATGGTTTAGGGAGAATTTTATACAGAGACAACACTGGTATTTTTTTGTAAAGGAAATTTTGAAATTTTAGAAGTTTTAATATTAAACAAAGAATGTTAAGCACTTTCTAACCATGTATAACTGTTGGGGCTTTTAAATAAGGTTGGCAGTTACTTAAAAAATATCAATCAACTTCTAACCATGCATATCCGTTAGACTTTTAAATAAGGTTAGAAGTTACTTGAATATTTATCCCTCTCTTACATATGTGTTCCATCCATGTATAACCATGAGGACTTTTAAATGAGAATGGAAGCATATATCTAGAGATTAAAGTTATTCATCCATGCATAACCGTGAGGACTTTTAAATGAGAGTCAATACTTTAGATAGAATAAATTATTTGAATCAGGTTAAAATTTTATTAAATTTTGTATATGGATTGTAAGAAAGGTGATAGCGATAGAAATGATCATTGAATATGTACTAATTAAAAAAATACAATAAAACCTGTTCAATTTTCAAGAAATTTTAATATATCCTTCCTCTAGTTATGAAGTATAATTTAATCATTATCCATCACTGTCTCAATCACTATTAATAACTTTTGATAGATTTCAAAAGATTCTAGTAGTCAATTAATATCTTTTTTAGAGTAAATTCCTTATTAAAGTAAACAAGAGTATTTTTAGTAAAGAAAATTAGAGTAAAAAATCAAAGTTATTTATAAAATTTCTAAATCCAAACGAAGTTGTGTAAATCTATTTTCTAGATAGGGCTTTGTAAAAAATGTCTGCTAATTTTAAAATCAGTAGAAATATAAATCCAATGTAAATATGATCTCGAACGTAAAATGTCTGGTACCACGGGAGTGATGCACACTATCAATGTTAAGCGTTAAATATAAGCATCATTAAAAAAGTAGATTGCGTACTCCACAATACCAATTAACTTGGATCAAAAATATAAATAATTTCAGCAAAATCATCTATGTCAAACAAAAGCAAAGTCATTCATATCAAATGAAGGCACACATAACTACAAATTCTCCAACTATTGATTTGTTAATTGTCATTAAAGTAATGAAGGTAATCGTCATACATAAATGATCGACCACTATTGTTTTGAAAATTCAATCCATTTGATGCCACTATTTGAAAACACTAAGTCCATAATTTGATTTAGCACTAAATTTGGAAGATTTAGATATTCAATATTGCAAATCAACAAAATTGATTTCAAGTCCAAATGATGAAATCGATCAAATGCTATGTCTGAAATATGACAACTTGTTTGCACAAATCAAAAATACTTTTCAAGTAATGTGCTGACATGATTATTGTTTCAAGCTTTTATAAAATGAATCGATAAAAAATCAAAGAGTAATGTTGTAGTGTTATCAATTATCTGTCCATAAATTCAAGAATTTTGAATTTTGGAGTAACAGTATTCAAGCTATGATTGATTTACTATAGCTATGTTAAGAAGTTCAGGGGTAATTTTCAAACAATATACTGAATGACTTATAGTTTTCCAATATTTATTGTTCAAATTCTAGAAAAAAACAAAATATACAACTTATAGAATTTTCTATCTATTTTCCAGAACATCTTTAATTTTGCAAATCGAAGTTAAGGAACTCAAGATATGACAAATATACTACAACAGCGTTAACAAAAATAGAATTGACAATAAGAAAAGAAAATAGAGTTTAGAGACCATATCATTACTTACCTTTGATGTCGTCTCCAAAGTATGTTGATCTCCATCACATTTTTCTAGGCCAAGGAACATTGGAGTTATTGCACATCAACCATATATAGTACAACTTGAAGTCTACCGCTATCGTAGTTGTTCTTAGTCCGTGTTTGTACCTAAATGTTAGAGGAAACGAGTGACCTAACAAAGAATGTAGGACCACTTTCACTATCATTTGTAACCTTTGGTACTCAAATTTTCTTATATAATAAACCGCTTATTTGCAATTGTACCCTTAGGACTCAAAACTTGTTTAAATTTAAGAAAATTTACATTTGTACCTTTTTGGAACCCAAATTTTTTTAACGGTTTTACGTTTGTTCCTATTCTAACATTTAATTTGTTTAAGCCCAATTTTTCCACAAATTAAACTTTTGAAAATTCTTTGTGAAATTTGATATTATCACAATTCTTTCTCTTAATTTGTTCAACTCTATCATATTTGATTCATTTTCTATTTTCGGTAATAATCTGACTTCCTAACAACATATTTAGTGATTTTTCTCTTGTAGAAAATTTTCTTATTATCGATTCAAGTTGTTGAACCTTAGATCTAAGCACATCGTTTTCATTCAAAAGTGAGGTGCATCATTTAAGGAAGTTTCTATTTTTATTTCATCTTTGCTTTTAAAAGTCAAATTTTCATTTGCGAGAATTTCAATTTTCATCATAAACCTATTAATTTCTTCTTCTAGAGACTGACACCACTCACATTCTAAGTTAAAATTTGTAATGTTTTAAATCATTAATTCTAACCATTATTTATATAAGGTTGACTAATTTTCTTAGATTATAGTTTATTATATCATTGCTTAAGTCTATCTATGTTCCCATTTAACTCATGATATATTAAAAGTGAATTATCACATGATAAGTGTGTTATCTCATTTGGTTCATCATCGCTGTCGCTTAATTCTACAATCAGACACAAATTTGCCTCTTCTTTCTCACTATTTGTGTTCTCCTCCTCCTATCACTCTCATTCCAAGTGGCTATGAAACTCCTTCTCTTCTTCTTTTTTCCTTGGTCGAGTCAATTTAGTGGATAGTTTGGTTTAATGTGACCTGGCTTCTTTCGTCTATGACATATGATTTCTTCTTCGGACTCATCCGATACTTTGGCAACACTGGTTTTTATTCGTGTGTACTATTAAAATTTTATTAAAATAAACTTTTTGTTGAAATAAAAATTTTGTTTGTTTATTTTTCTTGTGATATAGAAATAGTACCGCTACAAACACATTTGAAAATAAATGTATATATGTTTATTGTCATCAAACAAAAATTATAAACTACTATATTCTGCAAAGACTCCATGTTGAAGGATTATATCAATAAGTTCACGGAATTGGCTAAGTTTGGATGGAGTCTGATTGACACCCATATGAAGAAGGCTATGGATTTTGTTAAAGGCCTAAATTCTCCAGTTAGGGAGTTGCTTTTGACTCAAATTCTCGCTGGCGCCACTTACGAGGTGATAGTTGAAAAGACCTTGCTTTAGACAGTTGGTATTAAGGAAAAGGAGAAGGTAGGACAAGCAAAAAGTCAAGGTGGAGCTAAGAAAGAAGGATTTTGGGTGAACAAGATGGCTAAGAGAAAAATCAAGAAATAAGGTGTGACAAGCCGTAGATATGAGAAGAAGGGACACATTGCTAAGGACTACCGGTGAGTTTGATGAAGGAAGAGTTTAAGGGGAGATGCTATCACTGCCATGAAGTAGGACACTACAAGAATCGGTATCCTAAGTTAGCAAAGGAGGGATAAAGTGAGTAGGCTTATGCCATTAAGGTTGTAGCTGTATCAAGTAGACCTCCTCCTAAAGACCATGTAATGGCTACATTGGAAGGTATAACTATTATCTCTGGAAATATTATTCGTACATGTAAATATAATTCACATAAATAAATTGGAAGTATGTAATTATGGAATTTCAATATATAGTAATTGCATAAATAAATATAAATCGTAATGCTAGCATATTTACTCTATAAACGGATACATCCATCCGTACTGGACTGGTCCTCACATTGATGCTTTTGAGGGTAAGTGTTCCGGTAGATGTTCCATGTAATTAGAAACCCCCGTAGGAAATATTTTCTCCAGTTTACGCAACAAATTTGGTACATCTTTTTTAAGCTTCTGCAAATGGTCTTTACGAAAAGTGGTTAAGGACATATATTTATATAATAGACTAAGCTTTGTTATGGGCATCCAAACTTTTTGCGGTAAAATCTCTTTAAATATTATTGGGAAAAGAGTCTTGAGAAATATATAACAATCATGACTCTTTATACCTTATAACGACC
The DNA here is from genome assembly GCA_030737815.1 of Allium fistulosum. Classification (NCBI taxonomy): domain Eukaryota; kingdom Viridiplantae; phylum Streptophyta; class Magnoliopsida; order Asparagales; family Amaryllidaceae; genus Allium; species Allium fistulosum. Next base: position 946,530,300 of record CM060905.1, read on the forward strand.
CGTGTTTTTGATAATTAAAACTATTAAATTTAATAAGATTTTGAAATTTAATACTGTGAGGAATTAAAATTTATGATTTTTAATGAGAAAAATAATTAGAATATGATTTAATAATGTTGTTTGAATGTTACTATTTTAATGTAATTTCAATCAAATTGAAATAATTGTAAAGTTAATTTGGTTATAATTGTAATAAGGAATAAATTAAATGTTGGATTCAATGTTGAAATTATCTATTATTAATTGAAATAGGTTTGTTATAGAATATGAAATAAATTAGTTTGTACATAAATTTATTAGCTTTTGTTTGTAAACAATAGACTTAGAAATGTGTTTGAATTATTATTTTATTATTTAATCCATTTGAAATTAATTTGGAAATCAATAAAATTAATATAATTGAAATATTGCAATTAATATGGTAAAAGACGTTAACTGTTGGGTGATGAGAATAGTAAGATGGAAACTTATGTTAAATTAATTCATCAGGTAATAGTGATTTAATATAAGAATTTAAATCTAAACAAAAGATTTTTTTTGGAACTTAAATTTTAATGAATTGATTTATTATAGTTTTAATTGAACGCTGAAATTAATGTAATAGTTAAATCTTAGATCTAATATGGAAACTTTTATTTTAAAAAGATTATAAATTCCTGTTTAATCAAGAATGATGAAAATTATTAACTTTTAAATTTGAATTTAAAAGTGATTGAATGATTTTTAATAATAATTCATTTAATTAAAGTGTAAAATTAGCCTTTTTGGGCACTGTCTTGGATTTCGATGAAACTAGTTTCATCGGATCGGTAATAGTGAATTATTGTAGGATTTCAAGTTTCGTAGCGATCAGACTTATCGTTTGATCGTGCGGGCTCGAAACGCGTAGAAATTAATTAAAAGAATTTAAATGAATATAATTTAATTTTGAAAGCTAACTTCTGTATACAATGAAATTAGGGTTTGAAACTAGTTCCATTGAGTTTAAAAATATCGAAAACCTATATTTTGATATATGGGATGACCTACTTTCGTTTCGAGAACGAAACGGACTTTTCAGGTCGTTGTCATTTCGACCCAATTCGATCTATCCATTCGTTCTTATCCATCTCTGCCTATATATAGGCTATTATAAACCCTAGAAGTTTCTCATTTTCATTTTTTTGTATGTATCTGTTCAATTATTCGTTCCTTCTCAAATGGTTGTCATCTCAAACCATAATTCCCAATTCCAAATCAAATCAAAAAATTTAAACTTCTCAAAACCTATCAAATTATATATCATCGCGAAGCTCTCGACGAGCGTAATCTACATCTACAATTTGTTTTTCGAATAGAGGCTCCATTTGTCCAAAAATCAGCAGTTTATTCTCGGTCGTCCATATTAGGGTTTCGCGATCGATGTGGGATCGTTGACCAATCGACGATCGGGAGGCGCAGGCCTGTAGAGGGGATGAAGCTGAGTTCATCCATATGGTTCGTTTACCTCTACAGCACCTTGATTCACTAGAAAACAGTGAAGAACACAGTGGAGGCGCTGGCTCATCGGAGGAGGCGGAAGGTTGCATGCCACTAAGGGAAGGTCGGCTTGAGCTGGTGGTTCCATCGTCGATGTCAGATCTAGGCATGGAGGCGCGTAGCAGTGTCGATCAAAGGTGGTAGCTTTTAGTTTCGTAGCTCAATCATGTGGGTTGATGTTTACCTTAGGGTTTGAGAGGAAGGTGACGTGTTATTCTCCTATTTGCCCTTTATTTATTTTTAATTTAAATTTAAATGTTCTAACATCGATAACTTTTGCATATGAACTCGGATTTGGATGCGGTTTCTTCCATTGCAATTGTATCGAAATTTCGGACTACATAGAACTAGTTTAGTCGAATTTGGAGATAGTTGGTATTTTGGGCTTTATTTGGATTTTTAATCGACAAAAAATCAAAGGTGAGTGATTCAACCCACTCACGCAATACTAAACCTTCTTATGTTAGTCGAATTAAGTTTATGATGTGTTAAGAAATTTATTGACTGCTGATTGGTAATTTAAATTCTCATCTAAATTTAATTTGAATTTATATTGATTAAATTGCCTTTTAAATTAATATTGAATTTAAATTGTCAGTTAATTGCCTGATAATGATAACCAGTTAATTGTTGTGATTTATTGGTTGATTTGGATGTTGATTGTGATGGATGTCTATTTGCTGACATTTTGGATGATTGGATATTTATATTCCTATTATCACTATGGGTTAAAATGATACATACCCGAATGATCTTATAGATTAGGAAAATCATTATGGGTTGAAATGATACATACCCGAGTGATTTTTATTGATTTGAAAATTATTGATTCGGGATACGGGCTGAAGTGATTTATATCCAGAAAATTTAACTATTTTGGGTTGAAATGATACATTCCCAATCACTTGTCCATACGGTAGAAAATTATATACGGACACCGTTGGTCGGTTTTAAATCATTTTCTAAATGGTAAAGTATGTTTGATTTATAAATTTTATTTTTAAATTTAATTTAATGATTTGTTTTAAAATATATATTTGGAAAATAATTCATTTTTTGATGTTTTAAAAGTTTCAAATTATAAGTTAACATATGGTTTTAAATGTAAATTAAAAAATTTTACTTATAATTTTATTTAGTTTTAAATATATAATTTAAAAAAAAATTAATTCAATAAAATATTCAATATAGTATTAAAAGATTTATTTAAAATTTAATTTAAGATAATAAATATAGACTTTTATAATAACTTTAATAAATAAAGATTTTAGAATTTTGTCAAAGGTTTTGTAAGGATTTTATAAATGTTTCGTAAGAGATTTTATAATGGATTTTATAAAAGATTTTTATAATGGTTTTATAAAGGAGTTATAAAGGTTTAAAGAATTTTATAAAGGGTTTTATAAAATAACTTGTGTAAAGGGATTTGGAAACGTTTTAAAGGAATTTGCATAGAAGTTTATGAAAAAGGAAAGAGTTGTAAACTGTTTTTTAATTTATAAATAGCTTTATAAATGGTTTTAAAGCATATAAATAATTTATAAATGGTTTAAGAGAGATTTATAAATTATTTTCGAAATTGATTGAAAGAAATCTACCTCGGTATTTATGAATATATTTATACTTTTGGAATAAGTATATGGATATCTTGATATGAAGGTATAAACTATTTTCTGGATTTATTATTAAAAAATTTTAAAAAAAATGACCGCAGTGTGAAATAAGCGTTTGGTTGTTAAAGAGAGCGGGGTCGGATATTGTCATACTCTTTGCCAATTCCGAAACCACTTTAACAACTATGCATGTGGTGGAGAATCTAGAACAAAGTAGGATAGTTTGGTGAACGCTACTGGTATGAGGTAAGAACGCAGCCCTGACCTTCTGGTCAGGTTGATATGACTAAAACAGGAGTTATCCTAGACCAAGTGAGGTCGCTCCTCCCATCGGACATGCTTCTTCGATACCATGTCTGTTACTTTGTGATTAATTGGTGGCCACCCTCGATTTGATTATGGGAGTGTGTCTCGAGGTGGGTGGTAGTAGCTGCTATGCGTTACCACCAGTCCGAGCGTGCAAAACGGTAGAATCCTACCTTGGACATTACCTCGCGTGCCTTGTCATATGCCTTATCGTGCCCACTATGATTTTGGTTTGTGTCGTACCTATGGAGTGCTCCCTGATAGCCCACCAGTTTACGGTGAAGTTTACAGTACTATATAGACTACGATGCCTATAAAAATGTGTTAAAGGGGATATGGGTAACGCCTTAACGCTATTTTAATACTTTACTTTACTGATAGACACTACGTATATATAGCGTATCTTACTACATATAGATAGTTTCACGGATCCTTCGGAGATGGGAAATCCCGTAACATCTCTTAAGTTATTGCACGCACGTTATACACTGGATAGGAGGTGTAAAATCCCGTAAACATCTCTGAAGCCATTACACTCATATTTACTTGTTGTTGATTTAACTTATATAAGATTTTTTAGTTCTGACTCGAGTGTTTTGTCTTTTCGTTATGCTCGGGTCAGCCTGTGCATTTCAGTGTTGAGGACTTTATTTCTGGAGGACGAAGACAGAGTTTGGTATATTATATTATTAGTAATTAATTTTCCGTTGCATCATTATTGGTATGTCATTGTTTGTACTCTGATTGTTGTTGAAATTGTGTAATCAAATGTATATTATAAGACAGCTTCATGAACTGTTTATTTGATTATTATATTTTGTCATTCTACTGTGAGATTCTGTGTTTTGTTTTTCCTTCTTTTCTCTTATTTTCTTATTTACCCATTGGCAATCCTCCCTTTTGAATGGTTTGAATTAGAAATGTGTGATTTATTATCGATTTAAACCGTCCAAAAAGATGGGTCGTCACAGTTGGTATCAGAGCTTTGGTTTATGGATACCTTAGCCTGTTCAGGGTTAACTCATTAGAACTAGGGTTATTAATACCCTAGAATGAGTCTGAGTGTATATATTTGAGGGAGCGTATTTGTTAGTGATATAAATATTTCATATTGTGTTAATTTGATTTGTTGAGTATTTATGAATTCTGTTCGGTACATAGGATGCTATGACATCGATAGAGATTTCTAAACACTTAATAGGGCAGACCGACACAATATTGTTTATGAAAAATAGGCAATGAAATAACTTTACATAGTATTATATTTTGTATATAAAAGAATAATTTTTATAAATGGATATAATTGTACGTGATATATTTGTTTGTTAGGAAGTAAAATTTTATAAATATTGGTTGCAAAATAGGATTTACAAATAAAGTGAATATGAATTTGAAATTTGAGAACATAATTTCCGGAGTTTTGAAATTGGTTTTCAAAGATTTTTGGAATAAAAAATTAGTATTATTTGGAAGTATTTTTGGATATAAATATTTTCAATGTGGCTTGATAGAAATGTAAAAGAATTTTAAAAGGAAATAAGTTCTGTACCGCCTTTTCTGTCGTTGGAAAATAATTTCGGTGATGATCACGATATCATCGACGTTCATTTTCGAGTTTCAAAGTGGGAAGACCACTGTGTAGCTTTGCTACATATTTGTCTTGATAATCAAATTTTAATTTAATTTTCTTAAGTATGATTTGATATATATAAAAGATATATATATATATATATATATTATTTCAAAATGATTTGAAATGAACCCGGTATTTAGTTCTTAAGTTCCTGTTAAATTAATGATTTTTAGTTGCAGAAATAAAGTGAAATTTTAATAGTTGGAAACTTCTAAAATAAAAAATAAGAAATTAGAAGCTAAGCGATTAATGAAACTGCAAAGAAATTGGAGATTTGTCACTTGTAAATTAAAGGGTAATGAAATTTAGAAGATGTAAATTATTGAATATTTTTGCTAACTAAAATGAATAAGATAAATTTGTATAACACTCAATTACATTCTAAAAACATATATAAAACTTACCAGAAATGTTTAAAAGTTGAAATGTCCATATGAATATGTAATTGAATTTTATACAAGTAAATCTTAAGTAATGGAGTTATGTCTACAATTAAGAATTATGATGTGCAAGAAATATTTTAAACATAAGTTAATATTTTGAAATGCTAGCAATTAAATTAAATAGAAAAAAATGAATACTGTTTAAGTAAATGATTATAAACTCAGGAAAATGACTGAAATTATTCATTTGATGAATATTAATATTAAAATGGATATCTAGGTTATAAGTAAATAATAAATGTGAAATAAACTGGAATGAAATGTACGTAATACTTTAATAGTGATTCATTGATGATTTCAAATATTGAATGGGAAATAAATTGTGTAACGACCCGGAATTTCACTTCTTTAATTTACGAATATTTTATTAATTTTAAATATTTGATATATAGGTTTTATAATGAAAATAAAACTCTTTTTAATAATAAATAATAATGGTGAAATAGTTTTTAAAATGTGTTTACAAAAATATATAGTTCGATGAAAAACAGAAAATGTGATCGGAAGTCGTTTTCCGGATTTTCGATTTTTCGTCGGCTAAACATTATCGAAAATATCGTAACACTTTTTAACACACATACACATAATTATAAATCAATTTTTTCATGTTTAAATAGTTGTGTACATGTATGAACATTTAAAGAATATATTTATGCATACATAAGGTAAGATTTTCTTTTGATTTAAAAAGTTAAAAATGTGTAAATAAGATGCTTCCTCCAACATTTAGTACAAAAGGACCATGTTTATGTATGTTGATGTGATGTGATGTGAGGGAGTGTAATGACCCAAGATTTTAAGAATTCATTCTGGAAAATATAAATAAATTTAAAATAATTTTTAAATTAATTTTGGAAGGAGATTGTTATGGCTTGATAGTGTATCAGTATGTGTGTACATGTGTGCACAGGGTATACACATGAACTAAAGCTAAAAATCTCTGAACTTTAAGAATAAATACATATTGATATGTATGGGAATAATATATATATATATATATATATATATATATATATATATTAAAATCTTTAAAGCTGAATGCATAAGTAAATATAAATATATGTATGCTACTGAATATTTTTCTTAAGTATACATGTGCATGTGTGTGTCAATACAGAGTGATATATATATATATAAACATATACATGTGCTAATAAAATACTAGAGTTCAAACTAGTGAAATAAAATATATATATATATAGACATATTTTAATATAAGCAGAAAATAAAAGGCAAGAAGATATAAAAAGAAATAATTCTCTTATAAATAAATGAAGGAGGTACATACCATTTACATGAAAGCTAAAAATAGGAAAATAAGATAAAAACAGAGAAGTTCTTGGTATAGGCAGAATTAGAAAAGAGTATTTAATAAATAACAAAACCAAGTCACATTTTTAGCATGATTGTAGACAAGGGGGAAAAGTATTTTCTGAAAAAGCAATCTCTGAAAGAAAAATGTGTAACCACTTTTCTCTTCACCCAAATTAAGCCGGGGAGGGGGGTAAAACTTTGGGTTAAAATGCAGAAAACATGATTTTCTAGTGGGCAAAAATGGCTTTAGCCAATACCCAAAACCCTAAGAGAGACCCTGCATATATATACATGTATATGCAGCAGCCTCCTCTTCTCTTCAGAAAAGAATTTTGAAAAAAAAAAGGAAGAAAAACAATACCACAGAAATCATAAGACAAGGGAAGAAAGAGAGCTTGAGGATAAGAGCAGGAGTTCATCAGTTAATTAAGAAAACAAAGGAGAGAGCTAGGTGAGAAAACTCACTCAAAAATCTAAGGCAATAAGTCCTAATGTAGGCAGCCAGATAAAAGTATTTTTATTAAAAGAATATTTTCATATATATATGTTTATCTGTGAATTTAAATCTGAATATGTTTTGATTTTCTTTGATTGATCATTTGTTTTAATATAACAAAGTTTTATGTGTTGAATCTGTTTATACACTCAGATCTCTGATATGTTAATATTTAGGGATATAAACAAATACCCAGAAAATAAAATGTTGGGAATAGGCAAGTAGTATTGGTTTTGGCTTAACCCAGAAAAATGCAAATAATGTTGAGCTGCAATATACTCATGTATATAGTGCTGAGGCTTGAAATAGAAAGGAATTAGGGGTGCAATAGGGTTGCCTATGTGCTGATGCTCCTGATTCAATAAAATACATAGCAAACAAAATTTTGTGATTCAGTGAAACCAGATTATTCTGAGTTTAACTCAAGCACAAATGTTTGCAAAAGAAAACTCTCCCAGAAGCTATAAGCCAATGTTAGTTGCCTAAACTCCTTCTAGAATACCAAGATGAATATATGTATATACAGAACCTTATTTTGTAATCACAAATGGTTGTTGCTTGTTTGTCTCTGTATGATTATGAATAATATGAGATGCCATGTTATGGATGTTTTAGCTAATGAAATGAATCACTGAAGGGTTTTGCCATGAACAATCAAAAGAGCTATTATTAACTTAAACCTGATTAGGAAATTGGGGTCAAGAACACTGCAGGAATGACTTGTGTGCTTGAGTAACATAAGTTGACACATGGCTTGTTTAAGTCCTGAGATCTTTGTGTAATGGAGTGAATTAGTTCATTACAGTGTGTCCATTGATTCATAAGTATTGCAGGTGAGACCAAGGATAGATAAATATACCAAGGAAGTAATACTTGAGCAGATGAGAAAACTAGAGTTTTTCCCAGATTTGAAATATGAGTATTGAATGAGTGATTTAACTCATATTAGTTATTTTCCTGTTTGGTATGAATGATTGTTTGTCTATGATTGAATTGTATGCTTGAATGTTTGTGCTATATATATATATATGTAGTCTCTGGGAAGAAAATTTAAGTGTGCACATGCACAATGACACAGAGCATGCACACAAGTATTTACCTAATTCCAAAGGACAGAACCTTATGTATTTGTACTTAACTTGATTTTAAACTAATTAACAAATTGCTTTTGTGAATTTTCTCATACCAGACATGTGTCTGACCCTAGTGTGCTATTGGCATCTGGGGTGTCTCATTTAAAATGAGGCAGTTTCCAATGCTTTTTCAGGGATTGCAGCAACTAAATAGGAGTAGGAGCAAGGCCTTGAGAAGAAGATATAGCATGCTAAAACTTAGTTAGATAAGAGCCTAAATGATGAAATCTGCATGTATTGACAATTTAAATTGCTACTTGTATTAAGTGTTGAATATTGGATTGATATTTTGTTAGGCATTTTGTTAAGAATTTGACTTGTATCTGGAATCTATGAACCTAGTTAAATTTCTGTATGCTTAAAAAGGATTTTGATCAAATCTTGTAAGTAGATTTAGCAAGAACACTATGTTAAAAAAATTGAATGATTACATTTTATAAATGTATTAGTCAATCTTGAGATTTTAAAAAGGATTTAAGTTTTTGGAAAATCTGGAGAGTTGATTCTCAGATAATCAAACTGGTTTTATTTTCTAATATAACATATGTATGCAAAAGAAATAGACATAGGTTGAATGTTTTTATATGGCTGCAAGGCTTATTTAACTTGTTCCATACAAATGCTTCATGTCCTATTTTTAAATAAAGAAAGGATCTGTAGTAAGATAGATGGAAGCCAGATTCAAATAGTTGCAGATATATATGCACATAAACATGTTTAAGTGCAGATTTTTACCTCACCTTTTCCTTTGTATTTGAAATAAGAATCTGAATTTTACTCAGATTCTAACCAAATGCATTTTAAATGCCAGACAAATCTTATAAGAAGAAATACAAACCTGGAAAATGATAAACACTCTTATCATTCAATCATGAAGCCTTCTAGGTTGTAGGAATGGAATTCAAAAATGATTAAGCAAGGATATTTGTTTTGTATGATGGATCTTAGGCAAAATAAAATATGTATATGCAGACAGGTAGATAACAAGTTTTAAATTGTACAGAAGAAAAATGCAAAAAAAAAATGAAAAACAAAAATTGTGTTTGAACCGACCAGCATAGCACTCGAACTCGTGACCTTGTATGTATAAGTTAGGCGCGTTTCCATTACGCCTAGATGTTGCTTGTGTTTCCTTAGGATCCACTTTATTTTATACTGATTTTGACACTATTCAGAACTTAACACAAACATCTATATTAAAAGCTTGTTTACTACTGATTATTTCTTGATCACTTCTTGGTTAGTGTAAACAGACTAATGTGTTTGTTCCCAGTGGATTGTTTGATCAAAAAAAAAAGAAAAATAATATATGAAATAAATTAGCAATCCAACATCCTCTTGTTTTTCAAAACTCTGATTCAAACAAGAGAGGCATATACATCCTCACATGTATGTGCTTATTTTTGTAAATGTACTGATATATTTATATTGGTTGATTATTGTGATCCTGGATATATTTGATTTATTGGAAAAAGAAAGTGACCCTGAGAATGATAATTGAAATGGATGATATATCTATATATATATATAGATAGATATATCTATATATCCTCTTTACTTAAAAAAAAAAAATTCCTTATGAAAATTAGAGTATTTTCTGGTGGGTCATTTCAGTTGGTATCAGAGCTATGTTATTCAACATAGTAGAAGTAAGGATCAAGTCCTTAGATAGAAATAAAATTAAAAGGAACTAAATATCTAACTAACCAGCTATGTAAATTATTATTAGCAAACTATGGTAGGGAGACCACCAAATCAGGGAGCAGGATCTTCCCATGCACCACCAATGGTCAATCTGCAAGACTTGGTGAGAGCATTTAGGGATGGGGCAGGACAAAGGCAAGAAAATCCCTATGAAGAACTCTCAAAATTGCTTAAGACATATATTCATTTAGGAGGCAAAAGCTTTGAAGGGACAGAGAGTATCATGGAGATTCAAACATGGTTGAGAACATTGGAAAGAATTTTCAATGACATGCAACTTGATGATCAAAGAAAGAGGCAAGTGGCTTCAAGACAGCTGAAAGGAGTAGCTTTAGGCTGGTGGGAAGTAATCATTGCAGGAAGGAATGAGAATGAAATCACCTGGAATCAATTCAAAGAGATGTTGGAAGCAAGGTTTGTACCAGCATCAGCAAAGACTACCTTGTTAGAAGAATTCATTAGGCTTAGACAAGGGACCATGACTGTCACAGAATACACTCAAAGGTTTGAGGGGCTTTCCACATATGGAGCAATGCTTGTGGCAGATGAGGCATCTAAAAATGATAGGTACATAAAGGGTTTGAATCCAGGACTTAGCAGAGCCATGTTACCCTATGCAGACAAGACTTTTGACCATGTGATAGACTTAGCTTTGAGGTTGGAGCAGCATGACAAGGAAAGGGAGAAGTTCAGAAATTTTAAGAGCAATAATAACAAGAAAGGTAAGGGGAGGTATCACCCTTATGATAAGAAGAAAGAAGAGGCTAGTAACAAAAACACTGGAGATGTCAAGGCTAAGGAAGACAAGAAGAAAATTGTGTGCCATCAGTGTGGAAAGGAAGGGCATATCAAACCAAAATGTCCAGAATTGAAAGGGGGAGCTTTCAAATGCTATCTATGTGGGAAAGAGGGGCATATGAAGAGGAATTGTCCTGAGTATAAACAGCAAGGCAAATTGGCAAATTTGGAAGGAAAAGGCAAAGCCACAGTGGAGAGTAACACTGTAAACCATAGCCAAGTGGAAGGTACATTACTTATTTGTACCATACCCATAACAGTAGTATATGATACTGGGGCAACTCACTCCTTAATTTCTTATGAACTGGTTAGAATGCTAAAACTGAATTGCATATTGGTTGAAACCCCATTGCATATACACAGTCCATTGGGGAGTTCTAGTGTTTTAAATATGATTTGTGTGGATGTGGGATTAAACATAGGGGGAAATATTTTTATTTCCAATTTATATGTTTTGAATTACCCAAATATAGGTGTTATATTGGGGGTAGACTGGTTAAGGCAATTTAAAGCCATAATTAATTTAGACTCATCCACCATATCATTGCAAAATTCTAGAGGCCAGAGAATCACAGTTTTATGTGAGGTAGCTAAGGAAGGAAAACTATATCAATTAGTTGACTCAGAAAAAGATTTCAGTGAACTAACCATTGAAGAAATTCCCATAGTCAATGAATATTTGGATGTGTTTGGTGAGGTCAAGGGTATTCCACACCATAGACCAGTAGAATTCCAGATCAATTTAGTTCCAGGAGCAAGCCCAGTGATTAAAAAGCCAACTAGAATGGGGCCAAATGAACTAAAGGAACTAAAGAAACAGTTAGAAGAATTGGAAGAAAAGGGTTTTATAAGACCAAGTAATTCTTGCTGGGGAGCACCAGTGGTATTTGTTAAGAAGCAAGATGGTTCTTTAAGACTCTGCAGAGATTATAGAGAATTAAACAAAGTAACTAAATACCCATTGCCAAGAATAGATGATCTTTTTGATCAATTAGCAGGGGCAAAAGTATTTTCTAGACTAGACTTAGCATCTGGTTTTCATCAAATGAAGGTGGAAGAATCAAGCATCAAGTACACTGCCTTTAACACTAGGTATGGGTTGTATGAATTTTTGGTTATGCCATTTGGCTTGACCAATGCACCATCTTACTTTGTAGATTTAATGAACAGAACCTTTAGAGATTGTTTAGACAAGTTTGTGCTTATTTTCATAGATGACATTTTGATTTATTCCAAGACAGTGGAAGAACATAAGCATCATTTGCACCTGGTTTTGTCTAGACTAAGGGAAAAAGATTTAAAGGCAAAATTTTCAAAATGTGTGTTTTGGAAGGAGGAAGTACATTTTCTTGGCCATGTTATATCTGCCAAAGGAATTTCTGTGAACCCCAATAAAGTAGTGGCTATCCAAGCATGGAAGAGGCCAAGCACTGTGAGTGAAGTGAGGTCATTTATGGGGATGGCAGGATATTATAGAAGGTTTATAAAAGATTTTTCAAAAATTTCTACACCACTCACTAACCTAACCAGGAAGAACCAAGCTTTTGTTTGGTCAGAAAAATGTGAAAAATCTTTTGAACAATTGAAGGAGGCATTGGTGAATGCTCCAATTCTAAAGGTACCACATGGAAATGAAGAATTAGTGGTATACACTGATGCTAGTGGATTTGGCTTGGGTGCAGTGTTGATGCAACAAGGTCAAGTCATTGCATATGCATCCAGACAACTTAAACCCCATGAAGTAAGGTATGCCACACATGATCTCGAATTAGCAGCTGTGATATATGCTTTAAAACTTTGGAGACATTATTTATTAGGCACCAAGTTTGAACTCTACACTGACCACAAGTCTCTAAAATATTTGTTTTCACAAAAAGATTTGAACATGAGGCAACACAGATGGGTGGAGTTCTTAGCTGCCTATGATTTTGACATACTCTATACACCAGGCAAAGCAAACAAAGTTGCAGATGCTCTAAGTAGACAGCATGCTAAATTGGCTATGATGATGATGGCAGAATTTAAAGATTTGTCTTTGCTAACTGAGTTAGAGATTGAGGAGAATGGTTGTGTGCACATTAATGAGCAAATGCATGGTGCACAAGAAGATAAAGGGAAGTTAAGCTTAATGACACTTCAACCAGATTTAATTCTGAAGGTAGGAAAAATGCAAGAACAAGATGCTCACTTATTAGAGAAGAGAATGCTCCTCTCAAGAGGGGAGGAAGTAATGAATCACCACATTGATAAAGATGGTTATGTGAGATACCAGAATAGGATGTGTGTACCAGAGGACATAGAATTGAAGAAGGAGATATTGGATGAATATCACAGAAGTAAATACTCCATACACCCAGGTAATACAAAAATGTATCAAAATTTGAAAAGAGACTTCTGGTGGAAGGGGATGAAATCTGATATAGCTAAGTACATTGCCAAATGTATGACTTGCCAACAAGTCAAGGCTGAAACTCAAAGACCATCAGGGTTGATGCAACCTCTTAGTGTACCACAGTGGAAGTGGGAAGACATATCTATGGACTTCATAGATGGACTGCCTAGATCTAAGAGAGGTAATACAAGTATATGGGTGATAGTGGATAGGCTAACCAAGGTAGCACACTTCATCCCAGTCAAGTCAGAAAGAACAGCCCCAAAACTAGCTCAAATTTTTATAAAAGAAGTGGTAAGGTTACATGGCATTCCCAAAACCATTGTGAGTGATAGGGATACCATCTTCACTTCAAAATTCTGGAGAAGCTTTCAAGAAGCAATGGGAAGTGAACTATGTTTAAGTACTGCCTACCATCCTCAATCAGATGGGCAGACTGAGGTGGTAAACAAAGTTTTGGAGGACATGTTGAGGGCATGTATATTGGATTTTGGGGGCAACTGGGAAGATTATCTTCACCTAGTTGAGTTTACCTACAACAACAGCTACCAAAGCACCATAGGAATGGCTCCATTTGAAGCCTTGTATGGTAAACCCTGCTTGTCACCTGTTTGCTGGGTAGAAGCAGGAGAAAGGTCTATTTTAGGACCTGAGTACATACAAGAAACCAAGGAGAAAATTGAGTTGATAAGAAGAAGAATGACAGCAGCTCAAGATAGGCAAAAGAAATTTGCAGACATGAGAAGGAGGCAGATAGAATATGAGGTGGGAAATTTTGTTTTCATCAAAATCTCACCCATGAAAAATGTGCTGAGGTTTGGAAAACAAGGCAAATTAACCCCAAGATATATTGGACCATACAAAATTCTGGAGAGAATTGGTCCTTTGGCATATAAGTTGGAATTACCAGAAAACATGCAAGGCATACATGATGTTTTTCATGTATCACAATTGAGAAGGTGGGTCCATGACAAGGCAGAAATTCTTGAAACCCCAACCCAAGTGCAGATAAATCCTAATTTGATTTATGAAAAGGATCCAGTGGGAATTTTAGCAAAAGATGTGAAGAAGTTGAGGAATAAATCTCTGAAACTTGTGAAGGTACAGTGGAGTCTAGATCCTAGTGATTGCACATGGGAATTAGAAGACAAAGTTAGGATGAATTATCCTAAGCTATTTTCAGATTAAGGTAATTCTGATTTTTGATTGTTTTCTTTATTTTGGATGAATATATTTTAGTTAGTATAGAACTAAGAATCTATTTGGTAGAGAATATACTTGTTCTCTGAATTAAGTTTAAAATTTATTTTAAGCTTAGGAAAATTGTGGGACACAATTTCTAAAAGGAGGGGTGTATGTAATGACCCAAGATTTTAGGAATTCATTCTGGAAAATATAAATAAATTTAAAATAATTTTTAAATTAATTTTGGAAGGAGATTGTTATGGCTTGATAGTGTATCAGTATGTGTGTACATGTGTGCACAGGGTATACACATGAACTAAAGCTAAAAATCTCTGAACTTTAAGAATAAATACATATTGATATGTATGGGAATAATATATATATATATATATATATATATATATATATATTAAAATCTTTAAAGCTGAATGCATAAGTAAATATAAATATATGTATGCTACTGAATATTTTTCTTAAGTATACATGTGCATGTGTGTGTCAATACAGAGTGATATATATATATATAAACATATACATGTGCTAATAAAATACTAGAGTTCAAACTAGTGAAATAAAATATATATATATATAGACATATTTTAATATAAGCAGAAAATAAAAGGCAAGAAGATATAAAAAGAACTAATTCTCTTATAAATAAATGAAGGAGGTACATACCATTTACATGAAAGCTAAAAATAGGAAAATAAGATAAAAACAGAGAAGTTCTTGGTATAGGCAGAATTAGAAAAGAGTATTTAATAAATAACAAAACCAAGTCACATTTTTAGCATGATTGTAGACAAGGGGGAAAAGTATTTTCTGAAAAAGCAATCTCTGAAAGAAAAATGTGTAACCACTTTTCTCTTCACCCAAATTAAGCCGGGGAGGGGGGTAAAACTTTGGGTTAAAATGCAGAAAACATGATTTTCTGGTGGGTAAAAATGGCTTTAGCCAATACCCAAAACCCTAAGAGAGACCCTGCATATATATACATGTATATGCAGCAGCCTCCTCTTCTCTTCAGAAAAGAATTTTGAAAAAAAAAGGAAGAAAAACAATACCACAGAAATCATAAGACAAGGGAAGAAAGAGAGCTTGAGGATAAGAGCAGGAGTTCATCAGTTAATTAAGAAAACAAAGGAGAGAGCTAGGTGAGAAAACTCACTCAAAAATCTAAGGCAATAAGTCCTAATGTAGGCAGCCAGATAAAAGTATTTTTATTAAAAGAATATTTTCATATATATATGTTTATCTGTGAATTTAAATCTGAATATGTTTTGATTTTCTTTGATTGATCATTTGTTTTAATATAACAAAGTTTTATGTGTTGAATCTGTTTATACACTCAGATCTCTGATATGTTAATATTTAGGGATATAAACAAATACCCAGAAAATAAAATGTTGGGAATAGGCAAGTAGTATTGGTTTTGGCTTAACCCAGAAAAATGCAAATAATGTTGAGCTGCAATATACTCATGTATATAGTGCTGAGGCTTGAAATAGAAAGGAATTAGGGGTGCAATAGGGTTGCCTATGTGCTGATGCTCCTGATTCAATAAAATACATAGCAAACAAAATTTTGTGATTCAGTGAAACCAGATTATTCTGAGTTTAACTCAAGCACAAATGTTTGCAAAAGAAAACTCTCCCAGAAGCTATAAGCCAATGTTAGTTGCCTAAACTCCTTCTAGAATACCAAGATGAATATATGTATATACAGAACCTTATTTTGTAATCACAAATGGTTGTTGCTTGTTTGTCTCTGTATGATTATGAATAATATGAGATGCCATGTTATGGATGTTTTAGCTAATGAAATGAATCACTGAAGGGTTTTGCCATGAACAATCAAAAGAGCTATTATTAACTTAAACCTGATTAGGAAATTGGGGTCAAGAACACTGCAGGAATGACTTGTGTGCTTGAGTAACATAAGTTGACACATGGCTTGTTTAAGTCCTGAGATCTTTGTGTAATGGAGTGAATTAGTTCATTACAGTGTGTCCATTGATTCATAAGTATTGCAGGTGAGACCAAGGATAGATAAATATACCAAGGAAGTAATACTTGAGCAGATGAGAAAACTAGAGTTTTTCCCAGATTTGAAATATGAGTATTGAATGAGTGATTTAACTCATATTAGTTATTTTCCTGTTTGGTATGAATGATTGTTTGTCTATGATTGAATTGTATGCTTGAATGTTTGTGCTATATATATATATATGTAGTCTCTGGGAAGAAAATTTAAGTGTGCACATGCACAATGACACAGAGCATGCACACAAGTATTTACCTAATTCCAAAGGACAGAACCTTATGTATTTGTACTTAACTTGATTTTAAACTAATTAACAAATTGCTTTTGTGAATTTTCTCATACCAGACATGTGTCTGACCCTAGTGTGCTATTGGCATCTGGGGTGTCTCATTTAAAATGAGGCAGTTTCCAATGCTTTTTCAGGGATTGCAGCAACTAAATAGGAGTAGGAGCAAGGCCTTGAGAAGAAGATATAGCATGCTAAAACTTAGTTAGATAAGAGCCTAAATGATGAAATCTGCATGTATTGACAATTTAAATTGCTACTTGTATTAAGTGTTGAATATTGGATTGATATTTTGTTAGGCATTTTGTTAAGAATTTGACTTGTATCTGGAATCTATGAACCTAGTTAAATTTCTGTATGCTTAAAAAGGATTTTGATCAAATCTTGTAAGTAGATTTAGCAAGAACACTATGTTAAAAAAATTGAATGATTACATTTTATAAATGTATTAGTCAATCTTGAGATTTTAAAAAGGATTTAAGTTTTTGGAAAATCTGGAGAGTTGATTCTCAGATAATCAAACTGGTTTTATTTTCTAATATAACATATGTATGCAAAAGAAATAGACATAGGTTGAATGTTTTTATATGGCTGCAAGGCTTATTTAACTTGTTCCATACAAATGCTTCATGTCCTATTTTTAAATAAAGAAAGGATCTGTAGTAAGATAGATGGAAGCCAGATTCAAATAGTTGCAGATATATATGCACATAAACATGTTTAAGTGCAGATTTTTACCTCACCTTTTCCTTTGTATTTGAAATAAGAATCTGAATTTTACTCAGATTCTAACCAAATGCATTTTAAATGCCAGACAAATCTTATAAGAAGAAATACAAACCTGGAAAATGATAAACACTCTTATCATTCAATCATGAAGCCTTCTAGGTTGTAGGAATGGAATTCAAAAATGATTAAGCAAGGATATTTGTTTTGTATGATGGATCTTAGGCAAAATAAAATATGTATATGCAGACAGGTAGATAACAAGTTTTAAATTGTACAGAAGAAAAATGCAAAAAAAAAAAAATGAAAAACAAAAATTGTGTTTGAACCGACCAGCATAGCACTCGAACTCGTGACCTTGTATGTATAAGTTAGGCGCGTTTCCATTACGCCTAGATGTTGCTTGTGTTTCCTTAGGATCCACTTTATTTTATACTGATTTTGACACTATTCAGAACTTAACACAAACATCTATATTAAAAGCTTGTTTACTACTGATTATTTCTTGATCACTTCTTGGTTAGTGTAAACAGACTAATGTGTTTGTTCCCAGTGGATTGTTTGATAAAAAGAAAAAGAAAAATAATATATGAAATAAATTAGCAATCCAACATCCTCTTGTTTTTCAAAACTCTGATTCAAACAAGAGAGGCATATACATCCTCACATGTATGTGCTTATTTTTGTAAATGTACTGATATATTTATATTGGTTGATTATTGTGATCCTGGATATATTTGATTTATTGGAAAAAGAAAGTGACCCTGAGAATGATAATTGAAATGGATGATATATCTATATATATATATATATAGATATATCTATATATCCTCTTTACTTAAAAAAAAAAATTCCTTATGAAAATTAGAGTATTTTCTGGTGGGTCATTTCAGGGAGGCTAAGAGGGGGGACAACGAAATGAAAGGTGGAGGCCTGCATGGTGAGGTGTCATGGCATGGTGGAGGGCAAATACGCAGGGTATATGGGTAAATTCACCAAGTAACATAATATAAAAGTTCTTTTTCCAAATCCTTTTTCATTTTATTCATTCTTTTCTCTCATCTATTTGCAAATTCCTAAGCTCCAAAGAAGTTTTATTGACTTCCAAGATTCATTAAATTTTTAATCTCATAGTTTTAAAATTTTAAAATGTTTTTAACTTGTTTGAATCCTCCTTTTCATTTTTAAAGAAATTTCTCCATTTTTACCTCCAAATTGTTTCGGTCACAACTCCTTTCATTCGCCACCAAATTTAGATTTTATTTTTTTCATACCATTTATAATTTCAGTGGCTACAACTTTGTAGTTTACCACTTTTTCTTATTTCGAGCTTAGTTGCTCCAATAAAATTCATTTTTGCAAGAGTGTTTTTGAACCTAGATTTTGATGTTCGAAAATACTCCTCCTTGTTTCAGCATAACTTCCTCAAATTTTAACTTTATTGAGTTATCCTTTTTCTTAAATGATATCTTAAAGAAAATGTAAAACTTCCCTTTTTATCACTTTAACAAATTTAGAGAGTAAAAGGTCCAAAAGTCAAGTGCCAAATGACCTATTTTCGAATGTTTTTTAAAGTTTTCGAAGCTTTCCAGATTCTAAAGTATTTTCATATTTCAAAGCTTTTGGTCAGTAAATTTATTTAACTTTGGGAATAATTTACTTTATATATATGCATGTTGGATATATGGATTATATATATATATATGTTGTGTTTGGTTTATGGTATCTTTGGATGTGAATGTATGTGCTAACTTGTAGTTTAGCATTAGGCTTTGAAATCGACGGTTTATGTGATATGTTTGGATATAAAGTCATTTGCTTTGATGTGTTAAAGATATGGTTTGTATTTGTATATTCTTGGACATGTTGTTGAATGGTAACTTAGGAAAGAAATTCTAAGTTATTACATTCATAGCGATGGTCGCTATGAGTGCAGTTCGAGAATTACGATTTCCAATTTTTTGAAGTTTTCTTTTAAAATATTTTTGAAAACCATTTTAAACTTAATTAGTTAGAATGTAATTTAATTAAATTTTTTTTCAAGGTAATTAGTTTAATAATTAATTAATCAAAGATAATGGTTAAGTAATTAAGTAATTAACTTAAGTAATTAGAGTTTAAGAATTAATTAACTAAGTTAATTAATTTTAATTAATTAAGAAAGTTTTAATAAATGATTAATTAAGTTAAGAAGTAATTAATTTTTATTTTAATCAAGTTAATTATTTTAATTAATTATTTAATTAAAGTTTGGATTATTTAATTAATTGTTTTTTAAAGATTAATTATTTATTTAATTATTACTTAACTTAAAGTTTAATTTTACATTTTTAATTAGTTATGATTAAAAGGATTTAACTTATTATTCAAGTTTAATTAAAGATTTTTTAATTAACTAATTGAGATTAATTAATATTTAATTATTAATAAAGGTTTAATTAATTATTTAATAATTAATAAAGTATTAATTTGGGTTTGATTAATAGTTAATTATTGTTTAACTATTTAATTAAATTAAGTTAAGATTCAATTAAAATTAACTATGATTTAAATATGGATTTAACTTTTAATTAATTATTTTTAAAAGGGTTTAAAGGTTTAAATCCTTTGGTTTTCAAAAGTAAAAATGGTTTAAAGGTACTTCTTTTTCAAAGATGGTTTTGAATATAAGTGATTCAAGTGTTGATACCATTAAGAAACCATACAACTATGAATGAGTTATAATGTAGATTTTTTGGTTATGTGGACATGTGTTTAGCAGAATAAATCCCCGTTCTGCTATAAATTGATTGATTGTTTGTTTGCTTGTGTAGGCATGTGTTTAGCAGAATAAATCCCTGTTCTGCTATAAATTTGATTGTTGTTTGGACATCCATTTAGCAGGACAAATCACCATCCCGCTGTTATGTTATTCAGACATGTATGTGCTAGTTAGTTCATATTGACATGTTATTCCTTGATTTAGATATGAGTTATATTTACATATATGTTGACCTATGTAAATAAATGTTAAGTGAATTGGAATTGAAATTGAATGGTAACTTAAATGAGTACCATTGGGATGGCTAAGCCTTTTTTGAATTAATAAAGTATGGTTTTGAATTAACTTAATTCTTTAATCAATTTGGGGTGGTAAGATTTATAAATGATTTCAAAGCTATACTATTATTTTATAAGTTATTTATAAGTAATAACTTGTTTATAAAAATGAATTTTACTAAATAAAAAG
Source organism: Allium fistulosum (assembly GCA_030737815.1). NCBI lineage: Eukaryota > Viridiplantae > Streptophyta > Magnoliopsida > Asparagales > Amaryllidaceae > Allium > Allium fistulosum. The sequence goes on from CM060905.1 coordinate 946,551,119, forward strand.
GCTTACCTAATGTGTTTTACAAACGATATTTTTAAATGATATTTTATAAAGGAAATTTTGTAAAGGAGTTATAAAGGAAGATTTTTAAATAGTTTAAAAATATAAGAGATGTTATAAATCATTTTAGAGATTTTTGAAAGAAGCTTTAAATATAGTCGAAAGTTTATAAAGAGGTTTGAATACTAAGTGAACGTATAAAAGAATTTTTATAAGAGATAAGTGAATGGGTTTATTAAATTGAATGAGTTTTATAGTAAGGGATGTTTTTAAAAAGGAATTGTTTGGCCATTTAATATGGAATGTCTGAGAAGAATGAGTTTCCCAAAATGTTTTTGGTAAACACTTACATTGTTTTTCCAAGTTTAAAAAGGAATGTTAAGGGTTTTGGAAAAGTGTTTTGAAAGGATCTTTTGAACAGGTTTTTTAAGTGATGGTATTAATTTAAGTTTAATTAATGAAGGCTTAGAGGATCCCATATGGAATTGAATCAATGTTTGATTGTTCATTTATTTGATAGTTAAATAACAAACTATCAAATCTGGACCAAAACGTAACTTTGGAAATATCTGGAAGAAACACGGAAATTTTATGGTACAGTTACCATCGGTGGTGCTAAACTGTATGTATAAATTCATTTCATTTTTCTAGGATAAATGATAAGGAAATCCACCAACTAATGGTTAGGAGGTGAACTCTGCTCTTATTTTTTATCTGCTTATTTCCTAAAGAACCGGGGTTGAGTTTATAGGAAATATCGAAAGTTGTTTCGAAGAGACCAGGATCAAATATGTTATCCGAAAACCACTTCGATCCAACTCAAGCATTTCAAAATGAAGACATCTTGAAGCATGGGATCGAAGACGGAGCCGTTGAAGTGCCAGGGCTACTTGCTACTAATCCTGAGGGTGATTCCAAAATGGATGTAGTAGAAGTAGTGCCATCGGTTTGTCCTTATCTTGGAAAACTTGTATGGATGAATGCTAGCATTGCATTGATGCCTAGAAGGCAGTGTTAGCATTCCAAGTGGAATTGCTATTCAAAAAGGTGAAACGTAGCCTCAAGCCTCATCAACTGGGAAATAACTAAAATAGGGCATGCGGTAGGGCTAAGTGGATCGCTCCCATTAGGTTATGTCATCATCTTTCTAGATTACCCTATTTTTATGGATTTGGTTGTGCATGAGAGATCTCGATTAAGGTTGGAAGACCGGAATGATGACATATTCGGTACTACTAGTCAAGTGGTAGGCCGGTTTAGTGCGGCGTGGTACAAGATGTTCTTGTCAAATCCGGGTGCATTTATCTAGAGATGTACCCATCGGAGGTAGTTCCTTACCTGGTCATAGTATGGAATCCATTCTTTAATACGTACCTTTACGGTTTTGATTGTAGAACCTAGTATGCTGGAATTTAATTAATGTGACAATTTCGGCTATTTTAATAAGTATTTGTACTTTAGACATTATTATAATATTACTGGATTTTCTATAAAAGTGTTTTGGTTATCGTAAGGTAAAAACCCGTCCGTGTTTATGTGCAGCGTGGTCTTACGAGATACCTTTGATTTTTAAAAGGTTTTGAAATGTAATAATCAAGTTGTTTGAGTTTACTCACACCAGACCCATGTCTGACCCGGAGTTTTATTTTCTTTCCCTAGAACTCTTGGGTGCTCAAATTTTTATGAGCAGCCAAGTAGTCCAGGTTTACTACGGATGCATTTGGAGGAGGTTGGAGCAGAAGACTTCATCGATAGATAGTTATTACTTGTTTTCGCTGTATATTATGTACTCCATATTTGATGTATAATGATAGGCTGTTATAACCGTCCTAGGTTAGAAATTGTATTAATGTAACTCTGATGTATCATTTTTGAAATGACTTTGTAAAGAATTATGTTGATTAATATATTTTTGTAACGACCCGATATTTTAACGGTTTAAATAATGTAATTAACTAATTTTTTCTTGAAAATAAACAATAAATTTTGCAATTGAAATTTGATATTTGGATTACGTCTATTTAACGTAGCAAATGTCAGAATTTCATCAGAAAATATGAAAGTTTATTTTATTGTGAAATTTCAACTTTAATTTAAATCAGTTAATTTGATCGAAATTAAATATTTTTAAAATCTGAATATTTTTATATAAGAAAAATGTTTATCATTTTCTGAGTGAGACGTCGTATTTCGTTTTGCCAAATTTGGATTGCTCTAGCTCCGTTTATCTTATTTTCGGCGTTTCAGCAGCATTTTGGCAACGAATATCGACTTTTGATAGGAAGATCATGACTGATATCTGTGTATCATTTGTTCGTCTCATCGTGCTGATCTCCGCAGTATATTCAGTCCTGCATTTTGGCATCCGGTACGCGGCGAAATTTGCGTAACGGTTAGCCATATCGGTACCCATTTTTGAGCTTTTTGATTTCTTATGGCCTTTCATTTGTCCACCGTGTTAATCAATAGCCACTTGATATAAATAATTTGCTAAATTCAATTCTTACTTGACTTTTTCTATCCCTTTGCTATTTATCTTCCGGTTCGTTCGTTTCATCTTCTCTTACTTTACTTTTGCTCTTTTCTTCTCTGTTACTTCAAAATTATATTTTATAAAACTAAGTTTTTCATTCATGCATTGCTTGAATCTTGAAACCCGCTCCTTGATTGCTTGCGGAACCACTCTTTCTTGCTTCGAGACTGCTCTATACTTGCTTCAAGACCGCACGCACGTCCCTGCCCTTTTACCAAACTTTGACGCCTACTTTCCCTCATCACCACCTTCTTTTGTCCACGCCACCCATCAGCCTCAGCCATCCACTCAACCCAGTCCTCACCTCATCCGCCTCCACGACTTCCGCATCTTCTCCTCCACCCTATCCCCATCTGCCGACCAAACCCCAAGCACGCCCACGTGCACAACCTCCAAGGCCTCCGCCTCTCCCATTTCCAGCCACAAACACCAGCCTTCAGTTCGCCCGCTTCCTCGACCAAGCCGCCTGAACCGAGATCTGCGTCTCCTCCACCTTGAAACCCCACTCGACAGCCAATGCCCACCCATGCGGACCCCATCTCCAGGCAAACCCATCGCCGAAATGCACATATGCCATCACCAGTGCCTTGATCCATGACCACCCTGGCAATCCACGCCTTATCAGCCTACTTCAGCCTTGCCGAGATCCACCTCACCACCCAAGCGCCCAATAGCGCCGTCCATCAATCCTCTGAGCACAGCCGAGCGCCTTCCACCTATGACCGCCTCAAACCCACTTGAGCCTACTTCACCACCGCATCACAGTGCTTCGCCAACAACTTGAAACCATCTGCCGCAACCCCACCTCTTCATAGCACTGTCTTCCGCCTGTTTACCACCATCTCGACCCTCGTGCAACCGAGTATTCACCACACACTCCACCGTCAACCAAAGCTCCAAACTCAGATCTGACAGTCTCCACCACCCTCTCCTCTTTGGTCACGTAAGCATATAAGGTCCACCCTCCTCCTTGTTTGTATATATATGTTATAACTAATATGATCGTGTGTATATATATTTGTGTATATATATATTTTATAACTACTCACATATATATATATATATATGTTAATATATATATATATATATGCCTGAAGCCTACTTTGCTATTTTATATAATATAACATGTTTTAAACATTTACAAATTTAAATTAATATTTTAAATTAGATTTTGTAACAACTAATATATATTATGTTTAAATTAATATGTTGAATTTGAAAATATGGGTTTTAATAACTATTGATTTTAAAATATAATATGGAGATTTTATTTTAAATAAGTGTTTTGATTTTTCAAATATAATATAAAGGTTTTATTTTAATTCTAATATGTGTTTTAAATTAAATAATGATTTTAAAAAATATATATAGCTTAAGTCCACTTATATAATTGATTTTCATCAAATCCAGATCATCATGCTTTGCTTTTGTCTCACCGCTGTCCAAAATTGATCACAAAGTTTTTTTTTGCTTTCTCTCATGTCCGTGTCCGTATTCGGGTAGGCGTCGTGTTCATTTGCCGTTGTTCTCTAGCCTTGAAAGGTGAGCGATCACTCACGATTAACATTCTTATATTTAGTAAATTTAATTCACATGAAATGACGATTGAAATATGTTGTTAAATTTGAATTGTTAGTTATTTAATTATTGAATATGATATGTTATTATCTATAATTGTTTATCTATATTAATTGACATATGACACCATAACGCGTTGAATATATTATAGTTAAATTGTTAATTGTGATTATATATACATGTCATTGATATGTATGTCATTCTACGCTATTTTATATTCTCACACTGCAAGTTCCTTATAGTTTAGAAATCCCTATGAGTTGAAATGATACATACCCGAACGATCTTATAGATTAGGGGAAATCGTTATGTGTTGAAATGATAAACTCAAGCGATTTTATTGATTTTTTAATTTTGGGACTACGGGTTGAAATGATATATATCCGTAAATTTAAATTATTACGGATTGAAATGATAAATATCCGTATCACTTGACCATAAGGTAGAAAATTATATATGGACACCGTTAGTCTATTTAAAAATGATTTCCAGAATTTTGAAAAGAAAATATATATGGTTTAATAAATATTGATTTTAAAATATTGATTTTTAAATATAATATATGGATATTTTAATTTTAATATGTGTGTAAAATTTAGATTTTTTAAAATTATAAGTTAAGTTTTAAAATGTAAATTATAAAATTTTACTTATATTTATTATTTTTAAAATATATAAAATACGATTTAAAATAAATTTAGTAATAAGATTTAATTTAATAAGTATTTAATAAAATTTAATTTAGTAAAATTTAATTTAATTAGTATATATAATATGTTTTAATATTTATTTAAATTTTATATTAATATTTTTAAATAGATTTTGTAATAACTTTAATAAATGGAGGTTGGAAAGATAAATTAAAGTTGACTGAAATTTAAATTGGTTAAGAATTGAATTTAAATAAGAATTGATTGAATTTATTTACTTTTGAGATTTTTAAAGATATGGTTTTATAACTTGATTTTGACTAAAGGTGACTAAATGAATATTTTCAAATTTAAATAAAATTGAAAGTGAATATTTAATATTGATTTAAATTGTAATTTGAGATTTTATTTAAATGTTATAAAAAATGATAAGTAAATAATTTCAAAATTTAATAAAAATTAAAGTTGAATTTTGAAACATAAATGAAATTTATCAAATTGAGTTATTATAAATATTTGAATATTTAAACCTTGAAACCTATTGAATCGGAAGTGGTTTAAATTTGTAGTTCAAACCTAGATTTGGAATCGATATAAATTAAATGGTTTTAACAATAATTCGAATTGAACCTTTAACCTTTGTAATTGAAATCGTTGAACTGAGATTGATTTAAATTGAATTTCTAGAACTAAAATTAATTTGAATTGATTTGTGAAATTTGAAGAAAGCAATTCTAATTTGGAATTATTTTTGATATAAACTCTTTTGAAACTATAAACTATTATATATATATTATTTTAAATTTATAAACAATTTTAAATATATATATTTTAATATATAAACTATTTTTAATATATAAACTATTTTAATCTATAACCTATTTTTAAATATATAAACTATTTTTAATTTATAACTATTTTAATATATAAACTATTTTCAATATTTAAACTGTTTAAGTTGGAACTATTATGATTTTGGAAATAAATATGATTTCGAAAGTGAATATGTTTTCGAAAGCAATATGATTTTGAAAAGAATATGATATTTTGATATGAAGTATGAACTGTTTGAAATATAAAATGACGACGGTGTGAAATAAGCGTTTGGTTGTTAAAGAGACCGGGATCAGATATTGCCATACTATCTGCTAATACCAAAAACAACTTTAACAGCTGTGTACGTGGTAGAGATTTTAGAATGAAGTAGGATGGTTTGGCGACGATTCTGTGTGAGGTATTAACGCAGCCCTGACTCCCACAAGTCAGCTTGATCTGGCTAAAACAGGAGCTATACCGGGCAAGTGGGGTCGCTCCCCCTATCGGGTACATTTCTTCGATACCATTCTATTGCTTTTGTGATTTGATTGGGTGCACCTTTGATTTGGGAGTGTGTCTCGAGGTGGGCGGTAGTAGCTGTTATGCGTTACCACTAGTCCGAGAGTGCAAACGGTAGAATCCTACCCTAGCATTTCCTCACGTGTCTTGTTACCTGCCTTATCGCGCCCTTTACGAGTATGGTTTGTACCGTACCTATGGAGTGCCCTCTGATAGCCTTCTAGTTTACGGAGGATACTATATAGAATACAAGAATGTATAAAAATGTGTTAAGGGGGATATGGGTAACGTCTTAAAGCAATTTTAATAGATTACTTTACTATAGACATTATCTATGTAGCGTATTGTACTATGTATGTAGATAGTTTAAAGGATCCTTAAAGGATGAGAATCCCAAACATCCTTTAAGTTATTTTGTATTTCAATTGACATTTCACTTGATTTGAATTTACTGGTATAAGAATGTTAATCCTGACTCGAGTGTTTTGTGTTTGCTTTATGCTCGGGTTAGACCGAGTGTCACAGCATTTGACTCACCTTTTGAGCTTGGAGATTTTCTTGGAGACATCTATTCAGCTTTTAAGTTATTTCGGTATTTCCAGTTGTTTATGATTTAGACTTGTCAGTTGATTTTGTATTCGAGACTTCTTTGTATTTGAGATTTCTTCTGTATTTTATTGCAGCCTCGGATGTTTATATAGTAGCTTCATGAACTACTATTTATTTATTCAGCTGCTTATTGTTGTATTACTCTGTGTCCGTGATTCTGTGATTAATTTATTTACTATACATGCTAATTTTTTGCCAAATATAAATTAACAATCCGTTGTTTCAAGCAATTCAAGTCTGACATGAGTGGATGATTGTCCATTTGAATGGTTCGAAATACCAGGCCGTTACAGTTGGTATCGGAGCTCTGGTTTAGGAAAAACTTAGCATATGGAGTAAACTCGTTAGAGATAGGGTAGTAATACCCTAGAATGAGTAAAATTAGTTGCAGAATCATCTTCGTTCGAACTTGAAATTTCTTCGTTAGGATCCTCCTGGATTAGGATTTCCTTTGAAATTTTGGAACTTTCCTTTTGTTCTGGAATCCATTCTTGTCTTCTTCTGTTCGTGTTCACTTTGATACCGGAGCATCCCATAGCTCTATTTCTAACGATCTCTGTAATAAATTTAAGCATATCTTGCTACCTCAATTGGCAACTTCATCCTTTTGTGTGACTAATTCCATCGGTGGTTCCGCCAATCTTAATAAGATTTGTAATGGGGTGAATTTTTTTACAACAGGCGTCGATTCACCGGAGATTTCTATGTCCTCGGTTATGATGCCATTATTTCTTACAAAGCCCGAATCATTTCTCTAGTAGAAAACTAGGGCAATTCTCTTATGATCGAATGTCAAACGCCTCAGGGTTATGCAGGCATTTTCATCTTTCAATTGATTCTCAGCCTACTAGTGATTTGACTCCACCTAGATAGTCAAGGATTATCCTGATGTTTGGTGAAGTCACTTCTCTCCCTCCCAAGCTGTAAATTTAATTCTGCATCGATCTTATTTTGGACCTCCACCTGTTGACCTTCCTCCCTAATGAATGGCACTCGGAGAGAAAGTGGTTAGTCATACCCTTTTGGATTAACCAATGCTCCTTCTTCTTTGATTGATCTCAAGAATCGCGGTTTCCGCGATGTTCTCAGCCAGTTCGTCCTGGTTTTCGTTGATTGTATTCTCGTCTTTTCTAAGTCTCGGTTGACTCGGTTAACGTCGACGTGATTTATATAAGCCTATCTAGCTTTTCTCTTTTGAAGTTTAACTATCTTATCTTCCTTCTGAGCCTATTTTTGTTGTTAGAATTCTCTTTGATTAGGGTCCCTTTAAATTGAATCTCTATCCTTGTTTAAAATCCATTCTTGAATCATCCTGTGAGGGAGTGTATTTGTAATTGATATAAAAATGTTTTATATTATGTTGTTTGAGTTGTTAAGTTTGAATTTTGGGTTTCGATCGATTCGTCTGGCCAACGCTATCGATAGGAATTCCAAAACACTTGAACAGAGCAAATTGACACAATATTGTTTTCGAAATTGGTAAATGAAATAATTTTATATATGATTATATTTTATATATATAAGTATAATTTTCTAAAATTAGATAGTTAATGAATTGGTTGTTAGAAATGATAATACTAAATTATCATTTACTGTTTGTCAATATTTCTTAAACCATTAACTATTGTTGTATGTTATAAGGTAATGAATTTTTATGAACATGGTTTATAAATTTTATTTGCAAATAAAATGAATTTAAATTAAAGAATTTAAGAATTAAATTTCCGATGCTTTTAAAAAATTGGGTTTTCAAAGTTTTGAAAAATATATTATTTAAAAGTATTTTCGAATGGAAATTGTTTCCAAAGAATTTAAAAGAAGTAAGTCTGTACTCCCCTCTTTTGTTGCTGGAAAATAATTTCGGTGATGACTACATCATCATCGATATTCATTTTCGAGTCTCAAAGTTGGAAGACCACTTAGTAGCTTTGCTACACTTTTGTTTTGGAAAATAGATTTGATTTGAATTTCTCGAGTATGATTTGATAAAATATATATATATATATATATATATATATATTTCAAAATGCTTCGAAGTGAAATCGAAAATTTAACTCTTAAGTTTATGTTAAATAATAATTTTTAATTATTGGAATGAAGTAAAATTTTGAGTAGTTGGAGTGTCTAAAATGAAAATGGGATCGAAACAACTTGAAAAAGTTGAACTAGGATAAATTAATTTGTATAATACTCGATTGTATTCGATAACATATATAACTTACCTGAATTATTCAAAAACTTAAAATGTTTGGTGAATATGTAATTGAATAATATACAATATAATATGTAAGCAATAAGATATCCAAAATGAAATTTTGTTAAGGTAATTTATAAATAAAAATTGAGTGGTATTAATAAATATTTATACACTTAATTTATTTTATAGGAAAAGTTAATTGAGATAAATTGAATAAAAAAATGCTATTTAAGTCAATAAATATGAACTTAAGAATAGTTAATATTGAATTTTGAAGTGGAATTAACTTAAGTAAAGTCAAATGGATAAATAAATGAGTTAAATTAAACAAAAGTTGGCTTGAAGAAAAATGTGAACTTAAGTTACAAAGAAAATATGGAATATTAATAAAATTTTGTTTTGAAAGAAAATTTTGTGATAACTGTAAATAAATTGAAAGCAAATCAATTATTGAATTGTAATCAACCACATGTGAATTCAATGAATATTTATTGAATAAAAGGGATAGAAACCAAATTTGTTGAATATAATCAATTAAAAAACTAATGAAATTTATCTAGTTTTGAATTAATTGTTGTACTTTGTATTTCGAATCTATCTTTCTCTTCGGTTGCTTCTATTCTCCTATCTCGTTCCTTTTCGGGGACGAAAGTTTTGAGTGGGGGAGAGTGTAACAACCCGATATTTTAAAGGTTGAAATAACGTAATTAACTAAATTTTTCTTGAAAATAAACAATAAATTTTGCAATGGAAATTTGACATTTGGAATACATCTATTTAAACGTAGCAAATTTCAGAATTTTATCAAAAAATATTGAAGTTTGTTTTATTGTGAAATTTCAACTTTAATTTAAATCAGTTAACTTGATGGAAATTAAATATTTTTAAAATCTGAATATTTTTATATAAGAAAAATGTTTATCATTTTCTGAGTGAGACGTCGTATTTCGTTTTGCCAAATTTGGATTGCTCTAGCCCCGTTTATCTTATTTTCGAGTTTTAGTAGCATTTTGGCAGCGAATATCGACTTTTGATAGGATGATCGTATCGCTGATATCTGTATATCATTTTGTTTGTCTCATCATGCTGATCTCCGTAGTATATTCACTCCTGTATTTCGACGTCCGGTAGGCGGCGAAATTTGTGTAATGGTTAGCTGTATCGGTACCCGTTTTTGAGCCTTTTGATTTCTTATGGCCATTCATTTATCCACCGTGTTTATCAATAGCCACTTGATATTAATAATTTGTCGAACTCAGTTTGTACTTGACTTTTGCTATCCCTTTGATATTTATCTTCTGGTTTGTTCATTTCATCTTCTCTTACTTTACTTCTGCTCTTCTCTTCTCTGTTACTTCAAAATTATATTTTATAAAACAAAGTTTTTCATTCATGTATTGCTTGAGTCTGGAAACCCGCTCCTTGATTGCTTGCGGAACCACTCTTGCTTGCTTCGAGACTGCTCTATACTTGCTTCGAGACCGCACGCATGTCCTTGCCCTTTTACCAAACTTTGTTGCCTACTTTCTCTCATCGCCATCTCCTTTATCCACGCCACCCATCAGTCTTAACCATCCACTCAACCCAGTCCTCACCTCATCCGCCTCCACGACCTCCACATCAACTCCTCCGCCCTATCCCCATCTATCGACCAAACCCCAAGCACGCCCACGTGCACAGCCTCCAAGGCCTCTGCCTCTCCCATTTCCGGCCACAAACACCAGCGTCCAGTCCGCCCGCTTCCTCGACCAAGCCGCCTGAACCGAGATCCGCATCTCCACCACCTTGAAACCCCACTCGACAGCCAAAGCCCACCCATGCAGACCCCATATCCAGGCAAACCCATCGCCGAACTGCACATATGCCATCACCACTACCTTGATCCACGACCACCCTGCTAATCCACGCCTTATTAGCCTGCTTCAGCCTTGCTGAGATCCACCTCACCACCCAAGCACCCAAAAGCGCCATCCATTAATCCTCTGAGCACAACCGAGCGCCTTCCACCTATGACCGCCTGAAACCCACTCGAGCCTACCCCACCATCGCATCACAGTGCTTCGCCAACAACTTGAAACCATCTGCCGCAACCCCACCCTCTCCATAACACTATCCTGTGCCTGTTCACCACCATCTCGACCTCCGTGCAACCGAGTATTCACCACACACTCCACCGCCAACCAAAGCTCCAAACTCATATCTAACAGTCTCCATCACCCTCTCCTCTTTGGCCATGCAAGCTTATCAGGTCCACCCTCCTCCTTGTTTGTATATATATGGTATAACTAATATGATCGTGTATATATATGTTATAACTACTCACATATATTTATGTTTATATATATATATATATGTTACATATTTGCCTAAAGCCTGCTTTGCTATTTTATATAATATAACATGTTTTAAACATTTACAAATTTATATTAATATTTTAAATTAGATTTTGTAACAACTAATATATGTAATAACCCAAGATTTTAGGAATTTATTTTGAAAAATATAAATAAGTTTAAAGTAATTTGTAAACTAATTTTAAAGGGGAATTGATATAGCTTGATGTGTGTATATGTGTGCACAGGGAATACACATGAACTAAAGCTTAATCCCTGAATGACTAAGAATGAATACATGTTGATGTGTATGGAAATATTATATATATATAAATAGATTAAAATCTTAAAAGCTATATGCATAAGTAAATATATGTATGAATGCTATTAAGTATTGTTGAGTGTACATGAGCATGTGTGTCAGTACAAAATAATGTATAAATGTATATATGAGTGTACAAATTAATTCAGTAAGACTTATATACATATATATATATATAGATATGTTAATAAGATACTAGAGTTCAAATCAGCTAAAAATAAAATATACAAACATATTTTAAATTATAGGCAGAAAGAAAAGAATGAAGATATAAAAAGAAGAAATCCTCTTATAAATAAATAAAGGAAGTACATACTATTTAAATGAAAGCTAAAGATAGGAAAAATAAGATAAAATAGAGAAGTGTTTTGTATAGACAGAATTAGGAAGAATATTTGATAAATAATAATATCAAGTCACATTTTTAGCATGATAGTAGACAAAAAAGGAAAAGTAATTTCTGGAAAAGAAAATCTCTGAAAATAACCAAAAGAATACAACCACTTTTCTCCTCAATAAAACTCAAGCCGGAGGGTGAGATTTTGGGTTTAAAAACTAAATACAAATGGCATGATTTCTGATGGGCAAAAATGACTTTAGCCAATCATTTAAACCCTAAGAAAAACCCTACATAAATAGGCAGTAAGATGAGAAACCTTCTTCTCCCCGGATAGCTCTTGAGAAAAATATATATAGATATTATATAAATATAATACAAGTGAAGAAAAAGGGTTGAAGGCAGAAGCTTACCAATCAACTATGAGGTAGAAGAGAGCTAGGTGAGAAAAATCACTCAAAATCTAAGGAAATAAGTCCTAATGTAGGCAGCCGGTTATAAGTTGATTTTCTTAAAAATGTTTTTTCAGATGTGTTTATCTATCTGTAATTTCAGAGATGAAAATGGTTTGATTCTTATTTGGTTGTTCTTTTCTGCTTGCTTTATTATATGGAAGTTTTAAGTATCATTAATATATATATGTTTATAAACCCAGATCTCTGATATGTTAATGTTTAGAGACATAAGTGAATGCCCAGAAAATAAAATGTTGAATATAGGCAAGTAGAATTGGTTTTGGCTCAACCCAGAAAAAAAAAATTGAAAACATATTGAGCTGCAATATACCCATGTATAAGTGCTGAGGCTTGAGACAAAAAGGAATTAGGGGTGCAATAGGGTTGCCTATGTGCCGATACTCCTGATTCAATAAAAATATATAAATATTCATACACATAGCAAATAAATTTTGTGATTCAGTGAAGCTTGGTCATTCTAAGTTTAACTCAAGCACAAATGTCTGCAAAAGGAAGAACTCTCTCAAAAGCCATAAGCCAATGTTAGTTGCCTATACTCCTTTTAAAATACCAGAAAATATGTATGTACATGCAGAATCTCATTTAAATAGATAACAATGGTTGCTTGCCTGGTTGTCTCTGTTTGGTTATGAATAATATGAGATACCATGACATGGATGATTATGTTAGTGAAATGAATCACTGAATGGTTTAGTCATGAAAAAAATCAAAAGAGTTATTATTAACTAAAAACCTGATTAGGAAATGGGAGTCAAGAGCACTGCAGGAATGACTTGTTTTCTTGAGTAATACAAGTTGACACATGGCTTGTTTAAGTCCTGAGATCTTTGTGTAATGGAGTGAATTAGTCCATTACAGTGTGTTCATTGATTCAATTGTTTGCAGATGAGACCAAGGTAGATAAATATATCAATGTAAAAGAATTTGATATAAAGAGGAACTAGAGTTTTCCTGGAATGAAATCTGGATAGTGAATAAATGATTTAATTCATTTTGAGTGTTTTCCTTGTTTGTATGGATGTTTATTTGATTCAAGATTGAATTATATGGATGTATGAATGTACCATGTCTTCTTGAGGTTTCTGGAAAGGCAGACTTAAGTGTGCACCTGCACACTGACACAAAACACGCACACATGAATCACTTGTTTTCTAAAGGCAGAGTTATATACATATATCCCTGTTTTAACTTTAACTTGATTTACAAATTGCTAATGACATGTGTCCAACTGTAACGACCCGCCATTTTGGACCATTCGCATCCATTATAAGTGTATAGGTAGACACTCATGCCGGAATTGAATTGCTCAAAATACCGCGTTGTTAATTTAAATTTGGCAAAACTGAACATATACAGTAAATAAATAATCATAGATCACAGACACAGAGTAATAAGTGCAGCGGAAATAAAAGAGATAGTAGTTCATGAAGCTACTATATGAATATATAAAATACATCAGAGTTTACAACAGAAGAGTAATACGATACATCGGATACAAATCAGAATACTTCACAGGAATCATCGAATACTGGAAACAGAATAGATGGCTGGATCTTCAAGCAAAGCTCCAACTCCAAAGGTGAGTCTCGAATACTGGTACACTCAGTCTGACCCGAGCGTAAAGCAAAAACACAAGACACTCGAGTCAGGATTAACATTCTTATATTAATAAATCCAACTCAAGTGAAATAGCAATTGAAATACAAGTAACTCAAAGGATGTTGGAATAACCATCCTTTAAGGATCCGTCAAACTATCTACTATGTAGTAATGTACGATAAGTAGATAATGTCTATCAGTAATATAAAAAGATATCAAAATAGCGTTAAGTCATGGCCCATTCCACCCTTAACACATTTTTATTCCCAAAAGCATATACAAGACCGTAGTTTCCCCAAAACCGGAAGTCACCAGAGGGCAATCCATATACTAAAGGTACAAATCAAAATCGTAGTGGTCGCGCATAAATGGAATACAAGTATGACAAGGCACATGAGGCAATACCCAAGGTAGTGATACTACCGTTCGCCTGATCCGGACTGGTGAGAACGCAACGTCGCAGCGTCCGCAACACCGTGAAACAACACTCCCAAAATCAAGGGTGCACCAATCGACAACAAGTATAAGTAGTTCGAAGAAGTGTGTCCACTTGAGGTAGCTAATCCTCCATTGGCCCGACACAGCTCCTGTTTTAGTCATTTCCAATTTGACACAAGTGTCAAGGCTATCCATTATCGTTCTCTTTCTTCAGTCATCACATGCATCATTCCAACCACTTCATTCTGGATCATCACTCCGCGTATAGTTATTAAAGTGGTTTTCGGTTTAGATAGAGAGTATATCCATAACCGAATTCCGGTCTCTTTAATAACTTCCGTAATTATTACACCGATTGGTCGTTTATTTATTTCAAAACCAAATCAATTTCAATTTCAATTCATAAATCAATATTTCATTTGTCTTTCTAAACCAATTTCCGAAATTTTACGTTTCAAAACTTCCAAATCATCATTTCAAAATCTTATAATTCAATTTCAATTTCTATTTAAAACAATTCAAATATTGATTCAAATTCGTATATAAGTTTCATTCCGAAATCATTTAAATTAATTTAACATTCAAATCAATTTAAATCCATTTATCAATTTCATTCAATGTTCATTAAGTAAATTTTCATTTAAAACAATTTCTGTTTAATTTCCAATTCATTAAATCCATTATTTAAATTCAACTTCCTTATTTCAAACTTACAATTTGAATTAAATTAAATTCATCAAATCAAATTCTTTAAATTTCAAGTCTTACATTAATTCCAAAAATATCACATTTTCATTTCTTGTTAAAGAAATTCAATTTCACTTATTTACTTTCTTAAATAATTTTCCAAAACTTAATTAATAAAGAAACTCAATTTCAATTATTTACGAAGTAAAATTCACTTATTCAAAAATTCAATTTCACTTATTAAAGAATTCAATTCAATTTAATCATTAAATAATTCAATCTTATTTAATTATTAAATAATTCAAAACTTAATTATTAAATAATTTCAAAGTTTAATAATTTCAAACTTAATTATAATTTCAAACTTAATTATTAAATCATTTCAAAGTTTAATAATTTCAAACTTAATTCAATCATTTCTCAAATTAAACAACATTCTTTCATCAATTACATTATTAATATTTTGTTTCAGATTTATTAAATATTAACATTTTCCTTTTATTAAAAATTCAAAATTCAACTTCATTTCAAAACCATATTATTTATTCAAATAAAATCTTTATTTATTTTTAAAATCAAATTATTGACCAATCGGGTTTTTATTTAATTTCCTATCCTATGTCAAAGTTCAATTTGGGTATTTATCATTTCAACCCGATTCCAATTCAATTCAAAAATCAAAACATAGCAAAGGGAACTTGCAGTGTGATAACAGGGATGGTGTCAAAGTAAATAAACAAGCAATAACAACAATCAATAACAATCCAATAATCAATTCAAATAATCCCTATGTATGAATGCTATTGAGTATTGTTGAGTGTACATGAGCATGTGTGTCAGTACAAAATAATGTATAAATGTATATATGAGTGTACAAATTAATTCAGTAAGACTTATATACATATATATATAGATATGTTAATAAGATACTAGAGTTCAAATCAGCTAAAAATAAAATATACAAACATATTTTAAATTATAGGCAGAAAGAAAAGAATGAAGATATAAAAAGAAGAAATCCTCTTATAAATAAATAAAGGAAGTAAATACTATTTAAATGAAAGCTAAAGATAGGAAAAATAAGATAAAACAGAGAAGTGTTTTGTATAGACAGAATTAGGAAGAATATTTGATAAATAATAATATCAAGTCACATTTTTAGCATGATAGTAGACAAAAAAGGAAAAGTAATTTCTGGAAAAGAAAATCTCTGAAAATAACCAAAAGAATACAACCACTTTTCTCCTCAATAAAACTCAAGCCGGAGGGTGAGATTTTGGGTTTAAAAACTAAATACAAATGGCATGATTTCTGATGGGCAAAAATGACTTTAGCCAATCACTTAAACCCTAAGAAAAACCCTGCATAAATAGGCAGTAAGATGAGAAACCTTCTTCTCCCCGGATAGCTCTTGAGAAAAATATATATATATATTATATAAATATAATACAAGTGAAGAAAAAGGGTTGAAGGCAGAAGCTTACCAATCAACTAGGAAGTAGAAGAGAGCTAGGTGAGAAAACTCACTCAAAATCTAAGGCAATAAGTCCTAATGTAGGCAGCCAGTTATAAGTTGATTTTCTTAAAAATGTATTTTCAGATGTGTTTATCTATTGTGATTTCAGAGATGAAAATGGTTTGATTCTTATTTGGTTGTTCCTTTCTGCTTGCTTTATTATATGGAAGTTTTAAGTATCATTAATATATATATATATATATATATGTTTATAAACCCAGATCTCTGATATGTTAATGTTTAGAGACATAAGTGAATGCCCAGAAAATAAAATGTTGAATATAGGAAAGTAGAATTGGTTTTGGCTCAACCCAGAAAAAAAATGAAAACATATTGAGCTGCAATATACCCATGTATAAGTGCTGAGGCTTGAGACAAAAAGGAATTAGGGGTGCAATAGGGTTGCCTATGTGCCGATACTCCTGATTCAATGAAAATGTATAAATATTCATACACATAGCAAATAAATTTTGTGATTCAGTGAAGCTTGGTCATTCTAAGTTTAACTCAAGCACAAATGTCTGCAAAAGGAAGAACTCTCTCTCAAAATCCATAAGCCAATGTTAGTTTCCTATACTCCTTTTAAAATACCAGAAAATATTTATGTACATGTAGAATCTCATTTAAATAGATAACAATGTTTGCTTGCCTGGTTGTCTCTGTTTGGTTATGAATAATATGAGATACCATGACATGGATGATTATGTTAGTGAAATGAATCACTGAATGGTTTAGTCATGAAAAAAATCAAAAGAGTTATTATTAACTAAAAACCTGATTAGGAAATGGGAGTCAAGAGCACTTTAGGAATGACTTGTTTTCTTGAGTAATACAAGTTGACACATGGCTTGTTTAAGTCTTGAGATCTTTGTGTAATGGAGTGAATTAGTCCATTACAGTGTGTTCATTGATTCAATTGTTTGCAGATGAGACCAAGGTAGATAAATATATCAATGTAAAAGAATTTGATATAAAGAGAACTAGAGTTTTCCTGGAATGAAATCTGGACAGTGAATAAATGATTTAAGTCATTTTGGGTGTTTTCCTTGTTTGTATGGATGTTTATTTGATTCAAGATTGAATTATATGGATGTATGAATGTACCATGTCTTCTTGTGGTTTCTGGAAAGGCAGACTTAAGTGTGCATCTGCACACTAACACAAAACATGCACACATGAATCACTTGTTTTCTAAAGGCAGAGTTATATACATATATCCCTGTTTTAACTTTAACTTGATTTACAAATTGCTTAAGTGGATTTTCTCATACCAGACATGTGTCTGACCCTAGTGTGCTAATGGCATATGGGGTGTCTCATTTAAAATGAGGTAGCTCCAAATGCATTTTCAGGGACTGCAGCAACTAAGTAGGAGTAGGAGCAAGGCTTTGAGAAGAAGATTATAACATGCTAAACTTAGTTAAATAAGTGTATAAATGATGAAATCTGCATGTATTGATGATTTAAATAGCTACTTCTATTAAGTGTTGAATATTGGATGGATATTTTGCTAAGTATTTTGCTAAGAGATTGGCTTGTAACTAGAGTTTAAAAAATCTGGATATTATCTGATATGATGAAGAAGTTAATCTAAATCCCGTATGTGATGAGCAAGAATACTATGATAAAAATTGGATGGTTACTTTTATAAATGTACTAGTCAATCTTGAGTCTTTAAAAGGGTTTAAGTTTTGGGAAATCTGGATAGTTGAATCTCAGAAAAATTAAATGGTTTTATTTTTATACCATGGCATATGTATACTAAAGATAACAAGTATAAGGAGAATGTATTTTATATGTCTGTAATGTTTCCTAATTCAACTTTTTTTATACAAATGTCTCATACCTTATTTTTAAATAAGGGAAGGGTCTGTAATATAGGAATTGGAAGCAAGGTCCATAAAAGTTGCATATATGTGTACATTTAAACATGTTTTGTACAGATATTAACACACCAGTTATCTTTGTATTTTTAACATGAATATGAAGTCCATCTCATTAAGGCTTTGAGCAAAAATGTATTTTCTAGACCCCATGAGTTCTACCAGAACAAAGAGTCTGGTTGAACCATGTTTTCTTCTGGGTACCCATAGTTGTGTGAACACACTCATGTTAGCATTTCATTTAGCTTAGCACCATGTCATCAAAGAATTAAGCCTTTGAAATATGATATCTCACTTAAAAATACTCCAGAAAATAGTTAGTACTCTAAAAAGATTTTATTAAAAACCAAACCTAGATAATGATAGAAGCTTATATCATTTTCCAGAACACAAACACAACACCATTAATTTATAGATGACCATAATACAATCATCTGGTTTCTAGGAATTATACTCCATAGAGAATTTAGCAAGGAATCAGAAGTTTAAAAATATATATATATATATATATATATATATATTGATACAAGTATGAATGGGTTTTATTGTATTGAATTAAACTATGTATGGATTGATAAAACTTAATCAATCAAATTATCCTCTTGTTTTCCAGAACTCTGATGCAAACAAGAGAGGCACATGCATCATCACATGTATATGCATATCCTGATGTATATACTGATATATTTATATTGGTTGAGGATTTGATCCTGGATATATGTTGTTTGATAGGAAAAAAAATGACTCTAGGTTTCAGAAATATGTATATGTATATATATATATACCTCTATGTAAAAAAAAAATCCTTACAAATTAAGGTATAAAAGGGGAGGGTCATTCCATTTGGTATCAGAGCTATGTTACTAAAACATAGTTGAAAATTAAAATCAAATCTTTCTATGAAATTAAAAACTTAAGAAACAAAAGTATAAGTAAAATATTTTGTAGGGATTGATCACTGAATGATCAAGTTTGAGTTAAAAAAAAACTAACCAGCTATGTAAATTATTATTAGCAAACTATGGTAGGAAGACCACCAAATCAGGGAGCTGGATCCTCCAATGCACCACCAATGGTCAATCTGCAAGATTTGGTGAGAGCATTTAGGGATGGGGCAGGACAAAGGAAAGAAAATCCCCATGAAGAGCTCTCTAAATTACTCAAGACTTATACTCATTTAGGAGGCAAAAGCTTTGAAGGGACAGAAAGTATTATGGAAATTCAAGCATGGTTGAGAACATTGGACAGGATTTTCAATGACATGCAACTTGATGATCAAAGGAAGAGGCAAGTGGCTTCAAGACAGCTGAAAGGAGCAGCTTTAAGCTGGTGGGAAGTAATCATTATAGGGAGAGATGAGAATGAAATCACTTGGAATCAATTCAAGGAGATGTTGGAAGCAAGATTTGTACCAGCATCAGCTAAGACCACCTTACTAGAAGAATTCATTAGACTTAGGCAAGGAACTTTGAGTGTCACTGAGTACACTCAAAAGTTTGAGGGGCTTTCCATATATGGAGCAATGCTTGTGGCAGATGAAGCATCCAAGAATGATAGATATATTAAAGGTTTGAATCCAGGACTTAGCAGAGCCATGTTACCTTATGCTTACAGGACATTTGATCAAGTAATAGACTTGGCTTTGACGTTGGAGCAGCATGACAAGGAAAGGGAAAAGTTCAGAAATTTTAAGAACAATAACACCAAGAAGGGAAAGGGGAGACACCACCCTTATGATAAGAAGAAGGAAGAGGCCAGTAACAAAGGCACTGGAGATGTCAAGGCTAAGGAAACCAAGAAGAAAATAGTGTGTCATCAATGTGGAAAGGAAGGACACATCAAATCAAGATGTCCAAAATTGAAAGGAGGAGCTTTCAAGTGTTATCTATGTGGGAAAGAGGGGCACTTGAAGAGGAATTGTCCCGAGTATAAACAGCAAAGAAAGTTGGCAAATTTGGAAGGCAAAGGCAAAGCCACAATGGAGAGTAATGCTGAAAACCATAGCCAAGTGGAAGGTACATTACTTATTTGTACCATACCCATAGCAGTAGTATATGATACTGGGGCAACTCACTCTTTAATTTCTTATGAATTAGTTAAAATGCTAAAATTAAGTTGCATACTGGTAGAAACTCCATTGCATATACAAAGTCCACTGGGAATTCTAGTGTTTTAAATATGATTTGTGTGGATGTGGAATTAAACATAGGTGGAAACATTTTCATTTCCAATTTATATGTTTTAAACTACCTAAATATAGGTGTTATATTGGGGGTAGACTGGTTAAGGCAATTTAAAGCCATAATTAATTTAGACTCATCCACCATATCATTACAAAATTCTAAAGGCCAGAGAATCATAATTTTATGTGAAGTAGCTAAGGAAGGAAAATTATATCATTTAGTTGACTCCAGTGAACTAACCATTGAAAAATTCCCATAGTCAATAAATATTTGGATGTGTTTGGGGAGGTTAAGGGTGTTCCACACCATAGACCAGTAGAGTTTCAAATCAATTTAGTTCCAGGAGCAAGCCCAGTGATTAAAAAGCCAACCAGAATGGGGCCAAATGAGCTAAAAGAATTAAAGAAACAGTTAGAGGAATTGGAAGAAAAGGGTTTTATAAGACCAAGTAATTCTTGCTGGGGAGCACCAGTGGTATTTGTTAAGAAACAAGATGGTTCCTTAAGACTTTGTATAGATTACAGAGAATTGAACAAAGTAACTATTAAAAATAAATACCCATTGCCAAGAATAGATGATCTTTTTGATCAATTAGCTGGGGCAAGAGTGTTCTCTAGACTAGATTTAGCATCTGGTTTTCATCAAATGAAGGTGGAGGAGTTAAGTGTTAAGTACACTGCCTTTAACACTAGGTATGGGTTGTATGAATTTTTGGTTATGCCATTTGGCTTGACAAATGCACCATCATACTTTGTGGATTTAATGAACATAACCTTTAGAGATTATTTAGACAAATTTGTGCTTATTTTTATAGATGAAATTTTGATTTATTCCAAAACAGAGGAAGAACATAAAAATCATTTGCATCTGGTTTTGTCTAGATTAAGGGAAAAAGATTTAAAGGCAAAATTTTCAAAATGTGTATTTTGGAAAGAGGAAGTACATTTCCTTGCCATGTCATTTCTGCCAAAGGGATTTCTGTAAACCCCAATAAAGTAGTAGCTATTCAAGCATGGAAGAGGCCTAGCGCAGTGAGTGAAGTGAGATCATTTATGGGGATGGCAGGATATTATAGGAGATTTATAAAAGATTTTTCAAAAATTTCTGCACCACTTACTAAACTAACCAGGAAGAACCAAGCTTTTGTTTGGTCAGAGAAGTGTGAGAAGTCTTTTGAACAGTTGAAGGAGGCTTTGGTGAATGCTCCTGTCACGACCCGAACTCGATGTCCGATAAACATCAAATTCGTATCGCGGGAGCTTGCAACAACATTAAATGATAAACAACACGGCAGAAAAAAGAGATGATATCATTGATACAACATGAATACAATATCCAATACATCAATCTGATACAATGATACCCATCAAAATCAGAGAATATACATATACAAAATACAGCGGAATATGACACGATATATAAAATGAGTTTTCACAGAATCCAATACTGCAACTCTGATCCAAAGCTCCAAAGACAAAGCTCCAAAACTCCTAGCTCGATCCACCATCATCGTTGCGCCCAGATAAACAAGTGCAGTCCATATCCAAAGACTGAACTAGCTCCAGATAACCTACTAATCCTGACTATCTGAAAAACCAAACTCTAGACTGCCCGTGTAGAAAAATTTTGAGCACCCAGAGTTTAGGAAAGAAACAATAAACTCCAGGTCAGTCATGGGACTGTTGTGAGCAAACAAAAACAGTTTATCTTGAAAAACAAACAACAAAAGATTTTAAAGTCAATTCGCAATGCTTTTTGAAAATGTAACTACCATAAAACCTCCCACCACACACACAATGCAAACGCAGACTTGGAGGAGATTTCTTCTTATGTTAGTCAAAGATGCTTACTACGCAAAATCAATCAAATCGTTTTTGATATTATTATTAGTGCATAGTGGAAAACATTTCGAAAGTAGAATATAAATCTTAGCCAGCATAGGTACCATTATATTATGCCTACAATAGCTGCCTCCTGAGGAGACAGGTTATACAATTGAAATTGTAAAGGGCTCGTATTGTTTTGTTTGGATTTCCAACAAATGGTCAGGCTAAGGAACTTCCTATTCCACGAAAGAAACGCCTCTGGCGGGACGTTCCGAAAACCAAACCGTTCTCTGCCAAACAAGGCCGGCTATCCCCCTTCCCGGGGAATATACAAAACCTGAGATATGCCACCCCCGGTCCTTCGGGACCTTTATCCGAGAGCTCTCGATAACCAACATCACACATAATAAATAAAGTGTCTCCACATGAGTAAGTATCTGGGCTCCATACCATGATACTACCCTTTTCCAGAAGGAATGGTCATACCCTAGGGAAGCTACCCCTGAAACCTTGCCGCACAATTCCTGTTTCGACCATTACCGGGTTGTGAGGCTCGACGAATTTTCGTCCACAAAGCTACGCTTTTTCAAAAAGCCACGCTTTGGGTCAACAGATGATCAAAGCAATGATCACAAAGATAAATGATCAAAAAAATGATCATATCACAAATGATCAACCAATGATCAACACACAGCAACACTCAGCATGTCACATTACTAAATTGGGAATATATCGCTGATAAATTTCAACTACATAACCTCTAAGCTCGTACGTCTTAGAGAAGGGTGTTAAGCTAAGAGAATAAATTCTCCGCCACCAACAGAAATGTATTTGAAAGAAATCAGCTTTATATCTCAATTTGTAATGTCAGATATACAATCCATACAAGTCTGTTCCGAAATCGAACAGAACTGAAGGCACTTCCAAAGAAGTCCTTGCAAATCCGAATAATTTTCTAATCACGTCCGGACTTCCCATCACAAAAAGAGTGATATAAATCTCTATCCCGGAGCAACTCGGTGCAGAGACATTCGACAGGTTGTCCTTTCATTTTCGAAAATATGCGGTCTTCACCACCGGTCTTCAAATGCTATCCATAACGTCGAATCACATATTCAGAATGGGTTATACGACCCAAAGGTCCTTTCCCGGCTAACCCGAATAGTGAGCGCAATATTTAAAAACATATGGATTTGGGGTTTCAATTAAGTCACAACTTAATAATTCCAAAGTTTCTTTCATATGGTTTAAACCAATTACCATTTCAAATCTTTTAAACAAAAGATTTACTTCACAAAGTTCATTCAGTTCCACAAAGATCCATTTACGGGTTTCAAAAACAATTTCAATTGGATTAAATCATTTAAATCTTTAAGTCAAGATTTAACTTATAGTTTTCAAAACTGTTTCCACATATTCATCCATAATTTGGAAAACTATTTCAATTCAAACTTGGAATTCCTTTTAATACAAATTGGAAATTCGTTTCTTATACGAAAGCTTTTATTTGAAAACAACTGTTTTCATTTTGGAAAATCCGATTTCATTTATACAGGTTAAAATCTTTGGGTTAATTCAAATTCCCAAAACAACACTTTATAAATAGTTTAAAACCCATATAAGCTTGTATATCGTTTTAAAATCAAAATTGCTAAATATAGAATTCAATTTCAAATATTGAATTCCAATTGAAATCAAATTATTCGAATTTTAACCAAGTGATGGAGAATACTTTTATTTTTGGAATCCCTTTTTAAAAAGCTTTTTATTTTTAAATTCAATTTCATTCCCAAAGCTGTTTGAATTTAAAATTCAACTTTTAAAACTATTTTGAATTAAATTCAAATATCTGTGACTTAGCCGTTTTCCACGTGCAACCCATATTTGTGTGTGCATAAGTGTGGTCCAGAGGTTTTACACAATAGTGCACAACATTAATCAACATAGATATATCAATATCGATAAGCGGTATAACTCATAACGCTTATCTTCATTCACATATTCACAGATAAAATAAATTTATCAATCATGAAGATTAATCATTACAATTCGATGTGGGTTTCAAATAACCAACTAGAATCCGACTCCCTATCACATCGAAATTCAAATGCCATGTTACGGGTCAAAGAGGTTTTCTCATCAATACAGAATCAAGTCACCAATCATAATCCAGCATAGAGTAATTCACATCTCACAGCATCATAATTATAAACATAAATATCAATTCGTTATACAACAAATCAGATATCCTACATACACAATCCATAAACAATCATCTTTAATTAATTCAATTTGAAATTATTTCTTGAGAATTAATTCCTTAACCCTGTTTAATTTATTATTAATTATCAATTGATTACTTATTTCATTTCAAATTAATTAATTAATAAATCATTTCTAAATCATTAATTATTAATGAAACTTAATTTATCATTTATTAAAAATATATATATTTTTTTTATTAAATTACTTAATAAATTAACTATTAATCATTCATAATTTAACTTAAGTGGTTAATTACAATTTACTTTATCACTTAATCATCAGTTTTATCAATCCTTAATTACAATTATAAAGTAGTTATTCTTAATTACTTTTTTAGAAATGATTCTTTTAATTTTAATTACTCAATGTAGTTAACCCTTAAAAGTCCTCTTTAAATGTCGAATCACTTTATTATTAACTACAAACTTAAGAGTTAATTAACTCTACACTTAACCTAAAATAATTTCTTAACTAAAAATGTAACGACCACGACTTTCTCTCCATAGAAAGTCGTATCGCTAATAAGAAAGAAAGGGGTAGAAAATAGAAAAGAAGAGAAGAAAGAAAGAAACAACAACAACGATCTCACAGCGGAACGAATAAATTATATTAATAACATAAACTATTACATAGTATACAACACTTTACAGAGTTACACAACATATACATCACTTACTAGACAGTTATAAACATCTGTCTAGACATTACAACTCAATACACTATAGAGATACAGACACAGCGGAACTACTATATATATCTACAACGCTGAAGCCTCCTGCTCCATTGCTCCTCCACAATTCGTCAAAGCTAACCTGAATCCCTTGGCTACTCGTAAAAATTTGAGTACCCAAGAGTTTATAAAACAGAAATAAACAACTTGGGTCAGACATGGGTCTGGTGTGAGTAACAGGTTAAACTTGTTTAACTTCAAAACCTTTTGAAAGAAAAGGTATCACGTAAGACTCCCCACAAATAAACATGGGTAAGTTTTTACCTTACGCTAACCAAAACATTTGATAGGAAATCCAGTTATATTATAATAGGGTCTAGGGTTTTCAAATAAATATGAAATAGCTGAAATTGTTACATTATTAAATTCCAGCATACTAGCCACAAAGTGGGTTATACAATCAAAACCGTAAGGGCACGTAGGAAGAATGGGTTTCCATACAATGGCAGGGCTACTGGGGTACCGCCCGTCACAGTACGTGGCCTAGATCACCGTACCGAGGATCACTCCCAATCCCCTGCAACACAAGGTCGGAACATCCCTTACTGGATAATTCCCGCACAAGATACCTCACGGTTGGGATCAGCAACCGCACCATTAAGTCGAAAATAGAAAGGGACATCTAGACAGAGGTAACCTTGTCCTACTTAGGTGCTACCCACTAACCTTGCTGCACCTCCCCTGTTTTAGCCATTCCCGGTTTGTGAGGCTTGAGGCTACGATTACCTTTAAAAAGAACACATCTATCTTAGAATGCTCATCGTCCACCTGACAATGTGCTGAAAGCATTCAATCCATACAAGTTCGTTCCGGGTTCGAACGAAACCGAAGGCATTATCTCGTTACACTCGTTTTGGAATCACCCTCAGAGTTAACGACAATAACCCTTGCACTCTGAATCTTCATCTTCACTTGATTCACGACCTATCGTTAATTTGGATCGATGTGGTATTCGGGTCTCCAGACCTGGTATCCCGGTATACGGAAACCCGTCCCGGTCTCATCGAAATCCAAAACGTATCTTTTAAGGGCCAAGTTGTTTTAAGGGTTAAAACAATTCAATTATTATCTATATACACAGATAGATAACACAATAGATAATCTACATTATCAGATAATCCATATTATCATCACAATTCAACTAAACATCCATATCACACAGCATATATCTCATCAGAGATATAAATCAATGCAAAGCATTCAATATTATCATCCATTCTTAAGTAATGATTTATACCATTTCTAATTAATTTAAAATGAATTAAATTAATTACTTCATTCTATAAATCCTGCTTACTTAATCATTAATTAATTACAAATTAATTAATTATCCTTTAATTACCCTTTAATTCCATTCAGGTAATTTATCTTTAATTAATTACTTAAATTAATTATCCTTAACCACTTATAGTAATTAACCTTTAATTACTTCATTAATTAATTAACTATAATATAATTAAATTAATCAACTATAATTAATTACATTAATCCTTAATTAATTACATTAATTAATCACTTCAATTATTAATTATTACTTAATTAATCAAATCTTAGTTACATCATTAATTATATTAATTTATGATCCTTAATTACAACTTAATTATTAATTACTCAATTAAATTAATTACATTAAGTAATTAATCTTTAATTAAACAACATTTATTAATCACCTTGATTAATCTTTAATCAGTAATTAACTACCCTTAATTACTTTCACTAACTAAATTAATTACTTCCTTAATTAATTTCTTAATTAATCCCTTGATTAATTATTCAAAGTAATTAACTCAAATTACTTTTATTAATAAAATCATTATTCAACTAATTACTTTCAGTAATTATTATATTATTTACTTCCCTAAATAATCTTACCTTAATAATTACATTAAGTAATTATTATCAAATCATCTCTTGATTATCCTAAATTAATTAAACTTAATTAATTAACTTAAATAAATCAAATCAACTTCAATTAATTACAATAAGTAATTAATTCTGAATTACTTCCAATAAGTAATTACATTTAAACAAATTCTATAATTGATTATCTTTAAATTAATTAATCTAATTAACTATTAAATTAATCTTATTAATTTATTATTTAATAATCCATAGTTAATGACTTCATTAACTACTATTTAATTACTTTCCTTAAGTAATTAACTTATACCAATTATTAATTCTTAAATTAATAAATCTTAATAACCAATTTATTAATCTCTAATTACTAAATTAATTAAGTGTTAACCATAACTAAATTAATATTTAATTACTTATTAATTAATTCCTAACCATTAATTAATACTCTAATTTATAATTCCTAACTACAAATTAATCATCCCTAATTAATTTATCTTAATCATAAATAAATTAGTTAAATCCTTTAATTACCTATTTAATTATTCCAAATGATTAATTAATCAAATAAATTAATTATCCATTAAATTTCCTAATTAATTTAATGAACACAAATCTTTAATTACTTTAAGATAAACTTTGTTCTTATTGAAAATCAAGTTATCATTTACAAAGTAATTTAAATTGATTTACTTAAATTTTATCTTCAAAATTTCATTTTAAATTTAAAGATTTAAGATGAAACAAATTATCTTTAACCATGTTTAAACAATATTTATTAATCTCTTTTATTTTACAAGTTAAAGGAATTATTCATCTTATAAATAACTAAAGAATTTGAATCAAATTTACCTTTAAATTCTACCATTTAATATACATTTTAAACAATAAAGTTATTTAAACAATTTAATTTAAAAACTGCTTTTATTTTAAATCTGAGATTCAGATTTAAACTATATTTCAGATTAAACTTTAGATTTAAAATTTCTGATTTAAAAAAATTTCTTTACAAATTTAAATCCAGTTTAAATTTTAAAACATACAGGCTTTTAAAAACCTGGCAACACAAATGATCACGAGACCCCTAAAATTTACTTCGAGTCACACGTTCAAAAACCCCGAGTCTCACACGAACAAAACCCGAGAACTCGAGTTGCCTCTCTGTCAAACCCAGACTTTCCCAAACATACTCACGACCGTGTGCACGTGCACGGTCACCTGCGGCAACTCCGGTCATCGACGACATCTTCCATCAGTCCACGTTCATCCACCTACTAGAAAACGACCATCCTATCTTCAACTCATTCACGAAATCAAATCGAGCCTAAAAATCAAAACCTGGAACAGAACCATCGCAATGACCAAAACCTGGCAACATCGTTTCCCCTAAAAACTCCGACCACCATCATCTTCCATACTCCGGCGAAAGCTTCCTCAAACTACCACCTACCAGTACGCAAAACATGGTTGAACTCGATCAACCGAGGAGACCATACTAGAGCAAAAACAGTGACCCAATAAAACTAGGGTTAAAATTTTATATTCCAATTCATTTCTTCACTTAACCAATAGCTTAGGTATTCGCTCAACCTATGCTTTGATACCACTGTAACGACCATCCTATCTTCGACTCATTCACGAAATCAAATCGAGCCTAAAAATCAAAACCTGGAACAGAACCATCGCAATGACCAAAACCTGGCAACATCGTTTCCCCTAAAAACTCCGACCACCATCATCTTCCATACTCCGGCGAAAGCTTCCTCAAACTACCACCTACCAGTACGCAAAACATGGTTGAACTCGATCAACCGAGGAGACCATACTAGAGCAAAAACAGTGACCCAATAAAACTAGGGTTAAAATTTTATATTCCAATTCATTTCTTCACTTAACCAATAGCTTAGGTATTCGCTCAACCTATGCTTTGATACCACTGTAACGACCATCCTATCTTCGACTCATTCACGAAATCAAATCGAGCCTAAAAATCAAAACCTGGAACAGAACCATCGCAATGACCAAAACCTGGCAACATCGTTTCCCCTAAAAACTCCGACCACCATCATCTTCCATACTCCGGCGAAAGCTTCCTCAAACTACCACCTACCAGTACGCAAAACATGGTTGAACTCGATTAACCGAGGAGACCATACTAGAGCAAAAACAGTGACCCAATAAAACTAGGGTTAAAATTTTATATTCCAATTCATTTCTTCCTCTATGCTTTAATTCGATTTCTAATAATTTTCTCTATATCCTTGATCATCCCACTACCCTTATTGAAGAATACAACATCCCAATTTCACTGAGATAATCAAAATTACCAAAAACTCATTTTTAACTTAAGTCAGAACTGCACCTATAATACTAAACTAAAAACTATGATATCCATGCTAAAAATCATATTATCATTTATGTTTTCGATTTATAAGTCTGAATATATAAATTATAAAGTTCAAATTTTCACTTTATTATAACATGCCTCTGTTGTTTTAGATTACAGGGGCAACCAGGTATGAATTTTGACTTAACTAGGCTTTTTAAACCTTAGTATATGATAATTAAACAATACTTACTTATAAGTTAAATCCTAAAAAAAAACTAAATCAAGTAGAAAGAGATTTAAAGGAGAATTCTGGAGTCTGGCAATAAACAGATCAGAGAACAATATCATACATGCACACTTATATACATTCATGTATATACAAAATCATCAACAAACATTCACATCCAAACAATATTTATCACCGGGTTAAACATGCATCATGATTTCCTAATTTAATTTAAGTAAAAATGTTACTCACTTGATTAAAGATGAAACAGAGGCAGAGCCTTATTTTGAAAAGCTTTTTGAAACTGTTTTGCTTAAGACTGGAATGCCTTATTGATTTAAAAACCGGAGTTGCTAGAGCTTTAGATTGCTTTAAATCTACATGCATGTTGGCTTCCAGGTTGAAAAAATGACTGCAAGCAGATTGAATTGCTTCCAGAGTTGAAAAGAATGCAGCAGTTGTTCAGAGTTGATTCCAGATTTGAGAAAATGAAGGCTGCAGGCTGATTCTTTGATTTGGAAAGAGAAGAATTACTGTAACAACCCGGAATCTTGTACCGATTTAACAATCGCCTTTTGACGATTTCTTTTCCTTGCGATGTGTTATAAACGTTGAAGGGTGCAACCTCATTCCCTATTTGTTCAGTTAAAAAGAAAACCCGTTCCCCTCATTCTTCACTTTTTAAAACCCTAAATCAAACATCAAACGAAAGAGGAATAATAATGGCGACGACTTCCTCTTCGTTTTTCTCGATCAGATTAGGGCTTGGCCTCGTTCGTTCTTTCGATGCTTATTAGGGCTTCGACTCGTTCCCTCTGAGAGATGATGGCTGCTCATACCTCCTTTCATTCGTTCCTCGAAAACTAGGGCATTCACGAAGGAAAATTGAAGACGCCAACTCTACTTTGATCGATCGCTTCCTCGTCGCTCCCTTCGGCTGCTCAATCTCGTGGACTTCGAAAATGGTGAGTGATTTATTCACCACATCTAATTTAAACCCTGCTTGGTTCGATTCGATTATATAGAGCTTCGGCCATTTGATTTTGTTTCGATGCCTGTGATGATTTTCGTTTTGATGCTTGAGATATTCTTTGCATATGTATTTGATAACGTGGATTTCACGGCATTGATTTGAACTCATTTGATACTTGTTCTTCACGGCTTTGAATCTGGACTTGAAATTGTGAACTTCGGCTTTGCTGTGAATTTGATTTCGGTCATCTCTGTTTTGAGATTTTCTTTTTGGTTTGCACTGCTTCATCTTTACACTGTCTGGTTGCATACACATGGTTCACTTGACCATCTGTCCACCCCGATGTATATGCGGTCTTCAGTTGAGTTTCATCCTTCAATTGAGCATTCCATTTGTTAGCTTTTGCACTGTCCAGTCCATATTGTTGTTACTGGTGATACTTGTACTTGTGATCATTGATTCCTGTTGCCTTTATTGCTGTTGTTCATTTGAGTGTGCATTCAGCTTGACCTTTTGTATTTGTGCACTCACCATTCACTGGTGCATTATATAACATGAGCCTGGTTT
This sequence comes from Allium fistulosum, assembly GCA_030737815.1. NCBI lineage: Eukaryota > Viridiplantae > Streptophyta > Magnoliopsida > Asparagales > Amaryllidaceae > Allium > Allium fistulosum. The sequence goes on from CM060905.1 coordinate 946,582,565, forward strand.
GTCATGGTCTGCATACCTAAGCTCGACACTGTCCACATTTTTAAGGTGCTTGGCCCTTGTTTGTACTACCCCATAGGAATTGATTCATTGCCTATTTAAGATGCTGTCTGTACTATCATATCTTGTAGTCTTGCATCCAGGATTTCAACTATAGCTTGTTTATGGGTTTCGAACTACTGTCTTGCAATCACTCCATGTTTGCATTGTTTTGGTCTGGCACATTCATGTGTATTAGTTCAGATTTTTACTGAACTTGTTTTTTGACTGTCTTACATTTTTCATCTGCGAATATTGTCGAGGCTCATTGTTTAGTAGGTGTTCACGTGCCTTGTGATCTTCTTGTATGGGTCTGTTGCATTTGCACTTGATACCATTCATGTATGGTCTTTGAGCAATCTGGTATCACTTGTGACTTGAGATCATTGGACCTTTAAATATTGTGTGCTGTGGTGCCATATCTATGGTGCCCTCACCATCATACTGCTCAGTTCGTTACAGTTTCATTTGCATGTGTTCGTGTCCCTTATTCATGTGGCCGTTGGTCTTCACTGCACTTGAATGTGTAGTCTTGTTAACTGGTCGAGTTCAATTGAGCCTTGTTGCAGTTCGTGTCTGCACACTTTTATTGATAGTTGGTTGGTTTGTTAGTTTCACTTTTGGTTCCACTGAATTGAGTGGCACCAATCTTCGTTCATGTATTTGCCTCTGAGCATTCCACTGTGGCTATGGTTCTTCTTCGGTCATGACTGTCTGAAATTGCAGTTTTACATCGACTTGTAGCATTCTTTGAGATAGTTGGCATTACTTTGTATTCGAGTCAGATGTTTTTGGAGCCGTGTACTGACCTGTTTCATTTAGTTGTACTGCCCCAGGTTGTCACTTGAACTTGACCTTGACATAACAACATGCAGCCTTGTCTTTGTTGTCTCTGTTTATTGGGATTTTGAATTTGTAGTTCTCTGTATTCACTTGCTTGAGTACTGGGTTTTAGTCACCTTGGTATTAGTTGTTTTTGAGCTTGAGCTCACTGTGTTGTTTCGACCAGTCCACTTTTGATATCACTGCATATGATTTGAGTCACTGTTGCATACTTGTCCAGGTGCAGTCTTCTCATGTGCACTTGCTCATTTGAGCAGAACTGTTTCGGGGTGCACTTACTCTTCCACTGTTCACTTCGAGTATGTATGGCTCTGTCCAGCTTTATGCATTCATGCTGTTGCCCCATGGTTTCACTGCCTCGACTTGTTTGTCCTGTGATTGCCACGGTCACTTGATCTTGCTGTGACATTGCGACTTGGTTCACTTTGTCACTGCATATCTATATATGCTCGACCCATTTCTATTTTAGTTGTACTTGGGTATACACTGCATATCCATGTGTCATTTTCACTTGCATCTGTTCATCCCTGAGCACTTGCTGACCTGCTGCATTTTCGTAGCAGTTTTACCCTCGTCCCTTGTGGTGACTTTATGTTCTGTTGTGGCGAGGCAGTGCACGCGTGCGTGCACTGCAGCCACACCGAATTGATAGATTTTAATCAATATCTCTTTTATTCTTAATTCATCGACCTGCTGTGTAATTCGTAAGCTGTATTGGCGAGGCAGTACATGTTAGCTTGTACTGCAGCCAATTAGCATTGATATTTTTTAAATTGTCATTTCAATTATTTAAACTGCTTTGGATTTCTGTTTTGTGGATTAACACTGTTTAGTGTTACATCTGCCGTTATCCAATTCTCGTATCGAGAGTTGGATATACGAGATTTCTGTGACTGTCATCTATATTGAGATTGATTATTACTGCCTATATGCACTAATAAACTGGTTTGAATTAGACTGATCCGGGTATTATTTTCTTTTGAATGTAATACTCGGGTTAGACCGAGTATTTACAGGTTGTAGATTTTTAGCTTTGGGTTGCTGCTAGAGCTATGAAGACTTCTTATATCATTTGAAGTGGTCTTCGTCTTGTTGTAGTAGCCAGTGTGTCTGTTTTAAGATGATAATGTATTCATGTATATTAGTCGATAATGTACTTGTATATATAACTTCTTGAGTCGACAATTGTAGTTGTATCATTTGTATCGTGTCAAATGTATTGTAACTGATATCAGTTATTGTATATATGAGACTTTTCGTTCCATCTTTATTCCGCATTTATGTTATCTGTGTTATTTTTATATCTATTGTCCTAAACTATTATAGCCACTGTGTAGTAGCTTTGAGTTTGTATCGGTATGTCGGTATTCCTCTAAAAATGAAATGCAATGTTTTATTATCTGACATATCGGTGTTCGCACAAGGCAATTACATAGATGGTCGCTCCTCAACAGCCTTATTCTCCGTGCTAGTTGACAGCACTACACCGTAGTGTTCTTGGCTAGCGTGGGTATAGAGGTGGGGCGTTACAGCTTGGTATCAGAGCGTGGGGTTTAGGACAATTATAAAACATAACTTAGATGGAATATGTGTTACAACTATTTGTCGATGTTTTATCTCTCATCTTTACATATGACTATTTTTGACTGTTAGGTATGAATTCCTAACGCTTATTCTTGTGTTTTCGGCTTTGAATTGATTTAGCCGATGTTGATTTTGTTTTAATTTGGCAAATTAAAGCCATTTTGACTTTTGGACTTTGTTCCACTTTTGTTCTATGCTATGAGTGTCATTGTGTACTTGTTACACTGTGATGAAAAATAGCTGGACCAGTTGCAAATTGAGTGATTTTGATTTCTCATTCACATCTAGTTTGAATCTCAGCGATTTTGAACTTGATATTTTGTGTTTTCCTCATCTGAATTCCATTCGACTTCGGTCACTTTGTTTTTGAGAAATTGCTAATTTCTTGATTTTTAAGACTCTGATTTTGTTTGCCGTTGGATTCTTTGATGATATTGAATCACTTTGTACTCGACTGCGGCTATTAATTGTTGACTTCGACATTGACTTGATTCTTACTTTTGTTGAAGTCATTTATGCATTTCTGCTCGTTTTGCTTTGTTTTTCCAGTCGATAATCGATTCTTCTTTTCTAATTAGTTGTTATCACCTTTGTCGGTTTTGATAACTTCTATTTCTGGAATTTTTGGGTATTCCTACTTTGATGAATTTGGAATCGATTTCTTTGGATTCTATTCACATCTTTGTATGTGAATTCTTGTGATTGATTGTTTCTACAATCATTTTTGCGATTTGTCACTTCAAAATATAAAGGTTTCCTATACTAGTATTAAATTCCAATCTATTAGTATATACAAGCCTTTACTTCACTCGAATGAGAAATCGATTTAAACGACTTAGTAAAACGAGTGGTATGAAACGCTTGCGTTTACTTCGTCGGTTAACTCCTGGACTTGCTCGATTGAACCCTTTTTGTGACAATTTCCTAGTGGAGATTTACAATCTGTTCGTAAATATTTGAGTTAAGCAAGTGGTTATGGGACATGAAGCTAAACTCTTATATTTACTAGCTTAGTGTAATTGACACTTTCTTTATGATCATGACGATCATTTTTATGATTTAGACTGGACCTCATCGGTGTGATTTCGTCTCACACATATCTCTTGGGCTTTGAGGATTGTCTAGACACCAGTGTGTGATTTCGTCTCACACATATTGCACGGTTAGACTAGGCCTCATCGGTGTGATTTCGTCTCACACATATCTCTTGGGCTTTGAGGGTTGTCTGGATACTCTTTGTGTGATTTCGTCTCACACATATTGCACGGTTAGACTAGGCCTCATCGGTGTGATTTCGTCTCACACATATCTCTTGGGCTTTGAGGGTTGTCTGGATACTCTTTGTGTGATTTCGTCTCACACATATTTCTTCGTCTACGGGGAGACTATACCCCGATTATGTGATGTTTCGCCATCGCATATCTCTTCGTCTACGGGGAGACTATACCCCGATTATGTGATGTTTCGCCATCACATATTATGATTTAGACTGGACCTCATCGGTGTGATTTCGTCTCACACATATCTCTTGGGCTTTGAGGATTGTCTAGACACCAGTGTTTGATTTCGTCTCACACATATTGCACGGTTAGACTAGGCCTCATCGGTGTGATTTCGTCTCACACATATCTCTTGGGCTTTGAGGGTTGTCTGGATACTCTTTGTGTGATTTCGTCTCACACATATTTCTTCGTCTACGGGGAGACTATACCCCGATTATGTGATGTTTCGCCATCGCATATCTCTTCGTCTACGGGGAGACTATACCCCGATTATGTGATGTTTCGCCATCACATATTATGATTTAGACTGGACCTCATCGGTGTGATTTCGTCTCACACATATCTCTTGGGCTTTGAGGATTGTCTAGACACCAGTGTGTGATTTCGACTCACACATATTGCACGGTTAGACTAGGCCTCATCGGTGTGATTTCGTCTCACACATATCTCTTGGGCTTTGAGGGTTGTCTGGATAATCTTTGTGTGATTTCGTCTCACACATATTTCTTCGTCCACGGGGAGACTATACCCCGATTATGTGATGTTTCGCCATCGCATATCTCTTTGTCTACGTGGGAGACTATACCCCGATCATGTGATGTTTCGCCATCACATTTCTAGGGTAGCACCCTACGGTCTTCGGGCCATTCCTGTGTGAAAATTTAATGGATAGCTTCCATGAGATAGCTTCTCGTCATGTGTTTACGCGTAGGTGAGTTTTCATGCTCCCATTCATGTGTTAGGCCTCCCCCCCTTATTTATGTGTTTTCTGGATTTCTTGTGATGATTTCTGGAATTTTGTGCTTCACCAATTTTCGTGATTTCTATTGATATGTTTATCAATTTTTGTGCATTGGTGAATTCATGTGTTATTGACTTGTTATGAATACAAGTTTAGGGTATGACATCCCTTTTTATCTTTGAGAAGATTCTTGTGACATTTTTGATGAATGAAAATTCATTTGGTATTATATTTTGATGCCAGTTATTTTGATGAAATTTTGACGTGTTAACTTCAGTAACCGTCAATTTCGAAATAGATTTACAAGCAGTTCTCCCGCAATACTGATATTGCTAATTTAATCACGTATTTTCAAAATTCGTTATCTTTAAAAGTTGTTTCAAAAATATAAATTAAAATTGTTTACAAAATTTTTATAGTTTACAATTTTCAAAAGAACGAGGAAGCGATTTAAACGTTTCAGCAAAATCGAGGACTATGATCCCCTTCTTTTACTGATTCGCTTAATTCCGGACTTGTCCGTTTGAGAATGTGAAATATTATTTTTTTTTAAAAAACACACAATTCTGCACTTTCAAGGAAACGATAAAGTGATTTAAACGATTTAGCAAAAGTAAGGAGTGTGGAACCATACTTTTACTACTTCGGTTAATTCCGGACTCGTTAATTGAATATTTACGACTTCTGATTATCGTTTTTGATAATCGGAGGTTTGTGTTTCTGATTATCGTTTTTGATAATCAGATATTTGTGAAATTTAATTATCGTCTGAGATAATTAAATATTTTTCGATTTGATTAATCGAATGTTTGTGTTTTTGATTATCGTTTTTGATAATCAGATATTTGTGAAATTTGATTATCGTTTGAGATAATTAAATATTTTTCGATTTGATAATCGAATATTTGTGATTTCTGATTATCGTTTTTGATAATCAGATATTTGTGAAATTTAATTATCGTCTGAGATAATTAAATATTTTTCGATTTGATTAATCGAATGTTTGTGTTTCTGATTATCGTTTTTGATAATCAGATATTTGTGAAATTTGATTATCGTTTGAGATAATTAAATATTTTTCGATTTGATAATCGAATATTTGTGATTTCTGATTATCGTTTTTGATAATCAGATATTTGTGAAATTTAATTATCGTCTGAGATAATTAAATATTTTTCGATTTGATTAATCGAATGTTTGTGTTTCTGATTATCATTTTTGATAATCAGATATTTGTGAAATTTGATTATCGTTTGAGATAATTAAATATTTTTTCGATTTGATAATCGAATATTTGTGATTTCTGATTATCGTTTTTGATAATCAGATATTTGTGAAATTTAATTATCGTCTGAGATAATTAAATATTTTTCGATTTGATTAATCGAATGTTTATGTTTCTGATTATCGTTTTTGATAATTAGATATTCGTGAAATTCGATTATCATTTTTGATGATTGAATATTTGCGATTTTGAGACTTGAGCTTCGTCTTTTTCTTTGACGATTCAGGTGAGTAATTTGATTTACTCACATTCAATTCGTGCAGTACGTGATTTCTGCTCTGATTCCTTTCTTTCAATTGCTGGAACTCGATTGATTCTTGCTTTTTGATAGTCGTCTGATTTTGATTCCTTGATCCCCACGATGTTGATCCTTTTGACTTGAAGCAGTCGAACCTTTTTGATTCTATATCTGATACTTCCATAATTCTAATGCTTCCCTGTTGGCATTTTCTTTGCTTATGCATTCGACATTGTTATGTTCTTATGGTTGTTACCTCTTTCCCACTTATCCCTTAGGATTGCGAGGACGCAATTTCTTTAAGGAGGGAAGTCTGCAACAACCCGGAATCTTGTACCGATTTAACAATCGCCTTTTGACGATTTCTTTTCCTTGCGATGTGTTATAAACGTTGAAGGGTGCAACCTCATTCCCTATTTGTTCAGTTAAAAAGAAAACCCGTTCCCCTCATTCTTCACTTTTTAAAACCCTAAATCAAACATCAAACGAAAGAGGAATAATAATGGCGACGACTTCCTCTTCATTTTTCTCGATCAGATTAGGGCTTGGCCTCGTTTGTTCTTTCGATGCTTATTAGGGCTTCGACTCGTTCCCTCTGAGAGATGATGGCTGCTCATACCTCCTTTCATTCGTTCCTCGAAAACTAGGGCATTCACGAAGGAAAATTGAAGACGCCAACTCTACTTTGATCGATCGCTTCCTCGTCGCTCCCTTCGGCTGCTCAATCTCGTGGACTTTCAAAATGGTGAGTGATTTATTCACCACATCTAATTTAAACCCTGCTTGGTTCGATTCGATTATATAGAGCTTCGGCCATTTGATTTTGTTTCGATGCCTGTGATGATTTTCGTTTTGATGCTTGAGATATTCTTTGCATATGTATTTGATAACGTGGATTTCACGGCATTGATTTGAACTCATTTGATACTTGTTCTTCACGGCTTTGAATCTGGACTTGAAATTGTGAACTTCGGCTTTGCTGTGAATTTGATTTCGGTCATCTCTGTTTTGAGATTTTCTTTTTGGTTTGCACTGCTTCATCTTTACACTGTCTGGTTGCATACACATGGTTCACTTGACCATCTGTCCACCCCGATTTATATGCGGTCTTCAGTTGAGTTTCATCCTTCAATTGAGCATTCCATTTGTTAGCTTTTGCACTGTCCAGTCCATATTGTTGTTACTGGTGATACTTGTACTTGTGATCATTGATTCCTGTTGCCTTTATTGCTGTTGTTCATTTGAGTGTGCATTCAGCTTGACCTTTTGTATTTGTGCACTCACCATTCACTGGTGCATTATATAACCTGAGCCTGGTTTGTCATGGTCTGCATAACTAAGCTCGACACTGTCCACATTTTTAAGGTGCTCGGCCCTTGTTTGTACTACCCCATAGGAATTGATTCATTGCCCATTTAAGATGCTGTCTGTACTATCATATCTTGTAGTCTTGCATCCAGGATTTCAACTATAGCTTGTTTATGGGTTTCGAACTACTGTCTTGCAATCACTCCATGATTGCATTGTTTTGGTCTGGCTCATTCATGTGTATTAGTTCAGATTTTTACTGAACTTGTTTTGTGACTCTCTTACATTTTTCATCTGCGAATATTGTCGAGGCTCATTGTTTAGTAGGTGTTCACGTGCCTTGTGATCTTCTTGTATGGGTCTGTTGCATTTGCACTTGATACCATTCATGTATGGTCTTTGAGCAATCTGGTATCACTTGTGACTTGAGATCATTGGACCTTTAAATATTGTGTGCTGTGGTGCCATATCTATGGTGCCCTCACCATCATACTGCTCAGTTCGTTACAGTTTCATTTGCATGTGTTCGTGTCCCTTATTCATGTGGCTGTTGGTCTTCACTGCACTTGAATGTGTAGTCTTGTTAACTGGTCGAGTTCAATTGAGCCTTGTTGCATTTCGTGTCTGCACACTTTTATTGATAGTTGGTTGGTTTGTTAGTTTCACTTTTGGTTCCACTGAATTGAGTGGCACCAGTCTTCGTTCATGTATTTGCCTCTGAGCATTCCACTGTGGCTATGGTTCTTCTTCGGTCATGACTGTCTGAAATTGCAGTTTTACATCGACTTGTAGCATTCTTTGAGATAGTTGGCATTACTTTGTATTCGAGTCAGATGTTTTTGGAGCCGTGTACTGACCTGTTTCATTTAGTTGTACTGCCCCAGGTTGTCACTTGAACTTGACCTTGACATAACAACATGCAGCCTTGTCTTTGTTGTCTCTGTTTATTGGGATTTTGAATTTGTAGTTCTCTGTATTCACTTGCTTGAGTACTGGGTTTTAGTCACCTTGGTATTAGTTGTTTTTGAGCTTGAGCTCACTGTGTTGTTTCGACCAGTCCACTTCTGATCTCACTGCATATGATTTGAGTCACTGTTGCATACTTGTCCAGGTGCAGTCTTCTCATGTGCACTTGCTCATTTGAGCAGAACTGTTTCGGGGTGCACTTACTCTTCCACTGTTCACTTCGAGTATGTGTGGCTCTGTCCAGCTTTATGCATTCATGCTGTTGCCCCATGGTTTCACTGCCTCGACTTGTTTGTCCTGTGATTGCCACGGTCACTTGATCTTGCTGTGACATTGCGACTTGGTTCACTTTGTCACTGCATATCTATATATGCTCGACCCATTTCTATTTTAGTTGTACTTGGGTATACACTGCATATCCATGTGTCATTTTCACTTGCATCTGTTCATCCCTGAGCACTTGCTGACCTGCTGCATTTTCGTAGCAGTTTTACCCTCGTCCCTTGTGGTGACTTTATGTTCTGTTGTGGCGAGGCAGTGCACGCGTGCGTGCACTGCATCCACACCGAATTGACAGATTTTAATCGATATCTCTTTTATTCTTAATTCATCGACCTGCTGTGTAATTCATAAGCTGTATTGGCGAGGCAGTACATGTTAGCTTGTACTGCAGCCAATTAGCATTGATATTTTTTAAATTGACATTTCAATTATTTAAACTGCTTTGGATTTCTGTTTTGTGGATTAACACTGTTTAGTGTTACATCTGCCGTTATCCAATTCTCGTATCGAGAGTTGGATATACGAGATTTCTGTGACTGTCATCTATATTGAGATTGATTATTACTGCCTATATGCACTAATAAACTGGTTTGAATTAGACTGATCCGGGTATTATTTTCTTTTGAATGTAATACTCGGGTCAGACCGAGTATTTACAGGTTGTAGATTTTTAGCTTTGGGTTGCTGCTAGAGCTATGAAGACTTCTTATATCATTTGAAGTGGTCTTCGTCTTGTTGTAGTAGCCAGTGTGTCTGTTTTAAGATGATAATGTATTCATGTATATTAGTCGATAATGTACTTGTATATATAACTTCTTGAGTCGACAATTGTAGTTGTATCATTTGTATCGTGTCAAATGTATTGTAACTGATATCAGTTATTGTATATATGAGACTTTTCGTTCCATCTTTATTCCGCATTTATGTTATCTGTGTTATTTTTATATCTATTGTCCTAAACTATTATAGCCACTGTGTAGTAGCTTTGAGTTTGTATCGGTATGTCGGTATTCCTCTAAAAATGAAATGCAATGTTTTATTATCTGACATATCGGTGTTCGCACAAGGCAATTACATAGATGGTCGCTCCTCAACAGCCTTATTCTCCGTGCTAGTTGACAGCACTACACCGTAGTGTTCTTGGCTAGCGTGGGTATAGAGGTGGGGCGTTACAATTACAGATTGAAGAATTTGGTTTTGAGGAAGATGCTTACTGATCTCAGATTTTGTTTTGAGAAGTGTATAAATTTTGGTTTGAGGCAATTTGATTTCTAACTTCAGATTTTAGATTTTTGATTTGAATATGAACATACTTTGTTTGAGAAATAGGGGTTACTGATTTGTTTCAGAATTGAATTAGAGGAAAGATCTAATTTGTTTTTCTCTTGGCTTTGAAAAAGAGTTTTAGAAAGAATGAATTGAAGAAATGCAAATGTTTATATATAAGTAAATTGTGATTTTATAAAATTAAAAGAAAATAAAAATGAATAAAGACACTTGTCACATAGATTAGTTACTTAAATTACACATGTTAAAATAAAGGCTTAAGATAATGACACATGTCTCTTAAGTAATTATTCATATTTTTATTTATTTTAAAAGTATATAAAATGCCTTTTTCTTATTTTATTAAATACTTATCTATATATAAATTACTTTTTAAAGAAACAAAAACTAATTATATTTATAAATAAAAGTTTATACAAATATAAAAAAATCCAAAACAATTTAAATATATATATATATCCAAATAGAAATATCTTATTAACTTTTAAAAGATAAAATCATCAATTAATACTAATTTAATCAGATTATTAAATTAAATTCAAATCTTATTATCAAAGATTATCCATATCAATTTAATTATTCAACAGATTATTAAATTGATATTGTCAAAATTTCCGGGATATTACAAAAAAAATTTAAGTGTTTAAGAACATCGTTAAGCTTTTGACTAAAATAATTAAAACTTGAACAAAAACTTAGCTTAACTGTTAAACATTTTCTAAGCTCACAATGTTTTAGACAAATTTGAAAAAAAAAACAAATTTACTCAACTTCTACATTACTGCAATACTGCAGTTTGTCCAAAACCCGAGACTTCCCATGATTTGCTCGACAAAGGCTTCGAGTTACCCCCCAAAATCACCCGAGCCCTTCCCGTAACACTTCTTCTTCTCTCTTTTCTTTCCCTTTTTTAACAAGTTAAAATGGTAAACTAAGTATAAACAAAGCATCAGGCTCTCACTCTCGAACACGATAACAACTCGAAGCGAACACCCAAAACTGCTCGAGCACGACGCGAGCCAACTAAACTCCATGATGACACTGACACGACTCACCGCCGTACACGTGCACGGCAACGCACGAGACACTGGCGAACTTCTAAGATCATCGGCAAGTCGCGATCCATCTCTAAACTCGAATCAAAAATTCGAAATGCCAAGATAATTCGAATTTGAAAATTTGGCCTACAGCTCGAAAAGCTGTAGCTAACCTCTTCGACAAAACGTCACACCGCCGTCGCTTCAGCCACCTGCAGCACCCTAACCCTTTCCCACACGATGACAACTCGGTAACCCACCAACCACCAACGACTCGTACAGCTCGATCGCGCAACGAAGATGAACACGCCCTGTTAACTCGTTCTCCTAAGATGACCTCGTTCTCCTAATCCACACATTAGAAAAATTATCTGGTAATTTTTACGACATCACTAATATTTATTCTTGCTTCAATCAGAATTTCGACAATTTAAATTGATTCAGTAATCTTAAATTTGTAAAAGTGCAAATTTTATTCAATTACCAACTGCTCATAATTTACCAATCTATAAATCTTCATTCTTGTATTAAAAATCATCATTTTCAATAGGCCTTCAAGTTATCAACCTGAATTAGCCTTTTTTTAACCATTGGATTTATCACTTTATTCCTTGATTACCTGTAAACCAAGCTTCCAGTAGAAATATTCACTAATCATGTTTTAATCTACTTCAAAAAAACTTGTTTGATGTTTTAACATCTTGTTTGATTGGAAAATAAAACTTTACAATGATTTGATTGAAAACGAACTTAAGCTGAATGATAATCAATCCTGAATAATATGCAGAGTAAAATACAGGATCATAACCAAGAAGAGAAAAAAAATACAAGCTATATTGTTATTGAAAAATGAACTATTTTAAATTAACTTAAACTTTAAAACCCTTGTTTACTCACAGGCATTAACACAAAAAGAAATTTCAGGGTAGAAATATTTGCTCACCTCAATATAGTTGAACAGCGAACACTTTTGTGTTCAATCAGCTGCAGTTTTGATTTTCTTCTTGAATCCTGTTTGCTTTTACTTTGAGTTGAATGATGTTTGAGTTTATAGATGATGATAGTTGTTGACCTTGTTTAGTTTTCAGGTTGTAGTTTTTCTATTTTTTTTCTTTCAAATGCTCAGGTTTTAGAGGAACGAAATGGAGATGATGTATAAAAAAAAATATGTAGGTTTGTTTCATATACTGGTACAACATTGTCTTTGATCTGATACTTTTCTATTTTTGTTGACTTAGCCATGCTTATTTTGACTGATAAATCTTTCTTTTGTGCTGAGAGGATGGGGTAATAAATGCAATGTCCTATTTATTTACAACCCATGCTTTATGTATTTCATTTGTTTACTTTGTATAAGCATGTACTAGTGTACTTTTGCCTATATTAAAATCCATTTGATCTTATCATTTCGTATGTTTGCAGTTTTGTGTTGTAGACAATTATTCTATTATTTCTTGTTTTGCTTTCCCAGGTTGCTTCTTGCCTGCATACATTTTGGTTTTGTTTCTAACTTCAATATCTTACCGTCTTGTATGTCTTGTTCCAAAAGCTTATGCATCACTTTTTTTTTCTATTTCTTTGTTTTTCTGATTTGTTTCAGATTTTGGTTTCTTTCTGTTGATGTCCATTTACATTTTATTTTATACTTTTTATAACCTTTGAAAGAAAATGAATTAAACACAATTTATACCTTAAACATACATATTATTATTTTCCCAAAGAAAAATTTATAAATCCAATTCATTTTGAATTTATTTTGAATACATTATTGAATTTCAAAATCAAACTTTACTTATAATCCAATTCAACTAAAAACATTTATTTTGAGTTTCAATTCAAATTCAAAAGCAAATAATTATATATATTCCTTATAAAATTTGAAAAGTTCAAACAAATCCATAATTTAATCCAAAAAATTAAATTTTAATTACAAAATTAAATTCGTCTTTAAATCGGGATCGTTACAGACTTCCCCCCCTTAAAAAGAATTTCGTCCTCGAAATTCGCCAGAGAGAGATAACAAAGATAGGTGAAAGATAGAGAAATATCTTTCTAAATCAAACCGAATATCAATTCTGCATTTGGCTTACCAAATCAGAATATCAACAATAGATGTGAGAACAACTCAATCAATTTCGAAACAATTGGGTTATCTGATCTACGCAGTATACAGGAGTATTGGTTAGTTCGAAGGGATAACCAATTATTCGTAGAATATATCGAAACCCAATGAAATAGACAGAAATAGATTCGATTACGATTTCAGATTCAAGATTAAACTCATTTACGATTTGCTGAGAATAAAACTAAGGGTAGTTCTCATGTCGAACAAAATTGAACAATTTAATCGTAAACGAGATAGGTTACCTTATAAAATTTCTTAATCAACTTTTTGAGGTTGAAGAATCATCTTTAATTGCATACACTTTTGCTATTTGGGCTCGATTCAATGCCGGACACTCTTCGATCACATGTCCCGGTTTGCGACATTTATATCATTTCCTAGATTCCTGATCTGGCCTCATAAATGGCTCTCTCATTCCTGGCTTCCAAGAATTCTTACATTTATCCGAGTAGTGGCCTTTCTCCAAGCAATTGAGACAAGTAACATCCTTCTTTTTCTTCTGTATATCCTTCTTTCTTTTATCCTTCCTCGATTTCTTTCCGCCAAACTTTCTTTTTCTCCAATTCAGATTACTTGCATCTCTATTCTTCTCCGGATCTTTTTTGCTTTTCCAAAGTATCGTATCGATAGCCCATATCAATTAATTCAGAAAAAGATTCCTTAACGTGAGTAGTCATCCGTTCCTAAAACTCCTTGTTCATTCCTCGAATAAACTTTTCATTCTTCTTTAACGGTGTATTTACCAATTCTGGACCAAATCGAGATAATTCAATAAATTTGTTTAAGTACTCCTCAAATGATAAGCTTCCTTGCTTCAAATCCATAAACTCCTGGTACACTCTAGAGATACCAGCAGCCGACATATATCGCTGCTCAAACACTTCCTTGAAATGACTCCAAGTAAATTCATCCGCCGACTCATCCACGGTAACTGTTTCCCACCAAGCTAAAGCCTCTTCCTGGAGTTGCCAAGAAGCTATTAATCGCATCTGATTATCTTCTAATTTTAGTCCTTTGAAAATCCTTTCACATGATCGAATCCAGGCTTGTGCTTCGATAACAGTTTCTTTGCCTGTGAATGGTTTTCCACCAAGTCTCGAAAAACTTCGATATAGATCAGCCAAATTTGATTGAGATTGAATGGGAATATCTGCCATTGTAGGGTTTTGACCAGTTGAAGTGGTACTTTCCTGTCTCCTATTTCGTCCTCTTCTTCCACTCATTCTTACTATCTGTGAATAGTAAGAAAATCGATTTAGGCATTTGGACGAAATATCTTAGAGAATAACAACAGATAAAAAAGAATAGATTAAGAAGTTTGGGTTTTGGTTCCACTAGTTATACTCATTCTAGGGTATACTTCACCCTATCTCTAATGAGCCATCTAAGGTATTACACTCCATAGCTAAAGTTCTTACTCAACCTTCAGCTCTGATACCAATTTGTCACGACCCGAACTCGATGTCCGATAAACATCAAATTCGTATCGCGGGAGCTTGCAACAACATTAAATGATAAACAACATGGCAGAAAAAATAGATGATATCATTGATACAACATGAATACAATATCCAATACATCAATCTGATACAATGATACCCATCAAAATCAGAGAATATACATATACAAAATACAGCGGAATATGACACGATATATAAAATGAGTTTTCACAGAATCCAATACTGCAACTCTGATCCAAAGCTCCAAAGACAAAGCTCCAAAACTCCTAGCTCGATCCAACATCATCGTTGCACCCAGATAAACAAGTGCAGTCCATATCCAAAGACTGAACAAGGTCCAGATAACCTACTAATCCTGACTATCTGAAAAACCAAACTCTAGACTGCCCATGTAGAAAAATTTTGAGCACCCAGAGTTTAGGAAAGCAACAATAAACTCCAGGTCAGTCATGGGACTACCGTGAGCAAACAAAAACAGTTTATCTTGAAAAACAAACAACAAAAGATTTTAAAGTCAATTCGCAATGCTTTTTGAAAATATAACTACCATAAGACCTCCCACCACACACACAATGCAAACGCAGACTTGGAGGAGATTTCTTCTTATGTTGGTCAAAGATGCTTACTATGAAAAATCAATCAAATCATTTTTGATATTATTATTAGTGCATAGTGGAAAACATTTCGAAAGTAGAATATAAATCTTAGCCATCATAGGTACCATTATATTATGCCTGCTATAGCTGCCTCCTGAGGAGACAGGTTATACAATTGAAATTGTAAAGGGCTCGTATTGTTTTGTTTGGATTTCCAACAAATGGTCAGGCTAAGGAACTTCCTATTCCACGAAAGAAACGCCTCTGGCGGGACGTTCCGAGAACCAAACCGTTCTCTGCCAAACAAGGCCGGCTATCCCTCTTCCCGGGGAATATACAAAACTGAGATATGCCACCCCCGGTCCTTCGGGACCTTTATCCGAGAGCTCTCGATAACCAACATCACACATAATAAATAAAGTGTGTCCACATGAGTAAGTATCTGGGCTCCATACCATGATACTACCCTTTTCCAGAAGGAATGGTCATACCCTAGGGAAGCTACCCCAGAAACCTTGCCGCACAATTCCTGTTTCGACCATTACCGGGTTGTGAGGCTCGACGAATTCTCGTCCACAAAGCTACGCTTTTTCAAAAAGCCACGCTTTGGGTCAACAGATGATCAAAGCAATGATCACAAAGATAAATGATCAAACAAATGATCATATCACAAATGATCAACCAATGATCATCACACAGCAACTGTGACGACCGACCGCCCACGACCCCTGCACTAAACCTAGAGATTGAGCGCTGTAAAGTGTGCCAAGCAGCCATGGACGATTGCCAGGGTAATTTAAAACAACAGAATCTATCGTATTACTCACAGCGCATGGACAAAATACAATAGAATATATATATAGTGAAGCTTCACAGAATAGAATCTCATCAATAAAACTTCATAATAGTTGAATACAAAACATCTGAATAGTCAATACATCAAGCCTCACTACATATCACTCAGAGAATGTACAAGCAGCGGAACATCCAGTACATATAGTAAGAAATCAATATGCAATACTCCAGCTCATCTTCGTCATCAACACCGTGGAAAGCTAGAACAGCACCTGTCACCTGCTACCTAGTCTGCCCGTCCCAAAATGGACGAACAGCCCAAGGCAATAAGAGTTAAAACATAAAGCCTTGAGTCAGACAACAGTCTTAGTGAGCGGTAAGTTAACTAACAACATACCAAAAGAGCATAAAGGAAAAAGAATAGGAATACAACCCTCTCATTCCACCTCTTTCTACAGTGATAGCCCCCAGACACACACTAAGCAGAAGCAAACATAGCAGAGCATACAATTTAAAGTAAAGCAATAATCATTCGAGTCAAGGGCGATGCTTTCCAAGTACAAACCCCCAAGGCCTAAACCAAGATCAGATAAGCACCCAGAAAATACCGCTCTTGAGACCGAATGATGATACAACCAAACATCCATGACTCTGGCTATCGCTGTTATCATTGTTTGATATCATCGTTAATTGAATGGCCGGCTCATTCTTTCATCCGTCCGTCAAGGGCTAATGGAAACCCCGGTTCTAGACATAACTCTGCACGTCGTCGTGACCCATGCCTAGGACTATCGAATCTGCCCAGAGTACTTGACTACCAATCAGTAGCCTTCAGGGACTATCGAATCTGCCCAACGTACTCTTGCTTTGAGCATGCTAGAACCTTCAACAACGATGAGATCTCAGCCTTCTAGTCATCCTCCTCGACGACTATTTCCATACTAGCTCAAGCGCCCCTCGAGCAAACCATTATCCTCTAACTCGAACCATTTCACCGAGTTATCAATCTGCTTGGAATGATCCCGTCTGGATTAGACCAAGGCTATCTCATATCATGCTTCACCTCATCATCATCATAGCAAAGCCTCATCTCAACATCATCATCAAATCTATCCATATGAGCTTCATCATCCGCTACATATGCCACATGCAGCTTTTCCAATTCAAGAGCCTTTCCCTTAGCTTTTGAATCATCTTCGATCATCTTGTCTAAATCAAATCATCAATCATCTAATTCATAGCAATCAATCAAGTCAAACATTAATCCAAGTAATCAAGCGTTCAAATATGATCTAATGAACAATATTAACAATAATGGCAATTTCGTAATTAAAGAGTCAAAAGTCTAACAAGCATTAAAACATGAGTAATATCTCTATAATCTTGATGAATGAACCTGCATAGGTTAACATGTAGTAAAATGGTTGTCAAATCATCATGAACCATGGATCTATATGGATCTATACTTAGGATTAAGAAAATGCATGGAAATCACTACTTTAACACCAAATCAAGCCAACGATCCGATATACTCCTTTGGATCCGTGTGAGAGATAATCACCACTCACCAAATCACCTAAACAACCCAAAAGCAACACACTTCAGATCTGGACAGCGAAGGATCTAACTCGATCTATCACGAATTCGCTTCAAATGATGAAATCTCTCTTCGATGGATGAAGATCTTCAATCTAAGCTCTTGGATCTTCAATTTGATCTTCGATTTGGATGAAAGGAATCACAAGATTAGAGTGGAGAAAAGAAGTGAAGAAGTGTAGAAGTCGAGCTCTCAAAATGTCAGCACTTCGTCGCTTCAAAATCCGGATCCCAAAAATGAAGAGAAACTCTCCTATTTATAGCTGATTTCCTTAGGTCGTCTGCCTTCATAAGTCGTCCATGACTTAAGAACCCACGACTTAAACCCTACGACCTAACAGATATGTGCACATTCAACTCAACATAGAATATCTCTATAACCCCTAGGTCGCTCACGACTCAGCGACTTAACCCCTTAAGCCTTCACGCGACCTAAAACATCACGACCTAAAAATGCCACGACCTAAGACTTAACTATAATACGACCTAACACTAAGCCAAAACTCAGCGACTTAACGTACACACGACCTAATACTTAGGCACGACTTAAGACAATGCGACCTAACAACTTACGACTTAACAGTCTCTCGACCTAAACTTAGGTCGCTAACTCGCACTGTCTACTAGGTCGCTAACTCACCTAGTTTCCTATATCGCTAACCCTTAGGTCGCCGACTCCTTAGGTCAGTCAAATACTATAGGTCGTCCCAAACTCATAAACGACCTAAACCAATACGACCTAACTACTAGGTCGTTAACTCTCTTAGGTCGTTGTAGGTCGCTCCAATACTTAGGTCGTTCACTCGACCTAACTTTCCCCACGACCTATGCTATCACACGACCTATCCCCTATACGACCTAAGCCTCAACATACAACTTATTTCCTAGACGATCTAACTATCACACGACCTAACTCCTTAGGCCGTTCTAATCCTTAACTCGCCCACTTTCTTAGGTCGCTCCAAACTCTCATACGACCTAAGACTTAGACTCTGGACGACTTATCAAAAATGCGACCAAATATCAACTGTTTAACGATGTTTCGATCCGTGAAAATACGGGTCGTTACATTCTCTCCCCCTTAGGAATTTCGCCCCCGAAATTCTAAACAAACAAGAGCAAACAAAGGCTATTCTGCATGCCTACCATCCACAGCAATCAACAAACCATGCATCCAATTCTAGCTTAGCATGCAGAATTCTAAAACTTAGAACAAGTTACAATGTCGTTAGATGACACGACACCTTAGGGCCATACCTTGAAGAGTTCAGGATGAGCTGCTTTCATCCTCTCTTCCACCTCCCATGTACAGTCGTTATCATCATCACTCCATTGTATCTTGAGCAACTTAACTATCTTCCTCCTAAGCTGTTTCGTGTCGGTGTCCACAACACGAAGCGGCTTACGAGGTCTCTTATCAACTGGATCAACTTCGAAATCTTCACAGCTATCAGCAGAAATCACGGCATTCGAGTCGTGCACATACTCCGTAGATACGATACATGAAAAACATTGTGCACACTCGACATCTTCTCTGGTAAGTCCAATCTATAGGCTGCTTTCCAATTCGCTCGATTATCGGGAATGGTCCGACAAATCTCGGAGTCAATTATCCTTCCTTCCCGAATCGAATAACATTCTTCAGTGGAGAAATCTTTACAAAAACCATATCACCTACGTCGAATTCCAAATCCTTACGACGCTTATCGGCATAACTTTTCTTACGGTCTTGGGCTGCCTTCATTCATCGCCGAATGATCTCTATACAATCCGAAGTCTATCGAATCATTTCTGGCTCAAGTATCAGCTTTTCTCCTGTTTCCAACCAACATGTCGGAGAGTTACACGGTCTTCCGTACAATGCTTCAAACGGTGCCATACCAATACTTGACTGGTAACTGTTGTTATACGAAAATTCCACCAAATGAAGATGATCTTCCCATGATCCTCCGAAATCCAAAACACAAGCTCTGAGGAGATCTTCCAAAACTCGGTTGACTCTCTCGGTCTGACCATCTGTTTGAGGATGATAAGCTGTACTCAAACATAACTCGGTTCCCAAAACTTCCTGAAAGCTCTTCCAAAATCCACTAGTGAACAATGGGTCTCGATCGCTCACTATACTCTTCGGAATACCATGGAAACGAACGATCCACTTAACATACAACTCAGCCAACTTTGATGTAGTCCTAGTCGACCGAACATGAATGAATCTTGCACTCTTAGTCAGACGATCTACGATGACCCAAATCCCTTCATTTCCCGTTCTGGTTCTAGGTAATCCATCTATAAAATCCATCGACACTTGCTCCCACTTCCATGTAGGAACTTCCAATGGCTGAAGCAATCCACTTGGCTTCTTTTGCTCAGCTTTCACCAACTGGCAGTTCATGCACTTGGAAATGAAATTTCCAACATCCTTCTTCATACCTTCCCAGTAATAGGTTCTCTTCATATCCCGATACATCTTATTTCCACCAGGATGAATTGTCAACTTCGAGTGATGACTTTCCTTTAGAACTTCATCTCTCAATCCATCTATATCGGGAACAACTAGTCGTCCTTGCTTCCGAAGCCAACCCTCTCGATCAACCTTGAATCCTTTATCCTTTTCTGGATCCAATCTAGATTCCAAATCACGGATAATCTCGACAAGCTTATCGTCACGCTTTTGACTCTCGCCAATCCTTTCCATAAGAGTCGGTCTTAACGATAAGTTTGCCAACATCTTAGGTTCCAATTCGCATCTGGGCCTGAAGTCAAATCCAGCTAAATACTCGAGACTCTTCCATTCTGAAAACATGGCTCCCAATCTTGCATGTCTTCGACTTAACGCATCTGCCACTGCGTTACCTTTTCCCGGAGTATAAGCTATACCAAAATCATATGATGCCAAAAACTCTAGCCAACGTTGCTGTCGAAGATTCAAATCCTTTTGGGAGAAAAGATACTTCAACGACTTATGATCTGTAAACAACTCGAATCGAACTCCCAATAGATAATGTCTCCACATCTTCAGAGCAAAAACAATCGCCGCCAACTCCAAATCATGAGTCGGATAATTCCTTTCATGCGGCTTCAGTTGTCGACTTGCATACACAACAACTTTATCCCTCTGCATCAGCACTGCTCCAAGTCCAGTACCACATGCGTCGGTGTAAACCACCATCTCTTCATTCCCACTTGGAATAGTCAAAACAGGAGCACTTGTCAATCGCTCTTTCAGGATTCTGAAAGCTTGCTCACACTTATCTTCCCATTTGAACACTTGGTTCTTCTTCGTCAATCCTGTTAACGGTGCAACTACCTTGGAGAAGTCTTTGATGAATCGACGATAGTATCCGGCTAATCCAAGAAAACTTCTCACATCAGATGCATTCTTAGGTCTAACCCAATCCTGGACTGCTGCTATCTTAGCGGGATCAACCGCTATTCCATTTCTAGAGATAATATGGCCTAAGAACCTCACTTCATTCTTCCAGAAGTGACACATCGAAAACTTAGCCTTCAGCTGATGTTTCCGCAAGATTTCCAAAACAATACGCAAGTGCTCTTGTGCTCTTCTTCAGTTCTGGAATAAATCAGAATATCATCCACGAACACAAGTACGAACTTGTTCAACTGATCTCTGAACACTTTATTCATAAGATCCACAAAATATGCTGGCGCGTTAGTCAATCCAAATGGCATTACCAGCCACTCAAAGAAACCGGATGGTGTCCTAAAAGCAGTCTTTGGCACACTATCCTTAGCAACTCTCAACTGGTGAAATCTCATTGCCAAATCTATCTGAGAAAACACCTTAGCTTCGTGAAGCTGATCAAACAAGTCATCTATTCTCGGCAATGGATACTTGTTCTTCTTAGTCACTTTATTCAGCTCACGGTAATCCACACATAACCTCAGCGATCCATCCGCTTTGGTTACAAACACAACTGGTGCACCCCATTCGGACACACTACGCCGAATGAATCCCTTCTGCAAAAGATCATCAACTTGCACCTTCAACTCCTGTTGTTCCCTAGGCGCCATCCGCCTAAGAGGCATCACAACAGGTCTAGCTCCCTCAACTAGATCTATACGAAACTCGATCTCTCTATGCGGCGGTAACCCTTTGACCTCGTCAAAGACATCCTCAAATCCATTAACGATTGGCATCGATGACAGTCCATCCCGTGGAACAACCAGCGAATACATGAAGCTCATGAAGACGCCTTCTTCATGCTTACATCGTATCACAATCTTTCGCCCCTCCACATTCTCGACTGTCACTTCCAACCTCTCACAATCAACCTTTGTCGCATACTTCCTAAGCCAGTCCATACCCAAAATAATTCCGAACCCCGCAAAGTTCAGAACAAAACAATCACAAACAAAAGAGCAATCATGACTCGATACAATCAGACCATGGCATATCATACACAAACAAGACGAACCCCCAACTGGATTAGTCACAACCAATGGCCTATCAACAATATCCGGTTCTAAACCCAATCGGCCTACAAGTTCATTACAATCAAAAGAATGCGACGCCCCAGTATCAAATAACACTCTAACTGGAACACCACATATGGAAAGAGTACCTTGGACCACCACACTCTTTCCTTTCTCTTCAGCAGTAGGAGCTTTTGTAGATGATGGAACAACCCCCAAAGCATAAGCTTGAACAATCTGCTTGTCCCTTCGCGGTTTTGGACAATTCCTCCTGACATGCCCCAACTTGTCACAATTGTGGCACTTCACCGGCGCCTTCGGATTCTTGCAATCCTTGGAGAAATGGCCCTTCTGCTGACAATTGTAGCAGGTCACTTCACCCTTTGGCTTCTTCTGACCATCCTTGCCCTTGTGCTGCTGCTGCTTCCTCTTCTTGTTTCCACCCTACTGTGGTTTAGACTCTTCCTTGGTCACAGCAACAACAGATCCTTCTTTAGGAAACAGATTCTCGTGTCTGAGAGCTTTCTCCACAAGCTTCTCAAACGGATCGTCCAAATGATCCACCAACTGCCTCCCCAGATAACTGTCCAAGCCTGTCACAAACTTCTCATTCTTCTGGTACAAAGATTCAATATACGACCGGGCATACTTGGACAAAGCTTCAAATTCAGAAACATACTCAAGAACTGGTCTTCCTCCTTGCTTGAGCTCCACAAACCTCTTGAACAGAACAGACTTCTGAACTGTAGAAATGAACTTAGCTTCAAATCTAGCTTGGAATTGCTCCCAGGTAATCTCTTCCTCCGGAGTATCGATGGTGATAGAGTTCCACCAATCCGAAGCTCTTCCTTGAAGCTGTCTTGATGCAAGCTTCCTTTTGGTTACATCTTCGATTCCCAAATCACCAAAGATCCTTCTACAAGCATCTATCCATCTCTGAACTTCAATAGTTGATTCTGTTCCCAAGAAAACCTTTCCTCCAAGAGCAGTATAGTCTTTACACAGCTTAGCAAAATCCACTGGTTTTGGAGTTTGAACTTGAACTCCAACATCTACTGCTGGCCCCGGAGCTGGCATCCTTCTCATGATCGAAGTCATCATAGCTTCGAACATAGCAGCATAATCAGCAGCTCCCTCAGTAGCACGGCCTTCCCTAGCAGCTGGTCTCCCTCTTCGACTCATTCTCAATATCTATAAAACAAGGAATGGTCAATACACCTTGAGAAACAACTACATAAAGGACTCAAATTCTTCTATTCTACTATATTATATATAGTAGTCATCCATCAAAATTACAATTACGTCTCTCATACGTAGTTATGTCAGCGAGCGTTGGGTAAAATCGATTAACCAAAGCTCTGATACCAAATGTGACGACCGCCCACGACCCCTGCACTAAACCTAGAGATAGAGCGCTGTAAAGTGTGCCAAGCAGCCATGGACGATTGCCAGGGTAATTTAAAACAACAGAATCTATCGTATTACTCACAGCGCATGGACAAAATACAATAGAATATATATATATAGTGATGCTTCACAGAATAGAATCTCATCAATAAAACTTCATAATAGTTGAATACAAAACATCTGAATAGTCAATACATCAAGCCTCACTACATATCACTCAGAGAATATACAAGCAGCGGAACATCCAGTACATATAGTAAGAAAACAATATGCAATACTCCAGCTCGTCTTCATCATCAACACCGTGGAAAGCTAGAACAACACCTGTCACCTGCTACCTAGTCTGCCCGTCCCAAAATGGACGAACAGCCCAAGGCAATAAGAGTTAAAACATAAAGCCTTGAGTCAGACAACAGTCTTAGTGAGCGGTAAGTTAACTAACAACATACCAAAAGAGCATAAAGGAAAAAGAATAGGAATACAACCCTCCCATTCCACCTCTTTCTACAGTGATAGCCCCCAGACGCACACTAAGCAGAAGCAAACATAGCAGAGCATACAATTTAAAGTAAAGCAATAATCATTCGAGTCAAGGGCGATGCTTTCCAAGTACAAACCCCCAAGGCCTAAACCAAGATCAGATAAGCACCCAGAAAATACCGCTCTTGAGACCGAATGACGATACAACCAAACATCCATGACTCTGGCTATCGCTGTTATCATTGTTTGATATCATCGTTAATTGAATGACCGGCTCATTCTTTCATCCGTCCGTCAAGGGCTAATGGAAACCCCGGTTCTAGACATAACTTTGCACGTCGTCGTGACCCGTGCCTAGGACTATCGAATCTGCCCAGAGTACTTGACTACCAATCAGTAGCCTTCAGGGACTATCGAATCTGCCCAACGTACTCTTGCTTTGAGCATGCTAGAACCTTCAACAACGATGAGATCTCAACCTTCTAGTCATCCTCCTCGATGACTATTTCCATACTAGCTCAAGCGCCTCTCGAGCAAACCATTATCCTCAAACTCGAACCATTTCACCGAGTTATCAATCTGCTTGGAATGATCCCGTCTGGATTAGACCAAGGCTATCTCATATCATGCTTCACCTCATCATCATCATAGCAAAGCCTCATCTCAACATCATCATCAAATCTATCCATATGAGCTTCATCATCCGCTACATATGCCACATGCAGCTTTTCCAATTCAAGAGCCTTTCCCTTAGCTTTTGAATCATCTTCGATCATCTTGTCTAAATCAAATCATCAATCATCTAATTCATAGCAATCAATCAAGTCAAACATTAATCCAAGTAATCAAGCGTTCAAATATGATCTAATGAACAATATTAACAATAATGGCAATTTCGTAATTAAAGAGTCAAAAGTCTAACAAGCATTAAAACATGAGTAATATCTCTATAATCTTGATGAATGAACTTGCATAGGTTAACATGTAGTAAAATGGTTGTCAAATCATCATGAACCATGGATCTATATGGATCTATACTTAGGATTAAGAAAATGCATGGAAATCACTACTTTAACACCAAATCAAGCCAACGATCTGATATACTCCTTTGGATCCGTGTGAGAGATAATCACCACTCACCAAATCACCTAAACAACCTAAAAGCAACACACTACAGATCTGGACAGCGAAGGATCTAACTCGATCTATCACGAATTCGCTTCAAATGATGAAATCTCTCTTCGATGGATGAAGATCTTCAATCTAAGCTCTTGGATGTTCAATTTGATCTTCGATTTGGATGAAAGGAATCACAAGATTAGAGTGGAGAAAAGAAGTGAAGAAGTGTAGAAGTCGAGCTCTCAAAATGGCAGCACTTCGTCGCTTCAAAATCCAGATCCCAAAAATGAAGAGAAACTCTCCTATTTATAGCTGATTTCCTTAGGTCGTCTGCCTTCATAAGTCGTCCACGACTTAAGAACCCACGACTTAAACCCTACGACCTAACAGATATGCGCACATTCAACTGAACACAGAATATCTCTATAACTCCTAGGTCGCTCATGACTCAGCGACTTAACCCCTTAAGCCTTCACGCGACCTAAAACATCACGACCTAAAAATGCCACGACCTAAGACTTAACTATAATACGACCTAACACTAAGCCAAAACTCAGCGACTTAACGTACACACGACCTAATATTTAGGCACGACTTAAGACAATGCGACCTAACAACTTACGACTTAACAGTCTCTCGACCTAAACATAGGTCACTAACTCGCACTGTCTACTAGGTCGCTAACTCACCCAGTTTCCTATATCGCTAACCCTTAGGTCGCCGACTCCTTAGGTCAGTCAAATACTATAGGTCGTCCCAAACTCATAAACGACCTAAACCAATACGACCTAACTACTAGGTCGTTAACTCTCTTAGGTCGCTGTCTTTTCTATAGGTCGCTCCAATACTTAGGTCGTTCACTCGACCTAACTTTCCCCATGACCTAAGCTATCACACGACCTATCCCCTATACGACCTAAGCCTCAACATACAACTTATTTCCTAGACGATCTAACTATCACACGACCTAACTCCTTAGGTCGTTCTAATCCTTAACTCGCCCACTTCCTTAGGTCGCTCCAAACTCTCATACGACCTAAGACTTAGACTCTGGATGACTTATCAAAAATGCGACCAAATGTCGACTGTTTAACGATGTTTCGATCTGTGAAAATACGGGTCATTACAGCAGCACTCAACATGTCACATTACCAAATTGGGAATATATCGCTGATAAATTTCAACTACATAACCTCTAAGCTCGTACGTCTCAGAGAAGGGTGTTAAGCTAAGAGAATAAATTCTCCACCACCAACAGAAATGTATTTGAAAGAAATCAGCTTTATATCTCAATTTGTAATGTCAGACATACAATCCATACAAGTCTGTTCCGGAATCGAACAGAACCGAAGGCACTTCCAAAGAAGTCCTTGCAAATCCGGATAATTTTCTAATCACGTCCGGACTTCCCATCACAAAAAGAGTGATATAAATCTCTATACCGGAGCAACTCGGTGCAGAGACATTCGACAGGTTGTCCTTTCATTTTCGAAAATATCCGGTCTTCACCACCGGTCTTCAAATGCTATCCATAACGTCAAATCACATATTCAGAATGGGTTATACGACCCAAAGGTCCTTTCTCGGCTAACCCGAATAGTGAGCGCAATATTTAAAAACATATGGATCTGGGGTTTCAATTAAGTCACAACTTAATAATTCCAAAGTTTCATTCAAATGGTTTAAACCAATTACCATTTCAAATCTTTTAAATAAAAGATTTACTTCACAAAGTTCATTCAGTTCCACAAAGATCCATTTACGGGTTTCAAAAACAATTTCAATTGGATTAATTCATTTAAATCTTTAAGTAAAGATTTAACTTATAGTTTTCAAAACCGTTTCCACAGATTCATCCATAATTTGGAAAACTATTTCAATTCAAACTTGGAATTCCTTTTAATACAAATTGGAAATTCATTTCTTATACGAAAGCTTTTATTTGAAAACAACTGTTTTCATTTTGGAAAATCCGATTTCATTTATACAGGTTAAAATATTTGGGTTAATTCAAATTCCCAAAACAACACTTTATAAATAGTTTAAAACCCATATAAGCTTGTATATCATTTTAAAATCAAAATTGCTAAATATAGAATTCAATTTCAAATATTGAATTCCAATTAAAATCAAATTATTCAAATTTTAACCAAGTGATGGAGAATACTTTTATTTTTGGAATCCCTTTTTAAAAAGCATTTTATTTTTAAATTCAATTTCATTCCCAAAGCTGTTTGAATTTAAAATTCAACTTTTAAAACTATTTTGAATTAAATTCAAATATCTGTGAATTAGCCGTTTTCCACGTGCAACCCATATTTGTGTGTGTATAAGTGTGGTCCAGAGGTTTTACACAATAGTGCACAGCATTAATCAATATAGATATATCAATATCGATAAGCGGTATAACTCATAACGCTTATCTTCATTCACAGATTCACAGATAAAATAAATTTATCAATCACGAAGATTAATCATTACAATTCGATGTGGGTTTCGGATAACCAACTGGAATCCGACTCCCTGTCGCATCGAAATTCAAATGCCGTGTTACGGGTCAAAGAGGTTTTCTCATCAGTACAGAATCAAGTCACCAATCATAATCCAGCATAGAGTAATTCACATCTCACAGCATCATAATTATAAACATAAATATCAATTTGTTATACAAAAAATTAGATATCCTACATAGACAATCCATAAACAATCATCTTTAATTAATTCAATTTGAAATTTATTTCTTGAGAATTAATTCCTTAACCCTGTTTAATTTATTATTAATTATCAATTGATTATTTATTTCATTTCAAATTAATTAATTAATAAATCATTTCATTATTAATGAAACTTAATTTATCATTTATTAAAAATATTTTTTTTATTAAATTACTTAATAAATTAACTATTAATCATTCATAATTTAACTTAAGTGGTTAATTACAATTTACTTTATCACTTAATCATCAGTTTTATCAATCCTTAATTGCAATTATAAAGTAGTTATTCTTAATTACTTTTTTAGAAATGATTCTTTTAATTTTAATTACTCAATGTAGTTAACCCTTAAAAGTCCTCTTTAAATGTCGAATCACTTTATTATTAACTACAAACTTAAGAGTTAATTAACTCTACACTTAACCTAAAATAATTTCTTAACTAAAAAAATTTAAGTGTTTAAGAACATCGTTAAGCTTTTGACTAAAATAATTAAAACTTGAACAAAAACTTAGCTTAACTGTTAAACATTTTCTAAGCTCACAATGTTTTAGACAAATTTGAAAAAAAAAACAAATTTACTCAACTTCTACATTACTGCAATACTGCAGTTTGTCCAAAACCCGAGACTTCCCATGATTTGCTCGACAAAGGCTTCGAGTTACCCCCCAAAATCACCCGAGCCCTTCCCGTAACACTTCTTCTTCTCTCTTTTCTTTCCCTTTTTTAACAAGTTAAAATGGTAAACTAAGTATAAACAAAGCATCAAGCTCTCACTCTCGAACACGATAACAACTCGAAGCGAACACCCAAAACTGCTCGAGCACGACGCGAGCCAACTAAACTCCATGATGACACTGACACGACTCACCGCCGTACACGTGCACGGCAACGCGCGAGACACTGGCGAACTTCTAAGATCATCGGCAAGTCGCGATCCATCTCTAAACTCGAATCAAAAATTCGAAATGCCAAGATAATTCGAATTTGAAAATTTGGCCTATAGCTCGAAAAGCTGTAGCTAACCTCTTCAACAAAACGTCACACCGCCGTCGCTCCAGCCACCTGCAGCACCCTAACCCTTGCCCACACGATGACAACTCGGTAACCCACCAACCACCAACGACTCGTACAGCTCGATCGCGCAACGAAGATGAACACGCCCTGTTAACTCGTTCTCCTAAGATGACCTCGTTCTCCTAATCCACACATTAGAAAAATTATCTGGTAATTTTTACGACATCACTAATATTTATTCTTGCTTCAATCAGAATTTCGACAATTTAAATTGATTCAGTAATCTTAAATTTGTAAAAGTGCAAATTTTATTCAATTACTAACTGCTCATAATTTACCAATCTATAAATCTTCATTCTTGTATTAAAAATCATCATTTTCAATAGGCCTTCAAGTTATCAACCTGAATTAGCCTTTTTTTAACCGTTGGATTTATCACTTTATTCCTTGATTACCTGTAAACCAAGCTTCCAGTAGAAATATTCACTAATCATGTTTTAATCTACTTCAAAAAAACTTGTTTGATGTTTTAACATCTTGTTTGATTGGAAAATAAAACTTTACAATGATTTGATTGAAAACGAACTTAAGCTGAATGATAATCAATCCTGAATAATATGTAGAGTAAAATACAGGATCATAACCAAGGAGAGAAAAAAAATACAAGCTATATTGTTATTGAAAAATGAACTATTTTAAATTAACTTAAACTTTAAAACCCTTGTTTACTCACAAGTATTAACACAAAAAGAAATTTCAGGGTAGAAATATTTTCTCACCTCAATATAGTTGAACAGCGAACACTTTTGTGTTCAATCAGCTGCAGTTTTGATTTTCTTCTTGAATCCTGTTTGCTTTTACTTTGAGTTGAATGATGTTTGAGTTTATAGATGATGATAGTTGTTGACCTTGTTTAGTTTTCAGGTTGTAGTTTTTCTATTTTTTCTCTCTTTCAAATGCTCAGGTTTTAGAGGAACGAAATGGAGATGATGTATATAAAAAATATGTAGGCTTTGTTTCATATACTGGTACAACATTGTCTTTGATCTGATACTTTTCTATTTTTGTTGACTTAGCCATGCTTATTTCGGCTGATAAATCTTTCTTTTGTGCTGAGAGGATGGGGTAATAAATGCAATGTCCTATTTATTTACAACCCATGCTTTATGTATTTCATTTGTTTACTTTGTATAAGCATGTACTAGTGTACTTTTGCCTATATTAAAATCCATTTGATTTTACCATTTCGTATGTTTGCAGTTTTGTGTTGTAGACAATTATTCTATTATTTCTTGTTTTACTTTCCCAGGTTGCTTCTTGCCTGCATACATTTTGGTTTTGTTTCTAACTTCAATATCTTACTGTCTTGTATGTTTTGTTCCAAAAGCTTATGCATATCACTTTTTTTTTCTATTTCTTTGTTTTTCTGAGTTGTTTCAGATTTTGGTTTCTTTCTGTTGATGTTCATTTACATTTTATTTTATACTTTTTATAACCTTTGAAAGAAAATGAATTAAACACAATTTATACCTTAAACATACATATTATTATTTTCCCAAAGAAAAATTTATAAATCCAATTCATTTTGAATTTATTTTGAATACATTATTGAATTTCCAAATCAAACTTTACTTATAATCCAATTCAACTAAAAACATTTATTTTGAGTTTCAATTCAAATTCAAAAGCAAATAATTATATATATTCCTTATAAAATTTGAAAAGTTCAAACAAATCCATAATTTAATTCAAAAAATTAAATTTTAATTACAAAATTAAATTCGTCTTTAAATCGGGATCGTTACAGCTCCAATCTTGAAAGTACCCCAGGGAAATGAAGAATTAGTTGTATATACCGATGCTAGTGGATTTGGCTTGGGTGTAGTGTTGATGCAACAAGGCCAAGTGATTGCATATGCATCCAGACAACTTAAACCCCATGAAGTAAGGTATGCCACACATGATCTTGAATTAGCAGCTGTGATCTATGCTTTGAAACTGTGGAGGCATTATTTGTTAGGCACTTAGTTTGAACTTTACACTGACCACAAGTCTTTAAAGTATTTATTTTCACAAAAAGATTTAAACATGAGGCAACATAGATGGGTGGAATTCTTAGCTGCTTATGACTTGGATATACTCTATACACACAGGGAAAGCAAACAAAGTTGTTGATGCTCTAAGTAGACAACATGCTAAATTAGCTATGATGATGATAGAAGAATTTAAGGACTTGTCCTTGCTTACTGAGTTAGAAATTGGGGAGAATGACTGTGTGCACATGGATGTACATGTGATGGTGCATAGGAAAATAGAGGAAAGTTGAGCTTGATAACACTTCAATCTGAATTAATTTTGAAGGTAAATAGAATGCAAGACCAAGACCCTACTATAGTTGAGAAGAAAATTCTCATATCAAAAGGGGAAGAGGTGACAAATTACCATATTGACAAAAATGGTTATTTAAGAAACCAGAATAGAATATGTGTGCCAGAAAACATGGAGTTGAAGGAGGAAATATTGAATGAATATCATAGAAATAAATACTCCATACACCCAGGTAGCACGAAGATGTATCAAAACTTAAAAAGAGACTTCCGGTGGAAGGGAATGAAATCAGATGTAGCCAAATATATTGCAAAGTGTATGACTTGCCAACAAGTCAAGGCTGAAACACAAAAACCATTAGGGTTATTGCAACCTCTTAGCATACCACAGTGGAAGTGGGAAGATATATCTATGGATTTCATAGATGGACTGCCTAGATCTAAAAGAGGAAATACAATCATATAGGTCATAGTTGATAGGCTAACTAAAGTGGCACATTTCATCCCATTTAAATTAGAAAGGAATGCACCAAAGTTAGCACAAGTATTTGTGAAAGAAGTGGTAAGATTGCATGGCATTCCCAAAACTATTGTGAGTGATAGGGATACCATTTTCACCTCAAGATTCTGGAGAAGTTTTCAAGAAGCCATGGGAAGTGAATTATGCTTGAGCACTGCCTACCATCCATAATCAGATGGGCAGACTGAGGTGGTGAACAAGGTTTTAAAGGACTTGTTAAGGGCATGTGCATTGGATTTTGGAGGTAACTGGGAAGACTATCTCCATTTAGCTGAATTTACATACAACAACAGCTATCAAAGCACTATAGGAATGGCTCCATTTGAAGCCTTATATGGCAAGCCATGCTTGTCACCTGTATTTTGGGTAGAAGCACGGGAAAGAGCTATTCTAGGGCCTGAGTACATACAAGAAACTAAAGAGAAAATTGAGTTGGTAAGGAGGAGAATGGCAGTAGCTCAAGATAGGCAAAAGAAATTTGCAGACATGAAAAGGAAGCAGGTGGAATATGAAGTAGGAAATTTTGTTTTCATCAAAATATCACCTATGAAAAATGTACTAAGATTTGGGAAACAAGGCAAATTAACCCCAAGATATATTGGACCATACAAAATTCTGGAAAGAATTGGTTCCTTGGCATATAAGTTAGAATTACCAGAAAATATGCAAGGGATGCATGACGTTTTCCATGTATCACAATTGAGAAGGTGGGTTCATGACAAGACAGAAATTCTTGAGACCCCAACCCAAGTGCAGATAAATCCTAATTTGATTTATGAAAAGGATCCAGTGGGAGTTTTGGCAAAGGATGTGAAGAAGTTAAGGAATAAATCTCTGAAACTTGTGAAGGTACAGTGGAGTCTTGATCCTAGTGATTGCATATGGGAATTAGAAGACAAAGTTAGGATGAATTATCCTAAGCTATTTTCAGATTAAAGGTAATTCTGATTTTTAATTTGCTTTTTTTAGGTGTATATATTTTTAGTTATTATGATAGAACTAAAAAATCTATTTGGTTGAGAATATACTTGTTCTCAGGATTAAGTTTAAGAATTGACTTAAGCTTAGGAAAATTGTGGGAAACAATTTCTAAAAGGTGGGGTGTATGTAATGACCCAAGATTTTAGGAATTTATTTTGAAAAATATTTAAAGTAATTTGTAAACTAATTTTAAAGGGGAATTGATATAGCTTGATGTGTGTATATGTGTGCACAGGGAATACACATGAACTAAAGCTTAATCCCTGAATGACTAAGAATGAATACATGTTGATGTGTATGGAAATATTATATATATATAAATAGATTAAAATCTTAAAAGCTATATGCATAAGTAAATATATGTATGAATGCTATTAAGTATTGTTGAGTGTACATGAGCATGTGTGTCAGTACAAAATAATGTATAAATGTATATATGAGTGTACAAATTAATTCAGTAAGACTTATATACATATATATATATATAGATATGTTAATAAGATACTAGAGTTCAAATCAGCTAAAAATAAAATATACAAACATATTTTAAATTATAGGCAGAAAGAAAAGAATGAAGATATAAAAAGAAGAAATCCTCTTATAAATAAATAAAGGAAGTACATACTATTTAAATGAAAGCTAAAGATAGGAAAAATAAGATAAAATAGAGAAGTGTTTTGTATAGACAGAATTAGGAAGAATATTTGATAAATAATAATATCAAGTCACATTTTTAGCATGATAGTAGACAAAAAAGGAAAAGTAATTTCTGGAAAAGAAAATCTCTGAAAATAACCAAAAGAATACAACCACTTTTCTCCTCAATAAAACTCAAGCCGGAGGGTGAGATTTTGGGTTTAAAAACTAAATACAAATGGCATGATTTCTGATGGGCAAAAATGACTTTAGCCAATCACTTAAACCCTAAGAAAAACCCTACATAAATAGGCAGTAAGATGAGAAACCTTCTTCTCCCCGGATAGCTCTTGAGAAAAATATATATAGATATTATATAAATATAATACAAGTGAAGAAAAAGGGTTGAAGGCAGAAGCTTACCAATCAACTATGAGGTAGAAGAGAGCTAGGTGAGAAAAATCACTCAAAATCTAAGGAAATAAGTCCTAATGTAGGCAGCCGGTTATAAGTTGATTTTCTTAAAAATGTTTTTTCAGATGTGTTTATCTATCTGTAATTTCAGAGATGAAAATGGTTTGATTCTTATTTGGTTGTTCTTTTCTGCTTGCTTTATTATATGGAAGTTTTAAGTATCATTAATATATATATGTTTATAAACCCAGATCTCTGATATGTTAATGTTTAGAGACATAAGTGAATGCCCAGAAAATAAAATGTTGAATATAGGCAAGTAGAATTGGTTTTGGCTCAACCCAGAAAAAAAAATTGAAAACATATTGAGCTGCAATATACCCATGTATAAGTGCTGAGGCTTGAGACAAAAAGGAATTAGGGGTGCAATAGGGTTGCCTATGTGCCGATACTCCTGATTCAATAAAAATATATAAATATTCATACACATAGCAAATAAATTTTGTGATTCAGTGAAGCTTGGTCATTCTAAGTTTAACTCAAGCACAAATGTCTGCAAAAGGAAGAACTCTCTCAAAAGCCATAAGCCAATGTTAGTTGCCTATACTCCTTTTAAAATACCAGAAAATATGTATGTACATGCAGAATCTCATTTAAATAGATAACAATGGTTGCTTG
The DNA here is from genome assembly GCA_030737815.1 of Allium fistulosum. Taxonomy (NCBI): domain Eukaryota; kingdom Viridiplantae; phylum Streptophyta; class Magnoliopsida; order Asparagales; family Amaryllidaceae; genus Allium; species Allium fistulosum. Next base: position 946,616,975 of record CM060905.1, read on the forward strand.
CCTGGTTGTCTCTGTTTGGTTATGAATAATATGAGATACCATGACATGGATGATTATGTTAGTGAAATGAATCACTGAATGGTTTAGTCATGAAAAAAATCAAAAGAGTTATTATTAACTAAAAACCTGATTAGGAAATGGGAGTCAAGAGCACTGCAGGAATGACTTGTTTTCTTGAGTAATACAAGTTGACACATGGCTTGTTTAAGTCCTGAGATCTTTGTGTAATGGAGTGAATTAGTCCATTACAGTGTGTTCATTGATTCAATTGTTTGCAGATGAGACCAAGGTAGATAAATATATCAATGTAAAAGAATTTGATATAAAGAGGAACTAGAGTTTTCCTGGAATGAAATCTGGATAGTGAATAAATGATTTAATTCATTTTGAGTGTTTTCCTTGTTTGTATGGATGTTTATTTGATTCAAGATTGAATTATATGGATGTATGAATGTACCATGTCTTCTTGAGGTTTCTGGAAAGGCAGACTTAAGTGTGCACCTGCACACTGACACAAAACACGCACACATGAATCACTTGTTTTCTAAAGGCAGAGTTATATACATATATCCCTGTTTTAACTTTAACTTGATTTACAAATTGCTAATGACATGTGTCCAACTGTAACGACCCGCCATTTTGGACCATTCGCATCCATTATAAGTGTATAGGTAGACACTCATGCCGGAATTGAATTGCTCAAAATACCGCGTTGTTAATTTAAATTTGGCAAAACTGAACATATACAGTAAATAAATAATCATAGATCACAGACACAGAGTAATAAGTGCAGCGGAAATAAAAGAGATAGTAGTTCATGAAGCTACTATATGAATATATAAAATACATCAGAGTTTACAACAGAAGAGTAATACGATACATCGGATACAAATCAGAATACTTCACAGGAATCATCGAATACTGGAAACAGAATAGATGGCTGGATCTTCAAGCAAAGCTCCAACTCCAAAGGTGAGTCTCGAATACTGGTACACTCAGTCTGACCCGAGCGTAAAGCAAAAACACAAGACACTCGAGTCAGGATTAACATTCTTATATTAATAAATCCAACTCAAGTGAAATAGCAATTGAAATACAAGTAACTCAAAGGATGTTGGAATAACCATCCTTTAAGGATCCGTCAAACTATCTACTATGTAGTAATGTACGATAAGTAGATAATGTCTATCAGTAATATAAAAAGATATCAAAATAGCGTTAAGTCATGGCCCATTCCACCCTTAACACATTTTTATTCCCAAAAGCATATACAAGACCGTAGTTTCCCCAAAACCGGAAGTCACCAGAGGGCAATCCATATACTAAAGGTACAAATCAAAATCGTAGTGGTCGCGCATAAATGGAATACAAGTATGACAAGGCACATGAGGCAATACCCAAGGTAGTGATACTACCGTTCGCCTGATCCGGACTGGTGAGAACGCAACGTCGCAGCGCCCGCAACACCGTGAAACAACACTCCCAAAATCAAGGGTGCACCAATCGACAACAAGTATAAGTAGTTCGAAGAAGTGTGTCCACTTGAGGTAGCTAATCCTCCATTGGCCCGGCACAGCTCCTGTTTTAGTCATTTCCAATTTGACACAAGTGTCAAGGCTATCCATTATCGTTCACTTTCTTCAGTCATCACATGCATCATTCCAACCACTTCATTCTGGATCATCACTCCGCGTATAGTTATTAAAGTGGTTTTCGGTTTAGATAGAGAGTATATCCATAACCGAATTCCGGTCTCTTTAATAACTTCCGTAATTATTACACCGATTGGTCGTTTATTTATTTCAAAACCAAATCAATTTCAATTTCAATTCATAAATCAATATTTCATTTGTCTTTCTAAACCAATTTCCGAAATTTTACGTTTCAAAACTTCCAAATCATCATTTCAAAATCTTATAATTCAATTTCAATTTCTATTTAAAACAATTCAAATATTGATTCAAATTCGTATATAAGTTTCATTCCAAAATCATTTAAATTAATTTAACATTCAAATCAATTTAAATCCATTTATCAATTTCATTCAATGTTCGTTAAGTAAATTTTCATTTAAAACAATTTCTGTTTAATTTCCAATTCATTAAATCCATTATTTAAATTCAACTTCCTTATTTCAAACTTACAATTTGAATTAAATTAAATTCATCAAATCAAATTCTTTAAATTTCAAGTCTTACATTAATTCCAAAAATATCACATTTTCATTTCTTGTTAAAGAAATTCAATTTCACTTATTTACTTTCTTAAATAATTTTCCAAAACTTAATTAATAAAGAAACTCAATTTCAATTATTTACGAAGTAAAATTCACTTATTCAAAAATTCAATTTCACTTATTAAAGAATTCAATTCAATTTAATCATTAAATAATTCAATCTTATTTAATTATTAAATAATTCAAAACTTAATTATTAAATAATTTCAAAGTTTAATAATTTCAAACTTAATTATAATTTCAAACTTAATTATTAAATCATTTCAAAGTTTAATAATTTCAAACTTAATTCAATCATTTCTCAAATTAAACAACATTCTTTCATCAATTACATTATTAATATTTTGTTTCAGATTTATTAAATATTAACATTTTCCTTTTATTAAAAATTCAAAATTCAACTTCATTTCAAAACCATATTATTTATTCAAATAAAATCTTTATTTATTTTTAAAATCAAATTATTGACCAATCGGGTTTTTATTTAATTTCCTATCCTATGTCAAAGTTCAATTTGGGTATTTATCATTTCAACCCGATTCCAATTCAATTCAAAAATCAAAACATAGCAAAGGGAACTTGTAGTGTGATAACAGGGATGGTGTCAAAGTAAATAAACAAGCAATAACAACAATCAATAACAATCCAATAATCAATTCAAATAATCCCGAAATAACCGTATTAATTCGCATTGTTATTTGTACGAATTAATATAATTATTTCTAGAATCTACACTATCATTTCATGTAGATTAAAGATTATTACATTACGGTTCTTCACTTGTCATCTATTTACAATTTCATACATCATCAATTTAACAACATACATTCAGTGGTTCAAAGTGTAATTAAACAAATTCTACGTGTCAATAAATTTAACAGTTTAAAGGGGTCATATTATACAAATGTCAGTTAATCAAATTTAACATTTAACTATCCTATATCAAGTTCAATTGCATACTATTTATCATTTTAACATTAACAATTTAACGTCCAATATAAACATCAAAAATCAATCCATTATCAACCAAACTGTATTATCATCACATAAATAATTAACAGATAATAGTGTCAGATGTCACAGGTGAACTGATACAGGCAATAGCATATATAACAGTGTAATTAACTAACAGCAGCATATTTCAATTGTCGTTTCAATTGAAATCAAATTTAATAAATAAAAGAACGTTAATCGTGAGTGAGTGCTCACCTTTCATGGTTAGAGAGGACCGAAGATGACACGGATAAGAACGAACATACCAACACTGAAATTGGGTTACGCATCCAAGCACGAATTCGATGATCAAGGCTGATAATAAGAAATCGATGAAACAAATCAAATCAGTTTTGATATAAACTGAAACGAAATATATTAAAGCCAAAATTTAAATTTAGAAATACACGTTTTAAGATAAATTCCCATATTATATATAAGCCTATATATGTAGAAGTATAACTATAGACATATATGAAAACAAACTGTAAACATAAGTTAAATAGTTTATATAACTAATTTATACAAGACATTGAATACTATATTTGTCGAAACTGTTTCAAAACATATAATGCTGTCACAACTTATTAATCATATATAACTTAACATAATATATATATTCACAGACCCATATATTTAGAATATATACCTAATATATTTTTAAAATCAATACCTCTTGTAAAAGTAAAATAACTTACTTTTTAACATGTGATATACTCGCACTGAACATATCATAATTTTACAAAGGAGGAAAGCAACCTTGTCTGACCATTCCCCAGATCAAACATATACATATAAAGTAAACCTTTATAACAATTACATACTATATATATATATATATATGTGGCTAAATTGAAACTGGTCATGTATTAAAGCATACGTACAACTCTATAGTAAATTCATACTTTAAATGAATACGTATAACTTATGCATATATTATATATATATAACAAACTAAAATCAGTATTTAGTAAATAACATGTTACCTTTTACAATATCATATATATACCATACTCGATATGTATACAAATATATATAGATCTATGACCCCTGGTATGCGAATTTCTCTTATAAAATCTGTTATGATATATCAAAAAACATAAACAGTATCATATTTGAAAGCAATATATAAATGTTCATCGAAAGCAATATCATATTCGAATTACCTTATACAATGTTGACACATTTTCCAGAAAAATGCCCAGGTGGAACATAATAGCAAAGCAAAAAACATTCCACAGCCTGAAGATATGTAAACAGCTATGAGACAAAGAAAAAGAAGGCCGAGCTAAAGTGGGAAATGTGATAGGAAGGTGGCCTTCGGCCATGGATGAGCGTAGGAGATTGGGTTTTTTGGTGTTGTAGTGGATGGAGAGGCTCAGCCATGAGGAGGGCAGAGCTGCTGAGGTGGAAGGCGACGGTATGAGGCAAGGAACGGTGGGGTTTGTTGACGATGGACGCCGGGGCCGCTGCACGATTAACAGGGATATGGTGAACTGGAGGATAAGGGGTGGCGGTGCCCTTGGGTTGCGAGCTGGCGATGGAGTGAGGCCGAAGGGTAAAGTCAAGGCGGCACTGCTAGGTGGGAGAAGTAGTGAGGGTGGTCTCGGCCATGCAGTGGGAAGAGAAGGTGTTGCGGCCCTGGGCACGGTTAGCGAGGGGAGCAGCTCGCGTGGGTGGTGAGGCGGTTGAGGCTTCGGTAGTGTACGGCGGTGGAGAGAAGCTCGGGTTTGATAAGGAAGTGGGTAACGTGATGGGTGAGTTTGGGAGGAGTGGAGGCGATGGGCTGGTGTGGTGCTTATGGAGGAGGAAAGGAAGGCGGTGGGAGGTTTTGATGGGGGTCGAGCGTGGAAGGTGCTAGGGGTTGCTAGCATGTCAGGCCGTGACAAGAGAGGGAGGGCGGAGTAGAAGGGTGGTTCACGTGGACTCGGCTGTGACGTGGGTTTCAAGAGGAAGCATGCTACAGGTGAAATATATAAAGGCTAGATTATAAAACTTTATTATAACAATCATCTCAGAATGATGGACCAGAAAACAAAAGGAAGAAGATGGAAACACAGGGAGAACGAACCAGCACAATGAAAATGAACCGATGTGTATTATATTGAGACCAAATAGAAAAGTGAAAAGTCAAACTTTGATTTTTGAAATTATTAAAGGCAAACGGCTATACGTTATTATACAGTGGTTAACTAGAAGGACAAAGGAAACCAAAAGGTTCCAGAAATGGGTATCGATACAGTTAATCGTTTCATGGTTTCGACGTGTACCGGACTTCCAAAATACCCAAATGAATATATCGCAGAGATCAGCATGACAAGACAATCAAAACGGTATACAGATATTAGCGATACGATTGAATTATAAAAATTCGAATTTCCGCTAGTAGAAAATGCAGCCAAACCCAGAAAAATAAGATCGACGGAGCCAAAGATGTCCGAATTTGGAAAAACGACAAATTGACATCTTGCTCAGAAGATGGTTTAGAATTTTTCTATGTAAAAATATTTAGGTTTCGAAAACATTTTATTTTCATTACTTTTTTAACTGATTAAATTGAAGTGAATTTACGCGCGAAATAAACTTTCGTATTTTCAGACGAAAATTTACCAGTTGCTATGTTTAACTAGACGTATCCCAAATATAAATTTTTATTTCAAAATTTTATCGTTTAAAATTTCAACTAATTACGTTATTAAAACAGTTGAAATTTACGGGTCGTTACAGTCTGACCCTAGTGTGCTAATGGCATATGGGGTGTCTCATTTAAAATGGGGCAGCTCCAAATGCATTTTCAGGGACTGCAGCAACTAAGTAGGAGTAGGAGCAAGGCTTTGAGAAGAAGATTATAGCATGCTAAACTTAGTTAAATAAGAGTATAAATGATGAAATCTGCATGTATTAATGATTTAAATAGCTACTTGTATTAAGTGTTGAATATTGGATGGATATTTTGCTAAGTATTTTGCTAAGAGATTGGCTTGTAACTGGAATTTAAAAAATCTGGATATTATCTGATATGATAAAGAAGTTAATCTAAATCCCATATGTGATGAGCAAGAATACTATGATAAAAATTGGATGGTTACATTTTATAAATGTATTAGTCAATCTTGAGTCTTTAAAAGGGTTTAAGTTTTGGGTAATCTGGATAGTTGAATCTCAGAAAAATTAAATGGTTTTATTTTTCTACCATGGCTTATGTATTCTAAAGATAACAAGCATATGGAGAATGTATTTTATATGTCTGTAATGTTTCCTAATTCAACTTGTTTTATACAAATGTCTCATACCTTATTTTTAAATAAGGGAAGGGTCTGTAATATAGGAATTGGAAGCAAGGTCCATAAAAGTTGCATATATGTGTACATTTAAACATGTTTTGTACAGATATTAACACACCAGTTATCTTTGTATTTTTAACATGAATTTGAAGTCCATCTCATTAAGGCTTTGAGCAAAAATGTATTTTCTAGACCCCATGAGTTCTACCAGAACAAAGAGTCTGGATGAACCATGTTTTCTTCTAGGTACCCATAGTTGTGTGAACACACTCATGTTAGCATTTCATTTAGCTTAGCACCATGTCATCAAAGAATTAAGCCTTTGAAATATGATATCTCACTTAAAAATACTCCAGAAAATAGTTAGTACTCTAAACAGATTTTATTAAAAATCAAACCTAGATAATGATAGAAGCTTATATCATTTTCCAGAACACAAACACGACACCATTAATTTATAGATGACCATAATACAATCATCTGGTTTCTAGGAATTATACTCCATAGAGAATTTAGCAAGGAATCAGAAGTTTAATATATATATATAGATATATTGATACAAGTATGAATGGAGTTTTATTATATTGAATTAAACTATGTGTGGATTGATTAAACTTAATCAATCAAATTATCCTCTTGTTTTCCAGAACTTTGATGCAAATAAGAGAGGCACATGCATCATCACATGTATGTGCATATCCTGATGTATATACTGATATATTTATATTGGTTGAGGTTTTGATCCTGGATATATGTTGTTTGATAGGAAAAAAAATGACTCTAGGTTTCAGAAATATGTATATGTATATATATATACCTCTATGTAAAAAAAAATCCTTACAAATTAAGGTATAAAAGGGGAGGGTCATTTCAATATATGTTATGTTTAACTAAATATGTTGTTGAATTTGAAAATATGGGTTTTAATAACTATTGATTTTAAAATATGATATGGAGATTTTATTTTAAATATGTGTTTTGATTTTTCAAATATAATATAAAGGTTTTATTTTAATTCTAATATGTGTTTTAAATTAAATAATGATTTTAATATATATATATATAGCTTATATATATAAGTTCACTTATATAATTGATTTTCATCGAATCCAGTTCAACGTACTTTTCTTTTGTCTCGCCGCTGTCCAAAATTGATCATAGCGGTTTTTTTGCTTTCCTTCGTGTCCGTATCCAGGTAGGCGTCGTGTTCATTTCCTATTGTTCTCTAGCCTTGAAAGGTGAGCGATCACTCACGATTAACATTCTTATATTTAGTGAATTTAATTCACATGAAATGACGATTGAAATATATTGTTAAATTTGAATTGATAGTTATTTAATTATTGAATATGATATGATATTATCTACAATTGTTTATCTATATTAATTGACATATGACACCATAACCCATTGAGTATATTATATTTAAATTGTTAATTGTGATTATATATGTTTGTCATTGATATGTATGTCATTCTACGCTATTTTATATTCTTACACGGCAAGTTCCTTATAGATTAGAAATCCCTATGGGTTGAAATGATACATACCCGAACGATCTTATAGATGAGGGGAAAATCGTTATGGGTTGAAATGATAAACCCAAGCGATTTGATTGGTTTATGAATTTTGGGATTACGGGTTGAAATGATATATACCCGTAAATTTAAATTATTGCGGATTGAAATGATAAATATCTGTATCACTTGACCATAGGGTAGAAAATTATATACGGACACTGTCGGTCTATTTAAAAATGATTTCCAGAATTTTGAAAAGAAAATATATATGGTTTAATAAATATTGATTTTAAAATATTGATTTTTAAATATAATATATGGATATTTTAATTTTAATATGTGTGCAAAATTTAGATTTTTTAAAATCATATATTTTTTTCGAAATTTTAAAATTATAAGTTAAGTTTTAAAATGTAAATTATAAAATTTGTCCCTGCCTAGATTTTCGACCTCCGAAAATCGACATCAATACGTCCACTGACATGCCGAGCAATCGAATGTCGGAAATACCAGATCGTTAGGGAAAAGAAGAAAGAGGTCGAAGAAGAAAATAGAAACAACAACACAGAATCTCACAATCGCAGCGGAACAATATATAATAGATAACAACCAATCTTTATACAAAAAAGAACTATAAATGTTTTGTGCATTACATCATCAGAGTATAATACATCAATAACACAATACTAGACTATTATAATAACTTGCCCTCACAAAAGCTGAATACACAGCCTACACCACACAGCGGAATATAAATCAGATACGTGTAATACGTCTTCGTTGTCCAGCTCATCTCCTGAGTTCCATAGCATCCTATCCTGTATTTGTAATACTCGGTCTAACCCGAGCATTATAATAAAATAACACCCGAGTCAATCTGGAAAACCAGCGTGAGAAAACACACTCAATTTGAATTATTAAAGTTTTCAAAATCCTTTGAAAATCAAAGGTATCTCGTAAGACCACGCCACACATAAACACGACGGGTTTTTACCTTATGATAACCAAAACATTTCATATCAAATCCTTTGATATGATAATAGTGTCTAAGTACAAATACTTATTCAAATAACTGAAATTGTTACATTAATTAAATTCCAGCATACTAGGCTCTACAATCAAAATCGTAAAGGCACGTATTGGAGAATGGATTCCATACAAATGACTAAGTATTGGGGGTATCACCTGACATAGTACACGTCTAGAACAGCGTTCCGAGGACCACGCCGGTATCCCCTACCACACAAGACCGGACTATCCCTAACCTAGATAGACCGAATATGCTATCACCCCGGGTGTTCCCCACCCTTTTCCGAGCTCCTTTCATAATCGTAGTAATAATATTCGAGGGTATCTAGAAAGGTGATAAACATACCCTAATTGGGTGCTACCCACTTAGCCTTGCTACATCTCCCCTGCTTTTCAGTCATTCCCGATTGATGAGGCTAGAGGCTACGATTACCTTTTTAAGGAATTTTCACTTAGAATGCTCATTATCCTCCAATGACAATGTACTGATAGCATTCATCCATACAAATCCATTCCGGGTCCGAACGGAACCGAAGGCACTATTCCTACTACATCCATTTTGGAATAATCCTCAGGATTAGTAGCGATTAGCCCTTGCACTTCACTGCTCCATCTTCGACTCCATGCTCTTGTTGTCCTTTCGAAAATGTATTCGTTGGATCGAAGTGGTTTTCAGATAACTTATTCGATCCCGGTCTCTTCGAGACAACATTCTATATTTCCGGTAAACTCAGTCTCGGTTCTTTAGGAAATACACAGATGAAAATAAGATTGGAGTTCACCTCCTAACCTTTAGTGGATGGATTTCCTTATAAACGTCCTAGAAGAACGAAACAAGCTTATACGTACAGTATAACACCTCGAACGGTAACTGTACCATATAATTCCCGTATTTCTCTTAGATATTTCCAAAGTTATATTTTTGGTCCAGATTTGATAGTCGGTTATTTAACTATCAAATAAACAATCGTTCAACTAAATATTCCATTTTTCACTGGATAACTCCAAATCTCCTTTTAATTTATTTTTAATAAATTATATCTCTTTATCCAAAATATATACTTGTCTTATCGAGTTAAGTAAATTCACCAAAACTATTCTTTCAAAGATATTGGGAAAACCTTTAAAATAATTTGGAAAGTACCACCGCGATATCAAACCATGGATTCACAGCTCAATGGTTACGTCTCTATCCCAGAAAAACTCAAGACTTAACTGCAGGCACTCACTTCCATCGATTACGCCATGCGAGTATACCAATACTTCCCGAAAACTTTGTTTAAAATTTTCTGAATAATACTTATGAAATTGCTATAACAATTTTCCAAGTTAAACTCTAGGCAAACTACTTTAAATAAAAGCTATTATATAAAATATTAATCGAATAGTTTAACCCTTTATAATAATACTAATAAATTTTTAAATAATAATTAACTTACTATAAACTAACTGTACTAATTATTTATATATACTTTAACAATTTAAAACAACTAAATAATTATTTTTCTGAAATATTCTTAAACACTTTTAAATTTCCTAGTTAATACTTAAAAATCCTCCCTTTTTAAAACAAACTTAACTTTTTAGGAAAAAAATATTTTCCAACTCCAATATAGCCAGTCTAATCATTTATAAATCCCTCTCGATTTATTTCCAGCTTGATTTACATTCCAATTTCGTAAATTTCCTTTTTCACATTTCTAAAATTAAAACTACTATTTATTTTTTTTAAATGATTTACCCATCTCCTTATAAAATCCCACCATGAATTCATAATTTTCAAATTATCCATTGATAATCACTTCACTTTATTTTATAAACTTCGTTTATAATTTCCATAATCTCATCTCCCGTTTATCACTGTTTCCACAGCACTTAATCGATTTTATAAATTAAATTCCATTTTAAAATTAATTTCTTAGTTAACCCAAATTTATCCCAAAACCCACAAATTTTAGATTCACTTCTTTTTATGATTTTAAAATCTTATTTAAATCTGGAACATCAATTTCATATTTTATTCCCAAATTTCTCTTTTATTTTTCCCAAACTATTTTAATCTTAAATTTAAAAATACATTCTTTTATACTTAAAATAATAACGCTTAAGTTCTTATTTTTAAAAACCCTTTTATTCACATTTATTCAAAGATCTCTATTTTTCCATATTCCAGAATTATTAAATAGGATTTTAAAATCAAACTATTTATTTTTCCCAAATTCATTACTTTTAATTTATCTAACTTCATCGTAAATATTTTACTTTAAAATTCCCTTTCTATTTTGTTTAAAAAATATTCAATATTCATATTTATGGTATTTTAAAATACCAAAAATATATCCAGCAATACCATAGCATCCAATAAATTAAATTTCCAATATAATCTATCACAGATTATTCAAATAAATCATATCACTGAATATGAAATTAATTTCAACATTTTAGGGAATCCTGTTGGATCCCTCCAATCTGTTTCCCTGCATCCACAGATGTTAATACAATATAAAAATACCAATTCCACTTCGAGGGGGATATCCGGTATATAGGGTCAATCCGCTATTATGCGGGGCACATAGGGTCTCATCCGCTATATTTATGCGGGAATGTCAATCACTCCAATATATATATACTACTATATACAAAATCACATTCAACTGATAATAATTTATCAATTCAACCAAATTGATCAATAATTAATATTTAACTATTCAAAATTAATTTACGGAAATCCAAAGTTGAGTGAGATTAACTCACCGAGATTTTTAAACTTGTCAAAAATCCAGATTTGAATTTCCTAGAATCCCTACTGACTCTGAAAAATCCAAACTAATTCCAGATTATCTGTATTGCAGCTACAAATCCATCGTGACCGATTTCGTGATTTTTGGATCTTGCAAGAATATGTTATGACATTTATAAGTTTTATAGTTCCATATATTTTTTCTTTTTACATTTCCCTAAATCAAATTTTTAAACAGTTAATTTAAAAAAAAATCAAATTGTTTTATATTAAATTACCTTACTGCCCTCACCTCCATCACTTTACAGGAATCTGCGTTCCATGCCCTCGCTCGTTCTACTAGAACTATCACCGAGAAGCTCAACCTACCCAAACTAAGATCTAGAAATCCACGACCCTTCCTTAATATTATCTTCGTCAAACCCAATCCCTCTCGAACGACCTTAAGCCTGCACGCGACCGCCTCCTGGAACAACCCTCACCGATCAACCTCCACCTCGTGTACCACTACGTGCCCTCAGCCTCCACTATATTGATCGCGACCCGCCCTTCATTGCCGCCAGACTTCAACATCAACCCAAACCCTAGACAGTGTTTCCACCTCCCAAACTTCCTCCCTCATCGCTGCGCGCCCCTCTATTCACGCAAGTAAACCCCTCGCCGTGCCTACGCCGTTCTCGCCTTTCATCGATTTAATCCTCGATTGATTATTGAAACTAAGTGCACGGCCATTTTTTTCCCTTATTTTGATTGAAGAAGAAAGACGAGGCAACATGATTTAAACGAGAAGATGGAAGCAAGAAAGGAGAGGGAGACGTGATGTTAGCGTGTTGGATTTGTTTTACGTGTTTGAATATGTTAGCTATAGGGATTTTAAAAAGGAGAAAAAAAACTGATGTGAAAATATTTGTCAAGTCAAAAATATATATATATATATAAATCGTCTCGATTTCGTAGCTTAAAATCTCGAACTCCTATCGAGACGTGCCGCTAGGCGTTCATAATGTTATATCCCTATTCCGAACGCAATGGAAAAGGTTTCTAATTTGATCGTATGGAGAAGATAGCTTTTTGGACCCCATTATTATGTTGAATTTTTGATATAAATTTCAGCACGTTTATACCCCGTACGATTAAACGATAACTCCAAATGTTACGAAATTTGAAATCCGATAATAATACACTACTATGGATCCAATGGAACTAGTTTCATCGAATTCCGAGACTGTGCACCGGAAGGCTATTTTTAAATGTCAATTTAAACGATATATTTTCAAAATTGAACAAACCACTTTTAAATTCAATTTTAAAGCTTTTATTATCTTCATTATTGTCAATATAAATTTTATAAGCCTTTAAGTTATTTTTCACAAGCTTAAAACTTAGAATTCAATATTTTAGCCAATTTCCAATTATTTAATTTAATAATTAAATTATCTAATAAATAATAATATTTGTAATTCAAGTTAAAAATTAACTTTTAAATATATAAAATCATATAAATATTCCAATTTCAAATATTCAAAATTCCGGGTCGTTACATTCCTCCCCCGTTATAAGAATTTCATCCTCGAAATTGCTAGGTAAGAAGAATGGTCCAAAACCCGTTAACTATTCCAAAATCAAACAGTTTAAACAATCTTTCCCAAATCAATTTATTGAAACACACTATCAATTTTCTAATTTCCAAATTCATCTATAGATTACAACCAATATTATCACCTCAATCATTCAAACTATAATTTAAAACCAAATTTTAAATTATCAAAAATTTTCTAATTCCTTAAATTTTTGAAAAATTTCGCCAGCTTCTCCTTTGCGCGGCAAGGTCCGAAAAAATACAAAACTGCCTCTACGGGCCCCAAATCATCAAAAGAAAACAAAAGCCAAGTGGCTCAATCAGGAAACCATCAATTTCATACAACAATTTAAACACATACCTTTCTGCTAGGCAATTTAAGTTTTACTTCTAAAATCGAAGACATCAATTTAGCTTTTGCTTTTAATTACCTCCATTTCACTTACCAATGGTATCCAATCATACAATTCAAATCATTTAATTCATTCCTTTTGAAAATTCTCCATATTTGCTTTACTTTAGCCAATACGATGTACATATATCATCCGTACGTAATACCAACTCTGATCGCTTACTCGATCATACAATTTCACTTCGAACTAGTATCGTTCACACGACTCTCTAGTGTGGATTCAGATCTGGTTCCTTGATCAGAAATCGTCATTCTCCTTGTATAGCCGTATACTATGATAGAGAATTTCAAAATCAATCAAAATCCATATCCAACGTCGGCCGTCGAAAATCGAGTGAAAAATCCCAACTCAGATCGATATACCTATCTCGAAATTCTGTGCTCGAATCTGGATCAAATCGTTATGCGAATAAAATAATATACGTACAACTTACGCATTTACTCCCAATAGATTAATAGCTACATCCAATTAATTTTTGTTCACATTTATTTTAATTTCCATTCGCTTATCACAATTATCCTCTTACACGACTATTATTTAATCTTCATTTAAATACTATCTTAGTATGTTCCCAATACCAATCTCGCTTAAGAGCTTCACCATTTACTTTTTAAGTCTATTATAAACATTTTATACTACTTCTTATATTTATTTCCACTTCATCACTTTGTTTTATATCCATTTCTATTCAAATTAAATTTTCAATTCCATTTGAACTCAATTTATCTTCCAAGTCTTCAATATTGAATTTTATCGACCATATCCCAACCCATATTTAATTCACTAATTTATTTCATATCTCGATCAAATTTTATCTCCAAACTTTTATCTTATTTAGTCCACTCGAACTAATTTTTTAATTTCACTTTATTCAACATAATTCAAATTAAATTATCATTCCAATATTCAATTTTCAATTCCATTTTCTAACAAATTAAATTAATTTGTTCATCCACTAATTTATTATCAAGTTAAGAAATTCTATTCCAATAACTATTCCATTTAGCCTACTTCGGCTAAACTTTCCAAAATTCACTTTACATTTAAACTTAAGTCAAGTTTAATTCCATTTCAATAATCAAATTTCAAAATTTCTTAAGTCATCAACTTACTAATATTCTATTCACCATTTTCTTCCAATTCACATCATTTAATTGGTTTACTTTACTAATTTATTTTATTATCACACTTACTTTTATTTAACCCTTTTCAAGTTAAATTCCATTCCAAACAAATTTCAAATTCTTATATGTTATCAAACTATTTTATCATATTTCCCAAATAACATTTTAGACCAAACCCCAGAGTTTTAAACAATTACTTAATATTTCAAAATCATTTTTGAAATCATATATATCCAAAATCCTTTGGTATATCAAATTATTCCTTTTCTATCTTTTCTATTTCTCACCCCTTTCTTTCTTAAAGATGATGCGTCTTTCTTGTGTATAGAAGGGCGGGTCGTTACAGTGGTATCAGAGCCTAGGTTGAGCGAATACCTAAGCTCTGGAGTGGTATCTTTCTTGAGAGAGCGTACTTGTATTTTTTATCTATATACATACATACATACATACATACATATATATATATATATATATATATATATATATATATATATATTTCTACCTATCTGTTGGGTTACCTGTTCGGGTTTTCCAATATAAGTTATAAAGGTAGATATGGTAGTGGTGTGTGTAACACGACTACCAATGGTTGGAGTTTGAATGTTTGAGGTTGGAAGTGTATCTGTCGAGACTGTAGACCTAATACCGTCTCGAGTGGGCTTTGTTTGATGTAAGAAGTTTTATTGATCTCTGAAGGAAACCTGTTAAGGATTCGAAGTTCATCATTGAAGTGCAAGTTTGATCGCGCTCGTGTGAGCGGATTTTTGAGAATTTGGATCTATCGGTTGGACAGAAGTAAGACATGATATCTTGATACCTCAGGATGTAGTAGCTGTGTGATGGGCACAGTGACTATGGATGTTTCCGAAGATGTTTCTTTGGAACAAATTAAGGAAGTGTGCCTGCTTCGGTGTTGTGGCTGTGTTCAGTAGGGTGTTTCTGTTTGGTTTGTGGTCCGAGTTCTCGAAGAGCTTTGGATAGGAAGTCTTTAGGCATCTAGGTCAGCATTGTAGCTCGGAGTGTTCTATGTGCCATCAAGGAAGTCTTCTGGCTTGGCAGAATTTCTCGAGGTAATTTCAGAAGCATCAGAGTGGTTCCGTTTCTTCGATGGATTGGCTTCATAGGCTTAAGCTGTTCTAATTGGTAAAGAGATAGCAGTTTTTCTCTGGAAATAGGCCGGATTGATCGCAAAAGTGACTTGCGATAGTCTGATTGTTATCTTGGTTTGTCAAAGATTTTTCTGGATGTCTTCAGGAAGTTAGAGTTTTGTTAGCATCTGGTGATTGAGTTTGGTATCGACTGGACTCCAAAATTGGTACCGGTGGTTCAGCTAAGGAAATGGATGGTTTCTTAGGAGATTTGGTGGAGCATTTGTGTTTTCTCTTCTGTATCTAGTTTAGAGTTTCTTCCAGCTAAGGGTAGCTGAAGACAGTACCCTTGACTGGGGACTCATCTGTTTCTTTGAGCAGTTCGTTTTCGATTGTGGTGGATTTGTTGAATTGTGTGTCCAGGAGGTGTTGATTAAGATTTTGTTCGAATTCATTGACATTCTCATCTACTTCAGATCAGAGTTGTGCAGCGGAAGCAAGGTGGCAGCTGTTCTAGAGTGGAAGCAACCAGAAGTTGCAGTGTTTTGGGATTAGAGAATTTCTACAGGAAATTTTTCTGGATTCGAGGATAGATTGGCAAGTGTTTCTGTTTTGTCTTTTCCGGATAGGAAAAGTAAGTTGTAATCTACTGATGATGGTGGAGTAGAGTTGTATTCTGGGTTTTTGGGTAAAGCTGGAGGGGATCTTTTTGTTGAGTTATTCTGATCCAGTTTGGTTATTGAAGCATCAGCGAAGTTTGGGCTGGTCAAGAAAGGTTGTAGGCAGTCCAGGATCGATAAAGGAGTTTTGTGGATAAGAGACGGAAGAATTTGGAATTCGAAGTTGGAGACTTCGTGGTTGTTGAGATTTTTATTCGGTAAAGGGAGCAATAAATTGGGTAAGACTGTGAGGTTAGCTCCGAAGTATATTGGATTTTTCTATATTCTTTGTAAGGATAAGTGTTTTAGATTACAGGAGTGAATTGCCAGTTTGGAGAACTGGGATTCGTTGTGTTTCACGTATCTCTGAGGGACTACGTGTAAGATCTATCACTGGTTTTGGAACCAGTAGTTCAGAAGGGTTGGTTGTTGATCAGGTCTTGAGTGTGGTTAGATCTCTTGGGTAGATTGTAGATCTAGATGAGTAGGAGCTTAGTAGCTCAGTAGTATAGCTAGTTTGGATTCGGTAGAGCGAGTATTCCAGTATCTGTACCTGGGAAACTTGGGAAATTTTTAGGGAGTTTATCCGGATCTGTGTCCGAATAGCTAGTGTTGTTTGTTTGATTGAATTTTTGTTGATTGAAATTGTTTGTTTGGTTGTGTATGGCTTATATGTATGCCTGAATTGATTGAAAATAAAACTTTAGATTATCTTTTGTTTTAAATTTCGAGGACGAAATTCTTTTAAGGGGGAAGGAATGTGATATCCCGGAATTTCGAGGAATTTAAAATGTGATAATCTCTTAATTAAATTATTCAAAATTGATTAAATTGTTATTTTCAAATATAAATAATCAATTAATTAATAATGTGATGTTTTAAATTAGGATTATAGGTTGATTTTAAATAAGACTAATTAGTTACAAATTTAATTTGTGTTATTTTATAAATATATTTAAATAGTCCTATTATTTCTAATTTAATAAGTGTTATTTAAATGTGTATATTTATGTGTGTAGTTAGAAGAAAATTATGATTTGAGAATCTAAAATAAAAGTGTTTCAATATAATTACAATAAAATATATCTTAAATTTAAGTAAAGCTCTACTTTTCCAATTGTGATCTATATAATAATTTGATGTAATTATGGTAATAGTGTTTAAATTAAAATAAATCTTGTCAATATTAAATATAAATATGAAACAAATATATGGTCATAAATGTAAGTATTAATATATAAACTTATAAACATAAGAAACTATGATTTAAACATAAGTGAAAATAAAATAAATAATTATAAGTTAAGTGTTTGGTAAATGAATGGTTATGTTAAAATGACTATAACAACTCTAAGGTAAACACATAAGATAATTCTAACTTTATAGAAACAAATACATTAGTTAAAATATTAAGTGATAAAAATTGAAATAAAATATCTCAAATAAAATTATGGTTAAGGAAACATATAAAATGAGAACTTAAGTAAGTCTAGAATTATATAGTATACATGTATTTTGCAGGCAAGAAATATACATACTATAACCATATGTATGCAAAGTAACAAGTCAAAACAAAATAAAGTAAAGAAAACATAAGTACATACGAATTGAAATGGAGGGGATAAGTATGACATAGAAATAAATGCTTGTGTACAAAATGTTTCATTTCAGCCTCCATACCAAAAAAATATCTGATCAAATCTTGTACTAATACAACTATCAGCCTGCATTTGTTTTCTTTATATCAAAGCTCCTTTTCATTTTCGTTCATTTGAAAACTTGGCATACTCAAGTTAAAAAGCCAAAACTGTAATCACCTCCTCTGTTTCAAATCTTTTTCAAAAGCCTGGAATCAAGTCTGGAGTTATCATCATCATTTTGTTCAGTTAAACTTTCAAGTTCCAGTTTTTAAAGCTTTCAGTTTTAAGTCTCAAGCAAGACATTGTTCTCTGGAAAACAAAAACAACAAAGTTTCAAATTTTCAAGTTTCATTCCAGTTTCAAACCCTCTGCCTTTTCAAAACAGATGAGTAAACATTTTTATTTAAAATCTAAATAAGTTAATGATTATTGCCTATGAAATCTTTGTGATGATGATATCTTGCATGTGTATATATAAGTATATGATTCTGTGTATATGTAGATATAAATGTGCTATATGTTGTTATGTTTGAACTGTGTATGTCTGTTGTTTTATTTACCTCTGTTCTTAGTTCAGGTTTGAGATTTTTGATCTAAAGTTCCAAATCTCTTTCCATGATCTCGGTTAGGTTGTAATATTTAAACAAATTTAGTTTGCTAAATCATAAACTTGAATCTAAAAATATCTTTAAACATGTTTGTTATATATGAAAGTCTGGAACTTAAGATTTACAGTAAAAATTTTATAACATGTAAAAATAAATCATCCTAATTTACTATTTTAAGATGATAACTTGAACCCATTTTAAAAATTAGGATTTTTAAAACAAAAACGGAGATTTTTAGTTTTGAATTCTCAGAGTAGTTTGAATTTGAATAAAATTTGCATTTTCCCCATTTTCTAACATTTGAACCAATTTAAAATGTTGAAAATTTTTTGAAGCTTGTTCGAACATCATTGATTTCGAGAAAATTGTCAGAGAATTTTTCTATTTCATAAATTAAAGAAACGAGATCGATTTAGGGTTTGGTTCTCAAGTTTTAGTCATGTCTGTAATGTGACGAGTGCGACTCCTATACGTGATCAAGTGTCATGAGGCTCTAGTGGAAGGTTGCTTAGAGTGTTGTCGTGATGTGGATGAATTCTGAGTGCCTCCAGTGTTCTGTGCGATGGTGACGAGGTGACTTTGACGTTTTGGTTGAGCTTCAGGTTTCAAGCAAATGTCATTTTTCCGATTCAAAATTTTTAGGGCCGAGTTGAGTTTGGTTTTCGAGTTTGCTGGAGTTTTGTGATTTGCCGATGGCGTTGGGGTTCGCCGGAGTTGAGCCAAGCCGCCATGCACGTGCACGGCGTTGGTTTGGGTATAGGATTTGGGACATGGGGAGGAACTCGGGAAATTTGGTGGGAAACTCGGGTATGGGTATGAGTAGAACGTGAGTGTTAGTCATGTTTCCAGGTTTTAACTTAGAAATAAACTAAGTTTAAAAAAAGGGGAAGAAGAAGAACGTACGTGAGGGGAGAAGAATGACTCGGGAAATAGATGGGAGGAACTCGAGTTTAACTCGAGAAAAGCAGGGGGTCTCTCGATGTAGTTTGAGACCTTCACCAAAATAAAGAATTGAAGTTATATCACCTTAAACAATTTTAAGTGATCATTATTGATTAATTGTTTAAAAAGGAGTAATTAAGAAGGGTTAACTAATTTATATTTGTAATGAATTAAGTAATTAAAGATTTACATGGTAATTAAAGAATGTTTTAATTGATTAATTAACTTTTAAAGTCTAAGTTAAATTTAATTAAAGGTTAGTTATTTAATATTATGAATGTTTTAAGAATAATTAATTAATTAAATTAACTAATGATTATGATTGATTAATTAATGATTAGAGATTAATTAAATTGTAATTACAATTTACTTAATTAAGAAATTAAAGGTTGATTAATGGGTAATTAAGAAATATGTAATTAAGTTTTATTAATTTATAAATAAGATTTATTAATTAAAGTTAATTAAGAATTAATTAACTATTATTAAGGGTTAATTAATTTTAATTAAGGATTGATTAACTGTTAATTAAGAAGTAATTAATTTGTTATTAAGTTTTATTAATTGATAATTAAGATTTATTAATTAATAATTAAAGGATAATTAATCTATAGTTAAGATTTATTAATTTGTTTTAAGTTAATTAAGGAATGAACTACCCAATTGTAATTAATCAAATGAATATGGTTAATTCAAGATAATTAATTGTTAATTAATTAAAGATAATCATTTGATGGTTGATTAAGTATAAATACTTAATGAAATTGAATAGTATAATTACTTAGCAAAGTAATTAATGTATAATTACGGAATGTAATTAATTAAAAGGAAATTACTTAATGGGAAGTATTAAAGTATAATTACTTAGTAGAAGTAATTAAAGATTTATTACTTAGTGTAATTAATTAAAGGGTTTATATAATTAATTAAGAAGTTAATTAATTAAGGTAAGTAATTTCAAGATGGAAATTCCTGTATATGATTTAGGTTGATAAATGGAAGTGAATAATTAAAGTTAATTAATGAATGTAATTGATTAAGGATAAATGTAATTAATTATAGTTAATTAATTAATCGAAGTAATTTATTAAGGATCATTAACTAATCTAATTGATGAAGTAATTAATGGTTAATTACTGAGAACGGTTAAGGATAATTAAGTTGTGGAATTAATTAAAGAGTAATTACTCAAATGTAATTAAAGCTTAGTTAATCAAAGATGATTAATCAAGATGGAAATTAGAGAATGATTAATTAATTGATTTGTAATTAATTAATGAATATGTAAGCAGGATTTATAAAATGAAGTAATTAATTTAATTTACTTTAAATTAATTAGAAATAAGATAATTAATTTAATTCATTTTAAATTAATTATATATGGTGTGATTATTTATCCTTGCTTATGTATGGATGGATGATATTGTTTGCCTTGAATGGTTTGAAATCTCAAATATGAGATAAGTAATGCTGTGTGATATGAATTATCTATCTGTGATATTGTGAATCATCTACCTGTGTATATAGATAACGGAATTAAATTGTTTTAACTTTAAAACAACTTGGACCTAAAAGATGGCGGTTTGGATTTCGATGAGACCGGGATCGGGTTTCCAGATTTGGATATCCGAAAACCACATCGATCCAAATTAACGATAGGTCGTGAATCTCAAGTGAAGATGAAAATTCAGAGTGCAAGGGTTATTGTCGTTAACTTTGAGGATGATTCCAAAATGAGTGTAACGAGATAATGCCTTTGGTTTCGTTCGAACTCGGAACGAACTTGTATGGATTGAATGCTTTCAGCACATCGTCAGGTGGACGATGAGCATTCTAAGAGATGTGTTCTCTAAAGGTAATCGTAGCCTCAAGCCTCATCAACCGGGAATGGCTAAAACAGTGGAGGTGCAGCAAGGCTTCGTGGGTCGCACCCACTTAAGAGTAAGGTCATCCCTGTCTAGATGTCCCTTTTTATTTCGGCTTAGTGTGTGGTTGTTGATCCCAACCGTGGGGTGATTTTATTCGGAATTATCCAGTAAGGGATGGTTCCGGCCTTGTGTTGTAGGGGACTTAGGGTGGGTCCTCGGTACGCTGATCTAGGCCAGGTACTGTGACGGGCGGTACCCCAGTAGCCCTGCCATTGTATGGAATCCAAACTCCAATAAGCGCCGTACGATTTAGTTGTGCCCAACTATGTTGGAACGTGAGATGTAAGCATTCCAGCTATTTTTGTATTTTACTTGAAAACCCTATACACTATTATAATATAACTGGATTTCCTATCAAATGTTTTGTTAGCATAAGGTAAAAACTTACCCATGTTTATGTGTGGGGAGTCTTACGTGATACCTTTGTTTCAAAAGGATTTTTAAAGTTAAGCAACTTTAACGGTTTACTCATACCAGACCCATGGCTGACCCGGAGTTTATTTCTGTTTACTTAAACTCTCGGGTACTCAAATTTTTACGAGTAGCCAAGGGATTCAGGTTAGCTTTGACGAATTCTGGAGGAGCAATGGAGCAGGAGGCTTCAGCGTATAGATATATTGGTTCCGCTGAGTTAGTGTTTATCTGTATTTCCGCTGTGTTGTATCTGTATTGTACATTGTATTGTATTAACTAGATAGGTGTTTATAACTGTCTAGTATGTGATGTATAATCTGTGTAACTCTGATAGATGTATATGTTACTATGTAATCTCTTATGTGATATATTTTATTTCATTCATTCCGCTGTTGAGATTCTGATGTTGTTTCTTCTTTCTTCTCTATCTTTTCTATTTCTCACCCCTTTCTTTCTTAAAGATGATGCGTCTTTCTTGTGTATAGAAGGGCGGGTCGTTACAGTATGAATGAATTAAAACAAATGAAAAGTAAATAATGATGTGAAAATAAACCAATAGCAAAAAATATGTAAATTGTGTGTATATCATTTTATTCGCATAACCATTCTGATTCAGATTTGAATACAAGATTTGTAGTAATTCACATCAGTTCGAAATAGGATTTTTCGCTCAATTCTTGATGGCTAACAATTGATACGAATTTTTGATATGAATTTGAAGTTTTCTATTATGGTTTATGGCTATGCAAGGTAAACAGAAATTTTGAATCAATAAATCAGATCAGAATCCGCACTAGAATGGTCGGGTTAACAATACTAGTTCGAAAGTGGAATGTGTATATTCAAGCAAGCGACCATAATAGATATTGTGTATAAAAGATTTATGTACATTGTGCAAATTTAAATAATACTTAAATTCTTTGTTGTTTTAGCTGATGGGAAGTTTGGAAAATGATACTTCAAATTGTTTAAGGATGTATGAATAAACTATTAAGTAATTATCTAAGGCTGTTGAGCGTAAGGTACACTTGGTGGTTTATTTATCACCATTGTACGATGAAAAGTTTCTGAACATGAACAAACTGTAACGACCCGGAATTTTTGAACCTGAAAATTCCAAATAGTTAGGAGAAAAAGAAAAGAGATAGAAGAAAGAAACAAAACAAGACACAGATTCTCACATTCGCAGCGGATCAAAATACAATATCAAATAATAATATCAGTTATACAAAGAAAACTGTATTTGTTAATTTTCATCAATACATCAGAGTTACAACATATACACAAATCACTGGACAGATACAATTAACATGTCCCAAACAACTACAATATATCACAGCGGAATACACTCCATACGTTCCTGCCATCCAGCTCACCTCCTGAGCTCCAGAACGTCCTTACCTGGAAATCTGTAATACTCGGTCTGACCCGAGCATTACATCAAAGTAACACCCAGGTCAGGCTGGAAACCAGCGTGAGTAAACCCATATAACATGAAATACTAAATTCAAACCATAAAGAAAAACCCGGGTAACTCGTACTTCACCACAAGTTCATTACTTGTTATGCTCAATACTTATTCCACAAATCAAATTCTAAGTATTCTTACTTAGTTCCAAAGTCCATATTATTCCATTTCAGTCTATTGATTCTCACATCAAATTTATATAGTATCAAGTAGATTACCAATCGAAGTGGTTTCGGGTATTACTGATACCCGACTCCGGTCTCTTCGAATCCAAAGTTATTCATTAAGCCAAAAGTTTAGGTTTAACAATACAATCTATATTCAGGATTTCATTTTCACATAACAATTTATCTCTGATAGATGACCCATAATATCACAGTTCAACCAAAGTGTCTCATAACTCAAAGCATCACGAATCTTATATCAGAGATATCAAATAATCTAAGTTATACGACATATCTTAATCTTCTATAAGCAAGATAAATTAATTGTGCCATTTCTAATTAATTTAATTACTTTTAATTCCTGCTTACTTAACATTAATTTCATCCCTTAATTAATCATCCTTTAATTATCTATCTAAAGTAATTATCCATAATTACCTTCATTAAGTGATTATCCATTGGTTAATTATTCTTGATTAATTAACCTTTAATTATTAATTAATTAATTTCAACCTTTAATTACTTATTAAATTAATTAACCCTTAACAAATTAATCCTTAATTACTTACATTAAGTAATTATCATTTAAGTAATTAATTAATCCCTAATTTCCAATTAATTAATCTCTAATTAATTATAACCCTTAATTTTATTAAGTTATTTATCCTTAATCATTAATTAATTTCTCTTTAATTACTTAAATTAATCATTAATTATCCAAGATCTTGATTAACCTTAAGATAAACTATTCATCTTTATTAATTACTTAATTATGATTGACATATAAATTTAAAACATTTTATACTTTTAATTATCACTTAATTGCATTTCTAAATTAAGTTTTAATTTAACTTAACAAGTTTAAGTTAAACAAATCATACAACTTTCTTAAATCAATAAAAAAAGCACATTTATTTATAAAGAAATAGATTTAGCTAGATTTATTTTAAATTTAAAAACTTGCTTTTATTACATTTAAAATTGTTATAAATTACTCACTTCGGGTTCAACCTGGCATATACTCAAGTCCAGACCCGAGTATTTCTTCTTTACTTTTTTTTTAAAACTTAGTTTAGTTTAAACTTAAAAACAGTTAACAAGATAACCCATACAAAAAACCCGAAGCTCGACTCGAGCAAATCGCCTTCTTTCCCGAGACCAACCCCGAGACACTGCTTCTTCCCCAAACAATCGTTCAACCTCAAATCAAACGTGCAGGTGCACGTGCACGTTGGCCTGACCGACTCCGATGCCTCGCCGGGGCTATCCACCAGTCATTGATGATCTCGCAATCCCACTCGAGCTCCAGATCCGACCATCTCTTCCTCAATCCAAAATTGAGTCAAATGACCCAAACCTGGAACTCACCTCGACCGGAAAACTTCTCCTTGACCATCGCCTCTGATCACCAGTCAACTCTGCAACTCCGGCCACGCCTTGCCGACTTCCCACGCTGCCATTTCCCAAAATCACGATCCACTCGATCACGTAGAGATGATGCAGTGATTCAGTTTTCCAAACTCGTCCTATTTAGGGTTTGAAACCAAATCGACTCACCGCCGACGCCACGGTGGATTATCCACCTTCCTACCATTTTTGCCGAACTCCTCAAACCTTCCCCTATCTCCAGTCAAATTCCCGACATCCAAAGGTCCTCCGACCATCTGAAATTGCTCGGAACCCATTTTCAGTTCAACTTTGAACTGCACCACAAATACTAATCTAAAAATTACAATTTTTTGTTTTAAAAATCCTATTTCTCAAAGATAAACCAGATTATAACCTCGAATTTGCAAATTATTCATGTTGAAATTTTAATCAAATCAAGTTTTACTGATTATATGAGCACCCAGGTTGATACAGCCTTTAATTCTTACTATATATATTTTTAAAATTTATATCTAATTGTTTTAAACAACTTTTGTTCAAACATTTCAACCTAAAACTGATCAGAGACAAAACACTTGATTTTTGAATGTTGTTTGCATCTAACTGTAAAAAAAACATAGCACAATCCATGAATTTCAGACATTCACACAGAGATAACCACATACATATACACATACGATCATTAATTTCCACATGCTAACCATTATTCCCTAATCAAACATAAATTTTCTACATGCGACAGGGATTTAAACAGATTAAAGCTTTTTAAACTAAATCTGTTTACTCACCTGCTTTTATTTGAACAGAGAACCTGAAAGTTTTCTTTAAATCTGTAATTACTTGGGTTGTAGAAATAAAATGCTTCTGATTTAAAAACTGGAATTGCGGTGATCCTTATTAAAACTTGAAATGCTTCGATTTTGCTTTTGATTATTCTTCAGGTTTGCTTGCTTTGAAACGAAGATGAAAATGCTTGTCGGCTATTGGATTTTTATCTCAGGTTTGACTAAAAATGTGTAGGCTTTGGTTTTGATATTGAAAATGAAATACAGGCTGTTGAATTGGATTAGTTTTCTGGTTTGAGAGGTATTGATTTTCAAATGTTGTTTTTGAGTGTTTGTTACAGGTATTGTTTTTCTTAGCTTTGAGAAGAGAATAGAAAAAAAAAGAAATAAGGAGAAGGAAAGTATGTGCTTAAATAGGCTAAAATGTGATTTAATAAAAATAAAAGCAAAAAACAAAATAATAAATGACACTAGTTAAAAACTCACCATTTGTCATTTACATTTACTTATTAATTGACGCTTGTTTTTAAGGTGTCTTCATGTATTAACACTTGTCCTTTAAGTAATTAATACTTATTTTTATTTATTTCAAATGTAAATAAAAGCTTATGCATATAATTTAAATCCAAATATTTTTAAATACCTATCTTTTGAATTTTAAATTTAATATTAAAATTCAAATTAAATTTTAGAACAAACCATTAGTTTTGGTTGCTATATGTGGTTGATGGATTCTTTTGTTGCATGTAGTGATTGTACTACTTTTGTTTGCATATGATTATTATATATTGTGTGCTACTTGTGCTACTGATTGAAATAACTAAAATATTACTCTTTTACATAGTTTTAACTCTTTTTGGATTACGTAAGTGGGATACAAGTTTATGGAAGAAATAGCTGCCGCTTTTGGTTTCATAAATAAACATATTTGTCTGACAAATAGGTACGTTTTCAGATTACGGTTTTTGGAATGATATTTTATTGTTTTTTCCATGGTTAGGGATGTTTATTATTGAAATATGATATATATATTGAAATTATTGATATTGTCATTTTTTCGGACCTAGCCGCGCAATGGAGACTCTACCGAAATTTTTTTGTAAATTTAGGACTTAGAAAATTTCTGTACAAACGTGGTTATTTTCAAAGTTATATTAAAACTTAATGATGTAAATTTAAAGTGTTTATAAATTGAATAATTTGAATAAAATTATATCAAGTTTCTTAATTTCTTCTTTTTCCTTTTTGAGGATGAAAAGTTTTGAGTGGGAGAGAGTGTAACGACCCGTATTTTTGATAATTAAAACTATTAAATTTAATAAGATTTTGAAATTTAATATTGTGAGGAATTAAAATTTATGATTCATTAATGAGAAAAATAATTAGAATATGATTTAATAATGTTGTTTGAATATTATTGACAACTATTTTAATGTAATTTCAATCAATGAAATAATTATAAAGTTAATTTGGTTATAATTGTAAATAAGGAATAAATTAAATGTTGGATTGTAACGACCCACCTTTTTGGACGGTTTAAATCGACAATACACCACACAGATTAACTCAAACCATTCAAATGTGAGGATTGTTAATGGGGTAAATAAGAAAATAAGATAAAAGAAAGGAAAAACAAAACATAGAATCTCACAGCGAAATGGAAAAATATAATAATCAAATAAACAGTTCATGAAGCTGTTTTACAAATAACATTTCATTACACTTCTATAATACAGATCAGAGTTATACATACAACAGGAATAAATAAATTATGTAACAAAAAAACATGATGCAGTGGAATAAATATAATGAATAGTAATAATATACTAAATCTTCATCATCGTCCTCCAGAGATAAGGTCTTCAACACTGAAATGCTCAGGCTGACCTGAGCATAATGAAAAGACAAACACTCGAGTCAGAACTAAAAGATCATATGTAAGTTAAATCAAAATAAGTAAATATGAGTGTAATGGCTTTAGAGACGTTTACGGGATTTTACATCTCCTATCCAGTGTCTAACGTGCGTGCGATAACTTAAGAGATGTTTGGGATTCCATCTCCTAAGGATCCGTTAAACTATCTACATATATAGTACAATATGCTATTATAATATGTCTACAGTAAAGTAAAGTTTTAAAATAGCATTAAGGCGTTACCCATATCATCCTTAACACATTTTTATAAATGTCGTAGTCTATACAGTACCGTAATTCCTCCATAAACTGGAGGGCTATTAGAGGGCACTCCATAGTATACGACACAAACCAAACTCGTCGTGGGCTCGATAAGGCATATGACAAGGCACGCAAGGCAATTCCAGGGTAGGATTCCACCGTTTGCACTCCCACGCTGGTGGTAACGCATAACAGCTACTACTGCCCACCTTGAAACATACTCCCATAATCAAATCAAAGGTGGCCACCAAATCAATCACAAAGTAACAGATAGGGTATCTAAGAAATGTGCCCGATCAGAGGAGCGATCTCACTTGGCCCAGTATAGCTCCTGTTTTAGTCATATCAAGCTGACCCGAGGGGGTCAGTGCTGCATTCATACCTCATACAGTAGCGTTCGCCAAACCATCCTACTTTGTTCTGGAATCTCCGCCATGTGCACACTTATTAAATCGGTTTTCAGTATTGGTAGAGAATATGACAATATCTGATCCCGGGCTCAAACGCTTATTTCACACCGGTTGGTTCTTTTATATTTCCATAACCGATTCATATTTGACATCAAAGTATCATATTCACTTCAAAATCATATCACTTTCGAAATCATATTCACTTTTGAAATCATTATTCACGTTAATCATATTCATTTTCAAAATCATAACCACAAAATAAGTTAGACCACCATACCAAAATATTCGCATTTAAATCAATTAAATCAAAATCATAATAGTTCCAACTTTAAACAATTTGAATATTGAAAGTAGTTTATATATTGGAATAGTTATACATTAAAAATAGTTTATATTATAAAAATAGGTTATAGATTAAAATAGTTTATATATTAGAAATAGTTTATATAATAAAATAGGTTACATATTAAAATATATATATTAAAAGTTGTTTATAAATTTAAAATAAAATATATAATAAAAGTTGTTTATAAATTTAAAATAATATGTACTAAAAGTTTTTTATAAATTTTAATTACAATGTACTAAAATAGTTTATAATTTAAAAATAGATTTAGATTAAAATAATTTATATATTAGAAATAGTTTATATATTAAAATAGGTATATATGTTAAAAGAGTTTGTATATTAAAAGAGTTTATATCGAAAATAGTTTCAAACTAGAATTGTTTCTTCCAATTTCGCAAATTAATTCAAATCACTTTAGTTCCCAAGAATTCAATTTATATCAATCTCAGTTCAATGATTTCAATTCAAAAGGCTAAAGGTTTCAATTCAAATTCTCATGAAAACCATTTCAATTTATATCGATTTCAAATCCATGTTTGAACTACAAATTTAAACCACTTCAAATTCAATAGGTTTCAAAGTTTAAATATTCAAACGTTTACAATAACTCAATTTTGATAAATTTCATTTATATTTCAATATTCAACTTTAAGATATCAATTTAAATTCTTTAAACAATTCATTTAAACCAATTTCAATTTCAACATTTAAATAGCTTGGACTTTGAAAATAATTCAGTTCACATAAATCTAATTTTATTTCATAATATCATTTAACTGGATTAAAAAATTAAGGATTTAAAACAATTTGATTTAACTAATCCGGTGTCCGTATATAATTTTCTACCCTCTAGTCAAGTGATACAGATATATATCATTTCAACCCACAATAATTTAAATTTACGGATATATATCATTTCAACCTGCAATCCCGAGTAAAATTCAAAATCCATATAATCGTTCGAGTTTATCATTTCAACCCATAACGATTTTCCCCTAATCTATAAGACCATTCGGGTATGTATCATTTCAACCCATAGCGATTTTCCTAACAATAACTAAGGAAACTTGTAGTGTGATAACAACATATAAAATAAATAAAATATCCAATCATCCAAAATGTCAACATTCAAGCATCCATTACACTCATCATTCAAATCTGCCAATAAATCACAACAGTTACTGGTTTTCATTATTAGATATTTAATTAACAATTTAAATTCAATATTAAATTAGATGACAATTAAATACAAATTTGAATGACAATTTAAAGTACCGAACAACAATCAATATATTTCTAATCACATCATAAATTTAATTTAACTAACATACGATGATTTAGCATTTGTGAGTGGGTTAAAACACTCACTTTTGATTTATCGATGATTTAAAATCCAAATAAAGCCCAAAATCTAACTCTCTTAGAATGCAGGCAAACCAACTCCATATTGTTCGGAATTTCAATACGATCGCAACAGAGAAAACCGCATCCAAAACCGAGTTTGTATGCAAAAGTTACGCATGTTAGAACATTTCAAAATTTAAATTTAAATTAATAAAGGACATTCTTGTAATTATTACCATCTCTCAACCCACGCTCTAGATCGACATGAGACTACATGAACCCTAGCC
This sequence comes from Allium fistulosum, assembly GCA_030737815.1. Lineage (NCBI taxonomy): Eukaryota > Viridiplantae > Streptophyta > Magnoliopsida > Asparagales > Amaryllidaceae > Allium > Allium fistulosum. Next base: position 946,647,544 of record CM060905.1, read on the forward strand.
GCCGACGTTCATGCCCAAAATGCACCTCATCCCAATCAAGGTGCGACCATCAAATCCTATCGCCGAGTCCATCACCTCCTGCCGCCCACTCGGACACCACACAGCCACGTCCACCGCTCCTTGGCACTAACCGCCACCGCCTTCTTCCTCAAATTACGGTGAACCACGGCCTCGTTGAGACGAACGACCACCACGGATGAACACTACTCGACGATCTCTATCACACTGCGCCCTTCGATCATCGTAAAATCGACGATCCACCGTTGGATCGAAAACCCTAGAATTGGACAACTGAGAAAGATCGGCAATTTCTATCCAATCCGTGATTTGATTGCAAAAATGAATTGCAATAGTAGATTGCACTCGTCAAGAGCTTTCCAACGATATATAATTTAACATAGTTTGAGGAGTTTAAATTTTTCGATTTGATTTTGATTTGAGATTGAATTTGGGAATTAGATTTTGATGTTCTATCGTTTGAGAAGGAGGAACAGATAAGAAATAGAAGTACATATAGAAATAATATGAAAGGCTACTAGGGTTAGAGAGAAAAAATCTATTTATATAGATAGATGGATAAGAACGAATGGTACATATTGAATTGGTTGAAACGATTACGCGAACCCGAACGCCCGTTCCATTTCTGAAACGAAAGTGGGTCATCCTATATATTGAAATATAGGTTTTCGATATTTTTAAAATCAATGGAACTAGTTTCAAACCCTAATTCCGTTGTATATAGAACTTAGCTTTTAAAATTAGCTTATTTTAATTGAATTCATTAAATTGATTTCTATGCGTTTTGAGTCCGCACGATCATACGATATGTCCAATCGCTACGAAACTTGAAATCTTATAATAATTCACCGTTATGGATCCGATGAACCTGGTTTCGTCGAAATCTGAGACAGTGGCCAAAATGGCTAATTTTCATGTTAAGTAAATAAATTATTATTAAATGGATTTAATCACTTTTAAATTCAAATTTAAAAGTTAACAAATTTATCATTCTTGATTACATATAAATTTATAATCCATTAAAATAAGATTTCCATGTTAAATCCACTATTTAGATATCGCACAAATTCAGCGTTCAATTTGTGATTGTAATAAAATTCCCGTTAATTATATTTTATATTCCAATAAATTCTTTTACTTTGATTTATACTCTTTTTATTTGACCATCCAATACTATATGAATATAATTAACATTAGTTTACCTTTCATTACATTCACATTTTATAGTTATCATCCTAACTCATATTTGCAGCCATATTTGATTTACATTAAATTTTTATTGATTTCCAATTTATTGTTGAATATGCTAGTATATGATTTTTGTTTGATGATAATATATATATATATATATATATATATATATATATATTTAATTAAATGTATTTGTTAATGTACTATTTTTTTTCACATAATTAAATAAATATTTGCTGAATAAAATAAATGACACATAATTTAAATTCAAACGGATATTTTATTTAAACAAATATTTTATTACAATTTTGAATAGTACAAAGTTGTGCTTTCACTATATATATACAAATTTCAATTACATTACAATTTCAATCACATCACATTTTTCACTATAATACATTTGCACCTCACTACATTTCACTCGTATTTGATCTTCAACTCTATTCCAGATTGAATCCAACATCTGAACAATCTGCAAAATAAACACTAACGTAGTAAAATTGAAAAGAACATATTTTTGCAGTAAAATAAAATGTGATTTCTGAAAATATTATTTGCCTCGGTTATTTGGGTTGTTCGTCATCATTTAAATTTGAATTCATCATACACAAACAGCTTGTGACATGCACAGCATATCACTGTACATGCCACAAGGTCGTGCACACCGATATACAATTGATAAAATTATAGGGACAGGTGAGCACAAGGTCAAACCCAATCAAAAGCCGGGTTCAACTCAAGTGCAATATAAATAAAGTCACGACATGAGCACAAGGTCAAACCCGAGCTATAACCTGGATTCAACACAGGTGCAATCAAAATGTACACATGATTCAAGCATTCAAATACAAGGCAGTTCTTCAAATCAATAATCACAAGAACAAAGAAAACAATCAAAGTACAAGTGCACATCAACTCAAGACAACAAGCACATGAATGCACAGTACAGACTCAAACAAACAACACTGCAAACAAGTCACTTGTTCCAAACATCCAATATCACTCATAACATCATGCATACAAATGAATACAAGTTGAAATGCTCCGCTCACAAAATGCAACAGAGAATGAAACCAAGGCCAAGACCAGATTCAAAGATGCAACTCAACTCAAACATGAAATCATTTACAACAAAGACTGTATGCAAACTGTCCCGAAGCAAGTGACTATGATCAATGTACATGAAGACTAAATTGTATCAAGACTTCAGGCATGCATACAACTCAACAGCCAGAGGATAAAGAGAAGTATACAAGCAAATGTAGACAACATGAAGTTCAATGCATGGTCACGACATGCAGACTCATGAAGAACATAATATCATATATACATACGTACTCCAGGCAACCAGACAATATGCAAAAAAAGTGTGCAGTGACAACAGTGGTGCATCAGCCTCAACTAGTATAAGCATGGATGTGATAAACAGAAGAGACTCAAATCTGCAACATACAACATGAATATATATATATATATATATATATATATATGCAGTGAAACCAGTGGCAACCGTAACAAGACTACAGGCAAAAATGAAAGAACCGCAGCTTCAGAAATAAGGACGGTGATCGAACAATCAAAGTCAAATTCCAACAAGCTACAGAGTTCGAGTTTCAAACCCAAACCAAGTAAAAGACAACTGTAGTTCAATTTCAAAGCAATGCCGAAGTCATCAGAAATTCACGGAACCAAAGATGCCAGAAAATCAAGTTGTGTTAGCCAAGGAATCAAACAGTTCAAAATCAAAGCTGTGTTAATCAAGTAGACAGCAAAATATACAAATTGAACAAGTCAAGATTAATCATCAGCAATCAAGTTAAATCGAACGGCCAAGCATATTAATTGATGAATTCAAACCAGATGTATACGAATGAAGAAATAGGAATTCGAATCCTATATAAACAATTAACATCATCGGCTTAAATCATCGAGTTCAAGCAAGCTAACCAGTAAAGCAAAAAGAATAAATCACATACCATTTTAGTCGAACTCAGTCAAATTGGAGCAGCCGTAAGCAAAGTGAAGAAACGGTCGATTGCCGAAGCAAATCAAAGTAATAGCCATTATAATTGATCTACAATCAGTCGACGACTTCAATTTTGCTAGAAGCCCTAATTTGAAACGAAGAGGAACGATCGAAAGAGATGCAACCATTTTTCACAAAGAAGAAGTATCGGGCCGAAGAAATAAAAGAGAAAGGGGAACATATTGCTTTATCACTTTATCTATTTTTGGGCCGGCTTAAAATAGTGTTTTGGGCTTTAATATTTAAAATAGGGTTTCTAGTTATTTAATTGCTTTTAATTTGTATTTTTCTTTTAAACAGTTGTAAAGTCTAGTCGTGTGACTAGGGGACGAACTACGGTGGTGTAGTTCGAGAATTCGCAACTCACTGGTTGAGTTGTGGCAGGGTTTTGAGCATAGAGTTAGGTTAGTTGATAGCGGGTGTCGCAAGTTTACGTGTGTAAGCGTCTGACTACTTAATTTCTAGTAGAAACCTTGGAGGCAGCACGTAGGCAGGGTTTTGTCGAAGCTGGGTAAATCTGCATGTTCTATTTTCTGCTTTTTAATATTCTGCTATTATCAGTGCTGCTATTATTTGACTATCATTGTGCTGAAATTATTTTATATACTTCCGCAATAAATTTTTATAATTGATAGTATCACCCTTTTCACCCCCCTCTCGGGTGAAATCGATCCTACATTTATTTCAACGTATTAAAAATGAGATGATCAATAAACAATTGTTACTTTTAAGTACTTTAATCATATTTATAAATTTATCGTAACGACCCGTAAATTTTAGCGATTTTTATAACGTAATTAACTGAATTTTTGTGAAATTTTAAATAATTGAATTTGAAAATAAAAGTTTGATATTTGGTATGCGTCTATTTAAACATAGCAAATGTCAAATTTTAGTTGGAAAATATGGAAGTTCGTTCTGTTGTGTAATTTTCAATTTCAATTTTTAATCAGTTAAATTTGATGAAAATAAAATATTTTCAAAATCTGAATATTTTTACATAAGAAAATGTTTAATATTTTCTAAGTGAGACATTATCTTTCATTTCATCAAATTTGGACTTCTCTAGCTTCGTTTACCTTATTTTCAGGGAATTTGCAGCCGTTTGGCAACGAATATCGACTTTTGATAGAATGATCGTATCTCTTATATCTGTGTACCATTATGTTCGTCTCATCATGCTGATCTCCGCGGTATATTCATTTCTGTAATTCGGCATCCGATATGCGGCGTAAACCGTGAAATGGTTGACCGTATCAGTAACAGTATTGAGCCTTTTGGTTTCCTTTGTCCATCCATTGTCCACCGTGTAAATTCAATAGCCACGGGTTATTAATGTTTTCTGAATCAACGTCTTAACCTTTTCTATTCCCATAGTTCAATATATACTTGGGTTTGTCCTTCCATTTTTTTTATTCCAGTCACCTTACTTCAAAAAAAAAGATTATATTTATTATAATAAAAAGCTTTCTGTTGCTTGCCTATTCTTCTCCTCCACCATTTTACATTACCTGCTCGTGCTCTTCAGATGTGCCGACCTCCATGGCTTCTGTAACGACCCAGAATTTATATTAATTAAAATTTGTATATTTAATTAATTTTAATTTTTAATAAGTAGGATTTATTAGTCGAATAATTTTAAATTCGAATATTGGATTTAATTGGATAATTAAATCGATAAATTTAATAGTGAAATTCCAGAAATAATTGAAATCTGGATTAAATGTGATTAAAAATGATTTATAAAGTTATATTAAATCATATTGAAGTTAAAATGATGTTATAGAACTTTTAAAATTGAATTTTTAGTTAATCTGTAAAAATTGAATATTTTAATATTTAATCGACTAGTGAAATTAGCCATTTTTCGAACAGTCTCAGAATTGGACGAAACTAGTTCCATTGGATCCGTAATAGTTTGTTATTATCGGATTTCAATTTTCGTAGCAATCAGAGTTGTTGTTTGACCGTGGCAGCTCGAAACGCATCGAAATTGTTTTAATATTAATTTGGCGAGTTAAAATAGTCATTTTTTAAAAAGTCTCGGATATCGACGAAACTAGTTTCATCGGATCCGTAATGTGAAATTATTGTATGGTTTCAAATTTCGTGTCAATCGGATTTACCGTTTGTCCGGGGCAAGCCAAAACGCATTGAAATCGGTTTAAATCGGTTTAATTAAAATTTGACTGTTTATTTCCGTAACTCTCACATACGATCGAATTAGTTCCCGAAACACATTCCATTACGTTCAGAACGTGGGGTAAACCTTAGAAATGTCGGTCGGCACGCTCGATTTGGAGTTCAGAAATTCCGAGATGAATAGTGTTCGTTAAATTTTCTATAAAAGCCCCTCTTCTCTTCATTTTTGCAAAGAAATATTAACCCTAGGGTATTGTGCTAACATCTGTGGATGCAGGGAAACAGGTTGGAGGGATCCAACTGGATTCCTCACCAGCATTTATTTGATTACAGATATTGTGATATTTGTTGATTATCATATGATGATATATGATGTTTGATCGTCGTGATTGATGATTGGTGCTGTTGCATCATTGGATCCATTTTTGAAGTTTGAAAATAACGATTTTTAATTAAAGGAATTTTAAAGTGATTTTTGAAATAAATAGTTGATTGATTTATAAAAGGGCTTAAATTGAGATTTTTGAATTATTTCAAACGGTGTATATAAAAGATGTATAAAAATTGATATTTTATAAATTAAGAACACTGGAATTATAAAACGAGTTTTTATAAGTGTTAAAATGGAAAGATGGATTTCATAAGTGAACGAAATTTATAGACTTATAATTTGTGAAGTTATAAAATGAATAGATTTTGTAAAATAAAAGATTTATAAGTAATTATCTTATAAATCGGATTTTGGCATTTAATTGAGTTATATAAATTGAATTAGATAATAAAGGAGATTTATAAGTTGAAGTTGTTATAAAATATAAATGGAATTTATAAACATTGTTTTATAAATCCGAAACCAATTGAATTTGATAAATTAAACATAGAAGTTTAATAAAGGAGATATATTCGTGATTTTGGACAGCGAATTATCCTTTAAGTTAAATGTTGTAATAATAAGAGTTTGGTTGGGAATTTTATCCACGATTTTGGACAGTGGATAGTCCTTTAAATAAAATGTGTAGAAATGTTGAAATTGGATAACGAAGTATATTCACGATTTTGGACAGTGAATATATTATTAAATAAAATGGATATGTTTTGGAGAAGTGATATTACGAAATGAAGTAATGGTTTTAAAAGATGTTTTAAAACGTGTTAAGTATCGAAAACATAGATTTCAACATTCATTGTTGAAATAGACGTTTTTGAGAAATAAGGAAATGGTGGACTATAACACTGTTGTTATAGTAAATGGTTTCCGAAAGGAAATGTTTTATATAGTATTGGGATTTATATATCTATCTAAATTTCGAATCCCTATACTAGTGATTTTGAGTTGTCGTAACGATGTTTTACGTAACATTCGTTTTGACTCCAATAAAATTTGTGAAAAAGAATGATTTCCTTAAAGAATGAAATATATACTTAATTTTGATTTAAGTATATTGAATATTTTGCAAGTGTTGAAAATAAATGATTTGTGAATTACTTATTATTAAATAAGTATGGAAATGTTTTTCCAATATTAAATGAACGGTTTGAGATTTTATCTTTTAAAGATAAATTGAAAGTGAATAATTGAAATTTGTTTCAAATGGTTAAGTGTGGAAAATTTTATATCTTCTGAAGATATTTTTGGAAATTAAATAATTTGGAAAATTATTTGGAATCTAATGATGTTGCACATGTTTATTGATAGTTAAATAACCGACTATCAATATTTACCCTTGAATGGGTATTTGTTGTGATTTGCTTGAATTTGAATGCCAAGCTTATTTTTGAATAAGCGCTCACTATTCGGGTTAGCCGCGAAAGGACCATTGGGTCGTATAACCCATTCCGAATATGTGATACGTCGTTATGAATTGCAAATTGATGACCGGTGTTGAAGACCGGATATTTTTGAAAACGGAAGGATTACCGTCGAGTTACTCTACATCGGCTGATCTCCGATATAGAGGTTTTATCACCCTTAGTGACGGGAAGTCTGGACGTGATTTGGAAATTATCCGGATTTGCAAGGGCTTCGTGAGAATTGCCTTCGGTTCTGTTCGATCCCGGAACAGACTTGTATGGATTGTGTGTCTGACATTACAGATTGAGATATAAAGCTGATTTTTTTTCAAATACATTTCTGTTGGTGGCGGAGAATTTATTCTCTTAGCTTAACACCCTTCTCTAAGACGTACGAGCTCAGAGGTTATGTAGTTGAAGGTTATCAGCGATATACTCCCAATTTGGTAACGTGGCATGTTGAGTGTTGCCGTGAAATGATCATTGTTTGATCATTTGTGATATGATCATTTGTTTGATCATTTATCTTTGTGATCATTTCTTTGATCATTTGTTGACCCAAAGCACAGCTTTTGTATAAAGCGTGGCTTTGTGGACGAGACTTCGTCGGACCTCACACCCCGGAAATGGTCAAAACAGGAAGGATGCGGCAAGGTTCTATGGAGTAGCGCCCCTTAGTGTATGTCATTCCTTCTGGATAGAGGTGGTATCATGGTATGGAGCCCAGATATTTAACCTATGTTGATGCTGCGAGTTATTACTTTGTGGTTGTTGGAAATCGAGGATCCTCGGGAAGATCGGTTACAATCGGGGGATGGCATACGCGTGTCAGTAGTTACCTATTTTTGCAGAGGTAACCCGGCCTTGTGTTGGCAGAGATCTAACCGTAATGTTAGGTTATTTCTCGGGACGTCATTCCAGAGGCGTTTCCATGTGGCAATGGGAAGTTCCTTGGCCTGACCATTTGTTGGAAATCCAAACTCCAATACGAAACCCTGTATGGTTTTAGTTGTAGAACCTATCATTCACTTATGGTGGCGCACCACTGTTTGGATGGTAGCTATAGCAGGCATAAGTGCGAAATGTCTATGCTGGCTAAGATTTATATTATACTTTTGAAATGTTTTCTACACTATGCACTTATAATAATATTAAAAATGATTTGATTTTTGCGTATCAAGCATCTTTAACTATCATATGGAGAAATCTCCTCCGATTCTGCGTTTGCATTGTGTGTGTGTGTGGGAGGCCTTATGGTAGTTTCATTTTCCAAAAGCATTACGAATAAACTTTATTTTCTTTGTGAAAAATAACTGTTTTAAGTTCTCACACCTGTCACCATGACTGACCTGGAGTTTATTGTTTTCTTCCTAAACTCTGGGTGCCCACCAATTTCCACACGGGCAGTCTAGAGTCAGGTTATCAGGTCATTCTGGATTCGGGATGCTGTGGAGCTTAATGGCGAGCTGGATGGCGAGACGTACCACTTGTATATGATATTATTTATTCCGCTGTGTATTCTGTATGAGGACAAGTTTATATAACTGTCCAGTGTTGTATTGTTGTTGTAAACTCTGATGTTGATGTAATGTATAAATTGATATAGTTCTTTTGATTTAAGATTATTCATTTATCTATTATATGTTGTTCCGCTGCGAATGTGAGATTCTGATATTGTTTCTGTTTCTGATGTTGTTCTGTTGTTCTTCTTTCTTTTTCTTCTATCTTTTCTTCTACCTCTTCTTTTAAACCCTAAGAATTCGGTTTTCCGGCATTCGTTTGCTCGGCAGTCGATACAATGGACGTATTGATGTCGATTTTCAAAAGTCAAAGAATCGGGTCCTTACAGCTTCCCTCCCCATGCTAATATAGAAAGAAGATAATATATTTATATATTAAGTTTACATATGTATTTCTTGAAACCATCATCTACTGTGCTTGTAACGACCCACTATTTTGGACCATTCAAATCGACAATAATCCACACATGTCTGACTTGAATAATTCAAAATAACAGATTGTAATAAAATTTGGAGCAAATAAAATCAAATACAGAATCACAGACACAGAAATATCAGAATAACTCGTAGCGAAAATTAAAATACCATAGTAGTTCATGAAGCTACTATAAGAAACTCTCAAAACAAAATACATAATATCAATCTGAAAACATGTACAATAGAAATCTCAAATACATAGAAGTTTATAATACCAGAGCTGAAATAGAACAACTGAAACTGAAATGGATAGATAACTTGATAAGCAGAATCTCCAACGATTCCTAGCTCCAGAAAGAGATCCAAAGCTAAGCTATAAATACTCAGGCTGACCCGAGCGTAAAGCAAAGTACAAAACACTCGAGTTAGGACAATATATACTTATATAATGTAAACCAACTCAAGTGAACTGTAGCAGTAATGCATAATAACTTAAAGGATGCTTGGGATCACCCATCCTCTAAGGATCAGTTAAACCATAAATTAAATACATCCCGTGGTTAAAATTTCAAAATTGGTATTTTATACTTATAAATCAAATATCATTTCAAAATTCAATATCATTTCAAATCCATTTCAAAATATCTAAATATCATATTTTTTCCAAATCCACGTTCATTTTTATTTAACCTAAATACCATTTCAAATCACATTTCAAAATATCCAAATATCATAATTTTCCAAAACCACGTTCATTTTTTTTAACCAAAATACCATTTCAAATCACGTTTCAAAATATCGAAATATTTTCAAATCAAAATATTCCAACTATACCATTTCAAAAATGAAATTATTATATTTAATATTCAAATGTTCAATTCTCAAAATTTTAGTCTTTTCACAATTCATTTATTCACTTAAATTTATTAGAATAGTGAAATTTCAACTTTCGCAGCACTTAGAAAATGCTACGGAAAGTTATGTTTAAAAACAATTCAGTTAGCAAAAGACAGCATTTAAAATGCTGTAATAGGTTTAGATTTCAAATAAAACTTTAGTTAAATTCAACAACTACAACACTTACAAAGTGCAGTAACAGCCCTTAGTTCATTTTAGCCATTAAGTTCATTTATATCAATTACATCATTTACAAATTGCTGTAATATCCTTTATATTAGAAATGATAGCATTTCAAAAAGGCTGCCAATTAAAATTCAAGAATTTAAATACATTTTAATAACCAATTAAATTTTAATTTAAATCATTTTAACTTATAAAATCATATAATTTCACACTTTAAAACAATCATTGAAATACCGTTATATTTATGATTTTATAAAGTTAAATTTGCATTCAAAATCAAATTTAATAATAATTTTACTTACTAAATTCCAGCATTAATTTCCTTTCTTTATAATTAAATATTTTAACTTAACATTTAAGTTTATATTTCAAAATATAACCTATTTTCATTTTATTTACTTAATTAAAAATTCACATTTTAACAAAATTCACAAATTTCCTATTTAAGTTATATTTCAAAATTCAACTTAAATATCCATTTATTTCATATTTATTTACACAAAATCATTAACACTATATAAAAATCAATTAATTTCATTTTAAATCAAAATTGTCATATTTTCTTACTTTACATAAATTCTATTTATAAACAAAATCATAAATTCCAAAATTAACTTATATTTCAAATTCCACTCCACCATTTACTTAATTCACTTATTAAATTTATATAAAATCACTAATATTTTATAAAAATAATTTTTAATTAAATTTAAATCAAAATATCATAATATTTACATTTTTTTATATACTTTAAAATTTACAAAAAATGTTCTAACCACAGTTTGTATAAAAATTTCTAACTTAAATAAAATGATACGGATAATATATCATTTCAATCCGTAATTTTCAAAGGAAAAATCCAGGTTTTATCATTTCAAACCCGCAATCCCAAGTTAAATGAAATAAATAAAAATCGTTCAGGCCTATCATTTCAGCCCATAACGATTTTCCCTATTCTAAAGTCCGTTCGGATATGTATCATTTCAACCCATAGTGATTCTAATCTACAGGGAACTTGTAGTGTGATAAAATGATATAAATAACCAGAACATCATCATATAACAGTAACTGATGATATAACATGTGTATAAACAGGGGTGAGCATCATATGATCATAGCATAGGCAGTTATAATATGATGATATAGTTTACAGATTCAAATGGTGTCAGTTTACTAGTTATACAAGTACAAATTTTCTGGTGAGAATTTCTCACCTGTTTAAGCTGGAGATGACAACACAAACACACAACACAGAATCCACAAAGGCACGAGAGCACGACCATGATTTGAGTATGAGAGAGACAAGGTTAATTTCCTTGAACAAATTCAAACAAAACAAGTATAAGCAACATAAGTTTCAAAAAAATAAACTTAACAATGCTAGAAATGATTGACTAAATCAAAACCAAAGACTTTGCACTTTCTCTCAACATCATATGTTTCAGCTATAGATCAGGTTTCCATGGCCAAAGCAGGTATTTGGATCTGGTTTGGGTTGAATATGGGTCGGCCTAGCATGTATTGGATGGTGGAGCACAGGTATGAGCATGAACTATGACTACAAGGCAATACAACATGATTTCTAAGCAACATAAGGGCTCGGCCAAGGCATCATGAGCACGGCCAGGTCTGTAGAGGGCTGGAGGATGATATGGTAAGGTGTGTCAGGTCGTAATTTGCTGGTGGTGGTGTTTGGCTGGCCAAAGTGGAGGTTTGGGTGGTGGAACAACATGAGCTTGGCTATGGTACATATGGGTGAAGTTTTGTGCATTTTTGTGTGGATTTTCTTCAAGGGAGGCCACGGATATGGCATGGGGATGGGCTGGAGATGGCATTGACCAGATGTGGTGGTGGTGGAGGTGGCCAAGGGGTTGGAGGAGAGAGTCCTAGCCAAATAGAAATGAAGAAGGCAAGTGCAAAACTATGAAAACAAGAAAGAAACATGGAAAAATGTTGAAACCATTACCAAACTTTTGCAAGATGGAGGCCGCACTTTTTAGAGATGGGAAATATTATTTTTTTTTGCGTGAAAAATGAATGGTATATGGTTGAAAGAAAGATGGAGTCGGCCTCAATCTTGAATGCAAGAGTTAGGAAATGAAAAGGTGAGAAAACAGAGAGGTGGGAAAACCAAAAGCCTTAAGCAAATCAAGAGTCACAACTCTTCAAATTTCTTTTATTTATTTTGTAATGTATAAATACATATAAAAACTGATAAATAAAGATAAAAGTCAGAAATAAAATAAATGTATAAAATAAATAATTAAATTTTAATTAAATAGAATTTAAATTAAGAAAATAGCTTTAAAATGCAAACTAGGCTTTAAAAATTAGTAATAAATTCAATACACTTTGGAAAAATCTTATTATCACTTTAAAAATATTTAAAGGTCGAAACATATATAGTATAACCTAAATATACAAATTTAAGTAAGATATATCAAATAAAATGTCATTTATATAAATTAAAAATAAAGAAAATTGTTAAATAACTCAATATACACACAATATTGAAAACAATATAACTTTCACAATTTAAATCCAATTTCAACGAAACGAAAAGCAGTATTCATGATATTAAGTCTATTTTCATAATAAAAGATAAAATTCCAGAATTCAAATATTCAAATTTAAAATTTAAAAGTCAAAGTTTGACCAAATTGACCAAAATCCACTTTTTCTGGAAATATTCAATGTATTCAGGTTTGAAATTATAATTCTCATAAAAATCAACATTTATATTTAAAATAACATAATTTTTTCATTTTAATAAATAAAATAAAGTTTTGAAATCAAAATTCAAATAAAATAATCAAAATAAACAATTAAAATAAATCACAAAATTCAGGGTTGTTTAAGTGCTCGTCTTTCTCCAACCCACTCGCGCATCTTTCCCCTCAATCACCGAACAAACTGCAGATCTTCCTCCACCCTCTCCTACGTAGCACAGCCACTCCACACACGCTACGAACGCCCCATCACCCATCATCTCCGCTCGGCCTCTTCGTTTACCCACTCTCCTTGCACCATCCCCACCTAGATCGGATCTGTCACCTTCTCAACCCCACCATCCAAGCTGCGCCCACAACTGAGCCTCCTCCTCGTCGGCCCCTCTTCACACCCAAACCCATCTCTGAGTAGGCCACTCCCCTCCGACCTCACGTGATATCCGCCCTTGCTGTTCCACCAAACTTTACTTCCCCACCTCTGCCGAGCAACTGTCCCATCACCTTCCCCACCGACCCATGCGGCAACACCATTGCCGTTCCCCTCTCTCTCTTTCTACCATGCTTTCTTAGGTATATATATTTGCTGATGTATATATAGGTTGCGTTTATTTTGGTACACACACACACACACACACACACACACACATATATATATATATATCTTTCTACTTATATATATTTGCTGATGTATATATAGGTTGCGTTTATTTTGGTATATATATATATATATATATATCTTTCAAATTTATTTGCATAGTGTTTGTATATGTGCTGATAATAATACTGATTTTAAAGTATATATGTATATATGTTTATAGTTATATTGATTTTAAAGTATGTTTAATTTTATTGATTTTTAAAGTATAGGAAAGGGATATTATATGTATATCTGAATTCATATATTAGCTTGCATTTAAAGGGACATAATTTTTAAAGGTATGTGATACGTTAAGTGCATGGTTTATTTTATATGTATTAGTTGTATTTTACCTATAGGTCTGCATATGTTGTTGTGTATATTAAATCTGCATATATATTTTAGCATGCCTAAGTACATTTAGTTGTAATTTTATAATTATAGTGTCTGCATAGTATAGTAGCATGCGATTGTACGGTAGTTGTAATTTTATATATATTGTCTTCGTGTATATATATATATATATTTGGTTATATATTGGTCTGCAGATGAAATTTTTAAAGCGTGAATATATTTGTAGACAGTCAGCAATTGTAGGTAGTAAGCATATTTTTAGTAGCATGTATAGACATTTGTTTCCATACGTATTGTCTGCATATATTATATGAAATTTTAGAAGATGATATATTTGTTTATTAATTATTGATTTTAAACTGTATATATATAGATGTATAAGGTTGTTTTTGATGTATAGGTTTTATATTAGTTATAAGTATACATGAGTTTGTCTTCCAAATATATATAGAGGTTTTTTATGTGTGAAATTAAAACATTTATTTGAAAATATGAATAAAGATTTTATTTTAAGTATATGTTTTAAAAAAAATTAGTTTGAAATAAATTTATATATTCGTTTCAGTTTATATCTAAACTGATTTGATGCATTCTCATCGATTCCTATCTATCAGCCATGTTTGTCAAATCCATGTTCAGCTAGCTTCGCTTGAAATTTGTCATTTGGATTGGTTGATTTTCGGGTTCGTGATTCGATTCATAGCTTATCAAGTTGTCTATCTTCTCTATCCTCGAAAGGTGAGCAATCAATCACGATTAACATTCTTATAGATAGTGAATTTGATTTCACTTGAAACGACAATTGAAATATGCTGTTAAATTTGAATTGCCAGTTAAGTTATTTTTAAATATGATATGCCATTATCTGTAATTGTTCAGCTGTGAAATATTTAATTTGTTATTGATGATATATGCTTGTTGTTGGTACGTTATATTTTTATGATAATTGTTCTCACTCTGCAAGTTCCCAGTTAATTTAGAATTCCCTATGGGTTGAAATGATACATACCCGAACGATCTTGTAGAATAGGGGAAAATCGTTATGGGTTGAAATGATAAACCAAGCGATTTTCATTGATTTTGAATTTTGGGATTGCGGGTTGAAATGATATACACCCATAAATATTTAATTTGCGGATTGAAATGATAAATATCTGTATTACTTGACCATAGGATAGAAAATTATATACGAACAACGTTGGTCTATATTTTGAAATGATTTCCAAAGTTTTCGAAGAAAGGATTTTATTAAATATTTATTTTTAAATATAATATAAAGATATTTTATTTTGTAAAATTAGATTTTTAAAGAATATGTTTGGAAATTTTAAATTTAAGTTAGTTTTGAAAATGTAATTTTTAGATTTTTACTTATAATTTTATTGTTTTAAAAATATATAAAATAGATTTAATATAAAATAAATTTAATAATAAGATTTAATTTAATACAATTGGATGTAATTAGTATATAATATGTTTAGGTATTTATTTAAATTTATATTTTAAAAATATATTTTTTTAATAACTATATTAAATTAAGGTTGGGAAGATAAATTGAAAATTGACTTGAAATTTGTATTTTTTTTAAGAACTATACTTACATAAAATTGACTTGAAACTTATTGAATTTGAGATTTTAAAGATATGATTTTATAACTTGATTTTGTTTTAAGGTGATTAAATGAATATTTTCAAAATTTAAATAAATTGAAATGGGATATTTAGTTTTATTTAAATTTGTAATTTGAGATTTTATTTAAATGATTATAGGATTGATTAACTTAATCTTTCGTGTAATCTTTCATGGCATCCAAAAATAATTCCTAAGTAAAAAAATCTAGTTCCATTCTCTTTTAAGTGTTAAATCCTTGTTAAAACTATTCTCTTCCACTTCTACACTTCCTCCTCACAAAAAGAAATCAATACACCCATCCACCATATTGGCCGAGCACTAAGACTCCCTTAAGCCGAATACTTTTCAACTAAAAGCCACCAAAGACTCCACTTTTCCAAGCTAAAAGCAAAAGCCTAGGTTGTGATCGAGTTATAAAAGAAGTTAGGTTGATTTAGTCCATTTTCGGTGAGTAAAGTTCTCATCTTTATTCTAGGTTATTAACTTTATACATGATGTATATTTATTTGTTAAATATGATGTTTGTTTGTGTAGTTATGATGTTGAATTGATTATCCATAAGTATACTTGGAAATGGTGTTGATTTGGTTGTATATAAGTAAGCTTGTATATGGTGTTGTATAAACTTGAAATCGAAAGTAAAGTGTAGTAAACTAGTAAGGTATGATCTTGCTTATGTTTAGAATTATGTTGTTATGATGTGGTTGTGATATTGGTTATGATCTTGGTATATGTTTTTCATGCTAATAAAGTTAGCATTTTTGCTAAAGCGACTTATGAAATCCCTCTTTGAAAGTTTAAACTCTGGACATAAATTTTAAAAATATATTTAAGTTTAAACTTGTTTAGTTTCAAAACCCACATCTTTATGTTTACAAGGTAGTAATGTTTCCAAATGTTAAAGTTTTAAAAGAAGACTTAGAAAACAAATTTCAAGTTTGGAAATTTCGAGTCGTATAGCGATAGTCGCTATAAGTGCAGTTTGTGAAAACGAACTCTTTTCGAAATCTAAAAACACTTTCACTAAGAAATCTTTTTGGAATATGTTTTAAAACTTATATTAAGTAATTAAAAAGGTAATTATTATTTATTTAATAAATTGTCATTTAATTAATTAAGTAATTAGTAGTTAAGTATTAATCAATTAAGTTAATTTTAATTAGTTAATTAATTAAAGTTAACTATTATTTAATTAATAATTATGGGTTAATTAATTTAAATTATTTATTAAAGATTAATTATTAATTGTTTATTAAAGGGATTTAATTAATTGTTTATTAATTATTGATTAATTTAAATTAATTAAGCTGTTAATTAACACTTAATTAAGATTTAATTATTATTTAATAAAGGTTAAATTTGTAACATAATTAATTAATAAGTTTTTTTAATTTAAAAATCATTTTTTTTCAAAATATCGGTTTGTTTTAAGGCTGCCTTTCTTTTTCAGCAATGTTTCAAATCAAGGGATTTCTTTGTCGATTACCCTTAAGTAACCACAAACAAATATGAAACCAATGTTAATGTGATGACACATTTATAGAAAGTAAGTCAACCCATAGTTAACACTAAAAGCCGATGAGTATGCTGATCCTCTATCTGTGAGATCTAGAATTTATTTCTAGGCGAGGGATAGAGTAAGGCCGAAATATCGGAAACGTGATAGATATGGGAGAGTTAATTCCTATCAATGAGTCATGTTTAAATTAAGTATATGGTTATCCATATGTGAATTCTGTATAATTACCCTAAGTAGCGGACTGTCCACTATTTATAACTTGACCAGTTTTAACTCAGGAAGTATGTTGTGTGTATTAGAGTTCCCTGGTGAGGACTCAAATACTGGTTAAATACTCCCAAAAGAACCGAAATTGAGTTAGCTAGGAATTATCGCTTAGTTTGGAGACACCAGTTTCGGATAAGTATGATTTATCCGAACCACTCCAAACTAATAATGTTCGCGATGGATCGTTATGAAGTATGCAATGGAGATGTACTATTCTTCCTAAGGGTGATTGTAACAACCCGCCTATTTTATGATTGAATATTTAAATATTTTATTTAAATATAGAATCGTTAATCGGATTGATGTCCGAAAAGCTACTTTTTGCTAACAGTCAAATTGGGACTCGAGACCACTTACGTTGAGTCCAAAATGGCGTTTGCGACTTTTTTGAGTATAAGCTTCGATATGTTTGGAGTAAGTTGAATTTTGCTATTTTCTGTTGGGCTTTTTGGGTTTGAGTTTCAACCTTACTTATTACTCTAACTCAGCCCTCTTCTCTTCCTTCACTTTCATTTTCCTAACATCCAAGCTTCAGCAAAAATGGGGAGGGGAATGGGAAACTAAAATTCGAAGCCCTAGTTTTCTTTTGCAAATTCAATTCTTGCTCCAAAATCAAAGAGAAGCTTAGGTAAGCCTTCTCTTCATCTTCTCCATTCCATTTCCTCTTCAATTTTAGAAATGTTCTAAACCCTAACTTAGGAAATGTTTTCTTTTGAGCTTAGATTGAAGCTCCTTGGGTTGAAATTGAGGAGTGATTGTTCTAGCCTTGCTTGGTAGCTTCTCTCTTTTGTTTTGGGTTTAAAGGTGAGATTTTTATCTCACATCTAAGCCTATAGCTTGTGTTGTGGTTGGGTAAGAATTCCTAACATCAAATCATGTCCATTTGTGTTCGATTTGGATCGATTTGGTGAATTGTCCAATTTTTTGTTTTTGGAAGCACCCTTTGTGAAAATCCAATCCTTGATGTTTGAACACGTTAGTGGAGTGTTTCGGAGGGCCATACAAGGTTGGGTTGTCATTTGGCGTAAATCCTCGGTCGTAGTTGCTCGTTTGTTAGCTTCCATCCGTGTTATCGAAATTGCCCCAAAGGGGGCTAGGCTGATTTCTGCTCTGGTACCAGGTTCAGTCGACTGAACCAGTAGGTCAGTCGACTAAACCAGTAGGTCAGTCGACTGAACCAGACCCCAGGAATTTGCCTAGGTCTGTATCAGTCGACTGAACTTCTGGGCCAGTCGACTGACCCTGGGTAAAAAAACTTTGTACCCTTGTGTCAGTCGACTGACACCCTAGGTCAGTCGACTGACCTGGAAACAAAAAGTTTAAAGGCACTGGTCCAATCGACTGACCCTCTGGTTCAGTCGACTGACCTGCTTGTCTCAACCCAATTGTTATTTGCTTTGGGTTTCCAATTTCGATCGATTCGTGTCGATCCAATTAGTTGTTATTGCATATTTGACTTTGATAATTCCTTTTTGATTTCATGCATGGGTTTTTATAAAATGATCTTTTTAAAGTGTATTAAAAGCTTGTTCCTCCAATTTATAATTTCTATTTAAAGCACACACACAATTTTGCACTTTGAGTGAAGAGGGAGGAGAATTAAATGATTAAATAAAACGCGTGCTATGAACACGTGCGTTTACCTTTTCAGTTAATTCCTAATCTATTCGTTTGACCGTTTTGACCTCTGGGTCTGGTTTACAGATGAGATGAGGTGAACTTTGTACTGCTTTGAGTGTGAAATTGACTAACGGTTAGTAAACCGTTTAGTGCGAATGTGGGGGTGTAGGACTCACGTTAACATTTTCCAAGTTCCTTTCTGAGAGTTGTGACACATTCCGCCGGACTGTGGTGTCCAGTACCGCCACTAAGGTTTGTTGCCTTCGGGCATTGCTTTCGGGCGTTGCCTTTTGGCGTTGCCTTTGGGCGTATGGATCCTTGTTACAGTACTGAGCTCGAGCACCTTTTGTTTCTTTAACAATTATATTTCCCTAGTGTATCGCCTTTCGGGGTAGGTTCTTTGAACCACACGAAATATAGCGATTACCTTGTGGAAACTTGTGTTACCTTTATTGGTATTTGTCATTTGCCTTTTGGCTTGTTCTGGGATATGATATCCTTTGTTTATTGGAATTGCCGATGATATGAGGCTTGTTTTGATTCATTTTATGTTAGATGATTTGGTTATCTCCCTTGGGGATATTTTTGGTACTTATGATCTTGTATGTTCATTATCATTTGGTTTATCTAACTGATTTGTTTAGCTAGACTGACCCATGTATTTTATACTCGGGTCAGACCGAGATGTTTCAGGTTAGGTGCTTTGGACTTAGCCTCTTTTGCTTTCGCATGGACTATTCTGCTAGCTCTTTTTTGTCATAGCTTTTTTTGTAGTCCTTTTTTTGTCTGTAACTCTGATATATACTCTATTGACTCGTCTGTATATTATGGTTTGCTTTACCACTTGACGTGTATCATTTTGTAAACTCTGTAATGTATTTGTATATGTGTGAATGAATGTGATGATTAACTGTTATGTGATGTGTATTACATTTGAGTTATTATATTTGTTCTGATAGATCCTTCAGCCACCTATGGCTTTGTGTTAAGTATTTATTGGATATGTCGATCCACTTCAGAAAAATAAATATATGCTACCTTGTCGACGTATTTAGTAGATAATTAAGGCAAGGCTATAGATGGTCGCTCCTAACCAGCTCTATTATCTGCATTAGCAGACAGTGTTACCTTGTAATACTCTTTGCTAATGTGGGTCTCGGAGTGGGGCGTCACAGTGATTCCAAATTGGAAGATAGTAAATGCTGAATGTTTTTTCGATCCCAAAACAACTTGTATGGATGAATGCTAGCATTGCATTGGTTTCCTAGAGGGTGGTGTTAGCATTCTACGATGGTCTTCTTAAAGGAAAGGGTATCGTAACCTCAATCCTTACAACCGGTAAATGACTAAAGCAGGGACATGCGGCAGTGCTATGTGGGTCGCTCCCATTAGGGTATGATCATCGCCAAATCTAGAGCGATATCTATGGTTTATGTATGCTTCGGGATACCTTTTATGGTTGTTGATCACTACCAAGGGGTGATTATATTCGGCACTCTCCAGTAAGGGGTAGGGCCGGTCCTGAGTAGTTGTAGCCTCCCGTACATTTTATCTAGAGGTATACGGATTCGGTCGGTAGACCTTTACCCTTTCATAGTTGGAATCCATTGTATACCTATTATGTTGGAATTTAATGTAACAGTTTCAGCTATGATTTCATATTTATTTTAAACCTAGACATTATGATAATATCAAAGGATTTTATATAGAAATTTTTTGGTTATCGTAAGGTAAAACGTGTTCGTATTTATGTGCAGCGTGGTCTTACGAGATATTTTTATTTTGAAGGTTTTTACAAAGTTAAACTTATGCTTTACTCACACCAGACCCATGTCTGACCTGTAGTTTTATTTCTTTCCCTTAACTCTTGGGTACTCAAATATTTATGAGTAGCCAATTAGTCAGGTTTCTTTGGAGCATTTTGGGAAGCAGTATGGAGCAGAAGCTTTCACTATATCTAGTAGTTATGTTTATTCCCGCTGTGACTGTACATTATGTATTAGTAATTTAGGTAGGCTGATATAGCTGTCCTGGTTGGGAATAGTACTTGTTGTAACTTTGATGTAACATTTTGGATTAATCATATGCACTATTCTATGATGATTTATATGTAACTCTGTCATTTGTGAGAAAAAACTATGTTTGTTTTCTTTGTCTTTTATTTTCTTTACTCCACGACCTGTCTTTCGTACACTTAGATGATCAGCACATGAATACTGAGGATATATTAAGTGTCATCTTTAGGTGTATAAAAGGTAGATCGTCACACTAGGTATTAGAGCCAGGTTGAGCGAACACCTTGGCCTTGGTTGGGGTCAACTCATTAGAGATAGGGTTAGTAGTACCATAGAATGAGTTCAGTCTTTGAGAGTGCGTTTCTGTGTGGTTTTGTTCAACATCTATATGTTTAGTTTTATGCTCTTTTTCCTAAGATAATCTCATCCATGTATTCTAAAGATGTCTTACTTTATTCAGGTAGTAAGAATGAGTATGAGGAGGGGATGAGGGAAAAGAAATAGTAGCACAACAACCATAAATGGAAGAACCCGAATGTTGGAAGGGGTGGAATTGTTGTTGAAGCAGTAGCACCAGTGCAGCCTCAAGTAAACTTCGCAACTATATGCAAGGACTACACAAACCTAGGAGGAAAACCTTTCAAGGGTACTTAATCCATCATTGAAGTACAAGCTTGGCTACGGTTATGTGAGAAGATTTTCAAAGATTTGGACATTTCTGATGATAAAAATGGTTCTTGGCATCATGGTAATTGCAAGAGGGTGCAGTTGCATGGTGGGATTCTGTCACCGCGAATGTTCTAGAAGATGAGTTCTCTTGGGCTAGATTCAAAGAAGTATTCAAAGACCAATTCATGCCAACTACCGGCAAAACTCCATTATATAGAAGTTTCATGGATCTCAAGCAGGGAGACTTATCGGTGGCGGAATATGAGAAGAAGTTTAATAAGTTATCTCATTTCGGCCCTGAACTTATTGACACACCGTTAAAGAAAAACGAGATGTTTGTATTAGGTATGAGAGAAGAGTTTCATGAAAGGACGACCTCTCATGTGAAGGAATCGATTGTAGATTTGGTGGACATGGCATTAAGATATGATGTGCTTTTGAAGAAAAAGCCAACAGCAGCAACATCATCACCTAGTGGTGATACCATTAACCCAAATAAAAGGAAGTTTAATCCAAATTGGAAAAATAAGCAGGGTAAGCGAAAACCGGCTGGAGGAGATCAGGGAAACAAGTATAAAGATGTTGTTTGTTACAACTGTAAGAAAAATAGGCATATTTCAACACACTGTCAGCAGGCAAAGGCTACCTCCCCAATGGTCCAAAAGACGCTTTACTATAATTGCCACCAGCCTGAACATATGGTTAAGGACTACCCACTATTAAAGCAGGGACAACGGATTAAAGTCTATACTATTAAGGATGTGCCCTCAACCTCTGAAGATGTTAAAGAGAAGGGAGTCTTGGAAGGTACTTTACTTATAGATGGTATTTTAGTTCATGTTTTATTTGATACCTGAGCTTCTCACAGTTTTGTCTCTAAAGAATTAGTAGATAGGTTACAACTTATCCCAAAATTCGTAGAAACCCTTATTTATGTGTCCAAACCCATAGGTGGTATAACTAATCTATGCTTGGTTTGTGAAAGAGTACAAACTGATTTCCGAAACATCTTTTCTTTTGCAACCTATTTGCTTTGGATTTTAAGGGGTTTGATGTTATTCTATTCTTGGTATGGATTGGTTGTCAAGATATGGAGCTATATTGGATTGTGTTAAAAAGAGTATAGTGTTGAAAACCAGTTCTGGAGACGTATTGGGAAGTATAGTTTGTAGGAAACCTAACAAACGTATGAGTAGTTTCCTTTATACATTAGAATCATCCCAGGAAGAGTTAGGATCGGTAGAAGTTGTTAAAAAATTTCCTGATATTTTTGAGCCGGTTACCAGTTTGCCTCCCTATCGGGAAATTGAATTCCGAATTAATCCAGTTCCTGGCGCGAGACCTATCATTCAACCCCTGCATAGAATGGCTGTAACGGCCCACCTTTTTGGACAGTTTAAATTGACAATAAACCACACATGTCAAACTCAAACCATTCAAAAGGGAGGATTGTTAATGGGGTAAATAAGAAAATAAGAGAAAGGAAAGAAAAAAAAACAAAACACAGAATCTCACAGCGGAATGACAAAATATAATAATCAAATAAACAGTTCATGCAGCTGTTTTATAATATACATTTGATTACACAATTTTTACAACAATCAAAGTACAAACAACGACATACCAATAATGATGCAGCGGAAAATTACTAATAATATAATATACCAAACTCTGACTTCGTCCTCCAGAAATAAAGTCTTCAACACTGAAATGCTCAGGCTGACCCCAGCTTAATGAAAAGACAAAACACTTGAGTCAAAAATAAAAGATCTTATGTAAGTTAAATCAACAATAAGTAAACATGAGTGTAATGGCTTTAGAGATGTTTACGGGATTTTACATCTCCTATCCAGTGTATAATGTACGTGCAATAACTTAAGAGATGTTCGGGATTTCCATCTTCTAAGGACCCGTTAAGCTATTTATATGTAGTAATATACGCTATATATATAATATCTATCAGTAAAGTAAAGTATTAAAGTAGCGTTAAGGCGTTACCCGTATCCCCCTTAACACATTTGTATAAATGTCGTAGTCTATACAGTACTGTAAACTCCACCAAACCGATGGGTTATCGGGGAGCACTCCATAGGTATGACACAAAACAAAATCGTAGTGGGCTCGATAAGGCATATGGAAGGGTACGCGAGGCAATGCCTAGGGTAGGATTCTACCGTTTTGCATGCCCGAACTGGTGGTAACGCATAGCAGCTACTACCGCCCACCTCAGAATACACTCCCATAATCAAATCGAAGGTGGCCACCAAATCAATCACAAAGTAATAGATATGGTATCAAAGAAGAATGTCTGATAGGAGGAGCGACCTCACTTGGCCCGGGATAGCTCCTATTTTAGTCATATCAAGCTGACCCGAGGGGCTCAGGGCTACGTTCTTACCTCATATCAGAAGTGTTCGCCAAACCATCCTACTTCGTTCTGGATTCACCACCACGTGCACATTTGTTAAAGTGGTTTCGGAATTGGCAGAGAGTATGACAATATCCGACCCTGGTCTCTTTAACAACCAATCGTTATATTTTTCACACCGTGGTCATTTCATAAAACGTTATAATAATAAATCCAGAAAATAGTTTATACTTTCATATCAAGATATCCATATACTTATTTCAAAAGTATAAATATATTCATAAATACCGAGGAAGATTTCTTTCAATCAATTTTGAAATAATTTATAAATCTCTTCCAAACCATTTATAAACTATTTATATGCTTTAAAACCATTTATAAAGCTATTTATAAATTCCCAAAACAATTTACAACTCTTCCCTTTATTATAAACTTTTACACAAATTCCTTTAAAACGCTTCTAAATCCCTTTATACAAGTTCTTTTATAAAACCCTTTATAAAATCCTTTAAAACCTTTATAACTCCTTTATAAACCATTATAAAATCCTTTATAAAAAAATCTTTTGTAAAAATCCTTTTATAAAATCCATTATAAATTCTCTTACAAAACTTTTATAACTTCCTTACAAAACCCCTTACATTTTTATTTATTAAAGTTATTATAAAATTTATATTTATTATATTAAATTGAATTTAAATAAACCTCTTAAAACTATATTAAATATTTTATTAAATTAAAGTTCAAACCATTTAAAAATATATTTTTTAAAACTAAATAAAATTATAAGTAAAAATCTTAAATTTTCTTTTTAAACCATATATTAACTTATAATTTGAAACTTTAAAACAGATAAAATAAATTATTTTCCAAACAGAAATTATTTTTAAATAAAATCATTAAATTAAATTTAAAAATCAAATTTATAAATCAAACATACTTTACCATTTAGAAAATAATTTAAAACTGACCAACGGTGTCCGTATATAATTGTCTACCCTATTGTCAAGTGATAGGGTGTGTATCATTTCAACCCAAAATAGTTAAATTTTCCGGATATATATCATTTCACCCCGTATCCCGGATCAATAATAGCCAAATCAATAAAATCGCTCGGGTATGTATCATTTCAATCCAAAACGATTTTCCATAATCTATAAGATCATTCGAATATGTATCATTTCAACCTATAGTGATAACAGAGATATAAACATCCAATCATCCAAAATGTCAACAAATAACATCCATCACAATCAACATCTAAATCAGCCAATAAATCACAACAATTAACTGGTTATAATTATCAGGTGTTTAGTTAACAATTTAAATTCAATATTAATTTACAAGGCAATTAAATTCAATATAAATTCAAATTAAATTTAAATGATAATTTAAATTACCAAACAACAATCAATAAATTCTTATCAATTCATAAATTTAATTCAACTAACATAAGAAGGTTTAGTATTTCCTGAGTGGGTTAAATCACTCACCTTTATACGAATATGAAAATAATATACTTCTAATCAATAGCTCCTCTCTATGTTTCCTTAGTTTCCTTCTTGATTGCCAGCTTTGTTCCTTAATTTTGCTATTGGTTTGATTTATTTTAATTTTGCTCCTTATTATATTACTATATATATATATGTATGTATGTATGTACTTTTAGAAGGTTTGAAAAAAAAAGATTTGGAAAAGAAGAATTGAAAAAAAGAAAAGGATTAAAACAAAAAGAACTAAAAATGAAAAAGAAGATCAAGATTTGAAAAGAAAGAAGAAAGTTTGAAATAGAAGAAGATTTGAAGAAGAAGAATATTCGAAGAGGAGGGAAAAAATAAAATGAGTGAGAATAAGAAGATTTGAAGAAGAAAATGAAAAAAAAAAGATTAGAATGGAGGCTAGGGTTTCATTTGCATCACATCTTATTTATAAGGTTAGAGTTGGGTTTAGGGCCAATGAGATTTGAAAAGAGAGGCTGTTGTTAGTTAGAAATAAATGAAATGAGGTTTCGGAAAATTAAGTTGGAAAATGAATGAAAAAATAAAGTAAATATGAACAAACTAGATATTGAAATAAAGTAAATATGAACAGCCTTTTTAAAAGTAGCAGGTATTAAAAAGAGGTAAAAGAAAGAATTAAAAATATGAAAAGTAGTTCATGTTTGTAAAATGGAAAAGCTTATGACAATGTAAATGGAAAGGAGTAATGGAACAAATGAGGAAATAATGAAAAGAATGCGGGAATTATTAATTAGAAAGGGAATGAATGGACCAACTCTATTGTAACGACCCGGATTTTCTGACGTCTGTTATTGGGCAATTAACTGATTATAAATTTTTGGAATATAAATTTTTATTAGTCAAATAATTAAATTTTCGGATGTTTAAAATACCTAAATATATATAAACTGATAAAACCATATTAAATTTTAAATTATAAAATCTCTCGATATGATAAATTTATAGAAATATAAATAAAATTCCACCATTAAAATTCAAGGTAGAATATATTTGTATATAAATACATACAAGTTAATGATGTTTATATATATATAAGCTTATAAGAATATATATATATATATATGCCATATAAAGTAATGTATATGGAAATTCGTATATATGTATATTTTAATGATGTATATACACATGTAAACACATAAGGGAACATGGCAATTAATACACATAATCTCAAGCATATAATACATCAAATCTTCCTTAAATTAATCAAATCACCTACATTCTATTAAGTCGGTTCAAAATCAAGATAAATCAAAACAAAATTAAGAAAGAAAAATAAAATAAAAATGAACTTACTGTACATGATAAGCTACAGCCTATCCTCCTGCTTATAAATAAGCAGTGCTTTGTTCATATCCTTGCATTCGAACAAGAAAAATAAAAAGGAATACAAGCTGCCACTAAAACTTAAAGGAAATCAAAAAAACACTCAAGTACAGAGAGGATCAAAACCAAAGCAAGCAAATATTTTCAAAAACAGTGTCTCTGTTCCAAAGAAAAAGGTGAGTAGAACTTAACTTCTTATATACTGTAATTTGTGTTACATACTTGGATAGGGGAATAGTAGTGTTGTTGATAAGTATGTTTTGCACAGGAATATATATACATATATATATATATACTTATATATGAATGTATATTAAGGTTATAACCAGAAAAACCCATGGTCCTGTTCATCACTTTGCTCTGTGGTATATTTAAGAAACTGTCCTACTTAACTTCTAAATTCTCTATCTCTCAACCTAATTAGTTTTAGGTTATGGTTTAAAAAGAAAAGTTGTTTGTTTTTTATTTTTGTTTAAAATTGGTTTTGTTGAATATTATTAAGCATAGGGGTTGAAAAGTATGTTTTACAGTAAGATAACCCAACATGGAAGAATCTCGAGTAGCATGTTTTATGTTTTTGCTTATATGGATGTGATCTTCATATGAAATGATGATTTTTGAGGGTGATTACGGAATTTTTAGTGTGGAATCGAGTGGGGAAACTGGAGTTGAACGAAATGTCGATTTTGGTCAATCTCCAGCACACCGGCCAATGGTGGAGGTCGAGCTTGGGTCAGAAGGAAGCTGGAAGGGAGGGAAACTCGAGAAAAATGGTATGGTATTTTATTAGTGGTTGTGGTGGTTGGTCGGAGGTAGTGTAGGGTTAGGAAGGGGATTTTGGGTGGTTTCGGTTATGTGGTGATGGCGGCGTCAAGGAGGAGAAAGGGGACGTGCGGTATTGGGGGAATAAAGAGGAGGAGGTGGCGAGGCGGTTGGTGGATTTTGGTGAGATAAGGTGGTCGGAGGTGGTCAAATGAGGTGGAGGAAAGGGACGGTCTCGTTCCTGGACGTGGGTTTGAGTTCGAAATTTCGAACTAGGTGTTGGTTTGGTTTTTCCAGGGTGTGGTCGAGTCGGGTTGAACGAGGGTGGTTTGCACGAGATACCGACGATGGCAGGAGGGTGGTGGTCGAGGCGTGCATGTGCATGGATACGTGCGTGCATGGATACGTGCGTGCATGGTGGAACAGAAGGGGATAAGAGAAGAAGAAGAAGGAAAGGAGCAAGAATAGAGAGAAGGAAGGAAGGATTTTTTTTCTTTTGTTCTGGTGTTGGACCGGGTCTGGTTTTTAAATAAAAAAAATTAAAGTATTAGCAAGTGTTATCATTTAAAACCTTATTAACTTTCAAACATTATCTTCTTTCATCTAAATTCAAAGACAATATAGAATTTAAATTAATTTTAATAATTGAAGTTATTAAACAAAATTAACTTTTAAATTTATAGCCTATGTTGATTTATATAAGATAATTATTAATGAAATTTCCAAATTGAATTAAATTAAGAATAAATAGTTTTTTGTAATTAATTTTAATTATAAGTAAGAAGGATTTGAAAGATAATTAATTTTGTTTTTAAATTAAATAGATGATGGTTTTTGATTGGTTAATAAAGACTATAAATCATTAAAATAGTTAGGATATGTGTTTTGACTTGATTTCTCTTGAGTATTTATTTCAAATTATTCTGTGCATGTGATACTAAGTAACGAAATGAATTGAATGATTGAAATAGAAACGTTGAGACATTTTATTGGAAATAGATATCTGTAATAAATTTCCATATGTGAATATTGTCACCCTAATATAAATTGTTATTTTAAACAATTTCCATTTGAAATTTATTGCTTGGATTCGAAGAGACCGGGATCAGATATCAGTGTTATCTGGAACCACTTCGATTTGAAAATCACTATGAACCTTTATGGGTTTGATTTTATAGTTTAATATGCTGAAATTGGATTAATTTAACAAATTCAACTGTTTGAAATAAGTAACTATACTTAGACATTATTATAATATCGATGGATTTCAGAAAAAAGTAGTTTGGTTATAATTAGATAAAACTCGTCGTGTTGCACGAGTTACCTCTGTTATAAATATTTTCATAACTTAAGTATTTCAAATTAAGTGTGTTTACTCACGTTGGTTTCCAGCCTGACTCGGGTGTTACTTTATTGTAATGCACTGGTCGGACCGAGTATTACATAATTTCAGGTTAGGACGCTTGGAGCTCAGGAGACGAGTTGGATGGCAGAGATGTATTGTACATAATTGACTATATTCTGATGTGTATTGTAGGCTGTACATTCAGCATTTGAGGACAAGTTATGATAACTGTCTAGTTTTTTTTATATTGGTGATTGTACTTCGATAACCTATATGTATAATAACAATTATAGCTTTCTTTTGTATAAATGATGTTTTTGTATATTATATTTTTTTCCCCTGCAATTATGAGATTCTGTGCTGTTATATCTGTTCTTATTCTATCTCTTTTCTTCTTAAAACCCTAACAACCTGGTATTTCCGGCACTCGATTGCTCGGCACTCTGTGCAGTAAATGTATTAGTGTCGATTTTCGAGGATCGAAAATCGCCCGGTCGTTACACGTGGTATCGGAGCTGAAGGTTAAGCAAGAACCTTGGCTTTGGTGGGGATTACTCATTAGAGATAGGGTCAGTAGTACCCTATAATGAGTTGAGTGTATTATATATGAGGACGTACTTGTTATTTTCTTATATAATGATTTTTTTTAAATGATTTTAAAATAATTTTTATATAAGATTTTATTTTGATATAAAAGGAAAATAATTTTTCATAATCATTATAGTATATCAAAGTGATTGGTTGTCATTATTATAATCAAATGAGACTATAAAATTTAAGGGTAATATGTATATAACCAGATAGGAATTTGGATAAGAATGAATTATGCAAATAAGTTAAGATAGAAATAGACTTAGACCTGAATATAAATCCCAAAAATTTCGGAAGAGTTTTCAAAGTGTCCTGAAATGAGTTTACCCTGATTATATTTTTATAGAAATAATTTTTCAAGAAATTATTATGGAATATAAAGTATGTTTGGTTTCTAGATATGATAATATTGATTATTAGCATAAATTGGGTGTTGTGTCATAATAAAGGATGTTTATTACAGAATAAACAATGATAAAATAGTGTAAAATGTTTTAAGGCAATGAGATTTTATAAGCATAAGTTATAGATATGACTTATAAATTAAAATGGACCTAAATTGTGAAGTTTTGAATGTAGTCCCAAATTTTTTGAAATTGTTCAAAGTGTTGAAGGAATAATAAATAATATTATTTAAAATAATTTTAAATATAGAAATCTTTGTTTTAAAACAAATGTAGTTTGAAGATGAATTTGTTTTGGATCAAAAACCAAGAATGGTTTAAAATTTAAAGTGTGACTTGATATGTGAATGGGATATATATATATATATATATGTATATGTATATGTATGTGTATATATGTATATGTATGTATATATATGTATATGTATGTGTATATATATGTATGTATGGTTTCAAAGTTGATTTGAAATAAATACTGGGAGTTGAATTCTGGAACCCCCTTAAAACGAGAAGTATAACCCAAAGAAAAATAAGTCTTTGAACTTATAAGTGGGAGGTGATAATAATAAGAATTGGATTTGGATTGTAAAATTTAAATTGAGTAAGGTTAAATGGATTAAACGAATTGTAATTTAACTCGGGCCAAGTTGAATAAAGTTTGAACTTAACCTGGAGTTGAAAATTTCAAGGTGAAATTGAAATTTAACTGATGGAAGTTAAATGGATTTAATTGTATACGAAAAGTATGGATTTGATAAGAGGTGCAAAAGAAGTTATGCCTAAATGATTTCAAATGATTTTTAAAATAAAAACGGGTTTTGAATTCTGGAATAATGAATCCGATTATCAAATTAATGGATTAAATTATAAAAATGACCGAGAACAAATAAAAGAATATTTGGAAATAAAAATAAAGCTGAAATTCGACTAAATCAGGGTTTTAATTATAGGTTAGGGGGTCCTACTAGAATCTAGTACAAGTGTAAGAGATGGCAAAAGGAGAAGAATGGAAGGCAAGGCATAGGGAGCGGAGAGCAGCTGCACGTAAGGCATGGGAAGAGGCAATACTGGAGCATGAGAAATGGGTTAGGGAAAGGGCTGGACCGGGTCCTTATGATAATGTCATATGCTATAGATGTTATGAAGCTAAGTGCAGTAAACCAAGAAAGGAAAAGAATGAAGAAGTCAAACGTTTTCGCTTGGAGATTTTATGCTTTAAGTGTCAAAAGAAAGGACATTTTCTAAACCATTGCCATAAAGCGAGGAAGATGACGCGTAAACCCATG
This sequence comes from Allium fistulosum, assembly GCA_030737815.1. Classification (NCBI taxonomy): domain Eukaryota; kingdom Viridiplantae; phylum Streptophyta; class Magnoliopsida; order Asparagales; family Amaryllidaceae; genus Allium; species Allium fistulosum. Next base: position 946,678,774 of record CM060905.1, read on the forward strand.
GTACCAGTCGACGAATCAACCATCTGCTATCATTGTAAAATAACGGGACACATCGCTAGGGATTGCCCCAAGAGACGGAAAAAAGAGAAAGTTGTTGAACGCCCCTCAAGAGATGTGATAATTATCCAGGAAGATGGGGGTGTAAAATTCTTTTGTGGCAAATGCAATAAGTGGGGACACTCCGTTACGGATTGCATGGACGGGCATGACAAGTTGGTAGAAAGTCCTTAAGGAAGCTTTATGAAGGATGCTAGGACCCAGTTCTTTTCTAAAACCCTAGGTAGTTGTTAAGGCGTCTAAATTTATGACCTTTTGTAAAACCTTTTATGGATAAATGGATGTAGTGTTTGAACTCACTAGTGTTGTAGTCTATCGATGTTGTGAAATATTTTGTAGAAATACGATCTAATATAAAATCTCCTTTTATTTTGATTTGAAAGAAAATTTATAGTCACTAAATTATTAGTGTACAAATTGAAATTTGATTGAATTGGAGATTGAGAATTGGATCAGTTTGACTTTGAAAACTATTTTCAAATAAATTATTTTAATATGAACTGTTTTAAATCTATCTTCTTAAATATTCAAATTATTTTGGATTTTCCAAGCTATTTACTATACAAACTATTCTTTTTAAAAACATAAACTATCTTATATTAACTATTTAACTATTTTACAACTACTCAAGCTATTTTCTAATTCAAACTGGTCAGAGTGGAAATTACTTATATTTAAATCATGGATTTAAATACTAATTGGGATAAATTGAAGTTATAACCCAAATGGAACTCGAAGCAATTCTGATTTGGAACCGAAATCGAGATATTAAGGTGAAAAAGATTTTGAAGTATAATGGTATATTTTGAATAAATATGATGATTTTAAAATGAAGACTTAGTAGTTATTATAACTAAAACTTACTTTATAAGAAGTAAGAAAATGTTACTAATGACTTTGTAAAGTAATCAAACTTGGAAATTTGATTTGGCATTAATGAGAATATAAATGTTAGTATATATTCAAATTCCTTTATTGAATTCATAACCAGAAAGAATGATTTTATATGTATATGAGAAAGAACTGGAAATAGTTTTGGAATCCATTGATTTTAATGTCTTTTGATTTTGGCAAAAGTAAATTTTGGAGATTTGGTAAACCAAATTTTTAGAACTATCGATTTTGAAGATATCGATTTTGTATTGATAAAGTTTATATGTGATACATACAAAGAGTATGATTTGAAAGGTACTATATATGTATATAGTATGATATGTTTTGACACAAAAGTATGGAAAGGCACCCTTATGAAAGTCGAAACTTATAGTAGGAGATCCACTAGGTGGTTCTACATAGGAATCCATAGGGTGGGTTTAATGTGAATTGGGATCCTAGAGGGCGTCTGAACAAAACTCAATGAGTTCCCGATGATCATTTGTTGGGTAGCGTAAGTCGAGTGGTGCTGATGCCTACAGTTACATTGGGTTTTGCTGTGATGGCAACGTAACCTTTGTGTAACTGCAATCTATCGCGGTTCCATAGCGTAAGTCGGGCGGTAGTGATTGCCTACAATCTACGTTTGATTTCACTGGGAGAGCGACGTAACATCGGTAGATTGCGATCTATATGGTTTGGTTCCATAGCATAATTCGAGTGGCAACGAGTGCCTACAGTCTACACTAGGTTCCACTGGAATAGTGACACAACTTTGTGTAGCCTGCGATCTATGTGGTATAGTTTCGTTTGACAGCGTAATTCGAGGAGCGGTGATTGCCTACAGAATACTTACGGTTTTGCTGTGATAGCAACGCAACCTTATTGTAGCTGCGATCTGTGGTGTTCCAATGGCGAAAGTCGAAAGGTGTGGATGCCTACAGTTTTCTTATGATTTCACCGAGATGGCGACGCAATCATCGAGTTAACTGCGATCCATGGTGGTTAAAGGGGGGGTGATACTTTCCATAACATTTTCGAAAAAAGATTTTTTTTCAAGTATTTTCACTAGGTGTTGAAACGGGTTTGGTAAGTACTTGTAGATTTTCAGTTCTAAGCTTGATCAACGTATGACTAAATTTCTGTAAGAACAAGGATGGACTTGTTAAGACATCGAGTTATGAAAAGTATTTTTTTTATAAAACTAGTTTGGTAATACTATGTAATTTAAAGTGTATTAAAAATGTAAAATAAAAGAGTAAGGAGTTAAACGTTTAAAAATGATTTAATTAATAATACACATCAAAATTAAAATTCTCGTTCCTTTTCGAGGATGAAAAGTTCTAAGGGGGGAGGAATGCAACGACCCGGATTTTCTGACATCTATTATTGGGCAATTAACTGATTTTAAATTTTTGGAATATAAATTTTTATTAGTCAAATGAATAAATTTTCGGATGTTTAAAATACTTGAATATATATAAACTGATAAAACCATATTAAATTTTAAATTATAAAATCTATGGATATGATAAATTTTATAGAAATATAAATAAAACTCCACCGTTAAAATTCAAGGTAGAATATATTTGTATATAAATATAAATACATACAAGTTAATGATGTTTGTATATATATAAGCTTATAAGAATATATATATATATGCCATATAAAGTAATGTATATGGAAATTTGTATATATGTATATTTTAATGATGTATAAGCATATGTAAACACATAAGGGAACATGACAATTAATACACATCATCTCAAGCATATAATACATCAAATCTTCCTTAAATTAATCAAATCACCTACATTCTATCAGGTCGGTTCAAAATCAAGATAAATCAAAACAAAAGAAAGAAAAATAAAATAAAAATGAACTTACTGTACATGATAAGCTACAACATATCCTCCTGCTTATAAATAAGGAGTGCTTTGTTCATATCCTTGCATTCGAACAAGAAAAATAAAAAGGAATACAAGCTGCAATTAAAACTTACAGGAAATCAAAAAAACACTCAAGTACAGAGAGGATCAAAACCAAAGCAAGCAAATATTTTCAAAAACAGTGTCTCTGTTCCAAAGAAAAAGGTGAGTAAAACTTAACTTCTTATATATTGTAATTTGTGTTACATATTTGGATAGGGGAATAGTAGTGTTGTTGATAAGTATGTTTTGCATAGGAATATATATATATATGTATATATATATATATATGAATGTATATTAAGGTTATAACTAGAGAAACCCATGGTCATGTTCATCACTTTGCTCAGCTGTATATTGAAGAAACTGTCCTACTTAACTTCTAAATTCTCTATCTCTCAACCTAATTAGTTTTAGGTTACGGTTTAAAAAGAAAAGTTGTTTGTTTTTTATTTTGTTTAAAATTGGTTTTGTTGAATATTATTAAGCATAGGGGTTGGAAAGTATGTTTTACAGTAAGATAACCCAACATGGAAGAATCTCGAGTAGCATGTTTTATGTTTTTGCTTATATGGACATGATCGCCATACGAAATGATGATTTTTAAGGGTGATTACGGAATTTTTAGTGAGGAATCGAGTGGGGAAACTGGAGTTGAACAGAATGTCAATTTTGGTCAATCTCCGGCAAACCAGCCAGTGGTGGAGGTCGACCTTGGGTCGGAAGGAAGCTGGATGGGAGGGGAACTCGGGAAAAATGGTATGGTATTTTATTAGTGGGTGTGGTGGTTGGTCGGAGGAAGTGTAGGGTTAGGAAGTGGATTTTGGGTGGTTTCGGATATGTGGTGATGGCGACGTCAAGGAGGAGAAAGGGGACGTGCGGTATGGGGGGAAAAGGAAGAGGAGGAGGTGGCAAGGCGGTTGGTGGATTTTGGTGAGGTCAGGTGGTCAGAGGTGGTCAGATGAGGTGGAGGAAGGGGACGGTCTCGTTCTTGGACGTGGGTTTGAGTTCGAAATTTCAAACTAGGTGTTGGTTGGGTTTTTCTAGGGTGTGGTCGAGTCGGGTTGAACGAGGGTGGTTTGCGCGAGGTACTGGCGGTAGGAGGAGGGTGGTGGTCGAGGTGTGCACGTGCATGGATATGTGCGTGCATGGTGGAATAGAATGGGATAAGAGAAGAAGAAGGAAAGGAGCAGGAATAGAGAGAAGGAAGGGAGGAGTTTTTTCTCTTTTGTTCTAGTGTTGGGCCGGGCCTGGCTTTTAAATAAAATAAAATAAAAATTAAAGTGTGATATCCTGGAATATCAAGGAATTTAAAATGTGATAATCTCCTTAATTAATTAATTAAAATTGGTAAGTTTATTATTTTCAAACAATTTAATAATGAGTTGTTTTAAAATATAGTTATAAATAGATTTTTAAATGGAATAATTAGTTACAAATTTAATTTGTGTTATTTTATAAATAGATTTTAAATAGACATATTATTTCAAATTTAATAAGTATTATTTTAAAAACGAATATATGTATGTGTATTTTGGAAGAAAATTATGATTTGAGAATTTAAAATAAAAGTGTTCCAATATAATTACAATAAAATCTATCTTAAATTAAAGTAGAGCTCTACTTATTCACATTTGATCTAAATATATATTTATGATGTAATCTAGATAAAAATGTTTAAAATAAAATAAATCTTATCAATATTAAATATAAGTATAAAACAAATATATGGTCATAAACGTAAGTATAAATATATAAACATAAATATAAACATATAAACATAAGAAACTATTATATTAAACATAAGTGAAAATAAATAAATAATTATAGATGAAGTATTTGGTAGTTTAAGGTTAAAATAGAGAAAAATACATTAGTTAAATACATTAAGTACTAAATAGAAATAAATATCTCAAATAAATTTATGGTTATGTAAAATTATAAAAATGAACTTAAGCTAATTCTAAAAATATAACAACTTTAAAATTGACACTTAGGATAATTCTGGAAAATGCATGTAGAAAGCAAATCAGGCAAGTAATATATATATATACTATAGCAATATGTATATGCAAGGAAATAAAGAAATAAGTCAAAACAAGAAGAAAAAATACATACAAGATTGTACCTACAAAATAAAAGAAAAATCATATAAGTACATACGAATTTGAAAAGGGGATAAGTATGACAATGTTAATTAATGCTAGCCAAAATATATCATTTCAGCCTCCAAAGGAAAAAAAATTCTCTGACCCATTGTTTACAAATGCAAATATCAGCCTGAATACTTGTTTCTTATATATCAAGCTTCTTTTATTTCGTTCATAAACAAATGCAAACCAAAAATCATCAAACCTGTAAACTTCCCTCAAAACAAATCAAACCCAGCCTTGTAATCAAGCCTGTAACCAGATTTCATCTTCAAGACTACAGCCTGGAACCAAACAGGTATCAAAATCCTGAGTCATCGTCATCTTGTTTCGGTTACACAATCAAGCTTCAAAGCATTTCAGTCTTAATGTTTCAAGCCATTCAAGTTTCAAAAATCAAATATAGATGCAGTTTTCAAATTTTCAAAGTTTCAATCCAGTATGCAAATTTTCAAATCAAGTTTCAAAGACTCTGCTTTTCAAAATTGGTGAGTAAACATTTTATTTAAAAGCTTAATAAGTGATAATCTATTGAATGTGATTCTTGGATTTAAATTGTGCTTTGCATGTGTATTTATATGTGTGAATACCTAATATATATATGTGTTTGTTTGTGCATGTTTAGATTTGCCTGTTCCTCTCTATTTCTTAGTACAGAGTTTGAAATATAATCCAAAATTCAAAACTCATTTTCTGACATTGTTAGGCTCTGGAATTCAAACATAATATGATTGTTTAAGTATAAATTAAAGTTTAAAATTTTATTCAAGCAAAATAGATTTGAAATATGCTAGAAATTTGGAAATACAGTAGAGATCTTAATAACATGATAAAATCAAAGGTGGAAATTTTCTGATTCATGTTTATAACTTGAATCCATATTGAAAATGAGGATGTTTAAAACAAGAATTACAATTTTTAATTAGGTATAGAGGGTGCATTTCTGGGATGACTGGAATTGGGTTTTTGGGTGAATTCTGGTGGCCGAAGGTTTTAGGGTGGTCGAGAACTTGGCTGGAGTAGGTCAAGGTGAAGGAGAGTTCGGCAAAAATAGTCGATGATTTTCTTGACCACTATGGCGACAGAGTTGGATCGAAGTAGGGTTTAACACCCAGTTTTGGTCAGGGTTGTGGTCTAGGCTACTGTGGCGTTTCCAGTGATTCGAGTTGCTCGGGACTTTGGGAGTTGATAACATCGAAGTCTGGCAAAGCTTGGGAACGGGGTGCTCGATCTCTGGTGACCAGCAACGTGAGTTCGGGGTAGCTTTCTGGTAATGTCGTTTGTGCTAGTTCGATCGAGATAGCTCGATCTCGTTTTTGAGTTAGATTGGGATGTCTGGGTGGTCAGACGGTGGGAGGTGGTCGTAGGGGACTTGTCGACGATGGTCGATGATGGCGGAGTCTCATCGATGAACGGTGCAGGTGCACAGGTTGCTCGGTGCACCATTGTTTTGGTTTGGGAACGTCAGTGGTTTTCTTCGGGTTTGACTCGGGGAAAAGGGAAGATGGACTCGGGTTTGTTCGTTTTAACAGTTTAAAAAAATCTAAGTTTAATATATATATATATGTATGTATAGGAAGAAGAAAAACTCGGGGCTTGACCCGAGTGATCTTCGGGTTTGACCCGAAGCAGGTTTAAACCAGTTTTAAAAAGGGTTTTTAAAATAAGATTTTGAAATTTAAAAATAAAATTAGTTTTAACTTTCATATATAAATTAATTTATATATATAATAATTGTTTTCTTAAACATTGGTTATGAAGTTTTAAAATTTGTTTAATTTAAATTTTGTTAAGTAAAGTTATTTTTAAAACTTAAGATTAGTAATGAATTCAAAAAGTTTTTTATAAAAGTAAGTTTTTAAATTCAAATTTGAATCTAGCTTTTAAAACTATTTACTGATAAATATTTAAGTTCTTTTTAAAGTTATGTTTTGATAACTTTAATTTATCAAGTTAAGATGATTATTTTATTTTAAAAATTAATTATTGATTTAATTAAGTATAGTTAACTATTAAGATATATGGTTTAAAAGTGTAAATGTTAATAAAGGCATTAATAAGATAATGTTTTATCTTAAGATTAATTAAGGTTTTTATTATCTTGAAATTAATGAAGTTAATTAAGGGGAATTAAGTTTAAATAATTAATAATGATTAAGAATTAATTAATAATGATTAAGAATTAATTAAGGAATTAATTAAGAGTAATTAACTGATTAATTAATTCATTTAAAATAATCAAGGATTGAAACTTAATTAATTTGAGATTAATTAATTAAGTAATTAAGGTTGATTAATTAGTAATTATAAGATTAATTAACTTATAATTAGAAGTACTTAATTTGTAATTAAGTTTTATTAATTAATAATTAGGCTTTATTAATTAATAATTAAGAAATTATTACTCTTGTAACGACCCGGAAATTTCGAACTCGAAAATTCCAGATAGTTAGGAGAAAAAGAAGAAAGAGATAGAAGAAGAAGAAGAAAACAGAAACACCAAAATACAGAAACCTCACATTCGCAGCGGATCAAAATATAATATCACATAAATAACAGTTTTACAAAAAGAACCGTATCATTACACTTATACATTTATATATCAGAGTTACACTATTACACAACACGGGTTAATTTGGAAACAGGTCTCAGATAATCAACAATAATATACACAACGGATATCACTCCATACGTTCCTGCCATCCAGCTTGCCTCCTGAGCTCCAGGACGTCCTTACCTGAAAATTTGTAATACTCGGTCTGACCCGAGCATTACATCAAAGTAACACCCGGGTCAGGCTGGAAACCAGCGTGAGTAAACCCATCAAACATGAAATGCAAAAGTATACACTCTTATCAACCCGGGGTACTTATATCAATTTACAACTTCACAAGTTGTTATAGACATTACTTATTTCACAAAGCAATTTCTATGTGCCAGAACTTGGATAAAATAAACTAATTCGCTTAAATCATTTCATTCCAGACTATTTGATTCCACGTATCAATTCGTAACGAATCGAAGTGGTTTCGGGTATTTCCTAATACCCGACTCCGGTCTCTTCGGATTCAATACCATCTTAAACCAAGTTTATTCAAGTGAATACGATTCAACAAAATGTCACTTTTTACATAACAATCCATTACTGATAGATAACCACATTATCACTGTTCAACACAAACGTATCATATACAGAAACATTTCGTATTCAAAAGCAAGGATTAATTAGACACGCCATCTCTAATAAATTAAATTAATTACATCCCTTACTAAAAACCCTGCTTACTTAACCATTAATTAATTTCAAACCAATCAGTTAATCATCCATTAATTATTCATCTTAATTAATCATCCTTGATTAATTACTCTTTAATTACATTAAGTAATTAACCCTTAATTAATTACACAAATTAATTATCCTTAACCATTTACAGTAATTAACCTTTAATTACTCTCATTAATTAATTAATAATTAGTTACATTAATTAATGATCCTTAACTAATTTCTTCCATTTATTAATTAACTATAATGAATTAACCTCTAATTACATTCATTAAGAAATTATCCTTTTATTAGTCACATTCATTAACTTTCCATTTATTTACTTTATTAATTAATTATCCTTTAAATTAATTTACATTAAGTGATTAACTTTTAATTAATTTAGCTAATTAATTATTCCTAATTAATCACAACCTTAATTAATTAAAGATAACTTCTTTATCTTCATTAATTTCCTAATTACATCATTAGGCTTTATTTGAAATATTTAGGAACAAATTTATAATCACCTTTAAGAACAACAACCTCCAACATTTTTAGATCTTTGAAAACATATTCAAATTAAAACAAATTTTAAACTTGACTAACCTTCTTTGGAAATTTAATTTATACCTTTAACTTTGAAAACTTGTTTGTTTTGCTTTTAAAATTTATACCTTTTCTTCAAGCTGGAAAACTTGAATTTTCTTGCTTTGAATCACCAGTTCATTTACCCAAGAACCCCGAGCCTAATAAATGAAAACCCGAAGCAAAACACGAGTCGTTCGCGTTCACTACCTACTCCGAGTCGACCCAGCAAAAATCTCGAGCAACACCCGAGAAGACTTCATCTTCCCCAAGCCCAATCCGACCCAGATACGAACGAAACACGTGCACGTGCATGCACCGTCGCCAGAGCTCCGACCATCGATCCCGACTCTAGAACATCGCCAATGACTTCGAGAAGCTATACGATCGTCCAGATCCACAGGAACGTCACCCAAACAAAATCGAGCCTCTTGTGTAAAAATCTGGAACAAACATCGATCAGAAACTACCCATCCTCGTCGCCTTCGACCTTGGAATCACCCATCGTCCTTTCCAAAGCTACCTTAAGCTCCGATGAACCCATCACCATCCTCGCGATCAACCCCGATACCTCCTAGTCGTCGAGGTTACCTCGGAAACCAACATCACAAAAACAACAGTCAAAACCCTATTTGCCGACCTCAGAACACCAAGACCTCTAATAAATCACCACACCAATTTCCCCGAGTCCGTTAACATCCCGACCGTCTCCAGTCCAAATTTCACCGTACAACTCGTCGCCGATCGAGGGTAATCGTCGAAATTCTCAAAATGAAACAATCCCAGATTTCGCCGCAAGTACAATTTTAAAAATCACGAAATCTATATTAAAATTCACGATTTATAATTACAAACCCGATTGTGGATTCCAAGCATGAAATCAAGATGTTTGACTTTGCTCTAAATTTCAAAGTTTTACTGTAACCTTTGCTTTAGAGATAAATGATCAATCATTTAAATTCGAAATCATTTTATAAGTGATGTTACCTTATTTTAAACATTTACCCCTCAGAAATCAAAATTTAAATTGATTTCTAATGGAAGATAGGAAATTTGTTTGAAGTTTTAAGGCTCTGATTATAACAGAGACAAGATATAAACACAGTCCTATACATCCTTATATATATGTATATATATATACAGGCAGCTTCAATCACACTTTCAGAAAGGATTATTCATACATACTTACTTCATCATATCCATACAAATTTCTCACATGCACCAGATTCAAACTAATTTTTTTTATAAGTTTACTCACAATTTCTAGAAGAATAGAAAAGTTTAACAATTTACAAACTTAAAAGCATCCATGCTTATCATATGTTCACCTACTCTACAGAGGTCCAACACATACATCAATTAGATAAGAACTCTTAGCTTTTTAAAGTTTTTGTTTACTCACCTTAAATTATGCAAACAGAGATCCTGAACCTGCCTTGAAAGCTGAAGGTGATGATGCTCTGATTGCCTTTTAAACTGGAAGATACTAGATGATTTGAGACAGTTTGATTTCAGTTGAGTCTTTTTTTTTCTTCTTTACTTCTAATGACAGATTTATACTCTTCTTTATTTAAAATGGGAATGTTGCTTTTTCTTTTACAGGTATTAGTTCGAATGAATGGAAGAATGAGGCAAATGTAGAGGCATGTATAGAGAAGTAAGCTGCCTTCCACAGCAAGCTTCTGTTTGTTTTTATTTTTACATCTTTATTTTATTTCTTTTGACCAGAGATTTTTTTTTCCAGTTTGCTTTGACAAAGATGTTTTCGACCTGACATGATCTTATATTTTATAACTTGAAATGATGTATTGTATGCTTTAGTTGAACTGTGCAATAAATGCTTGTCCCCCTTGTATGTTTACATGTACATTCCTTGATGTAGATACATATATCTTTATGTATACATTCATGCTATTTCATTTCCTGATAGTGTGCAATTACACGTATGCCTCTCTCAATATTAATAATGTTTATACTTATTTACATCAGTATCCATATTTTCCATGTATACTATTATATGTATATACTTATGTATATATAGTTATGCATATAATTTTTTTTTCCCTTACTGTACTTGCATTCATATTCACACGCATTTCTTTACATTATATATATTTATTCATATTCACACGCATTTCTTTACATTATATATATTTATTCATATTCACACAACTTCCCTGTATTTTATTTTTATTTTAAGCTTAACTAGTAAACACTTTATTTATATTCATATACTTTTATACTTATATCCAATTGATAAAAATTGATTTTAATTTAAGTATTATTATCTAGATTACATCCATATATATATCGATCAGAGTTAAATAGAAAAGCTTTAGTTTAATTTAAGGTGTATAAGCTAGATTTTATCTTGAATATTTTTAAAAGACTTTATTTCATATTCCAAATCATTGTTCTTCCAAAATACATATTTATTTGTTTTCCAAATAAAAGTTTTTACATTAATTTATCAGATTAATGCTTATTAAAATGATATTGCCAAATTCCCGGGTCGTCACATTCCTTCCCCCTTTGAATCTTTTCGTCCTCGAAAAGGAACGAAGCCAGAATGATTAAAAAGCTTAAAATTAGGTAAATATTCTTTGATATTTTTTTTAAAACACTTTTAACATCTATATAATATTATTTCAAAGCAGTTTTTATAAAAATACTTTTATAACTTGATGTTTCGACAAGTCCATCCTCGTTCTTATAGAGATTCGGTCATACGTTGATCAGGCGTACGATTGAAAATCTATAAGTGCTTGGCAGACCCGTTTCCAACATCCAGTGAAAATATTTTGAAAAATAATTTTATTGAAAATATAGAAACAGTTTTTGAAAATAGAGGAAATATCTTTGGTGAGAATGCTCTGGAAATCATCACACCCATCCATGGTCACAGTTACATCCTGGGTTACGTTGCCGTCGCATCAAAAGTCCATGTAACTGATTACACCACAGAACCCACGATAGATCGTAGTTACATTCCAGGGTTACGTTGTCATCATAGCAAAAGTCCATGTAATTGTTGGCTCTCAGTAGCACACACGATTTCGCTGTCAAAATGAAACTTCTCCACTCTAACATAGGTCGCAGTCTACCGATGTAAAATCAAACGGAGACTGTTGGCTCTCAGCGGCACACACGACTTTCGCTATGTTACCATAGTGTCGCAGTCTACCGATATAAAATCAAACGTAGACTGTTGGCTCTCAGCGGCTCACGCGACTTTTGCTATGGTCTGCAGTAGATCGCAGTGACATCGAGTTACACTGTCGTCACAGCATAACCCAAATGCCTCTGTGGGCACCAGCCCCTCGACTTTCACTACACAAATAATCCTCAGGAACTAGTTTTGTCCGGACTCCTCACAGGATCAACTTTAGAACCTCCCCCTTAGAGGCTCAAGGCAGTGCCACCCTGTGGCACTCTTGAGAAGTTCATTTCAAGGGAGCGCCTTTTTTCCCAGAGCAAATCTCAAAACACTTTATACTATACCTATAGTATTTCTCAAATCATACACCTAGTATGAATCTCATATAAATTCCTTTACACAAAATCGATTCTCAAAATCGATAATTCTCATATTAGGCTTTTCCAAATTCCAATATTGACTTTTCCCAAAATCAAAAGCCTTTCCAAAATTCAAAGGTTCCAAAAACCTTTCCTCAAAACCATTTTCAAAAAAGCCTTTTTATATATACATATATATAAAAGTTTTGAAAAATCTTTGAATCAATTTGTACTTGTATAAATTCACTTTTATACTTCAAATACTTTCAAAAATCATTTTCTCCTAGCAATAGATTCAACAAGGGAAGTTTTCCATATATAACAAAGATATATAACTTTGTTTAGCCCAAATCAATATTCAAATTTTGATTACTCTTTTGTAAAGTTATTAACCACATTTCTTCCTTCCATAAAGTAAATTTTAATCAGAGAAATATTCAGTTCCCACTTTACTTCATCATATATTTCACAAAATATACTTTCAATTTCAGAAATCATTTACAGTTCTTATCCACAAATTTCAATGTCAATTTTATTCAAACCCGTACGATGTCCATATATCATTCGTACGCAATATCAATCTGATCGCTCACTCGATCACACAATTTCACTTCCGAACTAGTATTGTCCACCCAACTTCCTAGTGCGGACTCAGATCCGGTTTCTTGATCAGAAACCGTTATTCTCCTTGCATAGTCACAACTATGATAGAGAATATCCAGAACCAATCAAAAATCCATATCCAGGTTCGCCGTCGAAAATCGAGTGAAAAAACCCAACTCGGATCGATAATACTATCTCGAAATTCTGTGCTCGAATCTGGATCAAATCACTATGCGAATAGAATAATATACGTACATCCTTACGTATTTATCTTCATTGATTATTAGTTAAATCAATTCCCTTTCTATTGATCCTCACTTTGATCCTATTCACTTATCCACATTTACCTTAATCTCCATTTGGATTATCACTTCAATTCTTATCTCAGTGGGTATTTAATCAAAAACAGTTCGAACTCCGGCCATTTTATACTTAGAAAATAGCTTGAAAATTTTTAAAAATAGTTGAGTAGTTGAAAAATAATCATTAGTTTGTAAAATAGCTGTAAACAGTTAAGTAATTGTAAGATAGTTGAAAAATAGTAATTATTTATAAAATAGTTGAAAAACAGTAATCAGTTTATAAATCAGTTGCAAGATTGTTAAATAGTTTCAAAAGTAGTTGCTAAATAAATATAAGATAGTCTTGGAATTTAAAAGAAAAGTTGCATAGTAAATAGTTAGGAAAATAGATTTAAAATAGGGTATATCAAAATAATTTATTAAAAATAGTCTAGAGCCAAACTGTTCAACTTCCCAACCTCCATTTCCAATCAATTTCCAATTTCCAATTAACTTCCTATCTCATTCCACTTTAAACCATCTCGAATTAAACAAATTCGAGTTATTACTTCAAATGTTGATTTAATCCCATAAATCAAATTTACCTTTACTTTTAATTTAACTGTGACGACCGCCCATAACCCCTGCACCGAATCTAGAGATAGTGCACTGTAAAGTGTGCCAGGCAGCCATGGACGATTGCCAGGGTAAATTAAAAACAACAGAATCTATCGTAATACTCACAGCGCATGGACGAAATACAATAGAATATATATATAGTGAAGCTTCACAGAATAGAATCTCATCAATAAAACTTCATAATAGTTGGATACAAACATCTGAATAGTCAATACATCAAGCCTCACTACATATCACTTAGAGAATATACAAACAGCGGAACCCCCAGTACATATAGTAAGAAGATAATATGCAACACTCCAGCTCGTCTTCGATATCAGCATCGTGGAAAGCAAGAACAGCACCTGTCACCTGCTACCTAGTCTGCCCGTCCCAAAATGGACGAACAGCCCAAGGCAATAAGAGTTAAAACATAAAGCCTTGAGTCAGACAACAGTCTTAGTGAGCAGTAAATTAACTAACAACATACCAAAAGAGCATAAAGGAAAAGGAATAGGAATACAACCCTCCCACTCCACCTCTTTCTACAGTGATAGCCCCCAGACACACACTAAGTAGAAGCAAACATAGCAAAGCATACAATTTAAGGTAAAGCAATTATCACTCGAGTCAAGGGCGATGTTTTCCAAGTACAAACCCCCAAGGCCTAAACCAAGATCAGATAAGCACCCAGAAAACACTGCTCTTGAGACCGAATGACGATACAACCAAACATCCATGACTCTGGCTATCACTATTATCATTGCCTCGATATCATCGTTAATTGAATGACCGGCACATTCTTTCAGCCGTCCGTCAAGGGCTAATGGAAACCCCGGTTCTAGACATAACTCTGCACGTCATCGTGACTCGTGCCTAGGACTATCGAATCTGCCCAGAGTACTTGACTATCAATCATTAGCCTTCAGGGACTATCGAATCTGCCCAACGTACTCTTGCTTTGAGCATGCTAGAACCTTCAACAACGATGAGATCTCAGCCTTCTAGTCATCCTCCTCGACGACTATTTCCATACTAGCTCAAGCGCCTCTCGAGCAAACCATTATCCTCAACTCGAACCATTTCACCGAGTTATCAACATGCTTGGAATGATCCCGTCTGGATTAGACCAAGGCTATCTCATATCATACTTTGCCTCATCATCATCATAGCAAAGTCTCATCTCAACATCATCATCATCAAATCTATCCATATGAGCTTCATCATCCGCTACATATGCCACGTGCAGCTTTTCCAATTCAAGAGCCTTTCCCTTAGCTTTTGAATCATCTTCGACCATCTTGTCTAAATCAAATCATCAATCATCTAATTCATAGCAATCAATCAAGTCAAACATTAATCCAAGTAAACAAGCATTCAAATATGATCTAATGAACAATATTAACAATAATGGCAATTTCGTAAATAAAGAGTTGAAAGTCTAACAAGCATGAAAACATGAGCAATATCTCTATAATCTTGATGAATGAACTTGCATAGGTTAACATGTAGAAAAATGGTTTTCAAATCTTCATGAACAATGGATCTATATGGATCTACACATAAGATTAGGAAAATGCATGGAAATCACTACTTTAACACCAAATCAAGCCAACGATCCGATATACTCCTTTGGATCCGTGTGAGAGATAATCACCACTCACCCAATCACCTAAACAACCCAAAAGCAACACACTTCAGATCTGGACAGCGAAGGATCTAGCTCGATCTATCACGAATCCGCTTTAAACGATGAAATCTCTCTTCGATGGATGAAGATCTTCAAATCTAAGCTCTTGAATCTTCAATTTGATCTTCAACTTGGATGGATGGAATCACTAGATAAGAGTGGAGAAAAGAAGTGAAGAAGTGTAGAAGTCGAGCTCTCAAAATGGCAGCACTTCGTCGCTTCGAAATCCGGATCTCAAAAAGTGAGAAAGGGACGAGTATTTATAGCTGAAATTCTCCCTAAGTCGTCACTCGGAATTAGGTCGTACATGACCTATAGAGCCACGACCTATGACTTAGAAAAAATACCATGACCTAACAGCTTTGCCGACCTATAAACCCACCTGTCTACGACTTACGACTTAGCAGCTAACTCCTAAGTCGCTCACGACTTAACACATAGTATATGCGCGCCTTCCCACGACCTACGACTCAACTGAGATGCAACTTATCAACAGCTCCGACCTATCGTCCTAACTCAACACAGACTTACGACTTAACTCCTTAAGTCATCTACGACCTAACTACTCTAACTCGCTAACCAATAGGTCGCTCATCACTAGGTCGTTAACTACTAGGTCGTCACCGACTTAAGTCTTCCCTTCTTTAAATCGTCAAATGCTTAAGTCATCTAATCTATAAGTCGGTCAACTTCTTAGGTCGTCTACCTCTTAGGTCGGTCACTACCTTAAGTCGGTCACTCGACCTAAGCCACCCCACACGTCCTAACTTCCACACGACCTATTCCAATCCCTAGGTCGCCTACGACATAACTTCCTACACGACCTAAGCTTCATACGACCTAACTCTTAAGTCGCTCCACTGCTACCCCAGCTTCCTTAGGTCGTCGCCGACCTACCCCTTAGGTCGTTATCTCCCCTAAGTCGGTCATACCTTAAGTCATCTAAATTCTTAAGTCGGTCAAATGCTGTAGGTTCTTCCAATCCCTTAGGTCGTTCACTCGACCTAGCCTACCACGACTCAACTCCTAAACGACTTAAGCTAAAACATGGCTTAACTTCTAGACAACTTAACAATACTAACAATCTAATAACGACCATTTTACGATGTTTTGATCCGTAAAAATACGGGTCGTTACATTCTCTCTCCCTTAGGAATTTCGCCCCCGAAATTCCAGAAAAATAAAGAAATCAAAGACTATTCTGCACGCCTACCATCCATAGCAATCAACAAACCATGCATCCAATTCTAGCTTAGCATACAGAATTCTAACACTAGAACAAGTTACAATGTCGTTAGATGACATGACACCTTAGGGCCATACCTTGAAGAGTTCAGGATGAGCTGCTTTCATCCTCTCTTCCACCTCCCACGTACAGTCGTTATCATCATCACTCCATTGTACCTTGAGCAACTTAACTACCTTCCTCCTAAGCTGTTTCGTGTCGGTTTCCACAACACGAAGCGGCTTACGAGGTCTCTTATCGACTGGATCAACTTCAAAGTCTTCACAGCTATCAGCAGAAACCACAGTATTCGAGTCGTGCACATACTTCCGTAGATACGATACATGAAAAACATTGTGCACACTCGACATCTTCTCTGGTAACTCCAATCTGTAAGCGAGCTTTCCAATTCGCTCGATGATCGGGAATGGTCCAACAAATCTCGGAGTCAATTTTCCTTTCTTCCCGAATCGAATAACATTCTTCAGTGGAGAAATCTTCACAAAAACCATATCACCTACGTCGAATTCTAAATCCTTACGACGCTTATCGGCATAACTTTTCTGACGGTCTTGGGCTGCCTTCATTCGTCGCCGAATGATCTCTATACAATCCGAAGTCTGTCGAATCATCTCTGGCCCAAGTATCAACTTTTCTCCGGTCTCTAACCAACATGTCGGAGAGTTACACGGTCTTCCATACAATGCCTCATACGGTGCCATACCAATGCTTGACTGGTAACTGTTGTTATATGAAAATTCCACCAAATGAAGGTGATCTTCCCATGATCCTCCGAAATCCAAAACACAAGCTCTGAGGAGATCTTCCAAAACTCGGTTGACTCTCTCGGTCTGACCATCTGTTTGGGGTGATAAGCTGTACTCAAACACAACTCGGTTCCCAAAACTTCCTGAAAGCTCTTCCAAAATCCACTAGCGAACAATGGGTCTCGATCGCTCACTATACTCTTCGGAATACCATGGAATCGAACTATCCACTTGACATACAACTCAGCCAACTTTGATGCAGTCCTAGTCGATCGAACATGAATGAATCTTGCACTCTTAGTCAGACGATCTACGATGACCCAAATCCCTTCATTTCCCGTTCTGGTTCTAGGTAATCCATCAATAAAATCCATCGATACTTGCTCCCACTTTCATGTAGGAACTTCTAATGGCTGAAGCAATCCACTTGGCTTCTTCTGTTCGGCTTTTACCAACTGGCAGTTCATGCATTTGGAAATAAAATTTCCAACATCCTTCTTCATACCTTCCCAGTAATAGGTTCTCTTCATATCCTGATACATCTTGTTTCCTCCTAGATGAATTGTCAGCTTCGAGTGATGACTTTCCTTCAAAACTTCATCTCTCAATCCATCTATATCGGGAACAACTAGTCGTCCTTGCTTCCGAAGCCAACCCTCTTGATCGACCTCGAATCCTTTATCCTTCTCTGGGTCCAATCCAGATTCCAAATCACGGATAATCTTGACAAGCTTATCGTCTCGCTTTTGGCCCTCGCCACTCCTTTCCACAAGAGTCGGTCTTATCGATAAGTTTGCCAACATCTCAGGTTCCAATTCACATCTGGGCCTGAAGTCAAATCCAGCTAAATACTCGAGATTCTTCCATTCTGAAAACATGGCTCCCAATCCTGCATGTCTTCGACTTAACGCATCTGCCACTGCGTTACCTTTTCCCGGAGTATAAGCTATACAAAAATCATATGATGCCAAAAACTCTAGCCAACGTTGCTACCGAAGATTCAAATCCTTTTGGGAGAAAAGATACTTCAACGACTTATGATCTGTAAACAACTCGAATCGAACTCCCAATAGATAATGTCTCCACATCTTCAGAGCAAAAACAATCGCCGCTAACTCCAAATCATGAGTCAGGTAATTCCTTTCATGCGACTTCAGTTGTCGACTTGCATACGCAACAACTTTATCCCTCTGCATCAGCACTGCTCCAAGTCCAGTACCACATGCGTCGGTGTAAACCACCATCTCATCATTCCCACTTGGAATAGTCAAAACATGAGCACTTGTCAATTGCTCTTTCAGGATTCTGAAAGCTTGTTCACACTTATCTTCCCATCTGAACACTTGGTTCTTTTTCGTCAATCCTGTCAACGGTGCAGCTACCTTGGAGAAGTCTTTGATAAACCGTCGATAATATCCTGCTAATCCAAGAAAACTTCTCACATCAGATGCATTCTTAGGTCTAACCCAATCCTGGATTGCTGCCACCTTAGCGGGATCAACCGCTATTCCATTTCCAGAGATAATATGGCCTAAGAACCTCACTTCACTCTTCCAGAAATGACACTTCAAAAACTTAGCCTTCAGCTGATGTTTCCGCAAGATTTCCAAAACAATATGCAAGTGCGTCTTGTGCTCTTCTTCAGTTCTGGAATAAATCAGAATATCATCCACGAACACTAGTACGAACTTGTTCAACTGATCTCTGAACACTCTATTCATAAGATCCACAAAATATGCTAGCGCATTAGTCAATCCAAACGGCATTACCAGCCACTCAAAGAAATCAGATGGTGTCCTAAAAGCAGTCTTTGGCACACTATCCTTTGCCACTCTCAACTGGTGAAATCCCGTTGCCAAATCCATCTGAGAAAACACCTTCGCTTCGTGAAGCTGATCAAACAAGTCATCTATTCTCGGCAATGGATACTTGTTCTTCTTAGTCACCTTATTCAGCTCACGATAATCCACACACAATCTCAGCGATCCATCCGCTTTGGTAACAAACACAATTGGTGCACCACATTCGGACACACTACGCCGAATGAATCCTTTCTGTAAAAGATCATCAACTTGCACCCTCAACTCTTGCTGTTCCCTAGGCGCCATCCGCCTAAGAGGCATCACAACAGGTCTGGCTCCTTCAACTAGATCTATACGAAACTCGATCTCTCTATGCGGCAGTAACCCTTTGACTTCGTCAAAGACATCCTCAAATCCATTAGCGATTGGTACAGATGACAGTCCATCCCGTGGAACAACCAGCGAATACATGA
The DNA here is from genome assembly GCA_030737815.1 of Allium fistulosum. Classification (NCBI taxonomy): domain Eukaryota; kingdom Viridiplantae; phylum Streptophyta; class Magnoliopsida; order Asparagales; family Amaryllidaceae; genus Allium; species Allium fistulosum. The sequence goes on from CM060905.1 coordinate 946,698,610, forward strand.
AGCTCATGAAGACGCCTTCTTCATGCTTACATCGTATCACAATCCTTCGCCCCTCCACATTCTCGACTGTCACCTCCAACCTCTCACAATCAACCTTTGCCGCATACTTCCTAAGCCAGTCCATACCCAAAATAATTCCGAACCCTGCAAAGTTCAGAACAAAGAAATCACAAACAAAAGAGCAATCATGACTCGATACAATCAGACCACGGCATAACATACACAAACAAGACGAACCCCCAACTGGATTAGTCACAACCAATGGCCTATCAACAATATCCGGTTCTAAACCCAATCGGCCTACAAGTTCATTACAAACAAACGAATGTGACGCCCCAGTATCAAACAGAACTCTAACTGGAACACCACATAGGAAAAGAGTACCTTGAACCACCACACTCTTTCCTTTCTCTTCAGCGGTAGGAGCTTTCGAAGACGATGGAACAGCTCCCAAAGCATAAGCTTGCACAATCTGTTTGTCCTTCCTCGGTTCTGGACAATTCTTCCTGATATGCCCCGGCTTGTCACAGTTGTGACACTTCATCGGGACCTTTGGATTCTTACAATCCTTAGAGAAATGGCCCCTCTGCTGACAATTGTAGCAAGTCACTTCGCCCTTCGGCTTCTTCTGGCCATCCTTACCCTTCTGCTGCTGCTGCTTCTCTTCTTATTTCCACCCTGCTGTGGTTTAGACTCTCCCCTGGTCACAGCAACAACAGATCCTTCCTTAGGAAACAGACTCTCATGCTTGATAGCTTTCTCCACAAGCTTCTCAAATGAATCATCCAAATGATCCACCAACTGTCTCCCAAGATAACTGTCCAAGCCTGTCACAAACTTCTCATTCTTCTGATATGCAGATTCAATATACGATCGGGCATACTTGGACAAAGCTTCAAACTCAGAAACATACTCAAGAACTGGTCTTCCATTTTGCTTGAGCTCCACAAACTTCTTGAACATAATAGACTTCTGAGCTGTAGAAATGAACTTAGCTTCAAATCTGACTTGGAATTGCTCCCAAGTAATCTCTTCCTCCGGAGTATCAATAGTGATAGAGTTCCACCAATCAGAAGCTCTCCCTTGAAGCTGTCTTGATGCTAACTTCCTCTTAGTTGCATCCTCAATTCCCAAATCACCAAAGATTCTTCTACAAGCATCTATCCACCTCTGGACTTCAATGGTTGATTCTGTCCCCAAGAAAACATTTCCTCCAAGAGCAGTATAGTCCTTACACAGCTTAGCAAAATCCACCGGTTTTGGAGTTTGAACTTGAACTCCAACATCAACTGATGGCCCCGGAGCTGGTATCCTTCTCATGATCGAAGTCATCATAGCTTCGAACATAGCAGCATAATCAGCAGCCCCCTCAATAGCACGGCCTTCCCTAGCAGCTGGTCTCCCTCTTCGACTCATTCTCAATATCTATAAAAAGGAATGATTAGCACACCTAGAGAAACAACTGCATAAAGGACTTAAACTCTACTAAGCTACTATATTATATATAGTAATCATCCATCAAAATACAATTACGTCGCTCATACGTAGTTATGTCAGCGAACGTTGGTTAAAATCGATTAACTAAAGCTCTGATACCAAATGTGACGACCGCCCATGACCCCTGCACCGAATCTAGAGATAGTGCGCTGTAAAGTGTGCCAGGCAGCCATGGACGATTGCCAGGGTAAATTAAAAACAACAGAATCTATCGTAATACTCACAGCGCATGGACGAAATACAATAGAATATATATATAGTGAAGCTTCACAGAATAGAATCTCATCAATAAAACTTCATAATAGTTGGATACAAACATCTGAATAGTCAATACATCAAGCCTCACTACATATCACTCAGAGAATATACAAACAGCGGAACACCCAGTACATATAGTAAGAAGATAATATGCAACCCTCCAGCTCGTCTTCGATATCAGCATCGTGGAAAGCAAGAACAGCACCTGTCACCTGCTACCTAGTCTACCCGTCCCAAAATGGACGAACAGCCCAAGGCAATAAGAGTTAAAACATAAAGCCTTGAGTCAGACAACAGTCTAAATGAGCAGTAAATTAACTAACAACATACCAAAAGAGCATAAAGGAAAAGGAATAGGAATACAACCCTTCCACTCCACCTCTTTCTACAGTGATAGCCCCTAAACACACACTAAGTAGAAGCAAACATAGCAAAGCATACAATTTAAGGTAAAGCAATTATCACTCGAGTCAAGGGCGATGTTTTCCAAGTACAAAGCCCCAAGACCTAAACCAAGATCAGATAAGCACCCAGAAAACACTGCCCTTGAGACCGAATGACGATACAACCAAACATCCATGACTCTGGCTATCACTGTTATCATTGCCTCGATATCATCATTAATTGAATGACCGGCACATTCTTTCAGCCGTCCGTCAAGGGCTAATGGAAACCCCGGTTCTAGACATAACTCTGCACGTCATCGTGACCCGTGCCTAGGACTATCGAATCTGCCCAGAGTACTTGACTATCAATCATTAGCCTTCAGGGACTATCGAATCTGCCCAACGTACTCTTGCTTTGAGCATGCTAGAACCTTCAACAACGATGAGATCTCGGCCTTTTAGTCATCCTCCTCGACGACTATTTCCATACTAGCTCAAGCGCCTCTCGAGCAAACCATTATCCTCAACTCGAACCATTTCACCGAGTTATCAACATGCTTGGAATGATCCCGTCTGGATTAGACCAAGGCTATCTCATATCATACTTCGCCTCATCATCATCATAGCAAAGTCTCATCTCAACATCATCATCAAATCTATCCATATGAGCTACATCATCCGCTACATATGCCACGTGCAGCTTTTTCAATTCAAGAGCCTTTCCCTTAGCTTTTGAATCATCTTCGACCATCTTGTCTAAATCATCAATCATCTAATTCATAGCAATCAATCAAGTCAAACATTAATTCAAGTAAACAAGCATTCAAATATGATCTAATGAACAATATTAACAATAATGGCAGTTTCGTAAATAAAGAGTTGAAAGTCTAACAAGCATGAAAACATGAGCAATATCTCTATAATCTTGATGAATGAACTTGCATAGGTTAACATGTAGAAAAATGGTTCTCAAATCATCATGAATAATGGATCTATATGGATCTACACATAAGATTAGGAAAATGCATGGAAATCACTACTTTAACACCAAATCAAGCCAACGATCCGATATACTCCTTTGGATCCGTGTGAGAGATAATCACCACTCACCCAATCACCTAAACAACCCAAAAGCAACACACTTCAGATCTGGACAGCGAAGGATCTAACTCGATCTATCACGAATCCGCTTCAAACGATGAAATCTCTCTTCGATGGATGAAGATCTTCAAATCTAAGCTCTTGAATCTTCAATTTGATCTTCAATTTGATCTTCAACTTGGATGGATGGAAGCACAAGATTAGAGTGGAGAAAAGAAGTGAAGAAGTGTAGAAGTCGAGCTCTCAAAATGGCAGCACTTCGTCGCTTCGAAATCCGGATCTCAAAAAGTGAGAAAGGAACGAGTATTTATAGCTGAAATTCTCCCTAAGTCGTCACTCGGAATTAGGTCGTACACGACCTATAGAGCCACGACCTACGACTTAGAAAAAATACCACGACCTAACAGCTTTGCCAACCTATAAACCCACCTGTCTACGACTTACGACTTAGCAGCTAACTCCTAAGTCGCTCACGACTTAACACATAGCATATGCGCGCCTTCTCACAACCTACGACTCAACTGAGACGCAACCTATCAACAGCTCCGACCTATCGTCCTAACTCAACACAGACTTACGACTTAACTCCTTAAGTCATCTACGACCTAACTACTCTAACTCGCTAACCACTAGGTCGCTCATCACTAGGTCGTTAACTACTAGGTCGTCACCGACTTAAGTCTTCCCTTCTTTAAGTCGTCAAATGCTTAAGTCGTCTAATCTATAAGTCGGTCAACTTCTTAGGTCGTCTACCTCTTAGGTCGGTCACTACCTTAAGTCGGTCACTCGACCTAAGCCACCCCACACGTCCTAACTTCCACACGACCTATTCCAATCCCTAGGTCGCCTACGACATAACTTCCTACACGACCTAAGCTTCATACGACCTAACTCTTAAGTCGCTCCACTGCTACCCCAGCTTCCTTAGGTCGTCGCCGACCTACCCCTTAGGTCGTTATCTCCCCTAAGTCGGTCATTACCTTAAGTCATCTAAATTCTTAAGTCGATCAAATGCTGTAGGTTCTTCCAATCCCTTAGGTCGTTCACTCGACCTAGCCTACCACGACTCAACTCCTAAACGACTTAAGCTACAACATGGCTTAACTTCTAGACAACTTAACAATACTAACAATCTAATAACGACCATTTTACGATGTTTTGATCTGTAAAAATACGGGTCGTTACATTAACAACCTAACCATTTAATTCTGAGTTCACATTTCAAAATTCCATTTTAATTTACCTTTACTGAACTTATTTTCAAGTTCAAATAAGAGTTCAAAATAATTGTATCTTAAAAATTCATTTTATTGCCCAAATTTTATCTTTCGGATTTGAAACCAATTCTTAAACAATTTTAATTTACAAGTTCAATTATTAACATTTCAGTTCAATGTGATTCATATCTTTAATTTCAAATTAAAAGTTTGATTTTCCCTTTTTTTTCAATATTGGGTACATTACCAAACTTCATTATTCATTTATTTAAACAAGTCCAATTCGCAATTAAAGGATTTTAATAATAATAGGATGATATCATCCAATTTATTTTAAAACATTCATCCCTTTCAAATTTACAGATCTCAAACCCATTTTGAGATCACACAAACTCCCAACTAAATTAACCATTTAACTTTCCAAGTTAAATCCCAATTTCATATTGAAAAAATTTCCAAATCAGGCTGTTCATTCAAACTTATTTAACTTCCTCTAAGTTAAATTCAATTTGCTTAATCCAGTCAAATTTTACCCAATCTAAATTTCCATTTCAAATTTTATACTTCAGATTAATAATCTTCCCACTTATAAGTTCAAAAACTTATCACCTTGGGTTTCACATACCATTCCAAATTTAAAACTCAACATTTAGAGCTTTATTTCAAACCATCTTTGATATTATGCATATCCACAAACATACATATTAATTCCTTTACACACCAAGTTATACTTCAAATTTTAAACCGCCCTGATTTCAATTCAAAACAAATTTCTTTACATTTTCAAACAGCACTTGTTTGAAATAGGACTCTTTTATTTAAATACAGTAAATTAGTTCTTTGTCTCTTTGAAACTATTTTCATGTTCTGGACCCAGGTTTACAGCTCCACAATTTTAGAACCCTCCTTATTCCACAAGTTATACTCAACTAAGTTTACTTAATTATTTACAACATTTCATTATTAAACACATCAACCATTTATGATAATAACCAAGATTATCATATCTGGAAACCAATTCATTATTATCCTTATTCTGATAACATTTCTACAAATTCAAGATTTTAATTCTAGTTTGGATCCATTTCAAACTTATCTTCATTTAATTTCAATTTGGTTGTATTTCTATTACCACTTAATTTAATTTCAATATTTTAACAACCAATTAACTTAAATCTTTATATAAGAAAATAACAAGTACGCTCTCATATATATATATATATACACACACAACTTATTCCAGGGTACTATTGACCCTATCTTTAGATGAGTAGACCCACCAGAGCCAAGGTTTTCGCTTAACCATCGCTCTGATACCAAATGTAACAACCCAGAAATTTCGAACTCGAAAATTCCAGATAGTTAGGAGAAAAAGAAGAAAGAGATAGAAGAAGAAGAAAACAGAAACACCAAAACACAGAAACCTCACATTCGCAGCGGATCAAAATATAATATCACATAAATAACAGTTTTACAAAAAGAACTGTATCATTACACTTATACATTTATATATCAGAGTTACACTATTACACAACACAGGTCAATTTGGAAACAGGTCTCAGATAATCAACAATAATATACACAACGGATATCACTCCATATGTTCCTACCATCCAGCTTGCCTCCTGAGCTCCAGGACGTCCTTACCTGAAAATTTGTAATACTCGATCTGACCTTAGCATTACATCAAAGTAACACCCGGGTCAGGCTGGAAACCAGCGTGAGTAAACCCATCAAACATGAAATGCAAAAGTATACACTCATATCAACCCATGGTACTTATATCAATTTACAACTTCACAAGTTGTTATAGACATTACTTATTTCATAAAGCAATTTCTAAGTGCCAGAACTTGGATAAAATAAACTAATTCGCTTAAATCATTTCATTCCAGACTATTTGATTCCACGTATCAATTCATAACGAATCGAAGTGGTTTCGGGTATTTCCTAATACCCGACTCCGGTCTCTTCGGATTCAATACCATCTTAAACCAAGTTTATTCAAGTGAATACGATTCAACAAAATGTCACTTTTTACATAACAATCCATTACTGATAGATAACCACATTATCACTGTTCAACACAAACGTATCATATAAAGAAATATTTCGTATTCAAAAGCAAGGATTAATTAGAAACGCCATCTCTAATAAATTAAATTAATTACATCCCTTACTAAAAACCCTGCTTACTTAACCATTAATTAATTTCAAACCAATCAATTAATCATCCATTAATTATTCATCTTAATTAATCATCCTTGATTAATTACTCTTTAATTACATTAAGTAATTAACCTTTAATTAATTACACAAATTAATTATCCTTAACCATTTACAGTAATTAACCTTTAATTACTCTTATTAATTAATTAATAATTAGTTTCATTAATTAATGATCCTTAACTAATTTCTTCCATTTATTAATTAACTATAATGAATTAACCTCTAATTACATTCATTAAGAAATTATCCTTTTATTAGTCACATTCATTAACTTTCCATTTATTTACTTTATTAATTAATTATCCTTTAAATTAATTTACATTAAGTGATTAACTTTTAATTAATTTAGCTAATTAATTATTCCTAATTAATCACAACCTTAATTAATTAAAGATAACTTCTTTATCTTCATTAATTTCCTAATTACATCATTAGGCTTTATTTGAAATATTTAGGAACAAATTTATAATTACCTTTAAGAACAACAACCTCCAACATTTTTAGATCTTTGAAAACATATTCAAATTAAAACAAATTTTAAACTTGACTAACCTTCTTTGGAAATTTAATTTATACCTTTAACTTTGAAAACTGGTTTGTTTTGCTTTTAAAATTTATACCCTTTCTTCAAGCTGGAAAACTTGAATTTTCTTGCTTTGAATCACCAGTTCATTTACCCAAGAACCCCGAGCCTAATAAATGAAAACCCGAAGCAAAACACGAGTCGTTCGCGTTCACTACCTACTCCGAGTCGACCCAGCAAAAATCTCGAGCAACACCCGAGAAGACTTCATCTTCCCCAAGCCCAATCCGACCCAGATACGAACGAAACACGTGCACGTGCATGCACCGTCGCCAGATCTCCGACCATCGATCCCGACTCCAGAACATCGCCAATGACTTCGAGAAGCTATACAATTGTCCAGATCCACAGGAACGTCACCCAAACAAAATCGAGCCTCTTGTGTAAAAATCTGGAACAAACATCGATCAGAAACTACCCATCCCCGTCGCCTTCGACCTTGGAATCACCCACCATCCTTTTCGAAGCTACCTTAAGCTCCAATGAACCCATCACCATCCTCGCGATCAACCCCGATACCTCCTAGTCGTCGAGGTTACCTCGGAAACCAACATCACAAAAACAACAGTCAAAACCCTATTTGCCGACCTCAGACCACCAAGACCTTTAATAAATCACCACACCAATTTCCCTGAGTCTGTTAACATCCCGACCGTCTCCAGTCCAAATTTCACCGTACAACTCGTCGCCGATAGAGGGTAATCGTCGAAATTCCCAAAATGAAACAATCCCAGATTTCACCGCAAGTACAATTTTAAAAATCACGAAATCTATATTAAAATTCACGATTTATAATTACAAACCCGATTGTGGATTCCAAACATGAAATCAAGATGTTTGATTTCGCTCTAAACTTCAAAGTTTTACTGTAACCTTTGCTTTAGAGATAAATGATCAATCATTTAAATTCGAAATCATTTTATAAGTGATGTTACCTTATTTTAAACATTTACCCCTCAGAAATCAAAATTTAAATTGATTTCTAATGGAAGATAGGAAATTTGTTTGAAGTTTTGAGGCTCTGATTATAACAGAGACAAGATATAAACACAGTCCTATACATCCTTATATGTATATATATATATACAGGAAGCTTCAATCACACTTTCAGAAAGGATTATTCATACATACTTACTTCATCATATCCATATAAATTTGTCACATGCACTAGATTCAAACTAATTTTTTTTATAAGTTTACTCACAATTTCTGGGAGAATAGAAAAGTTTAACAATTTACAAACTTAAAAGCATCCATGCTTATCATATGTTCACCTACTCTACACAGGTCCAACACATACATCAATTAGATAAGAACTCTTAGCTTTTTAAAGTTTCTATTTACTCACCTTAAATTATGCAAACAGAGATCCTGAACCTGCCTTGAAAGCTGAAGGTGATGATGCTCTGATTGCCTTTTAAACTGGAAGATACTAGATGATTTGAGACAGTTTGATTTCAGTTGAGTCTTTTTTTTTCTTCTTTACTTCTAATGACAGATTTATACTCTGCTTTATTTAAAATGGGAATGTTGCCTTTTCTTTTACTAGTATTAGTTCGAATGAATGGAAGAATGAGGCAAATGTAGAGGCATGTATAGAGAAGTAAGCTGCCTTCCACAGCAAGCTTCTGTTTGTTTTTATTTTTACATCTTTATTTTATTTCTTTTGACCAGAGATTTTTTTTTCCAGTTTGCTTTGACAAAGATGTTTTCGACCTGACATGATCTTATATTTTATAACTTGAAATGATGTATTGTATGCTTGAGTTGAACTGTGCAATAAATGCTTGTCCCCCTTGTATGTTTACATGTACATTCCTTGATGTAGATACATATATCTTTATGTATACATTCATGCTATTTCATTTCCTGATAGTGTGCCATTACACGTATGCCTCTCTCAATATTAATAATGTTTATACTTATTTACATCAGTATTCATATTTTCCATGTATACTATTATATGTATATACTTATGTATATATAGTTATGCATATAAATTTTTTCCCTTACTGTACTTACATTCATATTCACACGCATTTCTTTACATTATATATATTTATTCATATTCACACAACTTCCCTGTATTTTATTTTTATTTTAAGCTTAACTAGTAAACATTTTATTTATATTCATATACTTTTATACTTATATCCAATTGATAAAAATTGATTTTAATTTAAGTATTATTATCTAGATTACATCCATATATATATATATCGATCAGAGTTAAATAGAAAAGCTTTAGTTTAATTTAAGGTGAATAAGCTAGATTTTATCGTGAATATTTTTAAAAGACTTTATTTCATATTCCAAATCATTGTTCTTCCAAAATACATATTTATTTGTTTTCCAAATAAAAGTTTTTACATTAATTTATCAGATTAATGCTTATTAAAATGATATTGCCAAATTCCCGGGTCGTCACAACTCTATAATTAAAGTTAATTAAGGATTAATTAACTGTTGTTAATTAATTATTATTAAGGATTGATTAACTGATAATTAAGGATTAATTAATTTGTTATTAAATTTTATTAATTGATAATTAAGCTTTATTAATTAATGATTAAAAGGTAATTAATCTATAATTAAAGATTAATTAATTTGTTTTAAAGGTAATTAAGGGATGAATTACCGATTGTAATTAAGGAAATGGATGTGATTAATTTAAGTTAATTAATTTGTAATTAATTAAAGATAATCACTTGATGATGAATTAAGTATGAATACTTAATAAGATTGATAAGCACTACAAGAAAAATGGTTTTTTGCAGCTTCATGTAACAGCATTTAATTCAAAAAGCTGCGATTGTTCAAATTTACTTTCATAATATAATTAAATATAAAAAAGAAAACGCTGCGTAACCACGTATGTTTTGGCGGGGAGATGACTCTTTTTGCGACCTCATTTTTATTCTTTTCGCTTCCAACCAAATAACCCTTCATCTCAAATCCGCTCCAACCCTTCATCTCAAATCCGCTCCATCTCTGCAAATCTCAAATCCGCTCAGCCTTGACATCGCTGCCTTGACATCGCTGGCTTGATTTTCGATTCTTTAGGTATGCCTTTTTCTGCTTTTACTTTTGGATTTTTTCGGTTGAACGCAAGTTCTTTGTCTAGATCTAAGTATAATCATAAATTTCATCTACTTAGACTTCGAAATTTTTTCAAGGCTCATCGAATTAGTCATTTTTGCTCCGGAACATTTGGTAAATATTGGCCTTCTTAGAAATATCGTCTTGAATATGGATTTACCTGCTGAATTGACCTTCAGCTACTAAATTTTTCACGCATGGTTCATTGATTTGGCCGCTAACTTGTGGAAACTATGGATATTACCCAGCTATTTGCAGATTGATTAATTAAGTTACAAATTGATCTATTGACGAAAAAAGAAAGAAAGATGAAAGACACTTGCTATTCTATTTACTTAGTTTGCATTGTAGACGAGAGATTTAAACATTTTTTGTTGTTTGTATCGCCTGGTGTATGTTCTTTAATTACATGTATAATTCTTCTTAAAGGTCCAAGCAAAACTTAGTTATATGCAAGTGTTATTTGATTATATGTTCATTATTCCACAAGCATGTCTTTTCAGTAGCTACTTATATCCCAGTTACAGCAAACTCAATCGAGAAAACCAGTTGCCTTATTTTTAAGCTAAATATGTATAATTCTTAAAGAATCGTAAACTTTTATTTTTAAGCTAGAACTTCCCCTCGAGGTATTTGATTATATGTTCTGTGTTGTAGTTTGAAGATGCATTAATATTTTGCATCATTCCTCCAATTTCCCTTCGAATCAGTCACGTGAAATGATATCCCCTAATCTAGGATTTAGTTTAGGGGTTTATATTAATTCGCTTATCATTGCTTCCTGATAAAAATAGGTAAGTTCACCTTACGTTTTATTGATGTATGAGAGAGTAGCAAAATGGTTAGGAAATTAGTAAATAGTGATGGCATTGTCAGTTCAGGTATCAACTTTAAGATATAAAATACACCTTTAGTTCACCAAAAAAATCATTGAGAAAGAAATGGTTCCTTAAGCATATGAAATTATATTTTACCTTCTACGAAGCAAGAAGGATTCTTGGGACCAGTTCCTAATTAAAGTCATCACCAAAAATAATTCTACGAATTTTAGCAAGGTGTGTTACATAAACATCACAATATGATACCAATTTTGATTAAAATTAATGAAGAATAACAATATTTTAGCAATACATACCAAGATATTCACTAACTCTGCTACTGATATATGATTGAAAATGGCGACCTTCCAAAATTTATAAATCATCCATGAAATAAACCAAGAGTAAACAAATCATTTATTTACTTACCAATTGATAGTGGTTAAGCCTACATGAATTGTTATACTCTTGTTCAGTTGTCTTCCATTCACTATACTTGAACATAATCAAATCACAGAAACTGTAAAGTTGATAGAAGCAGCATGAGGTTTTTGTATATGATTTATATTAAACATGATGGCACAATGCACAACAATGTAACATTACTGTGAGAGGAAGAAATAGACTGTAAACAAAACAAACGGACATACTTGGTTTTGAGATTATACTATTTTATGTTCACAGAATAAAATAAATATTTGCTGGTTTTGAGATTTAGACTATGATATGAAATGTTAGTTCTCATTAAAAAAAGAAAAAAGTTGTGTTTTGTGCACCTTATGTGTTGTTCGCTTGCTGTAGTTTTGTATTGTGCATCCGGTTTAGTTTTGTATTAGTATTTATTTGAAAAAATCTGCTATTGTTCACTTGTGTGTTTCTGTTCACTGTTCAATGTTTGTTCTCTACTGTTTCGGGCAGTTACAACCATTTACATTTTTGTTTCTTCGGTTTACATTTTGTGTCCATTGTAGTGGTGATGGTGGCACTATGCAGTGGAGTAAGAGGCTGGTTATTGGCTAGTGAGGTGTTGGTCGAATGATTTAGGGAGATGTTGACAGAGAGGTAGAAGTGGAACCGGAGGATGGTGAAATATGGCAATGGATTGTGAAAGGAGTTTTGGGGATTGGTTTGTGGACTGAATTTTTGATTGTTTTGGGTGGAAGTGGATGAAGTGTAGGGTCAGGGTGGGGTTTTAAATATGGTTGTGAACAAAAATGCAAATGCCAATAGGAGGGTGAATGAATGCATGTGAACAAAAATATAAATAGTCAATGCAATGAATTTTTTGTATATGATTATGACATTGTTGTATAAGTGGATAAAATTGTTGTTAATGGCGCAAGCTTAGTATAAGGAGAGGGGTAGTGCATAGACATTACTCCGGTGCTACAAAATAGCGCCGTTGTAATGGCAAATTTTTTGGAAACAGTTTGGACTTGACTTGTTGATTTTTTGTTTGACATTCTCTATCTTCCTTGTTGTTTGTCATTTTGTTTGCATTCAATTACGATTATAGTTAGTTGTTATTTTGCTTGCATTCAATAACTGATTATTACTTTAAATTTTAGAAATTTACTTCCTCACATATTGGTTGATGATGGATAAAAATTGGGTACATCTGCACATGTAACTATATTATACTAAATATATTTTGAGAGTCAAATCATATATTTTAACGTCAAAATTAATAGTTATTTCATTTTTTTAATAGAACTAGTACTGAGTATGAGCAAGGAGCTTGGAAGTTTGTGCATGATGCATTGAGAATTTCAAGAAATCCAGAAAAGATTTTATGTCCTTGCTTAGATTGTCGAAATCTTAGTCATCAGTATAGGAAGATTGTTGTTGAGCATTTGATAATAAGAGGAATGGATCCGCTATACAAGGATGGTAGGTGGTACAATCATGGCGAACAAATAACTATAAGCAAAGATATCGAGTCTAATGACACTTATGATTTACTCAAAGCCATTCATTATGAAGATGAAGATTTCATCAATCATACATATTCCGACGATGATAAAGATGAATATAGCACACAGAAACGAGAGGAGGATTTATTAAAAAACTTGGAGGATGCCGAAACCCAGTTGTATCCTAGTTGTACCGATCAAACAAAATTATCTTCCATTATTGCCTTATATAATCTAAAATGTGAGACTGGGTTATCCGATAATGGATTCGATAAACTTCTAAATGTGCAACAACTATTGTTGCCAAAGGATAACGTACTTCCTAGGAATATTTACGAGGTGAAAAAATTTCTCAAAGTATTCGATATGGGTTTTGAGAAAATTCATGCTTGTCAGAATGATTGTTGTCTCTTTAGAAGAGAATACAAAGATTTGGATAGTTGTCCAAAATGTGGATTTTCGAGATGGAAGAGGAACGAACGTACAAATGAAATTATGCATGGTATTCCGGTTAAAGTTTTGAGGTATTTTCCAATCATTCCAAGATTTAGAAGAATGTTTAGATCTCAAAAAATAGCAGAAGATTTAAGATGGCATTTTAACAATAAAAGTAATGATGGAAAAATGCGTCATCCTGTTGATTCTATAACATGGAATGTGGTAGATGAGAAATGGGAATCGTTTGCAGCAGATCCACGCAACCTAAGGCTTGGCCTTGCTACTGATGGTTTTAATCCATTTTTGACATTGAGTTCCAAATATAGTTGTTGGCCCATGATGCTAGTGACATACAATCTCTCGCCACTGTTATGCATGAAAAAAGAAAATATCATGTTAACATTGTTGATTCCTGGTCCAAAGCGACCAGGAAATGATATAGATATATATTTGGCACCATTGGTAGAAGATCTGCAACACTTATGGATTAATGGAGTTCAAACTTATGATGCATTTATTAGATCTCTTTTTACTATGAGAGCAATTTTACTATGGACGATTAATGACTTTCCTGCATATGGTAATCTAGCTGGAAGTTGTGTGAAAGGTAAAAAAGGTTGTCCATTATGCGGTGTCAACACTCATCATCGATGGTTGAAGTATAGTCGGAAAAATGTCTACATGGGTCATAGGAGATTCTTACCACCATCGGATTCGTTGAGAAAACAAAAATCCTGGTTTGATAACACTATAGAAAATGGTTGTAGACCTAGAATTTTAACCGGAAGAAACATCTCTATCATTTTGAAAAACTTTCCAAATAATATTGGAAAAAAAATTAAAAATGGAGATAATAACAGCAAGAAAGGGAAGGGTAAAAAGAAGCCAACTAAGAAGCAGTATAGTAAGAAAAGAAAAAATTCTACTTTCAAACAAGATGATGATCCTGCAAAAATAGAGCTATCAAGATGGAAAAAACGATCAATATTCTTTGATTTACCATATTGGGAGGTTAGTGCTATTATTTTTTAATGAATGAATTACATATATATATATCAATGAAGTATAACAATATTATTTTTGTAGGAACTTCCCTTGCGTCATAATTTAGACGTAATGCATGTAGAAAAAAATGTTGGTGAAAGCATAATAGCGACGATGTTGCATGATAGCAAATCAAAAGACGGAATTAATTCTAGAAAAGATTTGGAAGATTGGAGAATCAGGCATGGTCTTTTTGCACAAGCTCTTGGGAAAAAACATATCTTCCACCAGCTCCGTATGCATTGTCCAATTTGGAGAAAAAAACATTTTGCCAAAGGTTATATGATTTCAAGGGACCTGATGGCTATTGCTCAAATTTTAGAAGTTCTATGTCGTTGGAGGATTGTAAAATTATCGGCATGAAGTCACATGACTACCATGTTCTAATGCAACAGTTATTACCAGTTGCAATAAGAGGATTGTTGCCGAAAAATCCAAGGAGGACAATAATTCGTTTATGTTCGTTTTTCAATAAATTATGCCTGCGTGTTCTTGATAAAGAAAAATTGCAACAACTTGATGATGAAATTATTATAATTTTGTGTGAAATTGAACGATATTTTCCACCTTCTTTCTTTGATATAATGATACACTTGACCGTTCATCTTGAAAGGGAAGCCCGATTGTGTGGACCGGTTCATTTTCGTTGGATGTACCCTTTTGAACGATATATGAAGACACTTAAACATTATGTAAGAAATCATGCACGTCCCGAGGGTTGTATTGCAGAATCCTATCTTGCAGAAGAGTGCATGAGATTTTTTAGTGAATTTTTAAAGAAATCTATACAAATAGAGGAGAAGGAAGTCCAAAATGAAGATTATGAAGATGATTCCATACTCGAAGGACGACCAATTTCAGCTTGTAAAACAATTACATTGTCCGCCAATGAGAAACAGATTGCACATTTGGCTGTGTTAATGAATATGACTGTAGTGGAACCATTTCTAGAGTACGTAACTTTTACAATTTGTTATTACCGTTTCATACAATTTGTACCAGCAAATACAACTTGGTAATTTTTTTTTGTGCTACAATAGTTTGCATTCGGAGGAGTTACAACACTCAAACAAGCGCATGGAAAAAAATGCAACTTTACTTTGGAAAACCCATACAGATAACTTTGCCGATTGGATTAAAAAGAAGGTGAGTGAAATTTTGAAATATTATCTCATTAACTTTAGATTTATTATTATTGAGATCCATTTTAAATAGCTATTTTTTTATAGATACCTATTGATTCAAAGGACCATGACAAGATGTTAAAATGGATTGCATATGGTCCGAGGAGTAGTGCATTATCCTGTAGTGGATATATCATTAATGGACAACGTTTTCACACAAAAGACATTGAGAGAGAAACTCAAAATAGTGGGGTCACTTACGATGCGGCTACTATGTGTAGAGAAAGTGCAAAAGATACTTCTCAAGTAGTTGATGTTGTTACTTATTATGGGATATTGACTGATATAATTTTGTTAGATTATCATCATTTTTATGTTCCTGTCTTTAAATGTCATTGGGAAAACATAGGAAATGGTGTGAAGGTAGAAGATGGATTCACCCTTGTTAACTTACATCAAAACCAAGCCTCATTTTCAAAAGATCCATATATTCTTGCATCTCAAGCGAAACAAATTTTTTATTCAAGAGAAGACGATTCTTCTAATTGGTATGTTGTGATGAAGGCGCCATCAAGAGGTTTTCATGAGATAGATATAGACGAACCATTTGAGGAAGTTAGCTTTGCTATGGAGAATTACGAAGATATTGACATGGATGTTGATTTTATTGAGGATATTAGTTATGTTAGGGAAGATTGTGAAGGCATATTTGAGTAGTTTAATTATTTTGCTATCTAGTTTTAATTCTATTAGACTTTACTCTCTATCTTCTTTGGTTAAGTAATATGTTTGTATGTAATGACTTGTTTTTCATATCTAGTTTTTGGAAATTAACCATGTTGATATAGGTCTTTAATTATTTCCTATTCCATATTTTGGTATCCTAAATATTGTTTTCATTCTACAAAACTAGACTACTGAGACATGTGCATATCCACTTTTGTATTTGAAATTTTGATTGAAACTCTGAAGGGTGGTCCTATAATTGATACAGATATTTTCATTTAAGTTGAGTTTTTATTATAATTTATCTTAAGAAATATTGTAACCTTTGTTAAGTTGAAGTAAAAATATTTAGTTATTTAATTTAATTTAATTTAATAGATTGTACAAAATCGAAAAATCACAGGATTAATTAGTATTATATAATATAATATCACAAAGGTATTAAAGTTAAAATCAATTTTGAATTACTTAGAATTAAAATTGAAATGCTTAAAATCATTTGTTGAAACAAAATTAAACAACATAAAGTTAATATTTTTTAACTTTATAAAGTGGCAAGCGCATGTGTACTAGGGGTCAGATACGTGCACATTGTTTATCAAACGTTCAAATCCGTATTATTAGTAGAAAAAATTACTGATTATGGTTGTAATATTGTAAATGTGTGCATGTATGTTCAAATTATTATACAGAGAAGAGAAGGCACACTCGCTCAATCCAAAGTTATAACCAATACCGATTTATCAAGTGTAGGTATAAACTATAAACTATTGTTTCACCACCATCCACCAAATATGGGATGCAAAATCTAAGAATAAAATGAGGTTTTTTTTTCACCATATTATCAGACTGACCACTGTGGGTCTGCTGCAGTACCTGCTTTTTTAAGAGGGAGATGCTTTATTTTTGCTTCATATCTATACAGGAAATGAAGAGGATTACTCGAAAACAGAAAAAAGCAAAAGAGGCTGAAATTGCACTCAAGGAGTCTAATGAACAGAATAAGCATGTTAAAGACAACAACGTTCAAAATGAAGACAACAACGTTCAAATTGAAGATAATCGACATTTAGTTGAAGGCAATAATCAAAATAAAGACAATCTTTGTGCACTTGAAGACAATACAATGCAAAATGATCACAATGTGGAAGACATGATGGAAACCGATAGACCTATTCAAGATGTGAGCGAAAATTTAGTTCGGAAAAGAATTGCTAGAGGTCCTACTAAAATGAAGAGACTTCCTTCAAATTTCGCAAATCGGGTTGAAGTTGAATTTAATGAGAGTGGCATTCCAATAGGAGAAGGGTCAATCCACTTATCTTCTTATCTAGGGCCACTCGTACGAGAGCATGTTCCAGTCACGCTTGCTGATTGGAGACATCTTGGTGATGATTTGAAAGCCGTTTTATGGGATTGCATTCAGGTATATTTAGTTATAGTGATAGTGTCTTTACATCATTCAATCTCAGTTCACATGTACATGAGGAAATAAAAGTGAGAAATTAGTTACAAGGTATATATTCTGTATTTGTTTATTGTTTTTGCTCTGCACACAGTTTCAGCTCTGCATATATTCTGTATTTGTTTATTGTTTCACACTTATTTTCCCAGGCTGCATTTGCTTCTGTCATTTAGAACAACAGCCATATAAGTAAACTGGACATCACAAGTGCAAACATAATAATATTCAAAAGAAAAAATTAAGGCAGTACACCATGATTAGGTTGTATTTTTTTTAAACATAGTTGTCCTTGTTAGGAGTTTAATCACAAAATCTGAATATGTACAGTGTGGACATCTCATGTTTCAAAACATCTCATGTTAGGGGGTATTTTCTCCCCTGTATGTTGGACTTTGATCAGACGTTGAAACATGAGTTTTTAGATCGAGAGGAAGGCATATTTTGAGGGTTAACATTGCATTTACTTAAAAGCAATGTGACATATTGATATGGTCTGTTTGATCCATCTGCTATTAGGGACTGTATGTTGTTTGCAGATGTTTGCTTTCACATAATTCATTAAAAATAAGCCTTTTATTTTTACCATGTTTGTACGTATTCTTTAAAATTTGGTGTTATTTATAATGCATTTAAAGCATAGTAGATTGTATGTCTGAATTCAAAGTTAATAAAAATTGTTTAGGGTAAGTTGAAAATCTTACTTTGAAAAGGAACAATTGTAGTTGAGGTTATTTTTGGATTCCAGCATCAACACTCATTTTCTTTAAAAATAAAATAAAAATGCAATATTTTTGGACTGGTGAAACGTGAAATAGAGTTTGTACATATAACATGGCACTTCAAAATAGAATGTTTCAGCATATATCAGTATATTTTGGCATAATAGAATGTATCAGCATATATTAGTATATTTTTATACCTGAATGATATAAAACATAAAAGGATGAAGAAAAAAAAACCTGTGATTTCCAATTTCATGATATCATATTTCATTACATCATTCCAGCAACATTTATTTAATGAATATGGGTTTAAATTTGATATCTATCTGCACACCGTTTCAGCTCTGCACACAGTTTCAGCTCTGCACACAGTTTCAGCTCTGCACACAGTTTCATCAATCCGCTATGTCTTCTCGTTTAATATTTGATTTATTTACGAATGTGCTAATTTCGCTTCAACCAATTAATGGATACAGACTAGATTTAAGGTGGTGAGGAATGGCAAAAGGTCTCTATATTTCAGCAAATGGGTTGTATTTTTAGGTGTTCAAAATATAGATTAGTTAATCAATTAGTAAAAGCAAAGTCAAAGGAGGAAAGACTTCAACTGAAACCAGATAATATTGGAAGTATGACGGAGTGGAATGATTTTATCAGCTTGAAAACTAGTTCAAATTTTAAGGTAAATTACATCTAATTGGTCATTCTTTCAGTGAATGAGATAACTTTTTGATGTATTCTTATTTTTTTAATTCAGATAAAAAGTGACATATACAAGGCTTTCAGACGCAAGCAAGTGCCACACACATGTAGCCGTAAAGGAATGGCTCGATTAGCTGCGGATATGGTGAGAATTGTCCTATTCAGTTTTTGTCACGCCATCTATTTCTATAGTTATGACAATTGTTTTATTCAATTTTTGTAAATGTAGAAAAAAGAGAGTTCCAATCCCTCTTCCATTTCTAGATATCATGTTTGGATTAGATCTCACACTCGAAAAAATGGCAAACAGTGAGTTTGGTCGTTCAAGATAAAATAGTATGTGCTTTTGTTTCAATTTGATTATTATCAAATCACTTTAGAGTGTAATAATTGTGGAAATTATAATAAATGTTAACATTTGCAGGAGCAAATTAAAAAAATTGAAACGCTTTCACAATCCAGCTCAAATACTAATGCAAGAGAAGATGCTCTTTCAGTAGTGCTGGGATAGGATAGACCCGGACGATTAAGAGGAATGGGAAGAAGCATGACCTACACCAAGTTTATTGTGGCACAAGCTAATAAAAAACAAGAAACGCAACTTCAAAATAGAGTAAGCGATTTGGAGAAGACGGTGCTAATGCTACAAAATATGGTAGATTTTAGGCACTGATCAGTGCATACCCAGTTTGCACTTATCAATTTAAAACTAGGTTCACATTCTGCTACCCATACATTCTGCTACCCACACATTCTGCTACACACAACACAGACACACACAGCACAACATAGACACAAACACACACAACCACACTACTGCGACACATTCTGCTACCCATACATACATAGAATGAAAGCAATTCTGTAAGTTATTTATTAATTTTTTTGATAGTATATTTTTGTTTTGATTCAGCTAATGCAACAATCAAGAAAGGACGAGCAACCAAGAAGGGTCGAAGATGAGAATGCGTCTCAAGCCATAAAGTTATTTATATTATTTGTGTGACATCATATGAATTTGAGTTTGAATTTTTAGTTAAGTATTTAGCGTGATTGTTTTTGATTAATTTTAGAACAAGTTTGACAACACAAATGCCCACTGTGATTTATTGGATTGGACTGGGGTTGATGAAATAGTTGCTGAAGGAAGAGTCCTTTCAACTGATCCGAAAGAACTTGTATATAACATCCCTCTTGGACCGAAAGCCATGAAAATTTTGATAGTTATTCCAAAGAAATTAGATGCTTTCTTATGGAGGTCTACACCTAAGATGCTCTCACATATTGGAGAAGCTAAGAATAAGATAGTAGCATGGCCATCTGATAGAGTTGTTTTGCACACGATGAGTCACTTTGAAAAGGATGACATTATGGTAAACTTAATTTTTTTTATTTATTCGGTACCTTTATGAATTGAATACAAAATTTATACTTTATTTTGTTTTCATATGTTCTAATTTGTTTTTATAGAGTAATAGTGGCAGTACAAATATCAAATGCAAGCTGTATGATTGGACCAGAAACAAAGAACTAGTTGCTGAAGGAAGGTTTTACTCTAGTGATCCAAATCAGCTTGTGAATAATATTCCTCTGGGACCATCCGCCGTGCTTGTTTCGATCGATGAGGCCAAAAAACCAGATGCATTCTTATGGAGACCTCCAGCTGGTATGAGATATGTTGGAGAAGCTATTGACATCAAAATAGCTTGGCCAGAAACAAATGTAGTTGTTGAGAATGTTAATGCTACAACGTCTGCTCATATGGCTAATGTTGTATTATCTTCAACGGTAATGTGTATACTTTACATATTGGTTTATCAAAACATATGCAATGACAAGCTTTTATTTTTAGGATCACTTTTATTTTCAAAACTTATTTAAACGGTTTCATTTGTTGCATGACAGAGCGCAAACTCCAAGACAGATATGAAATGCAAGCTGATCAACGTTCAAGGAGCCAAAGAAGTAATTGCTGAAGGGCGTGTGGCTTCAACCGACCCTAAAGCATTGGTCCATTTTGTTCCACTAGGGGAAAACGCAGTCAAAGTTTGGGTTGATGTTATAAAAGTTCCAAATGCGCCTTTGTGGAGACCTACTTCTTATTTTGAGTTTATTGAAGATGCACTTGGTTCGACGATAGCTTGGCCTTCCACGAATATTATAACCGAATCAACTTCAAGTAAGTATGAATTATCTTTTTTTCTTGCGATATAATTTATTATGCTTAGCACATCCTTACCATGGTTGGCTTCCTGTTTACCATGTATGTGGAGTGACATGCGCATAGAACAAATGTAGTATAGAATTAAAATCCCAAAAAAAATAAAAATAAAAAAATAAATAGCTGTAAATGGATGTGGGTCATTATTTGAGGTGAGTTTTGGTTGGTGGAGTGTTTCTGGTTGTATTGGTTGGTCGGAGAGGTACAGGTTGGAGTTTGGTTTTTTTTGGATGGGGATGTTTTGCATGGTAGAATGTTGTAAGTATATGTATGAAATGTTGTTTTGAGGAGTGACTGTCTTGATTGTGTTGGCAGTGGTGTTTTTGATTGCTATGAAATATGGAGGATATAGGAGTGTGATTGCAGGTTTTATTGATGTACTGATTGAAAAAGAGAGGGGATGATGTAGGGGAATTTGAGAGCAAGGAGCAGTGAGGTGAGTGTGTAAGAATTGAACAGTGAAGAGAAATCAAATGTACAGAGCAATGTAACAGAGATGGAATGAAAATAACAGTGTCATTGAATCTATGTGTGAATAAAAAAATGCAAAAGAGATTTGAAATGTGAATGTGCTGTTGCAGAGAAATGCAATGTGTATGTGAAGGTGCACAATAACAATCCAAAAACAAAATGGTAAACTTAAATGAATGTAACCTGAAGTGATTTTTGTTTTCAAAGAAAGTGCAAATGAGAGATCAAAGAAAACGAAACCTGAAGTGATTGTTTTTTCTCAAACAAAGTGCAAATGAGAGATCAAAGAAAACAAAGAAATTAACAAATGAAAATAAAAAACTAACATAGAACTGAAAAGTAACACAAAAATTAACAAATTTAAAATTTTCCCCTATACATTGCTCACTTTCCCATAAGCAACTAGGCGCCTGTCGCGCGCGTATGTGAATTAACTTGTGCAGGCAGATATACTGTCCTGCGCTCTACCCATGTTTCGGCTGTTTCAGAGTTCAGTTTGGTTACAAATAGGCACGGGTATTCACTTGTGACACGCATGCTTATTTTGCACCAGCGTTTGGTCTTCCTGCTATACCAGATTCCTACACTGCTTCTTTGTTGCACCATCAGTTTAGCCTTTGTGCTATCTCTGTCTTGCATTTGCACTACAAAGCTTCTATGCAGCACCAGTTTGGATTTTCACCTGTTGTATAGGCTTAAATTGCATCATTTTTTCATTTATTCAATGCCAGTTTGCAGACTGGTTATCCTACTTTTTAGCTATGATGGATTCTGCTGATCTGTCCTACAGTTCACCTGCACTCCGATGCACTTCTTCCCCTTCCTTCCCGCTCAACCCCACTGAATGAACTGTTAACATTTTGCTCTTGCTGCCTTAACCCCACTGAATGAACTGTTAACTTTAAAATTATATATAAAAACAATCCATTTTGGTTTTAAAGTTTAAACCGAAAGCATGTATGAGCTGTCTCGTGTTTCTTTAGGATTTGTCCTTAATGTGTCTTTGCACCAAGTGTAATTATGGGCGGACTTGAATAAATTATGTTTTTTTGGTTCTAAAATAAAAAACAATTTACTTTGGCTTTTAAAAAAATAAAAAAAATGATTATACATAAAATGATTATTGTCAGACACTTTAAAGCTGCTTACAAATCTGTTCAAACCGATCTTCTTTGAACAGGATTAACAAAAATGATTATAGATATCAATTTTAATTAGTCTTTCTAAATAATCCATGTGTGGCTCCGCAGTATTCTGTTAAATTAGCTTACACTGTCTTACCTTTTATATCTTTCTTTTGTCAATTATGGTTAAATGTTGATGTTAATTTTCATTAAAGAAACGGACGTAAATCTTAGCCTGATTAAATGGGCCGAAGATATCTGGAGGTTATAAAATATGCAATTAGACCCATTTAATTTTATGCAGAATATCCAACCCAACAAAAACACAATTTCTCTTTGGTGGTAAACACCAACCGTTTGTTTTTTCTTGCAAGAATTACCTATTAACATGTTTTTTCTTACATCTTCGCAGTTTCAAAGTGAGCATGCTTATGTAATTTGACTGACTTAGCTAGTGGAGGTTGAATTGTTGAAGAGGATTAGCTTGGACTCTCACAACTCATATTTTGCTTAATTTAATATGCTATTTATGTAAAACAATGTTACTATCATATTTGCTTACAACATTATGTATATATACGATTATCGTTTATTTTGAGTATGGAGTTAGTGCAACTTTATTATGTTTAATATAACATGCGAAGATTATATTTATTTATTGTGTTTTTAATTAACTGATATTATCAGATATAAAATTTTATAGCTGGTGGGATGATTGTAAATATAAACTTTTGTGCATGGTATTTTTCATATTTAACAGCGTTTTAAAAACGCTGTAAAAAAGGAAAAACGCTGCAGATGTCAGGCAAAGGGAAAACGCTGTGAAACATCCACCCATATGCAGCGTTTGCTTTATGGTGCTAAATGCTCATTTACAAGCTTTTCAAAACGCTGTAAAAAAGTATTGCAGCGTTTTTAAAATGTTGTCTAAAGGAAGAAGAAACAATGGGTAAGGACATATTACAGCCATCATTAAAACGCTGTAATAAGAAAACGCTGTAATATGTTGCTAATTTTGCAGCGTTTTAGAAACGTTGTGATATGTCTTGACTCTATTACAGCTTGTCGTTAGAGAGCGTTCTTCATAACGCTGCGAAAGGATTTGACAGCGTTTTTAAAACGCTGCGAAAGACCATTTTTCTTGTAGTGAAGTATAATTACTTAGTGTAAGTAATTAATGTATAATTACTGGATGTAATTAATTAAAAAGGAAAATTACTTAATAGGAAGTAATTAAAGGATAATTACTTAGGAGAAGTAATTAAGGATTTATTACTTAGTATAATTAATCAAAGGAATTTATATAATTAATTAAGAAGTTTAATAAATTAAGGTAAGTAATTACAGGATGGTAATTACTGTTTATGATTGAGGTTGATTAATGGAAGTAATTAATTAAGGATCATTAATTAAGTAATTAATGGTTAATTACTGTGAATGGTTAAGGATAATTAATTTGTGTAATTAATTAAAGGTTAATTACTTAAGGTAATTAAGAATAACTAATCAGGATGATTAATTAAGATGGATAATTAGAGGTTGATCAATAAATTGATTTGTAATTAATTAATGATTAAGTAAGCAAGATTTATGTGATGAAAGTAATTAATTTAATTTATTTAAATTAATTAGAGATGGTAGTAATTAATTTAATTCACTTTAAATTAACTACAAATAGTGACTAATAAATCATTGCTTATGGATGTTGAATGATATTGATTTCCTTGAATGGTTTGAGATCTCAAATATGAGATAAGTATTGCTGTGTGATATGGATGTTTTGGTTGAAATGTGATGATAATGTGAATTATCTGTTATGATGATAATGTGAATTATCTGTTTATGATGATGATATGAATTATCTATCTCTGTGTATGTAGATAATAAAATTGAATTTGTTTTAACTTTAAAACAACTTGGACCTAAAAGATACGTTTTGGATTTCGATGAGACCGGGATCGGGTTTCCAGATTTGGATATCCAAAAATTACATCGATCCAAATTAACGATAGGTCATGAATCTCAAGTGAAGATGAAGATTCAGAGTGCAAGGGTTATTGTCGTTAACTCTGAGGGTGATTCCAAATGAGTGTAACGAGATAATGCCTTCCGTTTCGTTCGAACTCGGAACGAACTTGTATGGATTGAATGCTTTCAGCACATCGTCAGGTGGACGATGAGCATTCTAAGTGATGTGTTCTGATAAGGTAATCGCAACCTCAAGCCTCATCAACCGGGAATGGCTAAAACAGGGGAGGTGCAGCTAGGTTAAGTGGGTAGCACCCAAGTAGGATAAGATTTCCCCTGTCTAGAGTCCCTTTTTATTCGGCTGTGTGGCGGTTGCTAGCTACAACCGCGGGGTTGTCTTATTCGGGACTGTCCAGTAAGGGATGGTTCCGGCCTTATGTTTCAGGGGGTCGGGCGTGATCCTCGGTACGTTGATCTAGGCCATGTACTGTGACGGGCGGTACCCCAGTAGCCCTGCCATTGTATGGAATCCAAACTCCAATAAGTGCCATCGGATTTGATTGTGTTACCCACTTTGTGGCTAGTATGCTGGAATTTAATCATGTAACAATTTCAGCTATTTCTTATTTACTTGAATACCCTAGACCTATTGTAATATAATTGGATTTCCTATTAAATGTTTTGGTTAGCGTAAGGTAAAAACTTACCCATGTTTATGTGTGGGGAGTCTTACGAGATACCTTTGTTTTCAAAAGGTTTTTAAAGTTAAGCAACTTTAACCGTTTACTCATACCAGACCCATGTCTGATCCGGAGTTTATTTCTGTTTTTCTTAAACTCTTGGGTACTCAAATTTTTACGAGTAGCCAAGGGATTCAGGTTAGCTTTGACGAATTCTGGAGGAGCAATGAAGCAGGAGGCTTTAGCGTATAGATATATATTGGTTCCGCTGTGTTAGTGTTTATCTGTATCTCTGTGTTGTATTGAATTGTAATAACTAGACAGGTGTTTATAACTGTCTAGTGTGTGTTTGAATAAGTTGTGTAACTGTGATAGTTGTTGTATACTATGTAATATCTTATGTGATTAATATAATTTCTTCGTTCCGCTGTGAGATTCTGATGTTGTTTAGTTCTTTCTTCTCTATCTTTTCTCTTTTTTACCCCTTTCTTTCTTATTGATGATGCGTCATTCTGGGAATGAATGGTGGGTCGTCACAGTTGATATCAAAGCAGAGGTTGAGATAATACCTAGGCTCTGGAGTGGTGTCTATCTTGAGAGAGCGTACTTGTAATTTATATATATATACATATATATATATATATTTCTACCTATCTGTTGGGTTACCTGTTCGGATTTTCCAACATAAGTTATAAAGGTAGATAGGGTAGTGTTGTGTGTAACACGACTACCAATGGTTGGAGTTTGAATGTTCGAGGTTGGAAGTGTATCTGTCGAGACTGTAGACCTAATACCGTCTCGAGTGAGCTTTGCTTGGTGTAAGGATTTCATTGATCTCTGAAGGAAACCTGTTAAGGTTCGGAGTTCATCATTGAAGTGCAAGTTTGATCGCGCTCGTGTGAGCGGATTTATGAGATTTTGGATTTGTCAGTTAGGCAAAAACAAGTGATGGTATGTTGGGAACCTCAGGAAGTAGTAGTTGCGTGGTGAGACGCAGTGACTATGGATGTTTCCGAAGATGGTTTCTTCGGAACAAGTTTGAGGGAGTGTGTCTGCATCGATGATGAGACCGAGTTTTAGTTGGATGTTGTGTTTGGTTTGTGGTCCGAGTTTCTCAAAGGAGCTTTGGATTAGGAAGTTTTTGGCATCCGTGGTAGCAGTGCAGCTCGGAGATGTTTTGTGCCAGCAGGAAGATCTTTTGGCTTAATAGTACCCTAGTGGTGGAATTCAAAAGTAGTAGAGTGGATCCATTTCTTCGGTGGATTGGTTAGTCAAGGACAAGCTGTTCTGATTTGTGAAGAGAGAATAGTATCTATGGATATTGGTCTAGATGGGATCGCAAAAGCGACTTGCGATAGTTTGAGTGATTCTCTTGGATAATCTTTTGCATGGATTTGTGGCATCCCTAGAGGATGTATGAGTTATAGAGTTGTCAAAGATTTGTCCAGAAGTTTTCAAGGAAGCCAGCATTTTGTCCACATTAGGAAGTTTAATTTCCATTGACCTGGGTCTGGAAGAGATACAAGTGGTTCAGCTAAGGAGATGGATGGTTTCTAAAAAAGATTTGGTGGAGCATTTGTGTTTTCTCTTTTGTATTTAGTTTCGAGTTTCTTCCAGCTAAGGGTAGCTGAAGACAGTACCCTTCACTGAGGACTCATCTGTTTCTTTGAGCAGTTGGTTATGTCTTTGAGATAACCAACGTTTCCGATTGTGGTGGATCTGATGAACTGTGTGTCCAGGAGGTGTTGGTTAAGATTTTGCTTGAATTCATCGACATGCTCATCTACTCCAGACCAGTGTTGTGCAGCGGAAGTAAGGTGGCAGCTGTTCTAGAGTGGAAGCAACCGAAAGTTGCAGTGTTTTGGGATTAGAGAATTTCTACAGGAAATTTTTCTGGATTTGAGGCCAAATTGGCGAATGTTTTTGTTTTGTCTTTTCCGGATAGGAAAAGTAAGTTGTAATCTACTGATGATGGTGGAGTAGAGTTGTATTCTGGATTTTGAGTAAATCTGGAGAGGATCTTTTTGTTGAGTTATTTTGATCCAGTTTGTTTATTGAAGCATCAGCAAAGATTGAGCTGATCAGGAAAGGATGTAGGCAGTCTAGGATCGTCAAAGGAGTTATGTGGATAAGAAATGGAAGAATTTGGAATTCGAAGTTGGAGACTTTGTTGTTGTTGAGATTTTCTCCGGTAAAGGGAGCAATAAGATAGGGTAAGACTGTGAGGTTAGCTCTGAAGTATATTGGATCTTTCTGTATTCTTGCAAGGATAAGTGTTTTGGATTAAAGGAGTGAATTGCCAATTTGGAAGACTGGGATTCAACGTATTTCATGTATCGCTGAGGGAATACGTGTATGATCCATCACTGTTTTTGGAACCAGTAATTCAGAAGGGTTTGGTTGTTGATCAGGTTTTGAGTGTGGTCAGATCTCTTGTGTAGATTATAGATCTAGATGAATAGGAGCTCAGTAGCTTAGTAGTATAGCTAGCTTGGATTTAGTAGAGTGAGTATTCTAGTATCTGTACTTGGGAAACTCGGGAAATTTTTAGGAAGCTTATATGGATTTGTGTCCGAATAGCTAGTGTTGTTGTTCGATTGAATTGTTTGTTTAGATGAAATTGTTTGTTTGGTTGTGTATGGCTGATATGTATGCCTGAATTGGTTGAAATAAAATAAAACTTTGGATTATCTTTTGTTTTAAATTTCGAGGACGAAATTCTTTAAGGGGGGAGGAATGTGATATCCCAGAATTTCAAGGAATTTAAAATGTGATAATCTCCTTAATTAATTAATTAAAATTGGTAAGTTTATTATTTTCAAACAATTTAATAATGAGTTGTTTTAAAATATAGTAATAAATAGATTTTTAAATGGAATAATTAGTTAAAAACTTAATTTGTGTTATTTTATAAATAGATTTTAAATAGACCTATTATTTCAAATTTAATAAGTATTATTTTAAATATATATATATATATATATATATATATATGTGTGTATTTTGGAAGAAAATTATGATTTGAGAATTTAAAATAAAAGTGTTCCAATATAATTACAATAAAATCTATCTTAAATTAAAGTAAAGATCTACTTATTCATATTTGATCTAAATATATATTTATGATGTAATCTAGATAAAGATCTTTAAAATAAAATAAATCTTATCAATATTAAATATAAGTATAAAACAAATATATGGTCATAAATGTAAGTATAAATATATAAACATAAATATAAACATAAGAAACTATGATATTAAACATAAGTGAAAATAAATAAATAAATAATTATAAATGAAGTATTTGGTAGTTTAAGGTTAAAATAGAGACAAATACATTAGTTAAATACATTAAGTACTAAATAGAAATAAATATCTCAAATAAATTTATGGTTATGTAAAATTATAAAAATGAACTTAAGATAATTCTAAAAATATAACAACTTTAAAATTGACACTTAGGATGATTCTGGAAAATGCATGTAGAAAGCAAATCAGGCTAGTAATATATATATATATATATATATATATATATATATACTATAGCAATATGTATATGCAAGGAAATAAAGAAATAAGTCAAAACAAGAAGAAGAAAAATACATACAAGATTGTACCTACAAAATAAAAGAAAAATCATATAAGTACATACGAATTTGAAAAGGGGATAAGTATGACAATGTTAATTAATGCTAGCCAAAATATATCATTTCAGCCTCCAAAGGAGAAAAAAATCTCTGACCCATTTTGTACAAATGCAAATATCAACATAAATACTTGTTTCTTATATATCAAGCTTCTTTTCTTTTCGTTCATAAACAAATGCAAACCAAAAATCATCAAACCTGTAAACTTCCCTCAAAACAAATCAAACCGAGCCCTGTAATCAAGCCTGTAACCAGATTTCATCTTCAAGACTGCAACCTGGTACCAAACAGGTTTCAAAATCCTGAGTCATCATCATCTTGTTCCGGTTACATAATCAAGCTTCAAAGCATTTCAGTCTTAATGTTTCGAGCCATTCAAGTTTCAGAAATCAAATATAGATGCAGTTTTCAAATTTTCAAAGTTTCAATCCAATATTCAAATTTTCAAATCAAGTTTCAAAGACTCTGCTTTACAAAACTAGTGAGAAAACATTTTATTTAAAAGCTTACTAAGTGATAATCTGTTGAATGTGATTCTTGGATTTAAATTGTGCTTTGCATGTGTATTTATAAGTGTGAATACCTGATATATATGTGTTTGCCTGTGCATGTTTAGATTTGTCTGTTCCTCTCTGTTTCTTAGTACAGAGTTTGAAATATAATCCAAAATTCAAAACTCTTTTTCTAATCATTGTTAGGCTCTGGAATTCAAACATAATATGATTGTTGAAGTATAAATTAAACTTTAAAATTTTATTCAAGCAAAATAGATTTGAAATATGCTAGAAATTTGGAAATATAGTAGAGATCTTAATAACATGATAAAATCAAAGGTGGAAATTTTCTGATTCATGTTTATAACTGGAATCCATATTGAAAATGAGGATTTTTAAAACAAGAATTACAATTTTTAATTGCGTATAGAGGGTGCATTTCTGGGATGACTAGAATTGGGTTTTTGGGTGAATTCTGGTGGCCGAAGGTTCTAGGGTGGTCGGGAACTTGGCTGGAGGAGGTCAGGGTGAAGGAGAGTTCAGCAAAAATAGTCGATGATTTTCTTGACCACTATGGTGACAAAGTTGGATCGAAGTAGGGTTTAACACCCAGTTTTGGTCAGGGTTGTAGTCTAGGCTACTGTGGCGTTTCCAGTGATTCGAGTTGCTCGGGACTTTGGGCATTGATAGCATGGAAGTCTAGCGAAGCTTGGGAACGGGGTGCTCGATCTCTGGTGGCCGGCAACGTGAGTTCGGGGCAGCTTTCTGGTGATGTTGTTTGTGCTAGTTCAATCGAGATAGCTCGATCTCGTTTTTGAGTTAGATTGGGATGTTTGGGTGGTCAGACGGTGGGAGGTGGTCGTAAGGGACTTGTCGACGATGGTCGTTGATGGCGGAGTCTTATCGATGAACGGTGCAGGTGCACAGGTTGCTCGATGCACCATTGTTTTGGTTTGGGAACGTCAGTGGTTTTCTTCGGGTTTGACTCGGGGAAAAGGGAAGATGGACTCGGGTTTGTTCGTGTTCGTGAGCGAGTGTTTTAACAGTTTTTTTTAAAAAAATCTAAGTTTAAATATATATATATATGTGTGTGTGTGTGTGTGTATAGAAAGAAGAAAAACACGGGGCTTGACCCGAGTGATCTTCGGGTTCGACCCGAAGCAGGTTTAAACCTGTTTTAAAAAGGGTTTTTAAAATAAGATTTTGAAATTTAAAAATAAAATTAGTTTAAACTTTCATATATAAATTATTATATATATATAATAATTGTTTTCTTAAACATTGGTTATGAAGTTTTAAAATTTGTTTAATTTAAATTTTGTTAAGTAAAGTTATTTTTTAAACTTAAGATTAGTAATGAATTCAAAAAGGTTTTTATAAAAGTAAGTTTTTAAATTCAAATTTGAATCTAGCTTTTAAAACTATTTACTGATAAATATTTAAGTTATTTTTAAAGTTATGTTTTGATAACTTTAATTTATCAAGTTAAGATGATTATTTTATTTTAAAACTTAATTATTGGTTTAACTAATTATAGTTAACTATTAAGATATATGGTTTAAAAGTGTAAATGTTAATAAAGGCATTAATAAGATAATGTTTTATCTTAAGATTAATTAAGGTTTTTATTATCTTGAAATTAATTAAGTTAATTAAGGGGAATTAAGTTTAAATAATTAATAATGATTAAGAATTAATTAAGGAATTAATTAACAGTAATTAATTGATTAAATTAATTCATTTAAAATAATCAAGGATTGAAAATTAATTAATTTGAGATTAATTAATTAAGTAATTAAGGTTGATTAATTAGTAATTAGAAGATTAATTAACTTATAATTAGAAGTACTTAATTTGTAATTAAGTTTTATTAATTAATAATTAGGCTTTATTACGTAATAATTAATAAATTATTACTCTATAATTAAAGTTAATTAAGGATTAATTAACTATTGTTAATTAATTATTATTAAGGATTGATTAACTGATAATTAAGGATTAATTAATTTGTTATTAAATTTTATTAATTGATAATTAAGGTTTATTAATTAATGATTAAAGGATAATTAATCTATAATTAAAGATTAATTAATTTGTTTTAAAGGTAATTAAGGGATGAATTACCGATTGTAATTAAGGAAATGGATGTGATTAATTTAAGTTAATTAATTTGTAATTAATTAAAGATAATCACTTGATAATGAATTAAGTATGAATACTTAATATGATTGATAAGTATAATTACTTAGTGTAAGTAATTAATGTATAATTACTGGATGTAATTAATTAAAAAGGAAAATTACTTAATAGGAAGTAATTAAAGGATAATTACTTAGGAGAAGTAATTAAGGATTTATTACTTAGTATAATTAATCAAAGGAATTTATATAATTAATTAAGAAGTTTAATAAATTAAGGTAAGTAATTACAAGATGGTAATTACTTTTTATGATTGAGGTTGATTAATGGAAGTAATTAATTAAGGATCATTAATTAATTAATGTAATTAATGAAGTAATTAATGGTTAATTACTATGAATGGTTAAGGATAATTAATTTGTGTAATTAATTAAAGGTTAATTACTTAAGGTAATTAAGAATAACTAATCAGGATGATTAATTAAGATGGATAATTAGAGGTTGATCAATAAGTTGATTTGTAATTAATTAATGATTAAGTAAGCAAGATTTATGTGATTAGAGTAATTAATTTAATTTATTTAAATTAATTAGAGATGGTAGTAATTAATTTAATTCACTTTAAATTAATTACAAATGGTGATTAATAAATCATTGCTTATGGATGTTGAATGATATTGATTTCCTTGAATGGTTTGAGATCTCAGATATGAGATAAGTAATGCTGTTTGATATGGATGCTTTGGTTGAAATGTGATGATAATGTGAATTATCTGTTATGATGATAATGCGAATTATCTGTTTGTGATGATGATATGAATTATCTATCTCTGTGTATATAGATAATAAAATTGAATTTGTTTTAACTTTAAAACAACTTGGACCTAAAAGATACGTTTTGGATTTCGATGAGACCGGGATCGGGTTTCCAGATTTGGATATCCGAAAACCACATCGATCCAAATTAACGATAGGTCGTGAATCTCAAGTGAAGATGAAGATTCAGAGTGCAAGGGTTATTGTCGTTAACTTTGAGGGTGATTCCAAATGAGTGTAACGGGATAATGCCTTCCATTTCGTTCGAACCCGGAACGAACTTGTATGGATTGAATGCTTTCAGCACATCGTCAGGTGGACGATGAGCATTCTAAGTGATGTGTTCTGATAAGGTAATCGTAGTCTCAAGCCTCATCAATCGGGAATGGCTAAAACAGGGGAGGTGCAGCAAGGTTGAGTGGGTAGCACCTAAGTAGGATAAGATTTCCCCTGTCTAGAGTCCCATTTTATTCGGCTGTGTGGCGGTTGCTAGCTACAACCGCGGGGTTGTCTTATTCGGGACTGTCCAGTAAGGGATGGTTCCGGCCTTGTACTGCAGGGGTTCGGGCGTGATCCTTGGTACGTTGATCTAGGCCACGTACTGTGACGGGAGGTACCCCAGTAGCACTGCCATTGTATGGAATCCAAACTCCAATAAGTGCCATCGGATTTGATTGTATTACCCACTTTGTGGCTAGTATGCTGGAATTTAATCATGTAACAATTTCAATTATTTCTTATATACTTGAAAACCCTAGACCTATTGTAATATAATTGGATTTCCTACTAAATGTTTTGGTTAGCGTAAGGTAAAAACTTACCCATGTTTATGTGTGGGGAGTCTTATGTGATACCTTTGTTTTCAAAAGGATTTTAAAGTTAAGCAACTTTAACCGTTTACTCATACCAGACTCATGTCTGACCCGGAGTTTATTTCTGTTTTTCTTAAACTCTTGGGTACTCAAATTTTACGAGTAGCCAAGGGATTCAGGTTAGCTTTGACGAATTCTGGAGGAGCAATGGAGCAGGAGGCTTCAGCGTATAGATATATATTGGTTCCGCTGTGTTAGTGTTTATCTGTATCTCTATGTTGTATTGAATTGTAATAACTAGACAGGTGTTTATAACTGTCTAGTGTGTGTTTAAATAAGTTGTGTAACTGTGATAGTTGTTGTATACTATGTAATATCTTATGTGATTAATATAATTTATTCGTTCCGCTGTGAGATTCTGATGTTGTTTAGTTCTTTCTTCTCTATCTTTTCTCTTTTCTATCCCTTTCTTTCTTATTGATGATGCGTCATTCTGGGAATGAATGGCGGGTCGTCATATAAAGTATTAGCAAGTGTTATCATTTAAAACCCTATTAACTTTTAAACATTATCTTCTTTCATCTAAATTCAAAGACAATATAGAATTTAAATTAATTTTAATAATTGAAGTTAATAAACAAATTTAACTTTTAAATTTATAAGCCTATGTTGATTTATATAAGATAATTATTAATGAAATTTCAAATTTAATTAAATTAAGAATAAATAGTTTTGTAATTAATTTTAGTTATAAGTAAGCAGGATTTGAAAGATAATTAATTTTTTTTTAAATTAAATAGATGATGGTTTGTGATTGGTTAATATAAACTATAAATCGTTAAAATAGTCAGGATATGTGTTTTAACTTGATTTCTCTTGAGGATTTATTTCAAATTATTCTGTGCCTGTGATACTAAGTAACCAAATGAATTAAATGGTTGAAATAGAAATGTTGAGACGTTTTATTGGAAATAGGTATTTGTAATAAATTTCCATATGTGAATATTGTCACCCTAAATATAAATTGTTGTTTTAAAACAATTTACCTTTTAAAATTTATTGCTTGGATTCGAAGAGACCGGGATCGGATATCCGTGTTATCCGGAACCACTTCGATTTGAAAATCACTACGAACCTTTACGGGTTTGATTTTAGAGTTTAATATGCTGAAATTGGATTAATTTAACAAATTCAACTGTTTTAAATAAGTAACTGTACTTAGACATTGCTATAATATCGATGGATTTCTGAAAAAGTAGTTTGGTTATAATCAGATAAAACTCATTGTGTTGTATGAATTACCTCTTTGTTTCAAAGATTTTCATAACTAAAATATTTCAAATTAAGTATGGTTACTCACGCTGGTTTCCAGCCTGACTCGGGCGTTACTTTATTGTAATGCTTGGGTCACCGAGTATTACCGAATTTCAGGTTAGGACGCTTGGAGCTCAGGAGACGAGCTGGATGGCAGAGACGTATTGTACGTAATTGACTATATTCCCTTGTGTATTGTAGGTTGTATATTCATCATTTGAGGAAAAGTTATGATAACTGTCCAATTTTTTTTATATTGGTGATTGTACTCTGATAACCTATATGTATAATAATAGTTATAGCTTTCTTTTGTATAAATGCTGTTATTGTATATTATATTTTGTTCCACTGCGATTGTGAGATTATGTGCTGTTATTTTTGTTCTTATTCTATCTCTTTTCTTCTTAAACCCTAACAACCTAGTATTTCCGACACTCGATTGCTCGGCACTCTATACAGTGAACGTATTAGTGTCGTTTTCGAGGGTCGAAAATCGCCAGGTCGTTACATCTATACTGTAAACAAACTTTTGGAATTCAAATTTCAAAAACAATTGTTCACTTAATTAATTTTGTTTACCCCAAACATACCAAAATTGACATCCATTAAAGATTTAATTAACACACAATAAATGAAAATAAATTCTCTACATAAATTTGTGTCATAAGTTAAAAGAATATACAACATTAAGAACTATTCATTTCTCTCTCTCTTGGTGATTAGAATGGGAATTTAAACAAACATGTTAACATTTCGAGTGAATGTTTTACTAGGAATGCATTAACATACATTCAAAAATATGATAACATAAATAAGGTAATATAAACAGTTGTATAATATATATATGTACATCTTTATCGCCACTTATAGTTTACATTCATAAATAAAAGGTATAAAAATAATCCACATAAGGAGGCAATGAATGTAAGAGTAAATTAGAAGAGTGAAGATGGAAAGGTAAATTATGTTGCAATTAAAATCTAATCAAGTCTAATTGAAAAGGAAATAGTCAAATGTAAATACATCTTACCCCTTTTATCATCTCCTATTAACATTTAATTTAATACCGTATGAGATTTCAAACCTAAATAATCCTTTTTTTATATAATCTAGTTAGATCTAAAACATATTAGTTTATATTTAGGTATAAACATATATGCAGTAAACTAGCATTAAATTTTGAAACATGAACTGAATTAATTGGAAATAAATCACCCAATTTAAATTTATTTCAATATATGTTTACAATTAACTTCTTCTCCCTTTTTAATTAAAAGATTTCAATCGCATTA
Source organism: Allium fistulosum (assembly GCA_030737815.1). NCBI lineage: Eukaryota > Viridiplantae > Streptophyta > Magnoliopsida > Asparagales > Amaryllidaceae > Allium > Allium fistulosum. The sequence continues at coordinate 946,734,910 of CM060905.1, forward strand.
ATTGTCATTGACTTCTAAGTTAAAAAGAAATGAGACAATTCAATTCCTTTTTATAATAATTTAACGTATTTATGGAATTATTGTACACAAACCAAAATTTATTAATTTCTGATTAAATAATTGATTTCTTATTCTTGTAATAAATTTTTCAGCTACCAACATTTCAAATAAATAAACATATGATTTTATATTTAGTAAAGAGACATATATTATTCTTTTTTTAACATTTATTATTCCAATCAATTGGAATTTACATTATAGTCATTTGTTTTCTTCCTTATTAAACTTTACAATTATTTCCAATTTAAGATCTACCATTACATTCCCAATTAGCTTTACCATTACAATTGATTGAAATCACATTATAAATTGTCAATTTCATTCAATCAACATTATTAAATTACATTTTAAAAAAATTCCCATTTATAAATCATAAATTTTAATTTCTCACAATATTAAATTCTAAAATCTTATTTAATCTAATATTTTTAAATAACAAAAATGCGGGTCGTTACAATCTCTCCCACCCAAAACTTTTCATCCCTGAAAAGGAAAAAGAAGGAATTAAAAAGTTTGATATATATTTATTCAAAACAATCAATTTATAAACAATTAATTTACATAATTTAGTTTAATAAAAATTTGAAAATAACTTAACCTTTAAAAAAAAATTCTAAGTCCTAAATTTACGAAAAATTTCAGTAGAGTCTCCTTTGCGCAGATAGGTTCGGAAAATAACAATAACAATAATTTCAATATATATATCATATTTCAATAATAAAACATCCCAAACCATGGGAATAACAATTAAAATATCGTTCCAAAACCATAATCCGAAAACGTACTAATTTGTCGGGCAACAAACTTTATTTATGAAACCAAAAGCTGTGGCTATTGCTTCCATAAACCTGTATCTTACTTACATAATCCAAAAGAGTTAATAATTATGTAAAAAGAGTAATATATTAGTTGTTCCAATTAATAGTACAAGCAACATACAATATATAATAACCATATGCAAACAAAAAGAAGTACAACCATCATATGCAACCAAAGAATCCATCATACATCCATAGCAACCAAACTAATGGTTTGTTCATGTTCAGAAAATTTTCATTGTACAAGGATGATAAATAACTAACAAGTGTACCTTACGCTCAATAGCCTTAGATGGTTACTTAATAGATTATTCATACAACCATGAACAATTTAAAGTATCATTTCCCAAACTGCCCATATGCCAAAACAACAAAGAATTTAACACATTATTATTTAAGTTTATGCTATTCATTCTTTTTTTCCATCATTTTACTTTTCATTTATTTTCATTCATTTATACAATGTCATTTTTTCATTCATATGCTTACATAATATTTTTCCATTCAATATTTGAAATCATCGATGAATCCATTATTAAAGTGTTACATCCATTTCACTGTAGTTTAATTCACACTTATTGTTAGCTTGATTTCAATTTAATATTAATATTCATTCGTGAATCATTTCAACTTAAGTTTCTTAACTTTTTAATTTACATTCATCCTTTCTTATATAGTATCATTGAATATTAAATCTATTTCTAAATCATTTCAACATTTTTCGAAGTAATAATCATTTACTTTACATAGTATTCAATTTTACTATTCACTTTAATTATAGATAACTTCAAAACATTAACTTAATTTTATAATATTCTTATACATCTTAAATTTTCTATTTATAAACACATGTTCATTTTTGAAGCATTTTTGTTATTAAGCTTTTATTTGTATAATATTCTATTACATATTCATATTAACATTTCAACTTTTTAAACATTTCTGGTATGTTTTATGTATGTTTTTAGAATGTAACTGAGTGACAAAAATGTCCAATAGTTAACATCTTCTTAATTTTTATTATCTTTTAATTTGCAAGTGACAAATCTCCCATTTCTTTACAGTTTCATTAAACACTTAGCTTCTAATTTCTTATTTCTAACTTTAGACGTTTCCAACTATTAAACTAGTCAAGGTTCCATTTCATTATAATAATTGAAATCCCTAATTTATAAAAACTTAAGAACTAAATACCGGGTTCATTTCAAATCATTTTGAAATAATATATATATATACTCATATCTTTTATATATATCAAATCATATTTAGAAATTTAAAATTAAAATTTGTTTCACCAAAACAACTGTGTAGCAAAGCTACTATAGTGGTCTTCCCACTTTGAAACTCGAAAATTAATGTCTATGATGCTGCGTAGTCACCACCAAAATATTTTCCAACGACAGAATAGGGAAGTACATAACTTAATTCCTTCTTAAAATTCTTAAAACATTTCTTTCAAATCCCATTAAAAATATTTCTATTCGAAAATACTTCCAAATAATACTAATATTATATTCCAAAATCTTTGAAAACCAATTTCAAAACTCTAGAAATTAAGTTCTCAAATTTCCAATTCATATTCATTTTATTTGTAAATCCTATTTTGCAACCAGTATTTATAAAATTTTCCTAACAAACAAACATATCACATACAACTATATCAATTTATAAAAATTATTCTTTTATATACAAAATATAATACTAGGTAAAATTATTTCAATTACCTATATTTAAACAATATTGTGTCGATTTACCTTGTTCAAGTGTTTAGAAATCCCTATCGATGCAATAGCGTCCTATGTACCGACCATAATTTATAAATAATAAATAAAACAAATTAACACAATACAAAACATTTTTATATAACACTAACAAATACGCTCCCTCGTACATAAACACTTAGACTCATTCTAGGGTATTAATAACCCTATCTCTAATGAGTTAAACCCCAACAGGCTAAGGTATCTCTAAACCTGACTCTGATACCAACTGTAACAGCCCACCTTTTTGGACGGTTTAAATCGACAATAAACCACACATGTCAAACTTAAACCATTCAAAAAGGAGGATTGTTAATGAGGTAAATAATAAAATAAGAGAAAAGAAAGAAAAAGAAAACATAGAATCTCACAGCGGAATGACAAAATATAATAATCAAATAAACAGTTCATGAAGCTGTTTTATAATATACATTTGATTACACAATTTTTACAACAATTAGAGTACAAACAATGACATACCAATAATGATGCAGCGGAAAATTACTAATAATATAATATACCAAACTCCGTCTTCGTCCTCCATAAATAAAGTCATCAACACTGAAATGCTCAGGCTGACCCAAGCGTAATGAAAAGACAAAACACTCGAGTGAGAACTAAAAGATCTTATGTAAGTTAAATCAACTATAAGTAAATGTAAGTGTAATGGCTTTAAAGATGTTTACGAGATTTTACATTTCCTATCCAGTGTATAACATGCGTGTAATAACTTAAGAGATGTTCGAGATTTCTATCTCCTAAGGATCCGTTAAATTATTTATATGTAGTAATATACACTATATATATAATGTCTATCAGTAAAGAAAAGTATTAAAATACCATTAAGGCATTACCCATATCCCCCTTAACACATTTTTATAAATGTCGTAGTCTATACAGTACTATAAACTCCACCAAACCGGTGGGCTATCAGGGAGTACTCCATAGGTACGACACAAAACAAAATCGTAGTGGGCTCGATAAGGCATATGACAGGGCACACGAGGCAATGCCCAAAGTAGGATTCTACCATTTTGCATGCCCGGACTGGTGGTAATGCATAGTAGCTACTACCGCCCACCTCGGAACACACTCCTATAATCAAATCAAAGGTTGCCACCAAATCAATCACAAAGTAACAGATATGGTCTCGAAGAAGCATGTCCAAAAGGAAGAGCGACCACACTTGGCCCGGGATAGCTCCTGTTTTAGTCATATCAAGTTGACCCGAGGGGGTCAGGGCTACATTCTTACCTCATACCAGAAGCATTCGCCAAAGCATCCTACTTTGTTCTGGATTCTCCACCATGTGCACAGTTTTTAAAGTGGTTTCGGAATTGGCAGAGAGTATGACAATATCCGACCTCGGTCTCTTTAACAACCAATCATTATATTTTTCACACCGTGGTCATTTCATAAAACATTTATAATAATAAATCCAGAAAATAGTTTATACTTTCATATCAAGATATCCATATACTAAATCCTAAAGTATAAATATATTCATAAATACCAAGGAAGATTTCTTTCAATCAGTTTCAAAAATAATTTATAAATCTCTTCTAAACCATTTATAAACTATTTATATGCTTTAAACCATTTATAAAGCTATTTATAAATTCCCAAAAAATTTTACAACTTTCCCTTTATCATGAACTTTTACACAAATCCCTTTATCAACCCAAAATAGTTAAATTTTCTGGATATATACCATTTTACCCCGTATCCTGGATCAATAATAGCCAAATCAATAAAATCGCTCGGGTATGTATCATTTAAACCCAAAATGATTTTCCCTAATCTATAAGATCATTCGGGGATGTATCATTTCAACCCAAAATGATTTTTCCTAATCTATAAGATCATTCAGATATGTATAATTTCAACTCATGGTGATAACAGAGATATAAACATCCAATCATCCAAAATATCAGCAAATAACATCCATCACAATCAACATCCAAATCAACAAATAAATCACAACAATTAACTGGTTATCATTATCAGGTTTTTAATTAACAATTTAAATTCAATATAACTTTAAAAGGCAATTAAATTCAATATAAGTTCAAAATAAATTTAAATGAAAATTTAAATTATTAAACAATAATCAATAAATTCTTATCAATTCATAAATTTAATTCAACTAACATAAGAAGATTTAGTATTTCGTGAGTGGGTTAAATCACTCACCTTTATACGAATCTGAAAATAATAGAGTTCTATTCAATAGCTCCTCTCTATGTTTCCTTAGTTTCCTTCTTGATTGCCAGCTTTGTTCCTTAATTTTACTTTTCGTTTGATTTACTTTAATTTTCCTCCTTATCATATTAATATATGTATATGTATATGTATGTATGTATGTATGTATGTATGTATGTATGTATGTATGTATGTATGTATTTTTAGAAGGTTTGAAAAAAGAAGAAGATTTGAAAAAGAAGAATTGAAAAAAAAGGATTAAAACAAGAAGAACTGAAAATGAAAAAGATGATCAAGATTTGAAAAGAAAGAAAAAAGTTTGGAATAGAAGAAGATTTGAAGAAGAAGAATATTCGAAGAGGAAGGAAAAAATAAAATAAGAGAGAATAAGAAGATTTGAAGAAGAAAATGAAAATGAAAAAGAAAAAAAGAAGAAGATTAAAATGGAGGCTAGGGTTTCATTTGCATCACATCTTATTTATAAGGTTAGAGTTTGGTTTAGGGCCAATGAGATTTGAAAAGAGAGGCTACTATTAATTAGAAATAAATGAAATGATGTTCTAGAAAATGAAGTTGGAAAATGAACGAAATAATGAAGTAAATATGAACAAACTTGGTATTTAAGTAAAGTAAATATGAACAGCCTTTTTAAAAGTGGCAGGTATTAAAAGGAGGTAAAAGAAAGAATTAAAATTATGAAAAGTAGTTCATGTTTGCAAAATGGAAAAGCTTCTGACAATGTAAATGGAAAGGAGTAATGGAACAAATGAGGAAATAATGAAAAGAATGCGATAATTATTAATTAGAAAGGGAATGAATGGACCAACTCTATTGTAACGACCCCGTTTCTGACGCCTGTTATTGGGCAATTAACTGATTTTAAACTTTTGGAATATAAATTTTTATTAGTCAAATAAATAAATTTTCTGATGTTTAAAATACCTGAATATATATAAACTGATAAAACCATATTAAATTTTAAATTATAAAATCCCTGGATATGGTAAATTTTATAGAAATATTAATAAAACTCCACCATTAAAATTCAAGGTAGAATATATTAACGTCTTCCCTTTTCTTATTTAAAGATTTCAATCACATTGATTGTCATTGATTTCTAAGTTAAAAAGAAAAGAGACATGCAATTCCTTTTTATAGTAATTTAATGTATTTACGGAATTATTGTATACAAACCAAAAGTTATTAATTTCTTATTAAATAATTGATTTCTTGTTCCTATAATAAATTTTTCCGCTACCAACATCTCAAATAAATAAACATATGATTTTTTATTTAGTAAAGAAACATATTTTTTTTAACATTTATTATTCCAATCATTTGTTTTCTTCCTTATTAAAATTTACAATTATTTCCAATTTAAGCTTTACAATTACATTCCCAATTAGCTTTACCATTACAATTGATTGAAATCACAATAACAATTGTCAGTTTCATTCAATCAACATTATTAAATTACATTTTAAAAAAATTCCATTTATAGATCATAAATTTTAATTTCTCACAGTATTAAATTCCAAAATATTATTGAATCTAATATTTTTAATTATCAAAAATGCGGGTCGTTACAATGGCCCCGAGAGAGAAGCAAGAGCTAATAAATCAAATCGATGATTCTTAAGAAGAGGATTGATTAGACAGAGCCGTTCGAGCTGGGGATTGGCTATAGTTTTTGTAGCTAAGTCCGCTGGTTCATTAAGATTATGCATGGATTATAGGGAGTTAAACAAGCAAACTATTTGGAATAAGTAACCCTTACCTCGCATAGATGATATGTTTGACCAACTTCATGGAGCTAGTGTATTCTCCCAATTAGACCTTGCTACGGGTTTCCAACAGTTAAAGGTAGCAGAGGATAGTATACCCTTAACTGCTTTTAGAGGGCCAGATTTTTTTCTATGAGTGGTTAATTATGCCTTTTGGGCTAACCAACGTGCTTGCATTTTTTGTTGATCTTATGAATCGAGTTTTTAGGAATGTGTTGAATAAGTTCGTATTGGTTTTCATCAACGACATTCTTATCTACTTAAAGACTTAGGAAGAGCACAAACACCATTTGGAAGTGGTGTTGGAAACGTTAAGGAAACACATTCTTAAAGCTAAGTTTTCTAAGTGCCACTTTTGGCAATCAGAAATGAGATACCTAGGACATATTGTATCGGGTGATGGCATCTCAGTTGATCCGTCTAAGGTAGCTATTGTGCAAGATTTCAAGAGAACCCAAACTCCTACTGAGGTGAGAAGATTTTTAGGGATGGCGGGTTATTATAGGAAGTTCATGAAGGATTACTCCAAGATTGCCACTCACCTAACCAAGCCGACGAAAAAAGCTTTGAGTGGACTTCGAAGTGTGAGGACGTATTTCTTGAGTTAAAAGAAAGGTTGACCAGTGCTCCTGTTTTGGTTAATATTGATGGAGGAGAAGGGTTAACTGTTTATACCGATGCATGTAGAGTTGGCTTGGGCGTAGTGTTGATGCAGCATGGGAAGGTTATAGCCTATGGAAGTAGAAAGTTAAAGCCTCATGAAAAGAATTATGCAACGCATGACATGGAGTTGTTAGCTGTATTATTTGCCTTAAAGATGTGGAGGCAGTACTTGCTGGGTAAGAATTCTTCTTTCCCTCTTTTGTTTATTTCTAATTTTTAAGCATCCTAGCTAGTAATTTCCTTCTTTAAGTAGGTGAAAAGTTCAAGCTCTTCATGGATCATAAGTCCCTGAAGTATCTGTTCACTGAGAAGGATCTGAACCTAAGCCAATAGCGATGGTTGGAGTTCCTAGTAGCTTATGACTTAGATATTCTTTATACATAAGGAAAAGCGAATGTGGTGGCAGACGCTCTTAGTAGGAATGTAGTGTTAGCTCTCTTTGAAGTTAAACAAACTCTTGGAAAGGATTGCTAGTAAGCAAAAAAGAGGACGACCATTTAAGGAAGATCATCTAGGATGTTGAGGGTGGACAGTGTTCAAGTTTCAAGTTAAATAACCATGGTATTTCACACATGAATGGGAGAATCTACGTCCCTAATGTTGATGGCCTAGACATATCAGAATGTCATCAATCCAAATTAAGTATCCACCCGGGTGTTTCTAAGATGCATCGAGATATGAAGCGAGTATTTTGGTGGCCCGGAATGAAGAGGGATGTCTCAATATTTGTCAGCAGATGTTTGAACTGTCAACAGATAAAAGGCGATCACCAGAAGACGGTTGGTTTACTTCAACCCTTGGAAATCCCAAATTGGAAATGGGAGATGATATTAATGGAATTTATCGATGGTTTACCCAGAACCAAAAAATGGAATGAAGGTATGTGGGTTATCGTGGATCGGCTAACAAAAACTGCTCATTTTATCCGGGTAAAGCCGGCGAGAACGGCAGCTTCTTTGGCATAAATTTATATACGGGAAATTGTTCGATTGCACGAAGTTTCAGTAAGCATTGTAAGTGATCAAGATCCCATTTTTACAAGTCAAGTTTGGGAGGCATTGCAAGTAACTTTAGGTACAAAGCAAAGCTTGAGCACGACATGTCACCCCCAAACAAATGGAAAAACCGAAAGTGCAAACCGGATTCTAAAAGTTCTTCTAAGGGCATGTATTCTGGATTTTGGAGGATCGTGGGAAGATCATCTCGACTTAGTAGAATTCTCCTACAATAATAGCTTTCAACCAAGCATCGACATGGCACCCTATGAAGCTCTTTATGGACGTCCATGCAAGTCACCGACATGTTGGGTTGAGACTGGAGATCGGCTAGTACTTGGACCAGATATGATCCGGGAAGCTACTAAAAAGGTTGCGGTGATAAAGAGAAGGATGAAGGAAGCCCGGGATCGACAAAAGAGTTATGCCGATAAAAGGAGAAGAGATTTGGAGTTTGAAGTCGGGGACACTGTATTGTTAAGATTGCTCCAATCAGAGGAGTTGTTCGATTCGGAAGTGTTGGGAAGTCGACACCCAGGTATATTGGACCTTTTAATATTATTAAAATAATTGGACCGCTCGCCTACAAAGTTGAATTACCAGAAAGGTTATCGGGGGTCCATAATGTTTTCCATGTGTCACATTTGAGAAAGTATGTTCATGACCCTTCGTTGATTATAGAATCGTCAGTTCAAGATGATTTAGAGATACAATCAAACCTAAAGGTGATTAGGCATCCAGTTTATATTGTAGATCAGGATGAGAAGAGGTTGCGAAATAAGGTAATGAAGTTAGTAAAGATCCAGTGGAGCGAGGATCCCCGAGATTGTACTTGGGAGACGGTGGATCATATAAGGGAAGCCTATCCCGAATTGATGTTGGGATAGCCATTGTTTGTATATATAGTATGCATTATTGTGTTATGGATGTTTCGTGTAGGACCTTTGTATATATAATATATGACCTTTTGAGTTGTTATGAGTTATCTCTTTGTTTGCTAATTTTGGGACGAAATTCTTTTAAGAGGGGGTGAGTGTAACGGCCCAAAATTTAATTACCTTAATAATGAATATTTAAATATATTTTTATTAACTATTTAATGGATTTTATGAATCAAATAAACTCCTTTTAATTAGCAACTAAAGATGGTGAAATAGTTTTATAACGGCCCGGAATTTTACTACTTTGATTTGTGAATATTTAATTAATTTTAAATATTCAAATAATAGATATTATAATGAAAATAAAACTCTTTTAAATAATAATGATGGTGAAATCATTTTAAATTATTTTTACTAAAATAATTAGTCCAAAGAAAAATATAAAATGTACCCGGAAATCGTTTTCTGAATTTTCGACTTTTAGGTGTCGAAAAGTTGTCGGAAAACGTTGTGCACATTTTTGCAATACACACACACACTTTTATAAATGAGTTAGGATTTGTAATATATAAATTTATATATAAAATTAAGAAATATAAAATATATGATATGACTTTTTATGTAAATGTTAAAAAACAAAATGTAAATGTAAATAAAAGTGACATAACTTGTCATATCTTTAAAAACATGAAGTACTTAGGTAATAAATGCATGTTGGCTTGGAAAAATGAAGGTGAGACAAGGAAAAAACGTTGGCTAAAGGGGGGGACATGCATGGTGATGTGGAAAAAATTTAGAGGAGGTTAAGTACTTTAGGGAATATGATAATTTGATTTATGCACTTAGTATATAAGGCATTTTCCTAACATTTCCACCACTTTGCATTCATTTCTATTTCATAAATTTCTTCCTAAAGCTTTTGTGTAAACTTCCATGGCATCCAAAAATAATTCCTAAGTAAAAAATCTAGTACCATTCTCTTTTAAGTGTTAAATCCTTGTTAAATCTATTCTCTTCCACTTCTACACTTCCTCCTCACAAAAATAAGTCAATACACCCATCCACCATGTTGGTCGAGCACTAAGACTCCCTTAGACCGAATACTTTTCAACTAAAAGCCACCAAAGACTCCACTTTTGCAAGCTAAAAGCAAAAACCTAGGTTGTGTTCGAGTTATAAAAGAAGTTAGGTTGATTTAGTCCAATTTCGTTGAGTAAAGTTCTCATCTTTACTCAAAGATATTAACTTTATACATGATGTATATTTATTAGTTAAATATGATGCTTGTTTGAGTAGTCATGACGTTGAATTGGTTATGCATAAGTATACTTGGAAATGGTGTTAATTTGGTTGTATATAGGGATGCTTGTATATGTGATGTGCACGTAAATGTGCATATTTTTACTACCATATTTTTTCGAATTAAATTAAATAAATGAACATATTGGGTGTTTTAACTTGTTTAGACCAAAATTCAAATTATTTTCAAATTATCACATATTCATCTTCATATAGGGGAAAATGGTCATTTTTGTGCATATATTAATTTTATAAAATTTAATTGAAAATTTCTATGTTATTTTGTAGGAATTTGAATTCAAATACAAGTGGCTTCATGAAGAAATATTCATGCACAAGTGCATACAAAAGAATGAAGATGAAAATAATTCAAACTCATGATCATGGAGGACCCCACCTTCCCACCTACCTTAATGTACAAATTAGAAGCTAATGCACATGCCAATGGCCATTAAAGTTTCATGTACACTTAATGGAGGATTATCTCATGCTAATGATAACTTTGTGGCCACACTTTCTCAAGGGTAGTTTGGATAATTTACAAAAAATGGATTTGGGTTTTAAAACATGTATAAATACCTCATATGTTAATGTAACCCTCCTCTCTTCCTCTTAGCTCTTTAGTTTAGGATCAAAAATAAATTAGAAGCTCTCTTTTATTTTCATGGCTACTTAGACATTTTCTTCTTATGTAATTTCTTTTGTTATGCAACTTTAATACATGTTCTTTTCTTGTTTATTTACTTTCATGTTAGCAGTGTAGATCTCATTTATTTTATGCAAGTAGAATAGCTTTTCTTTTACTTTGCTTTCATTTTCCTTTTTTTGTTTTATGTTGAATGCTACATTTATTGATATGATAACAAATACGAGAGGCTAAACTCCTTCAATTTAGGGGTAATGAAGCTCTCTAATTATGTAGCGTCAACATTTTGATAATTATTGCTCTCTTTTTGTGCTTAATGACAATGCTTGAATGAGTTAATTTTTTTGTTTTAGCTTTGAATTTGATAGCCTATATTATTGACACCAAATAGGCTATGCTTAAACAATCACTAAACACGAATTACCTCTTCATCTACATATGATTATGGTAATGAAGTGAATGTTGAAATCAAAATTTGATGGTCTATATTTCTAATTAATAGTTAATAGGCCATACTTAAAATAGATTTTATTTTCAACTTCATTGTCATTTTTCATGAGAATTAAAAGTGATTTAATGGTTGTGTTATAGTTTAATGGCTTATGCTGGGCTAATTAATAGCCCAAATATGCCATACTTACGATAAATACATCAATTAAACACACTAATGACCAAAAAAGAGAGATCATAATTTCATGTTTTGTTGAACTATGCGATCTATAGAGTGGATTTATCTCTAAATTGCCTTCAAACTCTCATATTTTTATTAATTAGCTTTTGTTAGTTTTTTTACACTTTTTCTAGCTTAAATACATCGCAAATCTTGGTTAATTTGATTGAATAGAATTTAAAGTCTAATAATTCCCTGCGGATCGACTCGTACTCACATATGTACTATAATCGTACGCCGTACGCTTGCGGTAATTTTTATTATAAATTTTCAGCAATTTTCTAAACCGATAGGAATTCCGTCGTTAAACAAGTTTTTGGCGCCGTTGTTGGGGAATTGCTTTGATTTTGATTTTCTATTCTTCGGATTATTTTAGTTTAATTTTTGTTTGTTTTTTTAATTTTGTGTGTTTGTTTGCATTTAAAAAAAATTGTGTTTGTGTGTTTGTTTTGTGTGCACTTGATTTGTGTGAGTGTAGTTGTTCTATTTGCATTGCATATTTTAAAAAAATACACAATTTTCAGTTGAAAAAGAATTTTATTTCATTTCATTATCAATTTCCTATTACAGTTTCCCATTACAATAACATATACTCTCTTCACTGTAGCACTTCTTCCCATACTACCATCACTTGCACAGCCACATTCCAGTGCACCATCTCCAGCCACCACCCACCCTTAAAACTGCCTGCATACTTCACTTCACAACCCCACAGTCTGCCTTTGCCACTTCTGACTTCATACTCCACCATCTATACAACTACCTGTGCATCACCAAAGTGCACACAAACCAGTGCACCATCCCCACTTCTTCATCCCCTCTGTCTTACATGCACAGCACCACTTCACTTACCACTCCCTGCAATTCACACTTCAACTGCCTATAGCCAAACTACCGCAAACTTCACACAAAATCTCCTTCCACACCTATTCCATTATTCCATCAACCACCCTATACCTTCAGTGCCTTCATAACATTCTGCTATGATCGCAGTTCACCACATCGCAACAACAAAACATCGAAATACCAACAGAGCATTCTTCACCGGTTATACCATCGAATACTGCTCACCTGATACCACCATCCTCACTATTCATCACAAACCCGCATAACAACCTGCAACTGACAGCACCATCACCGGTTCACTGCCAATTCCCTCATCCACTCACCATAAAACAAAACACAAACCTCTCCAAATCCTTGCAACTGCCTCACCTCCATCCCTCTTTACAATTCTACCTTACATCAATGGACTCACCATCAACTTAACCTGCTTGCACTGTCCACACCCATATACGCCATACAAATACCCTTCGTATTCCACTTCATATTCCAATTCAACTACCTTTCAACTACAAACAACATTCAAACAACTCATATCACCTTACTACTGCTTTGTTCCACCCTGCATTCACTTCCACCAATTCAAACCAACCACCTTTCCCACACATTCAATTGCCTCCACTGATCCACAATCATACTGTTACCCTAACTACATCACATTGCCAATCATCTAGCAACCGACTACTACTCTGCAAATACCCAAATCTATCCCCATACCATTGCATTTTTCCTTTCAGACCAAAAAAAAGAGAAAAAAAACTAACAGCTTCCCAATGAACAAACTAAAATCGAACCCAAACTCCAGTCCTAATCAATCGTCCACCGCAACGCTGCAATCACCCACATAATGACTCCTAATCCCCAAACTTCACCGAACTCTATCGTGAACTAGCAACCAACTCCGAACACAATCCCATCGATCGAAGCTGCTTGTGTTGAATTTTGAGAATCGAATTATTGATTTCAAATGGTGTTTCGAAGTTGATTGAGTTGAGAAATTTAATTTTCGAATTAATATTTGTGAACAGTCGAATCTTTTGAAGTCTGATTTGTTAGCGGGTTTGTGAGTTTGTAGTTCTCTTTAGTGGGCCGAGTTTTGTTTTGTTTGTAGTTTTGGTTTTGAGAATTCCAAGTGTGAATTTGTTTTTTTATTTAATTTATATTTGTTTTTTTTAATTTTTTTTTAGTTCTCTTCTAAAAAAAGAAAGAGAAGTTATTACGGTTTCGTTCATTTTATTTCTTGATTAAAAAACTTTGAATTTGTTTTTTTTGTTTTTTGTTTAATCCTAATAAAAAAGAGTTTGTTTTCTTTTAGTTTAGTTTTGTTTTATTCTTGAAAAAAATTAGTTTTAAAATTAGTTTTGTTTTATTTTAAGTTCCATTTTTATATTTTGAAAAAAATATATTGTATATACCTTGTTTGATTCCTTTTCAGGTTGCTAAAGCAGATAAGGAAGAATCATTCGCGTGCTTCCCTTTGCTTGCCAAAAATAAATTGCTAGCTTGCTTATATAAAAAAAATTGCTGCCTTTAACCCCTATATATTGTTTTTATTTGTCTTGCATTGTTGTTTGCTTGCATTTTAGAAAAAAAACAAAAAAAAACCTCATTCGTAGTTGCATTGTCAATACACGTTTAGTTTCTGCTTTGTATTTCATCTTAGATTTTTGATTAATAATAACGCACTTAATTGTGTATTGACAATTTGTCTTCTTTGAACAATTTAATTTCTCGGTGTCTAACCTACGATGGAGCAATAATCAGTTATAAATATTACGGTGATTCGTAAATGTTATACTGAATTGTTTCTCTAAAGATACTTAAACCTTTGATTGCATTGCTATGGTGATTCTTGGTGCATTGATAAATCATGCCCTTTACCTGGCCGAGAACTACCTTGTTGATTAAAGACAAAGTGTGATTATACAATTTTGGGTTAGGAGCTACTTAGGATAAATAATTTGTAATTAAACCCTTGCATTCATTTAGTTGCATTAGTTCATGCGTATATAAAAAAATTTCAAAATTCAAAAACTAAAAAATTGTAAATATTCCTTTTCCTTTGAAATTTTTAAATCCTTTTCCTTTGAAAATTTTCAAAATCAAAAATCCAAAAAAAATTAGTTAGTTTTTTTATAGAAAATCAAAAAAATATCCAAAATAATATAAAATCCTTTCAAAAAAAATTAAAAATCCAAAAACAAAACAAAAATCAAATTTATTTTTTTGAAAAATAAATTCCCCTTTGTGAATATTTTTCCTTTATAAAAAAACATTCTTGAAAATGTCGGAATTTCTCTATTCGCAAGAATTTTGCAATAGTTGTGAAAATTCATATAATCCACATAATTTCAATCCAAATTCTTATGGATATTTTAACATCCACTATGTGTAAACAATTCAGATTTAGAACCATAAAATTTTAAAATTTTGACCAACCCTCAACTCTTGAAAAATGCATCGAATCGATTTCGTCGTGACTTGAACTCACTACACAAAATAATCAAAGGATGAGTGAGTTATGTAATTCGTTTTTGTGCGATAACTCAAATCAAAGTTTTCAAAACAATCAAAATTTGAATTCACTTCAAAATTCAAATGATTTTGAGTATAACCCATGCTAATTCAATTTCGGTCTTCAAACTGAATTTCAAAATCAAAACGAAAATGCAAACAACTTTTCAAATAATTTTGGCAATGGTAATAACCTCGACTATGATGCGAGTGAAAATTTTTGTTCTCAACAATTTCAAATCAAAAATTCGCAAGTTAATAATTATAATTTTGATTTTGTTGAACAAATGGACAAAATTTACGATGATCCGATGAATTTGTTATTTGAAACATATCTGAAACAATGTGGGAAACAAAATCAAATCCCAACGTGTGACGAGTCAAATAATAATCCATCTTTTACCATAATTGATGATTTTCAAATAATAACTTTTGAAATTGAAAACGACAATCTTAATGAAGTTGTTGAAAAAATGGTAACTGAATTGGATTTCAATTCTTTTGGGGTGAGAAACTTGATTTAAAATTCGATCTTCCTTTTCTCGATTTTGAAAATTTGAACACAACAACTTTGGATTTAGAACTTGACACATGCAATAAAGTTGTTGATAATTCAATAAAGGAAAATGAATTCAATGAACACAATTTCTTTGGACTTTTCAAAAATGAGTTGTCGAATTCTGAAGTGGAAGATTTAAAATACCATTTTGATTTTGAAATCGATAATTTCAAAAAATTTGTCAATGATGAGTTTGGATTTCAATTTGGTGAGAATAAACTTGAACTTCGACCAATTTTTCTATCTACCCCGAAAATCATCGAAAATAAAAACAACTCGTATGGTTTTTAATAAAACGACATTTGTTTTTCCAAATCGACATTCAATTTTGAAATATTTTATTGTGTGGTTTTTCATGCTTAAGATGTGCCTCTCATACTTGACGAGACAAATGAATTGGTCTTTGGAAGACTGGTTCATTTACTCTTTAATGACATACTTCCTGATGTCTTGTAAATAATAATCTTTTTCATGTGAATATAGGTTTTTTTTGTTTTTTTTTTCTCCTTTCACTTGGGTTGACTATGGGGACACAATCAAAATCAAGTGTAGGGGAGTCTCATTTTCATTTTCGATTTTTCATAGTTTATTTTTTGCATTTTCTTTCAAAAACTCAAAAAAAAAATTAAAATAAAATCTCCAAATTTTTTTTAAGCATTTTGATTTACTTATAAACAAACACTATAAGATAAATATAGGATTTTAGTTATTAAGTTGCAATTTTTGAAAATTTATTTGTCTCAACAAAAATAAAAATTAGGTTTGATTATAAGTAACTATGGTTTAACTAGTATATAGGAAGATTCGTATGTGTTAATTATGAAATATATCCTAATTGAAAATCTTTATTTTAAAAACTGGTGGATTTAGAAGAAAAGGATATAACATTTTTTATCTTCTAAGTTTAGTGGTACTAAGATGATACTGTAAAACACTCTCTTTCCAAAAAAAATTTGTAAAAAAGGAAAATAAAAGAAAATAAAATTCTTGTTGTATATATGTATATATTTTATTAACACCTACAGTCAATAAGTGTACACGCTTGTGTGTAGACTCGCCATGCTCTGTACCCTTCTCACGTAAGCCCGTAAGGCAGTGCATGATTGGTATATTTGGCCTCAGTTTACCTCAGTTAGGTGTATGTATATAAAAATTCTTTTATTAATAATGCCTACAGTCGTTAGGTGTTCACACTTGTGTGTTCACTCACCACGCTCTGTATTCCCTTCACATAAGCCCGCAAGGCAGTCCATGGATGGTATATCTAGCCTTAGTTTACCTGAGTTATGCATATGTAAATATTGTTAATATCAATAAAATTTTCAAAAATAAGAGAGAGTAAGCAATTGAAATCCAAGCACTATTTTTACTGATTTGATTTAACTTGTTATTCAAAAAGAAATGAAAATACCACTTTGAAAAACTTTGATAATCAACAAAGGATCCATTTCATAGTTACACTGTGTTATCAACCGAAACAACGAGTTAAACTATGGTCTATTTGCTATGATGACTTGATCTTTGTTAGAAATTTTGACGAGTAAATGACTTAAATTTTCAAGATAATGACCAAAACTTATATTTAACTTATTTGTGTCGATTTAAAAGTAAATCCTTCATTTGTATATATTTTAAAAAACTTGCATTCATCACTTTGTAAATAAATCTCGCATTTTGTAAATATTTTCATATTGCATTTGGATTTTGTGGGTAGTATCCGCTGAAAACCCTCACGAGACAAAACTAGTCCTACTAGGGACACCTAGAGGTTTAACGGCTTATTGCATACGCTCAGTGCAATCGTGCTTCCTACGAAAACAAATTTATATTAGTTTTTCTTTATTCGAGGACGAATAAAAAGTTAAGTGTGGGGTGTATTTGATGTGCACGTAAATGTGCATATTTTACTATCATATTTTATCGAATTAAATTAAATAAATGACCATATTGGGTGTTTTAACATGTTTAGACCAAAATTCAAATTATTTTCAAATCATCACATATTCATCTTCATATAGGCGCAAAATGGTCCTTTTTGTGCATATAGTAATTTTATAAAATTTAATTGAAAATTTCTATGTTATTTTGTAGGAATTTGAATTCAAATACAAGTGGCTTCATGAAGAAATATGCATGCACAAGTGGATACAAAGGAATGAAAATGGAAATAATTCAAACTCATGATCATGGAGGACCCCACCTACCCACCTACCTTAATGTACAAATTAGAAGCTAATGCACATGCAAATGGCCATTAAAGTTTCATGTATGCTTAATGGAGGATTATCTCATGCTAATGATAACTTGGTGGCCACACTTTCTCAAGGGTAGTTTGGGTAGTTCCCAAAAAATGGATTAGGGTTTTAAAACATGTATAAATACCCCATATGTTCATGTAACCCTCCTCTCTTCCTCTTAGCTCTTTAGTTTAAGATCAAAAATAAATCAGAAGCTCTCTTTTATTTTCATGGCTACTTAGCCATTTTCTTCTTATATAATTTCTTTTTTTTATGCAACTTTAATACATGTTCTTTTCTTGTTTATTTACTTTCATGTTAGCAGTGTAGATCTCATTTATTTTATGCAAGTAGAATAGCTTTTCTTTTACTTTGCTTTTTTTATGTTGAATGCTACATTTGTTGATATAATAACAAATATGAGAGGCTAAACCCCTTCAATTTAGGGGTAATGAAGCTCTCTAATTATGTAGCTTCAATATTTTGATAATTATTGCTCTCCTTTTGTGCTTAATGACAATGCTTGAATGAGTTAATTTTTGTTGTTTTAGCTTTGAATTTGATAGCTTATATCGTTGACACCAAATAGGTTATGCTTAAACAATCACTAAACATGAATTACCTCTTCATCTACATACTATTATGGTAATGAAGTGGATGTTGAAATCAAAATTTGATGGTCAATATTTCTAATTAATAGTTAATAGGTCATACTTAAAATATATTTTATTTTCAACTTCATTGTCTTTTTCATGAGAATTAAAAGTGATTTAAAGGTTGTGTTATAATTTGATGGCTTATGCTGGGCTAATTAATAGCACAAATATGCCATACTTGTGATAAACACATTAATTAAACTCACTAATGATAAAAAAAAGAGATCATAATATCATGTTTTGTTGAACTATGCGATCTAGAGAGTGGATTTATCTCTAAATTGCCTTCAAACTCTCATATTTTTATCAATTAGCTTTTGTTAGTTTTTTTTACATTTTTTCAAGCTTAAATACATCTCAAATCTTGGTTAATTTGATTGAATAGAATTTAAAATCTAACAATTCCCTACGGATTGACCAATACTCGCATACTTACTACAATCGTACGCCACGCCCTTGTAGTAATTTTTATTATAAATTTTTCAGCAATTTCTAAACCGATAGGAAATTCGTCGTTAAACAATATGGTGTTGTATAAACTTGAAATCGGAAATAAAGTGTAGTAAACTCGTAAGGTATGATCTTGCTTATGTTTGGAATTATATTGTTGTGATGTGGTTGTGATATTGGTTATGATCTTGGTATATGGTTTTCATGCTAATAAAGTTAGCATTTTTGCTAACTTAAGCGACTTATGAAATCCCCCTTTTAAAGTTTGAACTCTGGACTTAAATTTTAAAAATATATTTAAGTTTAAACTTGTTTAGTTTCAAAACCCACATCTTTATGTTTATAAGGTAGTAATGTTTCCAAATGTTAAAGTTTTAAAGGAGACTTAGAAAACAAATTTCAAGTTTGGAAATTTCGTATCGTATAGCGATAGTCGCTATTAGTGCAGTTTGTGAAAATGAACTCTTTTCGAAATCTATAAATACTTTCACTAAGAAATCTTTTTGGAAAATGTTTTAAAAGTTATATTAAGTAATTAAAAAGGTAATTATTATTTAATTAATTAATTATTTAATTAATTATCATTTAATCAATTAATTAAGTAATTAGCACTTAATTATTGGTTAATAAAGGTAATTAATACTTAAGATTAATTAATGGGGCATTTCACCAGAAGGACAAACTTTGTAGTCCAATTAGTTTCTAGGACACACATTCAGATAAATTATTTTCAAGGCCAAAGTCAGTAGAATAATTACTTTCAAGGACAAAGTCAACAGTCCAATTACTTTCAAGGACATAATTTCATAGGTTTTTAGGCCCTAGAAACTAATTATTTTGCGTTTTGTCCTTGAAAGTAATTATTTCAGTTGTGTGTCCTATAAACTAATTCCACTTACTAAAGAGGCCCTTGTGGCTAATTTCCACTTAATTAATTAAGTTAATTTTAATTAGTTGATTAATTAAAGTTAATTATTACTTAATTAATAATTAATGGTTTATTAATTTAATTTTTTATTAAAGATTAATTATTAATTGTTTATTAAAGGAATTTAATTAATTATTTATTAATTATTGATAAATTTAAATTAATTAAGGTGTTAATTAACACTTAATTAAGATTTAATTATTATTTAATAAAGTTTAAATTTTTTATATAATTAATTAATAAAAAAATTTCAATTTAAAAATCATTTTGTTTCAAAATATCGGTTTGTTTTAAGACTGCCTTTCTTTTTCAAAAATGTTTCAAATCAAGGGATTTCTTTGTCGATTACCCTTAAGTAACCTCAAAAAAATATGAAACCAATGTTAATGTGATGACACATTTATGGGAAGTAAGTCAACCCATAGTTAGCACTAAAAGCAGATGAGTATGCTGATCCTCTATCTGTGAGATCTAGAATTTATTTCTAGGCGAGGGATAGACTAAGGCAAAAATATCGAAAACATGATAGATATGGGAGGGTTAATTCCTATTAATGGATCATGTTTAAATTAAGTATATGGTTATCCATATGCGAACTCTGTACAATAACCCTAAGTAGTGGATTGTCCACTAATTATAATTTGACCAGTTTTAACTCAGGAAGTATGTTGTGTATATTAGAGTTCCCTAGTGATGACTCGAATATTGGTTGCATACTCCCAAAAGAACCGGAATTGAGTTAGTCGAGAATTATCACTTAGTTTAGAGACACCGGTTTTGGATACGTATGATTTATCCGAACCACTCCATACTAATAACGTTCGCGATGGATCGTTATGAAGTATGCTATGGAGATGTACTATTCTCCTAAGGGTAATTCCAAAATGGAAGATAGTAAATGTTGAATGTTTGTGCTATCCTGGAACAACTTGTATGAATGAATGCTAACATTGCATTGGTTTCCTGGAGGGTGTTGTTAGCATTCCAAGATGGTCTGCTTAAAGGAAAGGTTATCGTAACCTCAAGCCTCACAATCGGTAAATGACTAAAGCAGGGACATGCGACTGGGCTATGTGGGTCGCTCCTATTATGGTATGATCATCACCAAATCCAGAGCGATATCTATGGTTTATGTATGCTTCAGGATCCCTTTTATGGTTGTTGATCGTAACCAAGGAGTGATCAAATTCGCCGCTATCCAGTAAGGCGTAGGGCCGGTCCTGAGTAGCTAAGGTGCAATTTATTGTAGCCTCCCGTACATTTTATCTATGGGTGTATGGATTCGGTGGGTAGACCCTTACCCTTTCATGGTTGGAATCCATTTCCTAATACGGGCCTTTGGACTTGATTGTATACCTATTACGCTAGAATTTAATAATGTAACAATTTCGGCTATGATTCCATATTTATTTTAAACCTAGACATTATGATAATATCACAGGATTTTATATGGAAATGTTTTAGTTATCGTAAGGTAAAAACTCATCCGTGTTTATGTGCGGCATGGTCTTACGAGATACCTTTAATTTGAAGGTTTTTACAAAGTTAAACTTATGCTTTACACACACCAGACCCATGTCTGACCCGGAGTTTTATTTCTTTCCCTTAAACTCTTGGGTACTCAAATTTTTATGAGTAGCCAAGTAGCTAGGTTCCTTTGGAGAATTTTGGGAAGCAGTATGGAGCAGAAGCTTTCACTGCATGTAGTAGTTATGTTTATTTCCATTGCGACTATACAGTATGTATTAGTAATTTAGGTAGCTGATATAGGTGTCCTTGTTGGAATAGTACTTATTGTATCTTTGATGTAACATTTTGGAGTAATCATATGTACTATTCTGTGATGATGTATATGTAACTCTGTCGTTTAAGAGAAAAATCTGTATTTGTCTTTTATTTTCTTTACCCCATGACCTATCTTTCGGACACTTAGATGATCAGCACATAAATACCGAGGATATATTAAGTGTCGTTTTTGGGTGTATGAAAGGCAGATCGTCACAGGGGTGCACCTTCCTAGCCATTTGTTGGAAATTTTCCTTTCCTTATTTCGTTCGAATACCTTGAATCTGTTTATCCTTAAATTGTCACAAGAAGAGTCAACCACTCTTTACAGCGTTTAAGTATTGATTTAGTCCATTCTACCAATATTTGACTGTTACCTTATTTTGTCCATTCTATCAAGTTTGGACTACCACCTTATTTATTCCATTCAATCAAATTTGAACAGTTTCCTTGTTTTATCCATTCTTTCCAGTTTAGATTTTACTCAGGGTATTTCCATTCTTTCAAGTCTAGTTTTAATATTAATATGCCCATTCTTATTTGGATTTTTTTCCTAATATTTATTTTTGCTCTTGCCTGTATGGATTTTTTTGGAGATAAAAACCTGTTTCACGTTAGTGGTATGGTCTTATAGAACTTTTCTATGTTCCTTATTATTCAAGTTATCTCACGCTAGTATGTTCAGATTGATCCGGGTGTTATTTTATTATAATGCTCAGGTCAGACCGAGTATTTTCCCCAGGTTTACTTTGCTGATATGGAGATCTTGGAGGGGAGCTGGAGATTTACCTATTGTATTGTTTTTATTTTCTACTATATTATACAGTATCCCTATCTACATTTGTAAGGTTTGGATTTTATAACTGTCCAGCTGATAAGGTTTGTTTTTAACTCTGATATACTCTGTATTTTAGAGCGATAGTTCCTACTGTCCGTGTTATATTATTTGTTGTCGATTCCGCTGTGAGACTTTATTTTTCCTCTGTTCCCTGTTCTTTTCTTTTTATTTACCCTAATAATCTGCCCTTTTGTCGATTGGATGTACGACATTGGCATATAGTGGTAGTGTTCGGTATTGACTTTCGATGGTCAAAATGACGGGTCATTATAGGTTTTGGAAAGGAAGACAATGAATTATGTATATTATGAATATTGGAATTGAAAATATGAGAGGGAGATGAAAATTTTGTCTACTAAATTGTTTTTAGATGTGGAGCCATATGCTAACATGAGTAGCATGTAATTTTTAATTGTAAATAATTGAAAATAAATAAATATAGCAGCTCGCGTCACACTACTATCCTCCTTAGTAATTAATATTGAATTTTGTTGTAGTGTTAGGAAGTTAATTATCAAGATCATATTGTAACAATCGCTTTTTCGATTCTCGAACGTTAACACTAAACATATCCACGGTATTCAAGTGCTAAGCACTCAAGTGCCAGAAAGATAGAAAGTTAGAGTTAAATAAAAGAAAAGGAAATAGAATAAGAAAGAAGAATAGAATATCAGAATCTCACATGTGGAACAATAATATATAATATTTCAAAAGTGTATTACAAAGTGTTACTCCAACATGCATGAATCTCCAAGTTATAAAATGACTAGGTACAACTATCGGCTTGGGAAATTATAACCGCCTTTCTCACAATGCTGAATCCATACATACATAATGGGGAACAAAAATGAAAATGGATAGATAGATAGATAAATAAATGGAAGCCTTCAGCTCGTCTCCATAAGCTTAAAGCATCTGACTTTGAAACCTGCTTTACTCAAGCTTGTAACATCCTAGAATTTTATCATTTTGATTTTGAATATTTAAATAATTTTAAATATTTAAATAATTGGTTTCTAGAGTTTAATAACTTATATTCAAATTTAGTGATTATTTAGATATTTGATTTGTGAACTAAATATTAATTAAATGCATTTAATAAACTTATTTAACTCCTTTTAATTAATAAGTAATAATAGTAAACTCACTTTGTAAATTTATTTACAATAGAAAATAGTTCGATTTAATATTAATAGTGAGACCAAAATTCGTTTCTGTCGATAAATGTCTCGAAACACGTGAAATTATCATTTTGGGGCACTGTCTCGGATTTTGGCAAAACTAGTGCCATTGGATCCCGAATAATATGGCGATGTGTGATGATGAATTTTATGATGACGAAATGCATAATGGTCAACTTTAGAGAATTAAAATAATAATATTATTTGACTATAAAGCCGACTTCTATATACAATGGAATTAGGTTCCGAAACTTGTTCTATTGGGTTTGGGATAGGGTTATTTGGTTAAGAACGCTAGTGAGCACGCTTCGATTAGAGATCGAGATGTTGGGAGAAGAATAGTGTAGGAGATAAAATCTACAAAAGGGCCCATGCTCTCTCTTCACTTTCTCAACTCAGAACTTAGGATAGACTCATCCAATGGCCTTTGTTGGTCTACACTGCTAGGAGTCAAATTAGGCAATGGTCCTAAAATGAAAAATGTTTGTGGGGGGTGAGAGGAGTGTGTTGACTAGTTGGATAGAGGTGGATCAAGGCGAGGCGGCGGTGAAGTCGAGATGAACACAAATCCTAATTTGTGTTTGATCTCGATGATTGTGGTGAGTTAAGGGACGAGACCAGTGGCAATGGGTCAGGGTTAGAGTAACATCCCTAATTCTAATTAATATTATTTAAGATATTTAATTGGATAAATTAAATAAAATAATGTAAAATGTTAAGGAGATTGAGATTTGATAATTAATAGAGGTCATGCCTTAACGAATGAGTTAATAAGAATGATTTAAAAAATTAATAAGAAGGAGGAAATATGAAGAGGGCAATATAGGAAAAGAGTATAATTCCTAAAGATAACTCTTCCCATTCTCCTTTCCTCCCTCACTTCATTCATTACAAATGAAATTAAAGGATCAAGGCCGAACATGAATAAGGGTTTCAAGGGAAATAAAGTAGGGAAACAAGATCAAGGCTTAGGGGAATAAAACCAAAATATAAATCTCAACCTTCTTAAACCAGTCAAGTTGAATAATAGTTATGCATCTCAAGTTTATATATTATTATTGATTTTCAGTATAAACTTGAACTGTTTTGATGAATATTATGTCATGTTTGAGTATTTCGATGATTATATGCTTGTTGGTGAATTTGTTTAATTTATTTATGAAATTTA
The DNA here is from genome assembly GCA_030737815.1 of Allium fistulosum. NCBI lineage: Eukaryota > Viridiplantae > Streptophyta > Magnoliopsida > Asparagales > Amaryllidaceae > Allium > Allium fistulosum. The sequence continues at coordinate 946,759,847 of CM060905.1, forward strand.
TTAATATGTTTGAGTTGGAAAACCTATTATATGACATCCAAATGACTTAAAATTTGGATGTCATGTTAGAAACATTATTTTAGTAATGGGTATTAAATTTTATAATTTTCTAATAATGTATGAATATTTTATGATTTTCTCAAGGGAAGAAAATTGGTTATTTTGGGTTTTAATTATTAAAAATAATTAAATTATGTTTTTGGCTCCAAAATTTTTATATGTTAAAGAATTTAGTAAATCAGATTTATTATCATTTTTGGGGATTTTTTCCATGAGTTTATGATTTTATATATATATCTACTAGGCTAGAAACTTTTAATATTTATATTAAAATATTGATATAAGTTTATGGTTTGCAAACTGTTTTGGAATGATAAATTTTCCTTATGGTAGTTTTTTGGAAAAGAATTTTGATAAAGTAATTATTAACTAATAAGATTTTGACAATAATAGGGGTTGGTGATAAGAAATTACTTTTAATGGTATAAAAGTAATTTACTTATAAATTACGGTTTTGCCGCTCCGAAAGTCATGATGCCACACTTCATCACTTTGCTGCTATGGTCTTCAATGTCAATCAAGAGTAATGCATACGGTATTAACTTCGATTGATATAGAATCCATTGACCTGGTCGAAGTAGGAAGCCAAGCATCAGGGTCGACATTGTGAACATCAAAGTTGATGAGGCCACTTCTTTAACCTATTGATGTTGCACTTCATACTATGCCACATATTTTCTACAATGTCGCCGACCCCGTTGGTTTCGAAGTGACTTATAGCGGTAATAATGAGGCCGCATGTTTTTATACATATTGACTTCGATTATATAGGCAACTAGTCCGCTTTTAGCTATATCGACATCATTAATGACGATGCTACCTCTATTCAAAATCATATGTTTTTGAAGATGGTTATGGTGCCACTCCCAATGACTTCGGCTCTAATGAAGCCACTTATTTTCCTTAAGGCAATGATGTTGAGATTTAGCTATGTCGATCCTATTCTTTTAAGCCTTATTAATATGCAAACCAAGTTTTATATCGGAAGATGTAGGAACCTTATTAGGTGCGAAGTCCATGTTATTGGCACTATGGCCTTATGTTTTATAAATATAAGACTTTAACATATTTTAAAGGGCAAAGACCTGATCAGTTATATATCCTTGCCGCGTTTTACTAATATAAAGGTTTTATATTGTTTTGGCTCTATAGCCAATGGTTTCGAAGTGAGATAACTTCCAAGTGATTTTGAGATTCATCAATACTATTTTATAAAAGCATATATCATGGCATAATTATTTTAGATAAAGTAAAGGGCTATATTTTCCTTATTTTGAAAGTATGATTTCAAGGGTTAAATCATTTATTAAGAAAGTGTTTCGAAGGAAATAGAAAAGGATATTTGGCCCAGAATTTTAATAAAAAATTATTACTCTCATCACTTTTGGATAGATTGTGCTAGAATGAATTGACTCAGAGCTGAGAAAACTAGATGGGACTGGTATAGGGCAGCGACTTTAATTCAACTGTTAGCTAATATAAGTCCAAAATTCCAATGTGTAGGGCTTTGTCAAGGGCAAGACCAAAAGGTATGTTTACGCATAGAAAGGTATACATAAAGATAAGGTAGGTTGTAGGTTGACCTACAAAGCCTTTAGGTTCATAGTAAGCCAAGCAAAACTATGAGATCGACAAATAGTCAGGTGAACACTAGAATAAGTGTATTTGGACAAACTGTCCAGTTTTCTTCTAATTAGTCAGTTATGGAATTTGGTATATTTGGTTCGCTCGAGTCAGCCATGTAGGTTGGTAGTCACCCTATGAAAACTAAACACTGGATGGATAGTCTACTGCTTTGATGAATAGTCATGATTACCTATGTAACATGCATGCACATTATTGTTTATATTGTTTATTTTCACCAGTTTAGTTGTAGGAATTTGATTTGCAAAAGATATGTTTTAAAAGGGATTTTAGTGAGAGGAAAACCCATTCTACTCAGCGGCATGGTCTCACTAGATATCTATAAATCGAGATGGCATATTATTATTCACACCAAGCTTTTTGTCTGACTCGAAGTTAATGTTTTCCCCTTAAACTCTCGGGTGCTCAAAATTTGGTTTTAGTGGGTTAGGAGTAAGGGTTTTACAGGTTAAGTAGGTTTTGGCAAATAAATCTTTCGAAGTCCTGCAAGAGGCAAAGTTAGCTATGTAGGAGTCTATTTATTACTATTATCCACCGTGTTATGCCAGTTTTATATGAATTTATTAATAGTAGATGTATCTGTCTATTTAGTAACTCTGATCAAACAATGGGGCATCTTTACATGTCACTCTGAGAGTATTTTGAAATAATTATACTTTATCTAAACCTAGGCGACATTTGAGATTAAGTAATGAATATGAAATATAACTTTTGGAATGAAATGTGAAAGTTTGCTTTGAAAATTATGTTTAAAATTATTTCATATTCTTGTGCTATTGATGTAATGATATAATAATATGACCGCATTTTGTCACTGGAAATTAATACTATAGATGACTGCAGCATCTGTAGCATTTTGTTTCGAGCCTCAAAATGAGGGATGTTACAACTTGGTATCAGAGCATAGGTTTATGTAAAACTAAAAAATTTTGAACTTTAAAAAGAGTTTTTGAAAACATAATCCTAATGATCAGAGAATAAGATTGGGGCATGGGATAACGCTATATTAACATACTTGTATTTTCTATATATAAGTATACGCTTTATCTCTATTCTCCCATTCTCTTAGACAGTTCTTCTGTATCTTACTAAGGTTCGAATGAAGGTTTTAGGAAGTAAGATATGGAGGTAGGAAATGGAAGAGTGAATCTCGATGGAGGAAGCACCACTACCAACGAAAATGTCAAGCCCAATGCTAGGAGGAATCCGGGTCGACAATCAGCTGCTAATGTTAGTGCAGGATCACCATCGGTTGATATGATAGCAATGTATCAGTTCTTTATCAACATGATGCAAGCAGGAGCTTTTGCTGGGTTAGTTGGAGGAAATGCTGGAGGAGCTAATCAGGAAGTACCAGTTGTCAACAATTATGCTATTTTGAATAGAAAATATGCAAGACTTAGAGGGAAACCATTCATTGGAACTGAGGATGCAATTGAAGTTGAGAATTGGTTGTTTCATTGTGAAAGGATTTTCGCTAATCTTGGCTTGAATGACAAACAAAAGAGGAAATTGGCATCTGGGTAACTACTAGGAGCTATGTTTTACTGGTGGAATAGTGTGGCTGTTGGGGTGGTAGAGAAAACTTTGACTTAGGCTGAATTCAAAAGGAGGTTTGAAGAAAGATTTATGTCTGAGATTGCTAATTCAGCTCTGTTGAGGAAGTTTATAGAATTGGTGCAAGGAGATATAACGGTGCTTGAGTACGCAACTAGATTTGTGGAGCTATCCCAATATAGGTATGCTATCGTAGATACAATGATCAAAAGGAATGAGAAGTTCATCCGTGGACTGAGACCTGAGCTTGCTAGGGCAACTTTACCACATCTCAGAGATCCATGTGATGTTGTCGTGGAGATGGCTTTGCAAAATGAAGAGATGTTTTCTTTTTTCAGTAATAACAAGCCGGTAGAGAGTCGGGGTGGACGAAATCAGAAGAGAAATTTTTACCAGAAGGTGGGAGCTCAGAAGTGTGGAGCTGCCAATAAAGGAAGTCTGAGGTTATGTGTTACAAGTGTGACAAAAAGGGACATTATGCTCATGAGGCTGAACCGGTAAGGGAAAGGAAGTCGTTGGAAAGAAGAATATTAAGTATTTTAACCACGACCAAGTGGATCATTACAAGAACAAATGTCCAGAAGTGGCCAAGGCAGAAAAAGGAAATGTATTTGCTTTGGAACCGGCTACCTCGAGACCAAAAGCCGAGGAGAAAGGGAAAGCTATGATGGGAGGTACACTTTTGATTCATGGTATACCTGTTAGAGTACTGTATGATACTAGTGCATCATATTCTTTTATATCTCATTGTTTGGCAGATAAGCTTAACCTAGAACCCACATACTTGTAACTTTCTTAAGGGTTGCGAATCCAATATAAGAGTATGAAACTCTTGGGATGAGATGTGACCATTTAGAGTTTGAATTATTAGGTCATATATTTGCTCAAAATTTGTATATGATAAATGGAGTGGTTAAGTAAATATGATGCTAGGATATTTTACCAAAACAGAAAAATATCACTAAGACACCTAATAGTAGCGACCCAATTATATACTCAGTATATAATTCGAGTTTTAATGTTTATGCTTTGTTAGGTGTAATAGAGGAGGTATATAAGTTGAATCGAATTTTCGTAGTTATAGAATTTGCTAGATGTTTTTGATCCTGTTACAGGACTGCCGTCGAAATGAGCTATTGAGTTTCGAATAGACCTTATACCTAGAGCTGAACCCGTAAGTAGATTGCCTAACATAATAACACCTATCGAGATGAAGGAGTTAAAGATGCAACTATTGGAGTTAGAAGGGAAAATTTTTATTAGACCAAGCAGTTCGACTTAGGGAGCGGTCGTGGTGTTTGTGAAGAAACCTGATGGGCGGTTAAGATTGTGTGTCGATTACCGTCAGTTAAATAAAAGGACGATAAAGAATAGATATCCCCTGTTGAGAATCGACGATTTATTTGATCAATTGAGCAGAGCCAGAGTGTTTTCCCGATTGGATTTGATGACAGGGTTCCATTAACTAATGGTGGTGGAAGACATTATTCCATTGACGACGTTTAGAACAAGATACGATTCATACGAATGGTTAGTAATGCCATTCGGATTGACTAATGCGCCTGCTTTCTTCGTAGACCTAATGAACTAAATTTTACAAATGCACTTGGATATGTTTGTATGGTACTCATAGACGACATTTTGATATATTCTAAGGATGAAAGAGATCATGAGATTCATCATAGAATAGCCTTGAGATGCTGAGGTAGACTCAACTAAAAGCGTAAGTTTTTAATGTGTTATTTTTGGAAGAAGGAGATGAAGTTTCTTATTCATGTAGTCTTAGAGAAAGAGTTGTCAGCAGATCCAACTAAGATAGAAGTTGTAAATAACTAGAAGAGACTTGAGATGGTGACTGAGATAAAGAGTTTTCTTGAACAAGCTGGCTACTACCTAAGATTCATCAAGGATTTCTCTCGTCTAGCAGCATTGATGACTAAACTAACGAGGAAGGATGTGAAGTATGTATGGACCTATAAATGTGATAAGGCATTTCAAAAGCTAAAAAATTTATTGACCAACATGCCCATGTTAGTTGTTCTGGATGGAAATCAAGATTTGGTGGTGTATACTGATGCGTGTGGAACAGGATTAGGAGCTGTATTAATGCAGAGGGGTAGAGTGATTACTTATGCTTCACGACATCACAAACCACATGAAGTTAAATATTCAACTCATGATTTAGAGTTGGCTACCGTAATATTTTCTTTGGAGGTTTGAAGACATTACCTTTTGGGAGAACAATTTGAGTTGTATACATATCACAAGTCTTTAAGGTACTTATTCTCTCAGAAGGAGTTAAATATGAGATAACAGAGATGGTTGGAGTTTTTAGTTGCTTATGATTTTGGAATTGAGTAAACATCGAGGAAAGGAAACAAAGTTGTAGATGCACTTAGAAGAAAACATCAGAATATAGTGTTAGCTATACTGGCAAAGTGGAAGGATCTAGAAGCATTTTCTACTTGTAATGTGCAGTTAAGATCGACTGCCAGTTCTAGCTAGAATACCGCAATGTTATCTTGTTTGGAAGTTTGACCGGTATTGATTGAAAGAATTGCTTCTAAGCAAAGAGATGATCCATTGTAAGCAGAAAGAATTGGAAGACCGAAAGGTGGAACTGAGATTGATGTTTTGAATTTTTTTTATCTTGACTAGAATGGATGGTTGAGAAAGAATGGACAATTGTTTGTTCCCGATGATGGTGACCTAAGGAAAGAATTTCTTAAGGAGTGTCATCGATCGAAGTTTACTATTTGTCCTAGAGGGACTAAGATATATCAATATATGAAAAGGAGCTTCTTTTGGGAGGGTATGAAAAGGAATGTAGGCTTATAGGTAAAATAGTGTCTGAATTGTCAACAAGTAAAAGCCAAGCATTAGAAGTAAAGTGGTTTGCTTCAGCCTTTGGATATACAAGTATGTAAATAGGAATTCTATATCTATGGATTTCATTAAAGGATTGCCAAGGTCGAATAGAGGAAATAAAAGTATCTAGGTTATAGTGGACAGACTAGCTAAGAGTGCACACTTTATACTTGTTAAGTCGATAAGAATGGCACATGTTTTAGCTAAGATGTTTATGAAGAACATTGTTAGACTGCATGGAGTTCCTAGTAGTATAGTTAGTGACAGAGATGTCTTGTTCACTAGTGAATCTTGGAAGAGTCTACAGGAAGTGTTAGGTGCCAAGCTTAAGATGAGTACTAGTTATTAGCCATAATCAAATGGACAGACAGAGAGAGTCAATAAGGTACATGAGAATTTGTTGAGGGCTTGTGTACTAAATTTTGGTGGGTCATGGGAAGACCATCTACACTTAGTCAAATTCTCATATAACAATAGTTATCAGACTAGTATAGGGATGGCACCTTTAGAAGCTTTATATGAAAGGCCGTGTCGCCCGTATGTTGGTTAGAGACCAGAGATAGATTAGTTCTTGGTCCGGATATGGTAAGAGAAGTCACATAAAATATTGAGTTAATTCGAGCTAGAATGAAGGAAGCTCGGTCTAGGAAGAAGAGATATGCAGATAAGAGACGGTAAGACTTGGAGTTCTCAATTGGAGATCGTGTTTTAATCAAAGTATCACCAATGAAGGGTGTAGTGAGATTTGGGAAGTCAGGGAAATTGGCACCTAGGTGAAAGGATCGAGAAACTCACTTACATGATATAATTATTGAGTAGTTTGGTAGGAGTCCATAATATATTCCATATTTCTCATTTAAGGATGTGTGTTCAAGATCTAGAGAATACTATAACTCCGACTGCAATGGAAGATTTCGTAGTAGAACTGAATTTGACTTTTGTGAGACAACAAGTTAGAGTTGTAGTGAGGGATGAGAAGAAGCTAAGGAACATGACAGTCAGATTAGTAAAAGTCCAGTGGAGTGACGACGAGAGAGACTTGTAACGACCCAGAATTTTGGATTTTTGAAATTGGAATATTTAATTGATTTTGAATATTTGAATTTTATAGATTTAATAACTTGAATTTTTAATATAACGATTTATTTGATAATTTAATTGCTAATTGAAATCGTTAAAATAATTTAAATCTTGGATGGGTAAAATGATTTAAAGGCTTATTTAATTTCTATTAATAAGAAGGAGAATTTCTGTATTGGATTTATAAGTGATTTACTCGATTTTAAAAAAATTAGCTCGTTTTAATTAACATATAAAAATACCTCCTAGGGAACAGTCACGGAATTTGACGAAACCGGTTCCTTTTGATTCATAATTGTGTATTATTATCGGATTTCAAATTTCGTAACGTTTGGAATTACCGTTTGGTCGTACGGGATAGAAACGCGTTGAAATTAATATCGAAAATTTAATATAATAATTGGGTTCAAAAAGCTATCTTCCCCATACGATCGAATTAGGGCTCGAGACTAGTTCCATTGCATTCAGAATAGGGGTATAACATTAGGAACGTCTGGCGTCACACTTCGATCGGGGTTTGGAATAAATAGCTAGATATTTTGACATTTTAAATAATTTATTTTCAATGATTGGACTAGGCAGCCTCCATTCTTTCATCTCAGCCGTTCCATCAACCACCCTACCTACCTGTGCAAGCCACCCTACAACCACCATCTACGTTTCTTTTTCTCTTATATAAACAAGCACGCACAGAGAAGTAAAAATTAAAAAAAAAAGAGAAATGCTGGAATTCAAAAATTCATGTCTTGAAATACACCCAATGAAAAATTCCCTAACAAGTTTTAAAAATCAAGATTTGTGGAGAGCTTCGATCTGGTATAGCGTTTGTGGGGTGCGATCGAAATTGGAGTTTCTTGACAGTGAAAGTTGTCAAGACCCGCAAATCCGTACTCCTTGAATAAACACTAATCTCCATTGATTAACTCAAGAGGCATGGAAATACGAACCTTGAGGGTTTAAGAAAGAAGAAAAAGGTAGAAGAAGAAGAAAATAAAAGAAAGAGAAAGAAGAAAAAGACAGAGAAATAACAAAAGCACTGAAACAGAATCTCACATTCGCAGCGGAACAACATATAATAGATAAATGAATAATATTTAAATCAAAAAACTATATCATTTTATACATTACATCAGCATCAAAGTTTACAACAACAGTATACAACAAAACTGGACAGTTATATGAACTTGTCCGTATACAGAATACACAGCAGAATAATTAATATCATATATAAATGCTACGCCTCTCCATCCAGCTCGCCAATGAGCTCCACATCATCTCCTGAATCCAGAATAATCTGATAACCTAACTCTAGATTGCCCGTGTGGAAAATGATGGGCACCCAGAGTTTAGGAAGGAAACAATAAACTCCAGGTCAGTCATGGTGACTAGTGTGAGAACTAAAACAGTTTATTCTTAAACAATCAACAACAAAGAAAATAAAACCATTTCGCAATGCTTTTAGAAAATGAAACTACCATAAGACCTCCCACCACACACACAATGCAAACGCAGAATTGGAGGAGATTTCTTCTTATGATAATTAAACATGCTTACTACGCAATATCATTTGATTATTATTATTAGTGCATAGTGTAGAAAACATTTCGAAAGTATAATATAAATCTTAGCCAGCATAGGAATTCCACACTTATGCCTACTATAGCTACTATGTTCAATAGCAGGTTACCGCCACATTCCATAGCAGGTAATACAACTAAAACCGTACAAGGTTCGTATTGTTTCTTTGGATTTTCCAACAAATTGTCAGGCTAAGGAACTTCCTTTCCTCCTGCCAAATGGGATCGCCTCTGGTCGGACGTCCCGAGAGACAAACTTCTCTCTGCCAAACAAGGCCGGGTTACCCCTGTAACAGGTAACTCACGAATATGTCATCACCCGGTCCTTTGGGACCTTTATCCGAGCGCTCGGTAACCATCATCACACATAATAAATAAGTGTATCCACATGAGTAAGTATCTGGGCTCCATACCATGATACCACCCCTTTCCAGAAGGAAATTACATACCCTAAAGGGCGCGACCCTCATAACCTTGCCGCAACATTCCTGTTTTGACCATTTCCGGGTTGTTGAGGCCCTGACGAAGTCTCGTCCACAAAGCTACGCTTTTTCACAAAAGCTATGCTTTGGGTCAAACAAATGATCAACCTATGATCACAAAGATAAATGATCAAACAAATGATCATATCACAAATGATCAAACACTGATCATCACACAGCAACACTCAGCATGTCACATTACCAAATTGGGAATATATCGCTGATAACCTTCAACTACATAACCTCTGAGCTCGTACGTTTCAGAGAAGGGAGTTAAGCTAAGAGAATAAATTCTCCGCCACCAACAGAAATGTATTTGAAAGAAATCAGCTTTATATCTCAATTTGTAATGTCAAACATACAATCCATACAAGTCTGTTCCGGGATCGAACAGAACCGAAGGCACTTCTCACGAAGCCCTTGCAAATCCGGATAATTTTCAATCACGTCCGGACTTCCCGTCACTAAAGGTGATAAAACCTCTAAATCGAAGATCAGTCGATGTAGAGTAACTCGACGGTAATCTTTCCGTTTTCAGAAATATCCGGTCTTCAACACCGGTCATCAAATGCGATTCATAACGACGTATCACATATTCGGAATGGGTTATGCGACCCCATGGTCCTTTCCCGGCTAACCCGAATAGTGAGCGCTTATTCAAAAATAAGTGTGGCATTCAAATTCAAGCACATCACAATAAATACCCATTCAAGGCAATTATTGATAGTCGGTAATTTAACTATCAATAAAGATGCGCAACATCATCAGATTCCAAATAATTTTCCAAATTATTTATCTTCCAAAAATATCTTTACAAGATATATAATTTCCACACTTCAACTATTTGAAAACAATTTCAAATCAATTTCCACATTTCAATTTATCTTTGAAGATAAAATCTCAAAACATTTCACTTCATATTGGAAAAGCATTTCCATACTTATTTAATAATAAGCAATCCACAAATCCATTTATTTTCAACATTTGAAAATATTCAATATACTTAAATCAAAATTAAGTATATATTTCATTCTTTAAGGAAATCATTTTCTTTCACAAATTTTATTTGAGTCAAAACGAATGTTGCGTAAAACATCGTTACAACAACCCAAAATCACTAGTATAGGGATTCGAAATTTAGATAGATATATAAATCCCAATACTATATAAACCATCTCCTTTCGGAAATCATTTACTATAACAACAGTGTTATAATCCACCATTTCCTTATTCCTCGAAACGTCTATTTCAACAATAAATGTTGAAATCTATGTTTTCGATACTTAACACGTTTTAAACATCTTTTAAAACAATTACTTCATTTCGTAATATCACTTCTCCAAAACATATCCATTTTATCTAATAATATATTCACTGTCCAAAATCGTGAATATACTTTATTATCCAAATTCAATGTTTCCACACATTTAAAGGATTATCCACTGTCCAAAATCGTGAATATACTTCCTTTAATAAGCTATAAAAATTTAACTTATCACAAATAAGTCGTTTCTCGGATTTACAAATCTATGTTTATAAATTCAATTGGTATTTTTTAACAACTTTAACTTATAAAAGCACTTTATTAACCAAATCAATTTATAACTCAATTATATACCAAACATCCATATTATAAGTTAAATACTTATAAATTCATTTATTTGCAAAAATCATTCTTTTAAAACTTCACAAGTTATAAATCTTATTACTTATAAGATTTTATTTATAACCTTATTTTCAACATTAACAGAACTCCTTTTAGAATTCCATTATTTCGATTTTAACACTTACAAAAACTCATTTTATAATTCCAGTATTCTTAATTTATAAAATATCAATTTTATAAATCTTTTATATAAATCGTTCATAATAATTTAAAAATCCCAATTTAAAATCAAACTCGTTATTTTTAAACTTCAAAAATTGATCCGATGATGCAACAGCACCAAATAGTCAATCACAACATCCAAACATCATATACCATCATATGATAACAGAATATATAACAAGATCTGTAAATAAATCACTACAGTGAGGAATCCAGTTGGATCCCTCCAACCTGTTTCCCTGCATCCACAGATGTTAGCACAATACCAATTTCACTTCACAGTGAAATTATCGCGGTATATGTTTTTAATAATTAACATCCGCTTAATAACGGCGTATAATGTCTATTTCAACAATACAGATAACAATTTATCATCCAATCACACAATCAAGCAATTTTAAATCTAACTATTTAAAATTTAAATCGAAACAAAACATTCGATTGAGTGAGGAGTTCTCACCTTGATTTCAATTCCGTTTCAGCTTTTTTATTTCGAATAAATTAAACAGACGTTTAATTTCACCTGAAATTGTCACTGAATCCGATCGCTTCCAATCTAGTTGCATCGCGAAGTACACGTCGAGACGATTCCAACACATTTTGTTTCATCAATTTTCGATCTAGTATGAAAGAGATATTGTATTTTGAAGTTTATACAAATTATAAATATAAATTAATTACAATTTTCTTTTATTTTTAACCTTCAGCCCATCACAACCGTAGATTTCCTCAATATCAGATCCGGCCATGTGTTTATTTTCTTCCCCAGGTCAGTGAATCGCATTCGAATGTGTAATTGAACCGACGGCCGCCTTCATGCCCTAAATCACGCGACCACCATACCCCTCTTGAACGTGATCAAGGACCACCACCCAGTAGCTCTACGTCGCCTTCACCCACGCCCCGAGCATCTCGAAGCTCGGCCCCACCTACCACCAGAAAAACGCATGCAAACCACCGGTGAACGCAGCGATCTCCTGACCTCCATACGCCACTAATTCCAATCACCACCATACGGATTTGTAGATCTCACTTTGCTCGACAATATCCTAGTTAAGAGTTTTCCCTAATGGTTGATGGATGAGGAAATAATAGGGGAAGAAGAATGGAGCAATTCTGGTCGTTCGTTTTAATGGTGGCGGCTACGAAGAAGATAGCTAGGGTTTTGAGCAATTGTTAACGTGTATATATATACACGTATATAAATGATACAAAATTCATTTTAAAACGACTTTTCCAAACGATCTCCAAATCTGACGTGCCGCCTGGCGTTCGTAAGGTTTACCCCACGTTCCGAACACAATGGAACGTGTTTCGGAGGCTAATTCGGTCATCTGTGCGAGTTACGGAATTAAACAGTCAAATTTAAATCAAATCGATTTAAACCGATTTCGATACGTTTTGGCTTGCCCCGGACAAACGATAAATCCGATTGACACGAAATTTAAAACCATACAATAATATCACATTATGGATCCGATGAAACTGGTTTCGTCGAAATCCAAGACTTTTTGAAAAATGACTATTTTAACTCGCCAAATTAATATTAAAACAATTTCGGTGCGTTTCGAGCTGCCACGATCAAACGACAACTCCGATTGCTACGAAATTGAAATCCAATAATAACAAACTATTACGGATCCAATGAAACTAGTCTCGTCCAATTCTGAGACTGTTGGAAAAATGGCTAATTTCACTAGTCGATTAAATATTAAAATATTAAATTTTCACAATTTAACTTTTAATTCAATTTTAAAAGTTCTATAACATCTCTATAACTTCAACATGATTTAATATAACTTTATAAATCATTTTCATTCACATTTAATCCAGATTTCAATTATTTCTGGAATTTCAATTATTAATATATCGATTTAATTATCCAATTAAATCTAGATATTCGAATTTTAAATTATTCGACTTATTAATTTCATTTATTAATATTTAAAATCAATTAAATACTCAAATTTTAATTAATATAAATTCTGGGTCGTTACAAAAGTCGAGTAGGCAGAAAAGCTAGGGCTTGGGATATTTGCTGATTTAATCGACGATGTGGAGATTCGAGGTTAAAATCGAGTTCATAGTGATGAGGCGCTCGTGTGGGTGAGTTTTGACGAGGTGCGGCGCCAGATTAGGTCGCGCGACCTTTAGCAGTCGCGTTCGAGTTTGGCCATGTCGCGATTGAGGTGGATTGACCGGAGGGTGATCAAGAGTATTAGGCAGGTCGAGTTCAAGACGAGAGTTCGATTTGCAAAGTGGGTTTGTCAAACGGAGGCCTCTATCCCCGTGTCAATTTTTTTTTGTGCATGACCTGATGATGTCAAGCGTGCCAGGAAGAAGAGGAGTAGCATTTGGGAAGAAGGAAAGAAAGTTGGGCCGGGCTTTAGTTTAAGTGGGTAATGAAAAAGGATGGTGATTTATTTATATAAATTGTTAATAAAATTCCAATTCTTATAAATTTAATAAACTGTTAGTTTTAGGTCCAAATTGAACGTGGTATATCGCGTTTGGCTTGTATTGAATAGCACTACGAAATGGAATTGGTTTGGTGATAATGGGAGCTAGTAGGAATTTTGGTTAAAATTAAACGCCTATTTAATTTTGATTTAAATAGAATGCTTCAGCGACGACTGTAATCAAGTGAGTAAATCTCACTCCTCTTGGATAATTGGTTGAATTTTTAATAGTTAAAAATTATTTATTGGTTGATTGGGTGAATCGATAAATTATTATTATCATTTGGATGTTATATTATGTACATTAGTATATATATTAGTAGTTGGATATATTTCCTGCCTATTGGAGCGGATGAGACCCTATTCGCCCCGCATAATAGCGGATGACCCTATATTACTGCGATATCCCGCCTCGAAGCGAGATTGGTATTTTATGTTATCTAACATCTGTGGATGCAGGGAAACAGGTTAGAGGGATCCAACTGGATTCCTCAAAAATGTTGAATTTAATTTCACATATAGTGATATATGATATGTTTGAATAATCTGTAATAGATTATGGTGTGATTTGAATTTATTGGATGCTATAGTAGCAATGGCCCTAATTTTAATATTTTAAAACTATAAATATTATTTTTGGATTTGATAGGAAATTGAAAAGCGATTAGGAAGTGAAATATTTATATTGAATTTTGGATTAATTAAAAGAAATTTATTTAGATAAAACTAATGGTTTGACTTTGTACCTAACTATTTCGTGATATTTTAAATAGAGATTTTGAAATAGATGGATATTGAGGATTTTGAATAATAAATCTTAAGTGATATTTTTTTAAATGTAAAAAGGGTTTTAAAAATCGAGATTTAAATAGAATGGGAGAATAAAGGAGATTGGGGAATAAATATAAAATTGGTTATAATGGATTTTTAAATAAAATTTTTAAATTACAAAATGAAAGTAGAAATCGAGATTTGATTGGTTTCGGAATATAGTTTGGATTATTTGAGAAATAGATTTATGAAGGGAAATTCAATTAGAAATTGGTTTATAAATGAATTTAAATGATATGAAAACGTTGTAAACTGGAAATGAGATTTTGAAGTTTATAAACGATGTTTATAAATAAAGTGAAGTGATTTTCATTTGGTAAATTGGAAATAAAAATTCACAGCGAGAATTTATAATGAGATCGGGAAATCAGTTTAGAGAGAAATAGTGGATTCTATATTGGAATTTGGGAATAGTTATGGAATTGGAATTGTGAATCGATTTGTGATAAATCGAGGGAGATTTATAAGTAATAAATTGGATATGTTGAATTTTAAAAATGGTTTTCACAGAAAGTTAAGGTTTTTTAAAAAAAGAGGACTTTTACTTATTAAACTATGTAGTTTTAAAACTATTAATTGGATTAAAATATTTCACAAATTTAGTTATTTAAATATTTAAATTTATTGAATGAATTCTTAGTTATAAAGAAGTTTTGTAAATCGATTAGAATTTTATTAATAAATTGGAAGTAGTTATTGATGTTTATTTTGAAGGTGCTTTGATATTTAAAATAATTATTTAACCATGTTTTTGAAATTATTATTATATAAATATATATAGAATTTAAAAGTAAGTGATTGGAATTTATTTATAAATACTCTCAAGATTGTGAATCGGATTTTATTTAACGGATTTGGTTGTATAAGTGAAATGTTATAATAGGAATTCTGGGAGTTTAAGGAAATTTTTCCAAAATAGATAGACTCGGGAACATTGAAAATGAATCAGAATTAATTAAAGGAGTTATAAATCATTAATTGGATTATAAATGAGTATAATCGATAATTTTTGGAAATTTGAAGGGAATTAATAAAATTCTGGTAATTTGTTAAATAAGACAGAATATTCATAAGTATTGGAATTAAATGGTTTTAGAAATATTCTAACTATGAAATGATTTATATAGAAAGATTTTCTAAATAATGAATGATAAGTAGGATTTGGAAATATTCTAAGTGTTGATATGGGTTAAAAATCCTGTTATGGTTATAAGAATTTGAAATCGTTTTCAAATATTGGAATAGTAGAAGGGATTAAATATATATACATACATACATATATATATATGTATGTATATAATGGAATACTAGAAGGGATTAAATATATATATATATAATGGAATATTAGAAGGAATTATATATATATATATATATCTTTGTAAAGATATTTTTAAATGGATGTTGAAAGATTTATAATATGGGCCTAGTGATTGCTTATGTGTGAAAATTTGATAGCTAAACAACCGACTATCAAATCTAGCCAAATTCGTTGATCGTTTCAAAGAGACCGGGACCGAATTTAATTATCCGAAAACCACTTGGATCTGATTTATGTGTTACGAATCAGGATATCGTGAAGATAATGAAGACGGTGATTTTGGAGATTTGGTTTGTCCAAACCCAAGATAACTTGTATGGATGAATGCTATCATTGCATTGTTGTCTAGAAGGCAGTGTTAGCATTCCAAGTATGAATGCTATTCTAAGGGTAAACGTTGCCTCAAGCCTCATCAACCGAGAATGACTAAAACATGGGAGATGCAGCAGGGTAAGTGGGTCGCACCCAAGTAGGGTATGTTATCACTTTTCTAGATACCCTTGGATATATTATATTAAAATTATGGATATGATTGTGCATGAAAAAGAGAGTGCTCGATTAGGGTGGGAACACCTGGGGTGATAACATATTTTGTACTATCCAGTATGGGGTAGGCCGGTCCTGTGTTGGCAGGGATCGTTAGGTACAATCTCGAAACATTTTTCTAGAGGTGTACTGCGGCGGGCGGTACCCAAGTAGCCTAATCATTGTATGGAATCCAATATCCACTACGAGCCTTTACAGTTTTGATTGTAGAGCCTAGTATGCTGAAATTAATGCTATTTTAATTAATGTAACAATTTCGGCTATTTTAATAAGTATTTGTACTTAGACACTATTATAATATCACTGGATTTTCTATAAAAGTGTTTTGGTTATCGTAAGGTAAATACCCATCGTGTTTATGTGTGACGTGGTCTTACGAGATACCTTTGTTTTCAAAGGATTTTTGAAAATAATTAAATTCAAATTGAGTGTGATTTCTCACGCTGGTTTCCCAGACTGACCCAGATGTTATTTTAAATAATGCTCGAGTCAGACCGAGTATTCAAATTCAGGTTAGGATGTTATGGAGCTTAGGAGACGAGTTGGATGACAGAGATGTATTACATGTACTTGATTATATTCCACCGTGTATTGTAGGCTGTATATTCAGCACTTGTTAGGACAAGTTATTATAACTGCCTAGAGTTGATTTATTGATTGTTGTACTCTGAGAATGGTATGTATAAATAACAGTTATAGTTCTTTCCGTATAAAGATATGTTATTATCCATTATATATTGTTCCGCTGCGATTGTGAGATTTTGTGTTGTTGTTTCTATTTTCTTCTATCTTTCATTTTCTTTTCCCCTAACAATTCGCCTTCTGTTAAATTTTGAGTTTACATGTGCGGTTATTTGTCAGCTTAGAATGTACAGAAAAGTGGTTCATGACAACATGGTATCAGAGCTGAAGGTTAAGCGAGAACTTTGGCTTTGGTGGGGTAAGTCATTAGAGACAGGGTCAGTAGTACCTTAGAATGAGTTTGAGTGTATATAGATATGAGCGTGTATTTGTTAGTGATATGAAATTGTTTTATATTGTGTTGGTTGATCTATTTTGTGCTTATGGACTCTAGTCAATACGAGTAATTAACCTTATTGATAGGGATCTCTAAAAACTTGAAAGAGTAATTCAACATAATATTGTTTTGAAATTGGGTAAATGAAATAATTTTACCTGGATTATATTTTATATATAAAGGAATAAGTTTTAGAAAATTATTATGGTGTGTATGATATGCTTGGTTGTTAGGAAATGATAATGTTAAACTATTATCATTTGTTGTTTGTTGTTGTGATCGAATAAAAGTTGATATTATAATGAAAAATAAGATTAAAAGTTAAGAAATAATTTCATATAACAAAATGGAATTATGTAAATTTGATTTGTAAATGTAATTTATAAATTGAAATGAAAATGAAATTTCTAAAGTATATTATATAAATATGGATTATAAAAACAATTTATAAAGGATTTAAAGGCTGGAAATTTGGGAATTCAAATTCCGTTGGTTTTGAAAATGTTTTTCAAAGATTTGGAAAATAGTAATAGTATTATTTGAAAAATATTTTTGAATAGAAGGATTTAAAGGAAATAAAAGCACTGAACTCACTTTGGTCGCTGGAAAATAATTTCGGTGATGACTGCAGCATCATCGACGTTCATTTTTGAGTTTCCAAGGGAGGAATTGCTACCATTGGAGTTTTGGTTTTGGAATTCAAAGGAATGATTTGATATACCAAGAGATTTTGTTTATATATATATATATATGATTTCAAAAATGATTTGAAATACTTAGAACAAATTGTTTAAATTCTGGGATTTTGATTATTTGGAAATATGAGAAAATAAGTTGGATGACTTATAAAATTTGAAAATGAGCAAGTTAAAGCAATGTTTTAAAAGTGTTGAATATGAATGCAAGAAAAGTAAAAATTTGAAATTGAATTATGGAATGAAATTTAAATTAAGTTAAATAAAAGTGAATTTTGAAAATTAAGCCTAAGTTAGGCTAAAAGAAATAATTTTTGGAAATGGAATTTATTGAGATTTAAATAAGTTAATTAGATGAACTAATTAAATTAATTATTTAATTGAATATGGCTTGGAATGTGGATGGATAAAATTGACTATTAAAATTGGGAAATGAAATTGAATTTAATTAAAATGGATATAGACTTAAGTGATGAAGTGGTAATAATCATAAGAAGTTTGTATAAAAAGTTTATAATAGACTTAAGAAAAGTTGATGAAATAATTCTTAAGAGATAATTAGTATGGGTAGGAATATACTAAGTAAATAAGGGTTGTGAATAATGGATTGAGAATAATTGATTGTAAATAGAATAAATTTGAATAAGAGGAAGCGATGCGAATAAAAAATCAATTGGAAATAAATACGTAAGTTGTACGTATATTATATTATTCGCATAACAGTTTGATGTAGATTCGAGCACAGAATTTCGAGATAATTATTATCGATCCGAGTTAGGATTTTTCACTCGATTCTCGACGACAAACCCTGGATATGGATTTTTGATTGATTCTGGGATTCTCTATCATAGTATATGGCTATGCAAGGAGAATGATGGTTTCTAATCAAGGAACCAAATCTGAGCCCGCACTAGAGAGTCGTATGAACGATACTAGTTTGGAAGAGAAATTGTGTGATCGAACGAGTGATCAAATTTGATATTGCATACGGATGGTATATGTACAACGTACGAGCTTAAGTAAAAAAATATTGGAAATTGAAAATGAAAATGATATAATTTTGAATATATGTTTGGATATCATTGGTAAATAAGATGCAAGTATTTAAAAGCAAGAGCTAAATTGGTGCCTTTGGTTTCATAAATAAAATTGGATTGCCCGACAAAAAGGTACATGTTTAAATTGTTGTTTGATTTAATGATTTTATGATTGAGCCACTTGGCTTTTGTTTCCTTGTGGTGGTTTGAGCCTGTAGTGGCAATTTGTAGTTGTTTTGATCTAGTTGCGCAAAGGAGATGCTGGCGAAATTTTTCGAAAATTTAAGGAGTTAGAAATTTTGAAGAAAATTTTTGATAACAAAAATTAGATTTTGAATTATAACTTGAAATGACTGAATGGATAATATTATTTGAAATTTATGGATGAATTTGGGAACTTAATAAAAGTAATAACAAGATTTTGACAAATTCATTTTTGGGAAAGTTAATGGATTTTGGATCATTCTTCTTACCTTGGCAATTTCGGGGACGAAATTCTTTTGAAGGGGAGGAACGTAACGACCCAGAATTTTGGATTTTTGAAATTGGAATACTTAATTGATTTTAAATATTTGAAAGTTAACTATATAGATTTAATAACTTGAATTTCTAATATAACGATTTATTTGATAATTTAATTGTTGAATTAAATAATTGAAATCGTTAAAATAATTTAAATCTTGGATTTTATTTGGGTAAAATGATTTAAAGGCTTATTTAATTTCTATTAATAAGAAGGAAGATAATAAAATTTTTAGATTGAATTTATAAGTGATTTACTCGATTTTTTTAAAATAGCTCGTTTTAATTAACATATAAAAATAGCCTTCCGGGGCACAGTCTCAAAATTCGACGAAACCTATTCCATTTGATCTGTATTAGTGTATTATTATCGGATTTCAAATTTTGTAACGTTTGGAATTACGGTTTGGTCGTACGGGATAGAAACGTGTTGAAATTAATATCGAAAATTAATATAATAATTGGGCTCAAAAAGCTTTCTTCTCCATACGATCGAATTGGTGCTCGAGACTAGTTCCATTACGTTTGGAATAGGGGTACATTAGGAATGCCGGTGGCACGCCTCGATCGAGGTTTGGAATAAATAACTAGATATTTTGACATTTTAAATAATTTATTTTCTTTGATTGGACTAGACATCCCCCATTCTTTCATCTCAGCTGTTCCATCAACCACCCTACCTACCTATGCAAGCCACCCTATAGCCACCATCTACATTTCTTTTTCTCTTATATAAACAAGCACGCACAGAGAAGTTTAAATATAAAAAAAGAGAAATGTTGGAATTCAAAAATTCATATCTTGAAATATGCCCAACGAAAAATTCCCAAACAAGTTTTAAAAATCAAGATTTGTGGAGAGCTTCGATCTGGTATAGTGTTTGTGGGGTGCGATCGAAATTGGAGTCGCTTGACAGTGATAGTCGAGTAGGCGGAGAAGCTAGGGCTTGCGATATTTGCTAATTTGATCGACGATATGGAGATTCAAGGTTAGAATCGAATTCATGGTGGTAAAGCGCTCGCGTGGGAAAGTTTTAACGAGGTGCAACGCCAGATTAGGTAGCGCGACCTGTAGCAGTCGCGTTCGAGTTTGGCCATGTCGCTAGTGAAGGGAATGGACCGAAGGGTGATTGAGAGTATCAGGCAGGTCGAGTTCGAGACGAGATTTTCGTTGGCGAAGTG
The DNA here is from genome assembly GCA_030737815.1 of Allium fistulosum. Classification (NCBI taxonomy): domain Eukaryota; kingdom Viridiplantae; phylum Streptophyta; class Magnoliopsida; order Asparagales; family Amaryllidaceae; genus Allium; species Allium fistulosum. The sequence continues at coordinate 946,780,550 of CM060905.1, forward strand.
GGTTTGTCGAACGGAGGCCTATAGCCCTGTGTTAGTTGTTTTCGTGCATGACATGATGATGTCAAGCGTGCACAGGAAGGAGAGGAGTAGCGTTTGGGAAGAAGGAAAGAAAATTGGGTCGGGCTTTAGTTTAAGTGGGTAATGAAAAAGGATGGTGATTTATTTATATAAATTGTTAATAAAATTCATATTCTTGTAAACTTAATAAATTGTTCGTTTTAGGTCCAAATCAAATGCGGCCTGTCGCTTTTGGTTCGTATTGAATAACACTACGAAATGGAATTGATTAGGTGACAATTAGACTAGTGCAGTTAAAGCGCTCGGCAGATTCAAAGAGGTGGAGGTGCAAAAAGTCATAGCGGGGATACAGCGAGGATATAGCAGGATATAGCGGATGGCCTTAAAATAGCATATAAAACTCGTACTTAATGTTTTTACGAATATATAAAAGGTAATAAAATGAAAAATTATCATTCAATTGAATTATAACTAATACATAAATAATTTTTAAATAAAAACATGTGCAAATATACTTTAAATAAACGTAAAACTGTTATATAACATAATTGAATTTAGTAGAATATTAGGGTATTTTCATTTCTGAAAATATATTAAAAATTAAATCAAAGAAATTAGTTTCATAATTTTTATAATGTATAAATTGAATTTTTCAATTCATTTTATTAAAGAAGATATAGCGGGATTAGCGGAATATAGCGGAAATAACAGGATATAGCGGAAATAGCGGGGATTAAAGCGGAAAGGCTATATTGTGGGGCTATATGGAAATATCGTAGCGGCAGAAACACGCTATGAGATATAGCGGGGTTATAGCGGGGTAATAGCGGGGCATTAACTGCACAGATTTAAACAGAATGCTTCAGCGATGACTATACTCAAGGTGAGTAGATCGCACTCATCTTGGATAATTGGTGGAATTTTTAATAGTTAAATATTATTTATTGGTTGATTGGGTGAATTGATAAATTATTATTATCAGTTGGATGTTATATTTTATATATTAGTATATATATTAGAAGTTGGATATATTTCCCGCCTATTGGAGCGGATGAGACCCTATGCACCCCGCATAATAGCGGATGAACCTATATTACCGCGATATCCTGCCTCGAAGCAGGATTGGTATTTTATGTTATCTAACATCTGTGGATGTAGGGAAACAGGTTGGAGGGATCCAACTGGATTCCTAAAAAATGTTGAATTTAATTCCATATATAGTGATATATGATATGTTTGAATAATCTATGATAGATTATGGTGTGATTTGAATTTATTGGATGCAATTGTAGCAATGGCCCTAATTTTAATATTTTAAAACTATAAATATTATTTTTGGATTTGAAAGAAAATTGAAAAGCGATTTGGAAGTGAAATATTTATATTGAATTGGATTAATTAAAAAAATGATTCGGATAAAATAAATGGTTTGACTTTGTACCTAACTATTTCTTGATATTTTAAATAGAGATTTTGAAATAGATGGATATTGAGGATTTTGAATAATAAATCTTAATTGATATTTTTGTTAAATGTAAAAAGGGTTTTAAAAATCGAGATTTAAATAGAATAGGAGAATAAAGGAGATTCGAGAATAAATATAAAATTGGTTATACTGGATTTTTAAATAAGATTTTTAAATTACGAAATGAAAGTAGAAATCGAGATTTGATTGGTTTCGGAATATAGTTTGGATTATTTGAGAAACATATTTGCGAATGGAATTTCAATTAGAAATTGATTTATTAATGAATTTAAATGATATGAAAACGTTGTAAACTGGAAATGAGATTTTGAAGTTTATAAACAATGTTTATAAATAAAGTGAAGTGATTTTCATTTGGTAAATTGGAAATATAAAATTCACTACAAGAATTCATAATGAGATCGGGAAATCGGTTTAGAGAGAAATAGTGGATTCTATATTGGAATTTGGGAATAGTTATGGAATTGGAAATGTGAATCGATTTGTGATAAATCGAGGGAGATTTATAAGTAATAAATTGGATATGTTGAATTTTAAAAATGGTTTTCACAAGAATTTAAGGTTTGTTTTAAAAGAGGATTTTTAATTATCTAACTATGTAGTTTTAAAACTATTAATTGGATTAAAATATTTCAGAAATTTAGTTATTTAAATATTTAAATTTGTTGAATGAATTCTAAGTTATAAAGAAGATTTGTAAATCGATTAGAACTTTATTAATAAATTGGAATTAGTTATTGATGTTTATTTTAAAGGTGCTTAGATATTTTAAATAATTATTTAACTATATTTTTGAAATTATTATTATATAAATATATATATAGAATTTAAAAGTAAGTAATTGGAATTTATTTATAAATACTCTCTAGATTGTGAACCGGATTTTATTGAATGGATGTGGTTGTATAAATGAAATGTTATAATAGGAATTCTTGGAGTTTAAGGAAAATTTTCCAAAATAGATAGACCCGGGAACTTCGAAAAGGAATCAGAATTCATTATAGGAGTTATAAATCATTAATTGGATTATAAATAAGTAATCGACAATTTTTGGAAATTTGAAAAGGGAATTAATAAAATTCCGGAAATTTGTAAAATAAGACAGAATATTCATAAGTATTGGAACTAAATGGTTTTTTAGAAATATTCTAACTACGAAATGATTTATATAGAAATATTTTCCAAGTAATGAAGATATGTTGGATTTAGAAGTATTCTAAGTGTTGATATGTGTTAAAAATCCTGTTATGGTTATACGGATTTGAAATCGTTTTCAAATATTGGAATACTGGAAGGGATTATATATATATATATATATATATATATATCTTTGTGAAGATATTTTTAAATAGATGTTGAAAGATTTATAATCTGGGCCTAGTGACTGCTTATGTGTGAAAATTTGATAGTTAAATAACCGACTATCAAATTTGGCCAAATTCGTTGATCGTTTCGAAGAGACCGGGATCAGATTTAATTATCCAAAAACCACTTCGATCTGATTTGTGCTTTACAAATTAGGATATCGTAAAGATAATGAAGACGGTGATTTTGGAGATTCGGTTTGTCCAGACCTAGGACAACTTGTATGGATGAATGCTATCATTGCATTGTTGTCTGGAAGGCAATGTTAGCATTCTAAGTATTAATGTTGTTCTAAAGGTAAATGTTGCCTCAAGCCTCATTAACTGGGAATGACTAAAACAGGGAAGATGCCGCTGGGCTAAGGGGGTCGCACCCAAGTAGGGTATGTTATCACTTTTCTAGATACCCTCGGATATATTATATTAAAATTATGGATATGGTTATGAATGAAAAAGAGAGCGCTCGATTAGGGTGGGAACACCCGAGGTGATAACATATTCGGTACTATCCAGTAAGGGGTAGGCTGGTCCTGTATTGCCAGGGATCGTTAGGTACGATCTCGGTACATTTTTCTAGAGGTGTACTGTGGCTGGCGGTACCCCAGTAGCCTAGTCATTATATGGACTCCAATATCCACTACGAGATTTTACAGTTTTGATTGTAGAGCCTACTATGCTGGAATTTAATTAATGTAAAAATTTCGGCTATTTTAATAAGTATTTGTACTTAGACACTATTATAATATCATTGGATATTCTATTAAAGTGTTTTAGTTATCGTAAGGTAAAACCCCGTCGTGTTTATGTGTGACGTGGTCTTACGAGATACATTTATTTTCAAAGGATTTTGAAAATAATTAAATTCAAATTGAGTGTGATTTCTCACGCTGGTTTCCCAGACTGACTCGGGTGTTATTTTATAATAATGCTCGGGTCAGACCAAGTATTACAGATTCAGGTTAGGTTGCTATGGAGCTCAGGAGACGAGCTGGATGACAGAGACGTATTACATGTACTTGATTATATTTCGTTGTGTATTTTAGGCTGTATATTTAGTAGTTGTGAGGACAAGTTATTATAACTGTCCAGAATTTATTTTTTGATTGTTGTACTCTGAGAATGGTATGTATAAATAACAGTTATAGTTCTTTACGTATAAAGATATGTTATTATCCATTATATATTGTTCCGCTGCGATTGTGAGATTCTGTGTTGTTGTTTCTATTTTCTTCTATCTTTCGTTTTATTTTCCCCTAACAATCCGCCTTTTGTTAAATTTTGAGTGCACATGTGCAGTTATTTGTCAGCTTTGAATGTATAGAAAAGTGGGTCGTTATAAGACTATACATAGGAAATGGAGAGCATGATTAGAGTTACTTATCCTGACTTGTTTGATGGTGTGTTTTACATCTATATTTTATGTTTGGGGCATGCCTTTTCGTAATTTCGAGGATGAAATGCTTTAAGGAGAGGTGTCTGTAACAACCATAATTCCAATTAACATTATTTAGGATATTTAATTGAATAAATTAAATAAAATAATGTAAAGGTTAAGAAGATTGAGATTTGATAATTAATAGGGGTCGTGCCTTAACGAATGAGTTAATAAGAATGATTAAAAAAATTAATAAGAAGGAGGATATATGAGAAGGGAAAAATAGGAAAAGTGTATAATTCCTAAAGACAATTCTTCCCATTCTCCTTTCCTCCCTCACTTCATTCATTACAAATGAAATCAAAGAATCAAGGTTGGCCATTAACAAGGGTTTCAAAGGAATAAAACTAGGGAAACAAGATCAAGGCTTAGAGGAATCAAACCATAAAACAAATTCTTGACCTTCTTAAACCATTCAAGGTGAATAATAGTTATACATCTCAAGTTTTATATATTGTTTTCGATTTTAAGCCATGCTTTAGTATTTGGATGATTTTATTCTTGTTGGTGAATTTATTTATGAAATTTATTAATATGTTTGAGTTGGAAAACCAATCATATAACATGTAAATGACTTGAAATTTGGATATTATGTTACAAACATTATTTTAGTAATGGATTTTAAAATTTAATTTTTTTTATAATGTATGAAAATTTTCTGATTTTTCAAGGGAAGAAAATTGGTTGCTTCGGGTTTAATTATTAAAAATAATTAAATTATGTTTTAGGCCCTAAAATTTTTATAGGTTAAAGAATATAATAAATTGGATTTATTATGATTTTTGAGGATTTTTCCCATGGTTTTATGATTTTATATAAATCTATTGGGCTAGAAAAGCTTAATATTATTTTTAAAATATTAATATAAGTTAATGGTTTGCAAGTTGTTTTGGGAATGATAAATCTGCCCTATTGAATTTTCTGGAAAAAAGGATTTTGATAAAGTAATTATTAACCAATAAGATTTTGACAAACAATAGAGGTTTGTGATAAAAAATTACCTTCAGTGGTACAAAAGCAGTTTTCTGATAAATTACGGTTGTGCTACTTCGAAAGCCATGATGCCATACTTGATCACTCCGCCTCTATTGTCTTTGATGTCGATCAAGAGTAATGCATTGGGTATCAACTTCAGTTGATATGGAATGCATTAGCTAAGTTTAAGTGGAAAGCCAAGCATTAGGGTCCACATTGTGAACTTTGAAGTGGATGAGGCCGCTTTCTTTAACCTATTGATGCCGCACTTTGTACTGTGCAACATGTTTTCTATAATGCGCCAACCTCATTAGTTTCGAAGTGACTTATAGCGGCAATAATGTGGCTACATGTTTTTATTAACTTCGACAATATGGGCAACTATGCCGCTTTTAGCTATATCGACTTCATTGATGACGATGCCACCTCTATTCAAAATCATATGTTTTCAACGACAGCTATGGTGCTGCTCCTAATGACATTAGCTCTAATGAAGCCACTTATTTTCCTTAAGGCAATAACATCGATATTTAGCTATGTCGACCTTATTCTTTTAAGACTTATTAATATGAAAACCAAGTTTTATATCTGATGACGTAGATACCTTATGTGGTGCGAAGTCAATGTTATTGGCCCTATGGCCTTATGGTTTATTAATATAAGACTTTAACATAATTTGAAGGGTGAAGACCCTCATCGGCTATATATCCTTACCGCCTTTTTTCAATATAAAGGTTTTATATTGTTTTGGCTCTATGTCCTATGGTTTCGAAGTGAGATAAATTCCAAATGAATTTAAGATTCATCATTACTATTTTAAAAAAGCATATATCATGGCATAATTATTTTGGATAAAGTAAAGGGCTATATTTTACTTGTTCTGAAAGTATGATTTCGAGGGTTATATCATTTATTAAAAAAGTGTTTCCAAGGAAATAGAAAAGGGTATTTAGCCCAGAATTTCACTAAAGAATTATTACTCTTATCACTTTTGGATAGATTGTGATAGTATGAATTATTGACTCGGAGATTAGAAAACTAGATGGGACTGGTGTAAGGTAGTGCCCTACACTTTAGGTGTTAGCCCCTAGTTGATATATGTCAAAAATTCCAGCGTGTAGAGCTTTTTCAAGGGCAAGACAAAAAGTCGGTTTACGCATAGAAAGGAATACATAAAGACAAGTTAGGTTAGAAGTTGACCTGCAAAAGCTTTAGGTACATAGTAAGCCCAACAAAACTATGAGATTGATAGATAGTCAGGTGAACACTAGGATAAGTGTATTTAAATAAACCATCTAGTTTTCTTCTAATAGTCAGTTAGGAAATTTGGCATATCTAGTAGGTCAGAGTCAGCCATGTAGGTTGGTAGTTACCCTATGAAAACTAAACATTGGGATGGATAGTCCACTGATTTGATGGATAGCCATGATTGCTTATGTAGCATGCATGCACATTATTGTTTATATTGTTTATTTTAACCAGTTTGGTCGCAGGAATTTGATTTGCAAAAGATATATTTTAAAAGGGATGTTAGTGAGGGAAAAAACCCATTCTATTCAGTAGCATGGTCTCACTAGATATCCATAAATCGACCTGGCATATTATTATTCTCACCAGGCTTTTTGTTTGACTCAAAATTTATATTTACCCCTTAAACTCTCAAGTGCTCAAAATTTAATTTGAGAAGGTCATGATTAAGGGCTTTATAGGTTAAGTAGGTTTTGGCGAATACAGCTTTCGAAGACGTTCAAGATGCAAAGTTAGCTATGTAGGAGTCTGTTTATTACTATTGTTATCCCGCCGTTTGGCAAGGCTGTGATACTAAGGAGTTGGCTAAATGGATTTGTGATCATCAAGGCAGGAAGCCCGAAGAGATGATTATCAAGTTCGGACATTAGATATAAGAAAGGCTATAGATGATAGTCAAGCGGATTAAGCAAATGGCATCCCATAATTAGTTAAGTATAGATTGGCACTTCCCCTAGGCAGGGGATTGGATCGAATAACTTCCCCTAGTTAGGGGATCAGATTGGATCAGTATGGATATGGATAACCAACTCAACAGAACAACTCAACGGAACTCAGCCAATATCTCAAAAAACACCGGTGAAACTACGCAAATGACTACGGAAACACGAGGAGGAAGTATAGGGGGACCTACCATGAGAATCTCCAACCCCATCTCTATGATCTTCACCGATTGGTGTCGATCCCTCTATAGGGATCTGTGCCTATCGGTCAAAATGGCCCAGATGGCCCAATTTATTCTGGATTGGTTCGTCTCGTCCTCGGTCTTCTGCATGCGGATTTTCAGCTGGATTTTTCACCGTCTTCTCCTATAAATAACGGATCGTTGGCTCAACAAAAGGGATCTTCTTTCTAGCTCTCTTCTTCTTATCTATGGGCGGAACTCTCCATTTTTATTCTTGAATTTTATGGATTGTAACTATAATCAGCAGTATAAATAAAAGGAATACTTTAGAGTGGATGCAAGCCAGAGTCAGCCAAACCACTATAAATTCTCTTGCGTTTATTTTCTTACTATTTGAATTTTCTTTCTTCATATTTTATTCTCTACTCCATTTTGTTTGGATTTGGACATTGAATATGTAGTGTAATTGTATTAGTTGAGTGTTTTTGACCAATTTTGGTGCAAACATTTTGGTATCAGAGCCAGGTTACTTTCATTTGCAGATTTGGAAACGGTTTGGAGCTTGGATTTGGATCAATGGTCAAGTAGTCAATAAGGAGAGCATTGGAAAATAAGAGTCACCATGAAGGAAGTTAGGAGGCATCCTCAGGAGCTGGAGCTAGTCAACGCTCCATCTACATCACTAGGAATGAGATGGAGACTGTGATGGAAGCAATATAGGAGCGGATGATGAGGAGACAAGAGAAGATTATGCAGAATTTCCTTAAGCAAATTAGACAAGGATTTGGAGCAGTAGGAGCTGTAGGATCATGGAAATGGAGCAACCAGACAGAGGAGCATGATGGAGTACCCGAGGGAGATCCCTGGCCAACAACAGGGAATTGACATTGATCCTCTTATGGGGGTCAGCACAGATCACCTTGGACTTGGGGGCACACCCCCGAGTCAGCCCGAGGATCGAATGTTGGTAGGCCCGTAATTGACATTGTTTGGTTAGACGCGGATTGAAACATGGATGCACGTCTAGAGGAGTATGTTTCGGAATACCCTCATGGAGTCGAGGGTAGGCTGGTAATATGGTTTGGAGGCCACTAATGGATGAGAATAAGAGGATGGCTGAGCTGAAACATGGAATAATGAGAGGCAGATTACCTAACAGGAGTCTGGAGGATGTCAATCAAAGTCCGTTCACTCCAAATATTAGGCAAACTAGGAACCCACCAGAATTCAAACTACCAGCACTGGAGGTGTACAACGGACGTACGGACCCTATGGTGCACTTGATGAGGTATATCTGGTACATGGAAGTGCTAGGGGCATCATAGGAGGTCATGGCAAGATGTTTTGTGCTTTACTAGACAGAATTAGCTACTCTCTAGTTTAGGTAGAGCGAGTTGGTAGATCGATCCATGAGGCAGTTTAGGATCCACATTTCAAGACCCAAGAACGTAATGACATTGATAGCACTAAAGTAGAGGATTAGAGAGTCTTTGATGAGCATCTTGACACGTTTTAATGAGGCTGTAACTACAATTGATCGGCCATATCTATCGATGGTTTTAATGGTGGCAATATCTTGGATCTGGCTGACCAACCGATGATTTGAAGGTGGCATTAAAGCGGGATCCACTAATGGATCTTGGGGAATTTTTCCATGAAGAGAATAGGTTCCTACGGCAGAAGGACACATGAGTCGACAAACATGAAGTAAATGCTGTGAGAGGTAAAGGACCGTCTGGAGAAGGGTTTAGAAAGGAAAATGGTAAATGGAAAATGGATGATGGTTATGATGGATCAAAAAGGCAAAGAAAGGAACGTGGGCTGAAATTCTCATCTTATTCAGATTTGATGGAAAGCTTGGAACGGATTTACCTGGATACAAGGGGGCAACTCCCTTATCGAAAACTGACAAGGAAGAATCCTATGGAGTGGGAACGGAGGCATGGAAAGCATTGCCTATTCCACAAACTGGATAGGCATACTACGAATGAATGCAGGCTCTTATGTGATATAGTAGAGGAACATGTCAGGGATGGCAGGCTATCGCAGTATGTAAGGACTCAGGCTGCGGTAGTGGAATAGGAGCAGTCACCATCCCGTCAAATGGAAATGGCCTTGGATCGAGATCATAGACCGTCGTATCTTGATCGAAATAGCATGAACCTAATAATAATAATAAACTCCACAATAAAATGACTAAGTCACTTATACGTGTATGGGATCAAGGTCGGTCCCTATGCATGCTCTGAGATGATGATGGACCATCATGCCCGAAGAGGAAATACTTAGGTTTCATTAATCTTTCTGTTTTTTTTATGGTTTTTTGGTTGTTTGAAACTCAAATTTAATGAATGGATCTTAAAAAATTTAAACCCGAATTAATGCGATAAACAAAATAGGTCACGGTTGTCCGATCAGAGAGATAGGGCAATAACTACAAGGTGTGAGGCCCTTCGTCGAAGAGCGACAAGATGGAATCATACATCATGGATTAAGCCCTCGACTGAAGAGTTGTGGTCAGAGAAAGGAAGCCAGTACAAAATTGATTGCTTTATGTCCCTGACAATAGAGTCACGGACCGAAGTGCAAGAAATGAGTCACTTCATCGAAGAGCGATAGGATCAACTTACTTATCGATGTTCCCCCTTTCACCGGAGAGCAACTAGATAGGCTCTAGCAAGGGTCTAGAGATACCATGATTGGCCTAGGAAGGCCAGGACATTGTTTTATGTTCAGGGACACTAAATCAAAGTGCAGGAAGTAATGCTGCTTCGTTGGAGATCGAAAGGATCGGCTTACCTATCGTTGTTTGTCCTTCATCGAAAAATGATACAATGGGGGTCCAACAAGAGCTCAAAGAGGCTATGATCGGTCCATGAGGATCAAGACATCGCTATATGCCCATAAAAGGCCGAAGTGAAAAAGTTAGGTCACTTCGTCGGAGAGCGACAAGATCGGCCTACTCATCGTTAAGTTTGATTGGACTTAGCAAGGGTTTAGAGAGACCATTGATCGGTCCAGAGAGATTATGAACTTGGATAATGATCCAGAGAGATCATAGATTGGCTTACTGACTTCCAGGATTTCAAACGGTTATGGATTTGGATATCCACCCAGAGAGGTCGCAGACTTGGATATTGACTCGGAGAGGTTATAATAATTCGGTGAGATCGAGGCTTTGGGTTTGGCAAATAATCCGGTGAGAACATGGATTTGGTTAATGGCTTTGGATGGATATGGATTCGGCTAAGGATTTGGAATGATTTTGGAATTAGCCATCTACTCGGAACAGTCGCGGACTATGGTAATTTGGTTTGGCAAAGTATTGAATTTTGAATTTGAAATTTGGATATTAATGGATTGTCGACTTCGGATTTATGGCAATTCAAGACACACCTTCCTATAGCAAGGCATGTTTTGGGGGCAAATGTTATCCCTCCTTTTGGAAAGGCTGTGATAACATGGAGTTGGCTAAATGCATTTGTGATCATCAAGGTAGGAATTCCTGAAGAGATGATTGCAAATTTGGACTTCAGATATAAGTAAGACTATGGATGATAGTCAAGAGGATTCAAACGAATGGCATCCTAGAATTGGCTAATATAGATTGGCACTTTACCTAGGCAGGGGATCGGATCAGATAACTTCCCCTAGGTAGGGGATCAGATCGGATCAGATCACTATGGATATGGATATTCAACTCAACAGATCAACACAACGTAACTCTATCAATATCCCAACAAACACCAGGTTAACTACAGAAACGACTATGGAAACACGAAGAGGAAGTAGAGGAGGACCTACCGTAGGATCGCTGACCCCATCTCCATGATCTTCACCGATCGGTGCCGATCCTCCTATAGGTATCGGTGCCGATCGATCAAAACGACCCAGATGGGCTCCATTTTTTGTGGATCAATTCGTCTGGTCCTTGGTCTTCTACCCATGGATTTTCAGCTGGATATTTCGCCGTCTTCTCTATAAATACTTGATCATTAGCTTAAGGAAAGAAATCTTCTTTCTGGCTCTCTTCTTTTCTCTTGGCTGAACTCTACCATTTTTATTCTTGAATTTTATGGATTGTAACTATAATCAGCAGTATAAATAAAAGGAAAACTTTTTTGGAGTGGACGTAGGCCAAAGTCAGCCGAACCACTAAAATTCTCTTGTGTTCATTTTTCTTACTATTTGAATTTTCTTTCTTCATATTTTATTCTCTACTTCATTCTATACGGATTTGGGCATTAAATGTGCGATGTTATCACATTAGTTTAGTGTTTATGACTAATTTTGGTGCAAACAACTATAATCCGCTATGTTATGCCAGTTGTTGTATGAATGTATTGATAGTAGATATATCTGTCTATTTAGTAACTCTGATCAACCATGTGGTATCTTCATATATCGCTCTTGGAGTATTTTGTAATAATTATACTTTATCTGAACCTGTGCAAAGTTTGGAATTATGTAATGAATATGAAATATATCTTTGAAATGAAATGTGAAGGTTTGCTTTGAAAATTTTGTTTAAAATTATTTTATATGCTTGAACTACTTATGTTATGATATAATAACATGACCGTGTTTTGTCATTGGAAATTAATACTATAGATGACTACAACATCTATTGCGCTTAGTTTCAGGCTTCAAAGGATGTTATAGTTGGCAAGGGCTTATAATTAGAAGTAGAGCAGTGGCATTAGGTGGCTGTGGCGATGGGATGCAATAGTGGAATGGCGTCGACTTTCTTAAGTTCGACCTACGGTTTGTGGCATCATAGGGAGGTGAATTGGGTGCCATTGGGTTCGCCATGGTCTAGGGAGTCGGTGGTGGTGGTGCGATGGCCGGAGGTTGCCAGAGGCAGCGTTTGGAGCGAACTGAATGAAGGTTGATGCGGCCTGGGTCTGAAATCGTGGGTTAGGGATTTTTAACAAGATAATCAATGGGAATTAATTACTTGATTATGTGATTAATTGTTTAATTAATCCAAAATCTTATAAACCTAATAACTATTTTATACAAGGTCGAATTCGGACACGGTCAATTGCATTAGACTCGTATCAATGTCATCTACGCATTAGAGTTGGGTTCGTCCAGTTTGGGGCCAGTAAAGTTTCAAGCTAAAATTGAATGTTACTCAATTTTAGATCAGTCCAGAACGCGAAGCCCCAACCGGAATTTTGGTGGGTTTACTCATCTTTAAATAAACTATATGATATCTGTATTGCTATAAATTATTATTGAATGCTTGGTGATAGTTGATAGTTTTAATGAAGTATAAATTAATAATAAAATTATAGTGATTTAATTTAATTACGTTTAACGTAGTTAAATTAGTTATACTTCATTTTTGATATCTATTTAGCAGAATAAAACACCATTCTGCTATAATTAAACGGGAAAGATTATTTTGGACATCTATCGAGTAGAATAAATCACCGTTCTGTTCTTACAAAGTAAGAAGATTATTTTTTAAGTTAATTAATATGTGGATTAATTAATAAATGATATTTTAGCTATTGATTGCCAATTGTTGTTAGTAATATGTTTGTTATTATTGTTTGATTATTTGTTTGAATTTGAATTCCTGCTTAAAAATCGAAGTGCATAAATAACCATTGTTTTGTAGCGGACTTTTGTAGAGAGACCCTAAGGGGTTTCTTGCCATTATTAATTTACTGTTATATGCATCTTACTTATATTCATATGTTGGTTATATTGATGTTTGGTTGAAATATTTATGACATACTGTTTGATTTGTGTAGGTGTCATTATAGCAATTATCACTATACAGTCACTTATGAAATATCATCTCTTTAAACCTTGGTGTGTGTTGAACTTGTGCTTGTATTTTTAGAAGGGTCACATTTATTTATTTTTGCACATTGAAATTATCTAAATCATATTTTCAAGTATTTCTAAGAACTTTGAAATAAGGGATAAGTGTTGTTTTAAATTTATAAAAAAGTTATATATTAAATTAATTATCTATCGCTATAATTAATATTGTTTAAAATCTTTAAGAAGATTATAAATTTGATTAATAATTTTTTAGGATAATTAATGTTGTTTAAAATTTTTAAAAAGATTATTGATTTGATTAATTATCTTTCAGGAAAATTATTGTTGTTTAAAATTTATAAAATGATTATAAATTTGATTGATTATCTTAATTTTGTTTTTTTGGCAAGGCTGACGGGGTTGAATGGTCCCCTACCATTTTATTGATGCACCAAGGCAAAATAAAACAAAACACAGATCAAGGAAACCGAGAAACACAGTGCATCAATCACAAGAGAAAGAACACAAAACAAAAATAGGAAAACCAAAATAAAAAAACAGAAAATGAAACATGAGGGAAGAAGTCAAACAGTTGACATTATCCTAGGATCTTAAATTCGACAAATGCAAACCTGCTCTAATTTAATGAATCAATAAACAACTGAGTTGAGCATAAGTTTTGGCTTCATCAATACGAAAAATCCTCAAATTCCTTTCCTTTCGAATAATATGTATGAATTTCTTGAGAATAAATGTAACAGTTCTAGTTTTATCCTCTTTACCAACAGTATGTCCGAAAATTTCTCCCACATACCAACCTGAGGATCAACAACAATATTAATCACAGAGACCATAATCTTTTTCCATATGCCATAAATCTCAGGACATTCAAAGAATATATGATCGAGTGTTTCAGGATTCAATCTGCAAAAGACATAGTGAATATCCACACTCATGCCTCTACTAAAAAGTTTGACCCTCGTATTCATAGCATTATTGATGACTTTCCATAGAGTAATATTTTCAGCTGCTGAGTTATCCTTTCTCCATATTCTTTTATACCATTTGCATGTGTGCATCTCATCAGTTTTGGTTAGGGTTTTATATAAGGCAGTAATGCTAAAATTCATACTATTCTCACACCAACTAATACGGTCTTTATTGCCTCCACAAATTTTGCTACTATGAATTTGATCCCATATTCTATTTATTCTCATGTTTGATGTGGTCGGTAGCAAGAAATTCCTACCATGTATCGTAGAAGAAACTTTGCATTTTTGCCCATACCAGATTGTTCAATCTCATTATGGTTAAGCTGATTCTTGAGAAGGAGCCCACGCTGAAGCCAAGGGTCTTCCCAGAATCTCGCTTGAGAAGAGGTAGTTATATCATACTTAATGAGAGGAATAACAGTTTCTCGAAGTTTATAAACACTTCTCCATGTCCAGCTCGAGTTTTGAGGAGTTGACATGGTCCACAAGCAGTTGCCATGTAAAACATGAGTCTTCGACCATTGTACCCATAAGCTTTTAGAGTTATTTAGCAAGCTATCAATATGTTTGATAAAGGAAGCTTTATTCCAAAGTAAAATGCTATGAATGCCTTACCCACCCTTGTTGATGGAACTCTCAATATGCTTGAAGGAAGTAGGAGATAGGTATCTGCCATAAGTGGAACCAGTCCACAATAATTTCATGAAAGCAGTCTTAATCATTCTGATAAGTTTGAGGGGAAGAATGAAAGTTCTGGCCCAATATACTTGCATGGAGAATATGACAGCTTTTATGAGAGTGATTCTACCCGCTTGACTTAATTTCCTGCTAGTCCAACAATCAATTTTGGCCGTGATTCTTTCATATAAGGATAAGCACTGAAGAATGGTGATCCTAGAAGTAGTGAGAGGAAGACCCAGATAGGTGATGATGCCATGATTTGGTTTAAGGCCAGTAGCAGTATGAATTGAGTTTTCTTGGTCATTACTAAGACCAACCAACAAAATTTCAGATTTGTGAAGATTGATTTTGAGGCCAGTCATACGATGGAACTTTTCAAGAGTGCTCATGATGGTGTGTATGGTATTCTGGTCTGGTTTGCAGAAAATCACAAGATCATCTGCAAAAAGAAGAGAAGTCACCTGGGGGTGTTTGCATTTTGGATGAGTTCGAAATAATTTATGAGAAACATCACTAATGAGCATTTGAGTTAGGAGTTCCATAACCAGTATGTAGATATACGTAGACATAGGATCTCCTTGCCTAATTCCTTGTTTACTCCCAATGAAGCCAATACTGGTACCATTGATGAATAGGGAAAAGTTCACCGTAGCCATACATTCATAAACCCAAGTTATAAAGGATGGAGGAAAATTCAAGTATCCCATGATTCTAACAATTGCTTCCCACTGAACTGAGTCAAACACCTTCATAATGTCCAATTTCAGCATGGCCCTTAGAGAAATGTTTTTCAATTTGTAACCACGAAGTAGCTCATGCGAAAACATCAAATTATCAAGGATGTTCCTACCCTCAATAAATGCAGCTTGGTTGGGTGAGATAATGGTGGGAAGCGCCATTTTCATTCTGGTTGCAAGGAGCTTCGATATATAATTATAAATTGTATTACAACAGGCAATTGGTCTGAAATCACGCACATCATTGGCCTTTTTGACTTTGGGAATAAGAGCAATATTAGTATAATTGTAAGACTTCATCGTTATGGCACACTTGAAGAAGAATTTAACAGCTTGACAAACATTATTTCCAACAACAGACCAACAAGATGCCTAAAAAAAAGCATTAAATCCATTTGGCCCCCCCACAAGAGTTATTATTTAATTTGAACATGGCCTGCTTGATTTGTTCATCCTTCACCTTCATAGACAAAGAAATGCGATCAGAGTTACTTAACTGAGGCGGTAAGGAGGAATCTATTTCATTAATGGCAGGGATAAAGTTATCCTCATTACCAAATAGACCAGAGAAAAATTGAATGAAAGCTTGATCAATGCTTTCTTTATTCTCATGTTTTAGTCCATGTCTATCATATTCAACAGTAATGTTTTCTTTGGTATGTTTTGCTTTGAGATATGAATGAAAGTATGATATATTCCTGTCTCCTTCCTCTTTCCATCTAATTCTTGCTTTCTGCTTGATCATGTTGTTTTCAATTCTGAGAGCTTCATAATACAAAGTGTATAGGTTAGATTCTACGACAGCATAATCAGGGTTGAGGACATCAACAAGCATTTTCTTTTGTATGTCTTCAAGTTGAGACTTGAAGATATCATATTGTTTGGAGCCTCTGCCATACTACAATTTTGCCCATTGCCTTAGCTCAATTTTTGATGCTTTCAATATTTTCTGCAAAACAGACATGGGATTACCAAAATTAGGTCTGTTCCATACCTCAGAAATAATAGGGAGAAAGTTAGGATCAGAGACCCAAGAATTAAAAAATTTAAAACTTATTTTGCCCCTCATGACAGTCTTACCCAATTGGATGATTTGTGGGGAATGGTCTGAAAGTAAAGGAGGAGGGGGATGGTTGTTAATTGTAGGCCATTTGTCAAGGGCAGTTTGATTGCAAAAGGCATAATCTATTTTGGAGTAGGTTCTACAACCACTTTTCCTTTTGTTATTCCAAGAAAAGGCAGCTCTAGATGTTTTAATATCAGACAAGTCAGAGTTAATAATAATGAGGTTAAGGGGTTTGATTTCATTCAGAGACAGAGGATTGCCTCCAGATCAATCAGAAGTTCTCAAAGAGCAATTATAGTCCCCACATAAGATCCATGGGTGTGAGTTTTGCCTAAGAAAAGTAATGGTATGGAAGAGGTTTTCTTTGGCATTGGAAGTGTTATCAGCATAGATGAATGTAATGTTATAAGAAGAAGAGGAGGGAATATGGAGATTGTGGCAGTGTATCATTTGTATATTTGATGAAATGGGGGTAAGTATGTATAGCTTTCCATGTTGGATTTATATATCTCGAAGCCCTTAAAGTAAGAGCAAGGGATAATTTTGTTTTGAGAATTGCAAATATGCTAAGAACATTAGAGTTGATCAGATTTTTGCATTGATCAAGCTTGATGTCATTGTGGGCACCCCTTATATTCCAAGCACCAATCATTTGTGTCAATGATTAAACTCGGTGGAGTTGAGTAATTCAAGTTTCATTTTTCTAGTCATTGTTCTATTGGAGTTAGAGAAATTAGGAATAGATTCAGAGCATGGTGAGTTTGTTTTGGCATGTTCCTTCCCACTATATTTGATGTTTCTTATGAAAGATGAGGACATAAGAGAGAGTTTTCTTTCTTGAGGAGGAAGATTGGTTTTGGTGGTTTTGGAGTTTTGCATGGGAGCTGGGGAGTAGGCTGGGTGAGGCTTGATATGGTTGTAGCACTAGCCTGAATCGCTTGGTATAGATTCGTTAATGTCATAGGAAGGAGAGATTGGAAGAGGTAGAGAGGGAGGATGGGTCAGTTGGACAGTAAAAGGAGAAAGAGGAGACTTTGAATCAGTGTCACAACAGTTGTTCACGTGCACAGAGGAGCATGCACACTCATTTGCAATGTTCAGATCTCTCGGCCGTTTCTCTTGAAATTTTACATTTTGTTGCTTGGTTGATTTATTTTTCTTGTTACTCAACAACTGCACAATTGCATCTTTGATTTGCTCTTGAATCTGGAGGGGAAAGGAGTTTTCATGTTTATGAGTGTTCTGGACTGAATTTTCATGCATGTTGAGGCTTCCATTCTCATGCAGACTAATACTTCTATTGTCACATTTGTTTTGAGTGCAGTTTGTATTTTCATGAATGTAGCTGCTTTGAAAAATGCTCTCATTGAATTCATGCACTTTTGTTTTTTTTCCACTGCACCATTCTTTTGTTCAACATTTTTTTTACCTATTTCCTTCTCTATTTCATCATCAACAATTTCCAAACACTCATTATCTATCATCAGCACAAAAAACCGATTGTTGGTTGAGATATGCATTGCAAGACTACAGTTTGCTTCTATATTGTCAATTATGATTGTTTTGTCCTTTTCTTTTTCATTTATCTGTAAAATACTTCCATTCTCATCATTTGTCTCATCTGTTTCAACACTGATGTTTTTTTCATGTTCAACATCAGGAACATTATTACTAAGTGGATAATCGCCATTCATACCAATTACCACTTCAACAGTACTTTGACTTTCATGTTCAACAACATGAACTGCATTATTAAGAGAATAATCAACATTCAGACCAATAATCACATCATTATTTCTACCAGTTTCATGTTCACGAGTGTCTCCAAATTTATTTTCCACTGACTCGTTTTCTTTACTGTTACTTATTTCACCTTCCTCTATAATCAATGCACCTCCATCCTCAATATTTAATTCTCCTCCATCCTTTGAGACAACTTTTTCCAATGAGTTACTTAATCCAGCATTACCTCCCTCATATAAGCTTGGCTTTTCTTTTAAATTTCTTTTCTTCACCTAATATTTCCTTTTGTACCTTCCCACCTTTTGCCATTTTTGAATATGTTTGCCTTTTTCATTGTGAACATTTGTGATATTAATTCCTTGCTTAAATTCTTTTGCCTTGTCATCATCCTGCTTGCTTTGCCTTGTCAAGTTTTCATCTGATTTAAATTCACAATTAATAGTAGAGTGTCTAAAGGACTTACATATGCAGCAAATGTGAAGGTTCCACAAATATTTGACATAAATCTTTTGCAGACCTCCATCTACCAGTTGAATC
Source organism: Allium fistulosum (assembly GCA_030737815.1). NCBI lineage: Eukaryota > Viridiplantae > Streptophyta > Magnoliopsida > Asparagales > Amaryllidaceae > Allium > Allium fistulosum. The sequence continues at coordinate 946,799,517 of CM060905.1, forward strand.
AAATTTTTTTAACAAGCTCAGCATCTGGCTTGACTTCTATAAGACATTTGGCATACTCAAGCCTATCAAGTCTCTCAGTCATCTCATCCATACAAAGTAGTTTCCCAGTTCTACTAGATATCCAGTTTATGCCAGGGTGCGTCCATGCAAAAATAGAAATATTATGGATATGAACCCAAACAGGAACTGAAGTAACACCTCCACAAACATTACTGACTTTAGAATCATAAGGTTTGATAATAAATAATTTGTTTTTCATGATAATAGGGTCACTTTGCAGGATTTTGATTTTATCTTTCAGGCAAGAAAAAAGGAATAGGAAAATTACTCCATTTGACTTAATTTTAATAGAACCCTTCAGACTCCATAATGATTTCAATCTATGCACAACTGAAGAAAAAGACAGAGGCTTATCAAGGAAGAAGCCTACCAAGTATTCACCCCAAACAAGAGAACCAGCTTGAATTATATTGTCAGGGAGAACCAAAGCACCTTCAACAAATGAAGGCTTGATGTCAACGGGGATGTACTTCCCTACGTTACATGGTTTACATTTGAATAAAGATGTCTATGCCAGTTGACATGTTGGTGAAAAAGGTGAAGCTTCTGGCACGGCATCAGGAGGTGGATGTTTGATCGAGGAAGGGATCAGAGGGGTAGGTGGAGGGGAAGGACGATGAGGAGGTATGGTTGAGTTGATAGGCACAGGAGGACAGATAAGAGGGGAAGGTACGAGCAGAGTAGTGGGAAGAATGGGTTTGAGGTTGACCGCCATGAGAGGAACGAGCAGAAAAAAATGTTTTAAGAGTGTTTTTTAATTAATGTTGTTTTAAATATATAAAAAGATTATAAATTTGATTGAATATCTTATCGGGATAATTTATGTTTTTTTTATTTATAAAAATGTTATAAATTTTATTAATTATCTTTCGGGGTGATTGATTTTATTTTAAATTTATAAGAACATTATAAATTTGATTAATTTTCTTTCACGATAATTAATGTGGCTTTAAATTTATTAAAGAATTATATCAATTTTTTGGGATCTTTATTTTAAATTTATAAAAGTATTTTAAATTGATTTATTATGTTCTGGGATAAAATTTGTCGTTTTAAAGTTATAAATGATAATTTGTTAATAAGAAAATCTTTAAATAAGAATATTTAAAAATAAAGTTAAGTGATTAATTGTTTTTGGGTTTATAGTAAATAATGTTTTAATGACATTTGATTTGACCCTTCTTTTTAATACACTTAGAAATATAATTAGCTCTTTAAAAATAATATTTTAAGAGTGTTTTTAAAAGTGTTATACAAATATTCATGGGGTGAAAATCAAGCACAAGTGTGAGTCAAATGTTTAAGAGATTTAATTTTCATATACGATCATTTTTTTATTCTCGATAGTTGATTTATTGACTATTGATTCTGTTATCTTCCTTGAGTTTCATCAATTAAGATGATTTGTTGCTCATTTGAGCATTAGTATCCTTTGTCAGAAATGATTAAAATCGGATAGCGAGTGGACATCAAGCTATATGGGACTGCTTCTATTAGGTTATCTTCTCTAAATTGGATTTGATTGTATGTGTGGAAAGATGTGAAATACTCGTATACTCGGTAAGGTTAGCGGAGTTTGGCTTGTACATGTTTGAGAGATTCACAAGAAAATGACCCTCTCAAGTATATTATTTAGAGGTATACTTTCGGTACGGGGCACGCCCTCTTAGTCATTGTTGGAAAAAAAATTCCTTTTTTCTGATTCAAATCTTTGAATCGTTTTCTTAATTGCATCGAGAAGTGCCTAGAGCTCTTCTCAATGTTTGATTATTTTATTCCATTCTTTCAAGTCTGATTTTATTTCGATTTATTCCTAATTTTTCATTTATGGATTTTATTCTTGTGAGTTAAGAACCCCTTCTGTGTGTAGCGGCTTAGTCTCACAGAATCATTATATGTTCACCATTTTTCTTGAGTATTCTCACACTAGTTTTCCAAACTAATCTGGGTGTTATTTGATTATAACACTTGGGTCAGACCGAGTATAGTTTCCAAGTTGTCGGTGATGGGACATGGAGCTCATGGAGTAGAGTTGGATGTTTACCTACCATGGTATTTTTATTTTTATTTTTATTATTATGTATACCTATCAACAATTGTAAGGTCAGGAAGTTATAACTGTCCAAGCTGAAGAGGTTTGTTTTTAACTCTGATATACCATGTATTTTAGAGTGATAGATTTTATTGTCTTTGTTATATTATATGTTGTTGTTTCACTGTGAGATTATGTTTCTCTTGTTCTTTTTCTTTTTACCCTAATAGTCTGCCTTTTCAGCACTTAGATGCTCGACATTTGAATACCGTCGATGCTTTGAGTGCTGACTTTTGAGGGTCGAAAAGGCGGGTCATCATAGAGTGGTATCAGAGTTGAAGGTTAAGTGAGAACCTTGGCTTTAGTCGGATAAACTCATTAAAAACAGAGTAACATCCTAGAATGAGTTGAGAGTATTATATATATATATATGAGAGCGTATTTGTTATTGCTATGAAAACGTATTTTGCTAATTGGTCTATTGAGTTGTTTATGAATTATGGTCGAGACGTGGGACACCACAGTGTCGATAAGGGTTTCTAAACACTCGAACAAGGCAAACAGACACGATATTAATTTTTGAAAATTGATAAATGAAACATTTTACCAAGGGTTATATATTTTACATATAAAAAGGAATAATTTTCAAATTGATATAGTTATTAATGTTGTATTCGTTTGTTTGAAAAATTATAATATTTGTTATTATCATTGTTATTTGATTTGTCATGCTTGGATAGTGTAGGAGCATCGACTATTGTTTTTTTTAACTTATGCTCGACTAGTTTATGAGTGTTTATTTCTTTGATTTAAAATGAACCCCTTGTGAATTAATTTTAACAATTTGACTATAAGGTATTTGGTGAAATTATTAAGTTAAAAATGATCATTCAATAATGTTGAGTTAAAAATAAATTTTAATAATAAGTTATTTAATATAATCTAAATGGCAAGATAATACATTTAGAGGATAAATATTTATGAGAAGCTTATTATAATAAAGGAAAGTTATTATAATAAAAGATGATTTTAAAAAGTGCATTTTATATGAATATGATATATAAAATGATTTATATGATTTATAAAAGGTCTTTTATAAATAGAAAGAGTTTTTGAGAATTTAAATTCCAGTATTGCTCGAGATGATTTCAAACAGATTTTGAGAAAAGGAATGGTAGTATTACTTGGAAATAATTGTAAGTATAAATATTGCAATGAGAACTTTTAATCAAATACATTTTGTTTGGATAGTTCGGGGAAAACATCTCGACTAGTTGTGTGGTGATCTGAACAATGTTCTGAGTAACCATCGATGTTTGCTTAGGCGAATGTTGTAGTGCACTTAGTAAATTATTCTTTTTGACATTATGCAATTGAAATGAGTTTAAATCCGAACAAACCCAAAACAAGTGTTAGCGAATAAATTGTTAAAATTATTTTATACATATATGCGTGTGTGTGTTATGATTTCAAAAAGTGTTTTGAAATAAAAATCGGGTTTTAATTCTTAAGTTTCAGTTTTAATTGGGTTAAATTGGATGGGAAGGTTTTAATAAGCATTTTTTAATTAAAACCATAGTTTTTGTTTAAACATCCAAGTCTCATAAACTATTTGTTGTTATTGGGCCGACTAAATAAACATCTTCACCTTAAAGATGTCTAAGGAAAGTAGACTCTAGGATTGAGTTTGAATATCAGTATCCTACTCTTCTTAGCTACTTACCAAATGTGATAGGTAAAGAAGTTGGAGTAGTCGACTCGGTTTTAAAGACACATTTTTTGTTTGGACCCCCATTTGAATTTTGAAAAATAAATAATAAATGAGTAAAATAAAATTAACATTTTGTATATACTCTTAAGATCTAGAAGAGTATTATACAAGTAAATAAAAGTAGAGTAAGTTGTTAATTTAATGTCTGATAAAGATGTGTCTTTATAAAAAAATTATAAACTTGAGTGAAAATTTGTGAAGTAATTCATAAATAATTTTAGTATTAAATGCAATTTTATAAATGAAAATGAAAATGTTTTATAAAGAGATTGGTGCGTTAAGAAACCAATCGAATTAAGTGCGTAAGTTGTATATAGATTATTTTATTCGCATAATTTTTGATCTAGGATTAGAGTACATAACTTTTGAGTGATTCACACTTGTCCAAAAAAGGATTTCTTGCTTGATTCTTGTCAGCAAACACTTGATTCAGATTCTCAATATGATACTGAGGTTTTCTATCATAGTATATGGCTATGTAAGGAGAACAAAAGTTTCTAATCAAGAAACCTGATCGGAGTGTGCACTAAGGAGGTTGATTGAGCAATACTAGTTTAGAAGTAAAGTTTATGTATCTTAGCTAGTGCTCGGATCAAATATTGCATACGAATGATTTCTGTACATCATACGGGCTTAAGTATATTTGTATAATTTATTATGTGGCTTAAGGAAGTTTAGGAGTGACCTTCAATTTTGTTTGAGGGGGCTTGGTAATCTTCTAAGCAATAACCAAAGGCTGATGAGAATAATGGTACGCTTAGGAAATTATCTATATCCTTGGAAGATCGAGAAAGTTGTGAACCTAAGCAAAAGTCTAAATATTGTTTATTAGTCATTTAATGTTTTAAATAATGTTAAGTGTCAGTTTATTCATTTATGGAATTTGGTTTAATTGATAGTGTGAGTTTATATGTTATGGTTTATAAAGACTGAAAGTTATAAATAAAGGATTTTAAAGTTGTTTATTAGGACTTAAATCTTGATGCTTTTTAAAAGTGATTTCGAAAGAAATTTGTGAAAGAAATAATAATAAAATTATTTTAAAAACCATGGTGAAATATTATTATTTTAGGATATTTGAAAAGAGTTTTTGTGAAGTGATTTTTCTAGTATTTTTGGTTATGACTAAAGTTGGACGATTGGGAGTTTTCTGATTTGGAAGATTCTCTAGGCATATTTGTTTACTCTAGTTGTTGTTTTAAGAGGAAGCGGAATACCACTGGATACTCCATGTTTTTTTAATTTTAGTGTTATACCATGCTTCAGTAGGAGGAGCCCCCACCTTATCATAATTGATTTAATATATTTCACTTTGGAGGAATTTGAAAATATATTTTAAGTATGAAAACCTGGGCATTTAGTTCTAAATTTATCTTTTGAAAAGATTGAATGCTTAGTATTTTATTTAGTACTATTTATGCTTTTGTTGCATGTGGTTGTTATACTATTTATGTTGCTATTACTTATGATAGAAACAATTTGTAACGACCCACCTTTTTGGATATGGTTTAAATTGACAATAAACCACACATTTCAACTCAAACCATTCAAAAGGGAGGATTGTTAATGCTGTAAATAAGAAAATAAGAGAAATGAAGGAAAAATAAAACACAGAATCTCATAACGGAATGACAAATTATAATAATCAAATAAACAGTTCGTGAAGCTGTTTTATAATATACATTTGATTATACATATTTTACAACAACTCAGAGTACAAACAATGACATATCAATAATGATGCAGCGAAAAATTTCTAATAATATAATATAAATATACATTATGTATATAGCGTATATTACTACATATAAGTAGTTTAACGGATCCTTAGGAGATGGAAATCCTAAAACCTCTCTTAAGTTATTGCACGCATGTTATACACTGGATAGGAGATGTAAAATCTCATAAACATCTCTAAAGCCATTACACTCATATTTATTTATTGTTGATTTAACTTACATAAGATCTTTTAGTTCTGAATCGAGTGTTTTGTCTTTTCATTACGCTCGGGTCAGCCAGAGCATTTCAGCATTTAAGACTTTATTTCTGGAGGACGAAGACGGGGTTTGGTATATATTATATTATTAGAAATTTTCTACTGCATCATTATTGATATGACATTGTTTGTACTCTGATTTGTTGTATAAATTATATAATCCAATGTATATTATAAAACAACTTCATGAACTGTTTATTTGATTGTTATATTTTATCATTCCGTTGTGAGATTTTGTGTTTTGTTTTTTCTTCTTTTCTCTTATTTTCTTATTTACCACATTAACAATCCTCCCTTTTGATTGGTTTGTGTTTAAATGTGTGGTTTATTGTCAATTTAAACTGTCCAAAAAGGTGGATCGTTACATAGTTTGTATATTGCTCTTGTGTCAACATGATTCTCTTTGGAATTATGTAAATACAAAATAGGTATAGGGAAAAAAGAGATTGCTACTTGATTTCTTGCACACCTGCATTAGGATCAAGAAGTAAGTTGCTTGCAAAAATAAAAGTCGAGCGTAAAAGAGGTACATAGTAAATATAGATATTGGTGATTGATTGATGATTTTATGCCCTAGATATAGGAGGCCACTTGGCTTTGTTTTCTTTTGGTTGATTTAGGCCAGTTGTGGCGAGTTGTAGTTTTTCCAGATCAATCGTGCAAAGCAAGTGGTGTCGAAATTTTACGTAACATAAAGGACTTTAAAATTTTAATAACTCGTTTTAATTAATAGGTATTAAACCTTAAGGGTTTGAAGACATCTTCTTCCTTTGGGAATTTCGAGGACGAAATTCTTTTAAAGGGAGAGAACATAACATCCCAGAATTTTACCGTTTTGATTTTGAATACTTAATTAATTTAAATATTTATTTTTAGAGTTTAATAACTTATATTCAAATATAGTGATTACTTAGATATTTGAATTATGAATTAAATATTAGTTCAATGGATTTAATAACCTTATTTAACTCCTTTTAATTAATAAATAATAATTTAAACTCATTTTGTAAATTTATTTAGATTAGCAAATAGTTTGAATTATTATCGATAGTGAGACAAAAATTCATTTTTATCGACAAATTGTCTTAAAAAATGTGATATTATCATTTCAAGGCACTATCTCTGATTTTAACGTAACTAGTGTCATTAGGTCTGGATTATCGGACATATCGTGTGATCGTGCAAGCTCAAAATGCGCAACAGTCAATTTTAGAGAATTAAAATAATAGTATAATTTCACTATAAAAGCTAACTTTTATATACAATGAAATTAGGTTCTGAAACTAGTTCCATTGAGTTTGGAATAAGGGTATTTGGCTATGAATGCCAGTGGGTATACCTCGAATGGAGTTTGTGATGTGGAGGGAGAATAGTGTAGGAAATAAATTCTATAGAAGGACCCATGCTTTCTCCTCAGTTTCTCAACTCAGAACCTAGGACAGATTCATTGAATGACCATCGTTGATCGACGTCACTAGGGCCAAATTAGGCGATGTCTCAACATGGAAAATGTTCGTGGGGGTGAGATGAGTGCGTTGACTGACCGAATTGAGGTGGATCGAGGTGAGGTGGCGGTGAAGTCGAGATGAAATGAACCCTACTTTGGGTTCGATCTCGGTGACAGCGGCGAGTTAAGGGGTGAGACCAGTGGCGATGGGTCGGGGTTAGCAAGGGCTTGCAACTGGAAGTTGAGTGACGACGTTTGGTTGCATGTGGCAATGGCAGGCACTAGTTAAACAGTGCCAACTTTTTGGAGTTTGACCTAGGGTTTGTGGTGTTGTCAGGAGGTGAACTGGGTGCCTTCAGGTTCGTAGTAAGCTGTTGAATCGACGGTGGTGGTGCGATGGTCGGAGGTGGCTAGAGGCAGCGTCTGGAGTAAGTTGAACGAACGTCGATGCAGCCTAGTTTTGAAGTCATGGATTAGGGTTTTAATGAGATAATTAAGGGTAATTAATTATGTGATTAAGTAATTGATTGTTCAATTAATCCAAAATCTTCTAAACCCAATAACTATTTTATACGAGGTCAGATTCCAACGTGATCAGTTGCGTTGAACTTGTATCAATGTCATCTATGCATTAGAGTTGGATTTGTCGAGTTTGGAGCTAGTAAAATTTTGAGCTAAAATCGAATGCCATTTGATTTTAGATCAAACTGGAACGCTAAAGCATCAACTGAAATTTCATTGAGTTTACTCACTTTTAAATAAACTATATGATATCTTTGTTGCTATAGATTATTCTTGAATGCTTGGATGATAGTTGATAGTTTTAATGAATTATAATGATTTAATTTAATTAAGTTTAACATAGTTAAATTAGTTATACTTTGTTTGCAATATCTATTAACCAGAATAAAACACCTTTCTACTATAATTAAATTGGATAAGATTATTTTGGACATCTATCGAGCATAATAAATCACCATTCTATGCTTGCAAAGTAAAAGAATTATTTTTTAATTTAATTAATATTTAGGTTAATTAATAAATGATATGTTAGCTATTGATTGCTAATTGTTGATAATAATATGTTTGTTATTATTGTTTGATTGTTTGTTTGGATTTGAATTCTCGCTTGAAAAGCGGAGTGCATAAATAACCATTGTTTTGTAGGAGACTTTTGTAGAAAGACCCTAAAGTGTTTCTCACCATTATTAATTTACTTTTATATGCATCTTACTTATATTCTTATGTTACTTATATTGATATTTGGTTGGAATATTTGTGACATACTGTTTGATTTATGTAAGTGTCGCTATAACGATTATTGCTATACCATTACTTATGAAATACATCTCTCTGAACCTTTGTGTGTTAAACTTATGCTTGTATGTTTACAAAATAAATGTTTGGTCCTGTTTTTTTGCATTTTGAAAGTTGTTTAAATTATATTTTCAAGTATTTTTTTAGAACATTGAAATAAACGATAAGTGTTGTTTTAAATTTATAAAAAGGCCATTGATTTGATTAATCATCCCAAATTGTTTAAATTTATAAAAAGATTATAAATTTGATTAATTTTCTTTCAGGATAATTAATGTTGTCTAAAATTTAATCAATTATCTTTCGGGATAATTAATGTTGTTTAAAATTAATAATTTTTTTATAAATTTGATTGATTATCTTTCAACATAATTAATGTTGTTTTAAATATATAAAAAGATTATAAATTTGATTCATTATCTTTCGGGATAACTAATGTTGTTTTAAATATATAAAATAGTTATAAATTTGATTAATTGTCTTTCGTGATAATTGATGTTGTTTTAAATTTATAAAAAGATTATAAATCTGATTTATTTCTTTCGAGATAATTAATGTGGTTTTAAATTTATAAAAGAATTATACCAATTATTGTCGAGATTATTAACACTGTTTTAAATTTATAAAAGTAATTAAATTAGTTTATTATCTTCCAGGGTAATAAATGTTATTTTAAAAGTTAGAAGATAATTTGCAAAATAAGAAAATCTTTAAAAAGGAATGTTTAAAAATAAAGCTAAGTGTAAATTGTTTTTGGATTTATAGTAAATAATGGTTTAATGACATTTGATTTGATCGTTCTTTTTAATACACTTAGAAATGAAATTAGTTCTTTAAAAAGAATATTTTAAGAGTGTTTTTAAAAGTATTTTACAAATATTTGTAGGGTGAAAATCATGCACAATTGTGACTCAAATGTTTAAGAGATTTAACTTTCATATACGATCATTTTGTTATTCCCGATGGTTGATTTATTGACTATCAATTCTGCTATCTTCATTGAGTTTCATCAATTTAAGATGATTTTTTTGCTCATTTGAGCATTCATATCCTTTGCCAAAAAAGACTAAAACCAGAAAGCGAGTAGATGTTAAGCTATGTGGGGTTGCTCCCATTAAGGTATCTTCACATCTACTATAGATTGGATTCGGTTGTATGCATGCAGAGATGTGAAATACTTGGACACTCGGTAAGGTTGGCGGGCTCTGGCTTGTACATTTCTGAGAGAGTCGCAAAGAAAATGACCCTCTCATGTATATTACATAGAGGTATACTTTAAGTAAGGAGGCTTGTACATTTGTTAGAAAAAAAATTCCTTTTCTCTATTTGATTCAAATCTTTGAATCGTTTTCTTAATTACATCAAGAAGTGTTTGGAGCTCTTCTCAATGTTTAATTATTTGATTCCATTCTTTCAAGTCTAATTTTGTTCCGACTTATTTCCATTGTTTCATTTATGGATGTTGTTCTTTTGAGGTAAAAACTTGTTTTATGTCTAGTGGCATGGTCTCACAGAAATGTTATACGTTCACTATACTACTTGAGTTTTGTCACGATGGTTTTCCAGACTGATCGGGTGTTGTAATACCCCAAGATTTTGAGGAAAATTCTTTTAAATAAATGATTAAAATTCTGGGGGGAAAATCAGAATTATTATATAGGTGGGATTTTCAGTGGTGCAAGGTTGTGTGCATGTGTGCACGTGCACACTAGTTATGGCACTAAGAGAAAATCCAGAATTCCTGAATAATAAAACAAAGAAGGAAAACATTTAGATAAAATGTTTTAAATAAAGGAAATATAGGCCTAGACATGAATATTAAAATTCCTGAGGATATGTATATATATATATATATATATCTATATATATATGCATATGTATGACTTGTCTGGAAATTAAGACAGAAGAGAACATTGATTTATAATGAATAAGTGAAATTTTATTTGAATAATAGGAGTGTAGAAATGCATATAAGAATTCACATGTTTTCTGCAAATAAAAGAAGGTTAACGTTAAACTAACACTCATAGTTGTATAAATGTATATATATACAGATATTATTTGAGCAGAAAATTAATAAAGGAAAAATAAGTAAAAGAAGCACTAAAACAGTAAGAACCAAAGTGCAAGAAAGCAAATGTATAAAGGCAGAAAATAGAAAGTCACACCATTATCATGTTTGAGGTAAGTATAATAAAAATACTTAAAGTAATCACTTTCTGAAAAGGAAAGAAAATGGGCACAACTTAGCCTTGTTTTAAAATATTGGCCGGGACATAAAGGGTTAGGAGGGAGAGAATATGCAATGCCAAATGCATGATTCTGGTTTGGGCTAAAATAGGGATTTTGCATCACCCAAAACCCTAGGTAGAACCCTTATATAAATCAAGAGCCTAACCAGAAAACTACTCTCTCACTGAATTAATTAACCTAAGGAAGAAGAGGAAGAAAAGGCTAAAGATTTGAGGGGTTTTCTGGATTAAGCTTGTGTAAGCATTTAGGTGAGTATCCTCACTCATATACATGGCATTAAGATCTGAGATTAGGCAGCCAAGCTTTTATATGCTATATTTTGCATGTTTTGATTTACAAACCATGTTGACTACTGATGGTTTCATGAATGCTTGATGAGATATGATCTGCTATGATGGATGTATAACTTTGTTGTTCTATTTTCATTCCTGTATGTTATACCAAAACCTTAAAAAACACATGTAAGAGAGTATTTGTAACTAGTCTGAATCATGGCTTAAGACAAAGAATGAAGAAAAAAAAACTATGAGCTGCATATACAATGGTATAGTGCTGAGGCTTGAAATAATTGGTTAAGGGTGCAATGGAGTCTTTCTCTATAAGTGCTGAGCCCTAAACCAAACAGAAAATTTACAAGCCTAAAAATTATGTTTAAACAAGGTTAAAAATCTGGCTAAACATAGTTGCTTGCAAAATCAAAATAAACCCAATAGAGCCATGCATTTATTCTCAGTTGCAAACATTCTGGTATATGTTTGAATAGGGTGTTTATATGCTAAATAATGTGAGATGGAATGACTGGGTGTTATACCTCTAGAAAGTAACCTTTAACTTGCTTGCAATATTATGTCTGCAAGGTAACTAGTATGTTTCATGTATATAAGTGGTCTGTACACCTAGCTATCATTGATAAAATGAACATGAATACACTTAGTAATATAACTAAGGATTTTGTGCCAAGAAGGCTGCTGGAATGCTTGTCCTATTTGAAGTAGACAAGTTGACACATAGCTTGTTTAAGTCCTGAGATCTTTGTGCCATGATGTTAATTAGTTCATGGCAATGTGTCCCTTTGATTCCTTATAGCAGATGAGGCCAGGAATTTATAAGAAGAAAAGGCAACCTTAAATGATGATATAGGAAACTTGGGTCTTTCCGGGATTAGGGTTGGTATGAGGAACCTTAGTAGTTCCAGATAAAAATTGTTTTAATGCATATGTTTGCTCTTATGTATGTATATGGGAATACCTGATCAATTTATACATTAATCATTCATGATAATACCTGTCAAGTTATGCAAGGTGCATTTATGCTGTATCCTTAGCTTAATATCATGGATATGTTAGAAATGCTCATACCAGATCATAGATCTGACCCTTATTGCTCATGGCACATGGGGGTGTCTCATTCATAATGGGGCAGCCACTAATGCTTTTGCAGGTTGTGATGGAGCTAAGTAAGCAAGATTAAAAAGATATGGAATAGAGAATGCTAAGATAATTAGAAATAAGAGCTAGAATGTGTTAATTCATGCATGTATTTTCTGATTGATATGGCTATCTAAATGTATTAAGTAGGAAGAACTTGTAAGAAATACGTGTTAGGTTGTTTCTGGTTATTTCTGGTCTGGTATGTATTAAGGATATTGATGTTAAACTGATTTGAAAATCTATTTGCTAAAGTTGTTTTTGATTTAGAGGAAAAACCTGGATTTTATAAGCATAATCATTTTATGATGATCATAGTTCATCCTAAGTCCTTTCAAAAGATAGATATATAGGAAATTATATTGGGAAAATCCAGAAAGAATTATAACTGTTATATTTTCATGTCATGATATTGATATATGTCCAAATGCAAGTAAAAGTGTATATACCCTGAATATGCATTTTTAAAAGAGAATTATGGTTAGGAAGGATGATATAAAATCTGATCACAAGGTGTCTGATTCATACATATATAAACATGCTTTTGAAAAGAAGGAGTATCAATGTTTTGGGTAGATTCTGGTTTGTAAAATGCAAATAAAAGAATGGTCAGATTAACCACATGGTTAGACCATAGGTCAGGCCAAATGTTCACTTCAAATCAATGAAGCAAGGAACCATTTGAACCCAGTTTTCTGGAAGATGAGCAAAGACATTGACATGTACATGTATATCTGTGTACATGTTGATATTTGGGCAAAAATATAAATATAAATTCCTAGAACAGTTGTAGGAATGGGTTTCAAAAATAATAAAGCAAGAAATATTGTTTTGTATGTTAGATTATAGGCAAAAATTAAGTATATATGTGTAGATATAGGTAGATATCAGATTTTAAACCATACAGGAGAAAAATAAAAAGAAAGACAAAAATTGGGTTTGAACCGACCAGCATAGCACTCGAACTCGTGACCTCTCATGTGTAAGTTAGGCGCGTTTCCATTACGCCTAGATGTTGCTTGTGTTCACTTATGATCCACTTTCTTTTAGCCTGAGTTTGATACTATACAGACTTTAACACAATCATCCATATTAAAAGCTTTCTTCCACCTGATTATTACTTGATCATTTCTTAATTAGAATAACAGACTAAAGTACATGTTTCCAGTGGATTCCATGGTCAAAAATCAGGATACAATAATTAATCTTTTATCAGGGAATTATCACATTTTAATAGATTTAAAAGGATTTCTACTTACATATTATCATGCTCTGATTCTAGTAGAATATAACATAGATATCTTCATATATGTATGTTAGGAATGATTTAGATTTAAAACAATATTTTTATATTGTGAAAGATCCTGGATAATATGAGAATAGGGAAGGATGACCCTAGGTAGTCTTAGCTAAGTATGAGAAAAAAAATGAAATTTTTGGTTAAGAATTAGGGTCATTACATTTGGTATCAGAGCTATGTTTTAATTAACATAGCAAAATATTTGTGTGCTTATGTTTATACTAGGTTTGTTTGTGATATATTTGACTGTTTATAAGTATTCCCTGAATGTATGTGTGTGCATGTGACATACACAATGATTAAATAGGAAAGATACAACCAATTTAAAATTAATGCGAAGTATTATAAACTAATATAATGAAATACATATACTTTTAGAAATATGGTAGGAAGAGGGTCTCATCATCAAGGAGGATCTAGCACACCACAAATGCTTGACATGCAGGAATTTGTGAGAGTTTTGAGAGATGGAATTGGGCATAGACCTGAGAACCCATATGAGGAGCTCTCCAAGTTAGTGAAGACTTATACCAATTTGGGAGGCAAGAGCTTTGAAGGAACTGAAAGTGTAATGGAGATTCAAGCATGGCTGAGGACATTAGAGAGGATCTTCACTGATATGCAACTAGATGACCAAAGGAAGAGGCAAGTGGCCTCAAGGCAATTAAAAGGTGCAGCTTTGAGTTGGTGGGAGGTGATCATAGCTGGCCGGAATGAAAATGATATTAATTGGAATCAATTTAAGGAGATGTTAGAGGCAAGGTTTGTTCCAGCCTCAGCAAAAACCACTTTACTTGAGGAGTTCATCAAACTTAGACAGGGGACTATGAATGTCACAGAATACACCCAGAAGTTTGAGGGATTGTCAACCTATGGGGCAATGTTAGTGGCTGATGAAGCATCCAAAAATGATAGATACATCAAGGGATTGAACCCAGGGCTTAGCAGGGCTATATTACCTTATGCTGACAGAACTTTTGATCAAGTGATAGATTTGGCTCTGAAGATTGAGCAGCATGACAAGGAAAGAGATAAGTTTAGGAGCTTCAAAAACAATAGCAACAAGAAGAACAAAGGGAAGTACCATCCTTATGATAAGAAGAAAGGAGAGGCAGATAGTAAGAAGGCAGTAGATGCAAAACCCAATGAAGCCAAAAGAAAAATAGTTTGCAACCATTGTGGGAAAGAAGGCCATATTAAGCCAAGATGCCCAGAGCTTAAAGGGGGAGCTTTCAAATGCTTTCTATGTGGGAAGGAAGGGCATATGAAAAGAAATTGCCCAGAATACAAGCAACAAGGGAAAGTGGCAAACCTGGAAGGTAGGGGCAAGGCCATAATTGAGGCTAATGCTGAAAACCATGGTCAAGTGGAAGGTACACTATTTATTTGTACCATACCTTTAGCTGTAATATATGATACCGGGGCAACCCACTCACTCATTTCCCATGAAATAGTTAAAAGGTTGAAAATGAACTGCAATTTGGCTGAAATACCTCTGTTAATACAAAGCCCTTTAGGAAGTTCTAGTGTATTAGATATGATTTGTGTGGATGTGAATTTGAACATAGGGGGAAACACATTTGTTTCCAATTTATATGTTCTAAATTTCCCAAATATAGGAGTTATATTAGGGGCAGATTGGCTAAGACAATTCAAAGCCATAATTGACCTAGATGCATCCACCATTTCACTACAAAATTCTAAAGGCCAAAGGGTTACAATTCTATGTGAACCTATCAAAGAAAACAGGCTAAATCATTTAATTGAATTAGAAAATAATCCCAAGGAAATAGCTATTAATGAAATCCCCATAGTTAAAGAATACTTGGATGTATTTGGGGAAGTAAAAGGTGTCTCACACCATAGACCTGTTGAATTCCAGATTAACCTTATGCCTGGGGCTAGCCCAATTATCAAAAAGCCTACAAGGATGGGGCCAAGTGAATTAAAGGAGCTAAAGAACCAGCTGGAAGAATTAGAAGCCAAGGGGTTTATAAGGCCAAGTAATTCATGCTGGGGTGCTCCTGTAGTATTTGTTAAAAAGCATGATGGTACCTTAAGAATGTGTATAGATTATAGAGAATTAAACAAAGTAACCATCAAAAACAAATACCCATTACCCAGGATAGATGATCTCTTTGATCAACTCAGTGGAGCTAAAGTGTTTTCTAGGCTAGACTTGGCATCTGGGTTTCATCAGATGAAGGTTGAGGATTCAAGTGTTAAATATACAGCATTTAACACAAGATATGGTTTGTATGAGTTTCTGGTTATGCCATTTGGGCTAACAAATGCCCCTTCTTACTTTGTAGACCTAATGAATAGGATATTCAGAGATTACTTAGACAAGTTTGTTCTGATTTTTATAGATGACATTCTAATCTATTCTAAAACAATAGAGGAACATGAGAACCACTTACATTTGGTCTTATCTAGATTAAGAGAAAAAGATTTGAAAGCAAAGTTCTCTAAGTGTGTGTTCTGGCAAGAGGAAGTACATTTTCTTGGACATGTTGTCTCTGCTAGAGGGATTTCTGTAAACCCCAATAAGATAGTAGCAATCCAAGCATGGAAGAAGCCTAACAATGTTAGTGAAGTTAGGTCATTCATGGGATGGCAGGATACTATAGGAGGTTTATACAAGGATTTTCTAAAATAGCAATGCCACTCACTAACCTGACTAGGAAGAACCAAAAGTTTATATGGACTGATAAGTGTGAACAAGCTTTCACCCAGATCAAGGAGGCCTTTGGTAAAATCACCAGTGTTGAGAGTACCAGAAGGCAATGAGGGATTAGTTGTATATACAGATGCATGTGGGTCAGGGCTAGGGGCTGTGTTGATGCAGCAAGATCAGGTCATAGCCTATGCATCTAGACAACTAAAACCCCATGAAACTAGATATGCAACTCAAGATCTTGAGTTGGCAGCAGTAGTATATGCCTTGAAGCTCTGGAGGCATTACTTATTAGGTGCAAAGTTCATTTTATACACTGATCACAAGGCCTTAAAGTATCTCTTTTCACAGAAAGATTTGAATATGAGACAACACAGATGGGTTGAATTTCTTGCTGCTTATGACTTAGATATACTTTATACACCAGGCAAGGCTAATAAAGTGGCAGATGCATTGAGTAGGCAGCATGCAAAAGTGGCCATGTTGATGATGGAGGAGTTTAGAGACTTGACCATGCTCACTGATTTGGAAATAGATGAGAGCAGTGGGATAAGTATGGAGATAGTTGAGGAAGAAAGGAGTAAAGGAAGGTTAAGTTTAATTACTTTACAATCAAATTTGGTCTTGAAGGTGGCAAAGATGCAAGAAGAAGATCAAGACTTAGCAGAAAAGAGGTCTCTCCTATTAAAGAAGGAGGAAGTGAAGGATTATCACATTGATGGAAAAGGATACCTAAGGTACAAGGGTAGGATATGTGTCCCAAACATCATAGAATTGAAAGAAGAAATCCTTAATGAGTACCATAGGAGCAAATATTCCATACATCCAGGCAGCACCAAGATGTACCAAAACTTAAAAAGGGACTATTGGTGGAAGGGAATGAAGTCTAATGTAGCAAGACATGTTGCTAAGTGCATGGTTTGTCAACAAATAAAAGCTGAGACCCAAAGACCTTCAGGGTTGTTGCAGCCACTTAGCATACCACAGTGGAAGTGGGGAAAACATATCTATGGATTTTATAGATGGTCTTCCTAGATCCAAGAAGGGAAATACAAGTATTTGGGTAATTGTAGATAGGCTGACTAAAGTAGCCCACTTCATACCAGTAAAAGCAGACAGAAATGCACCTAGGCTAGCCCAAACTTTTATGAGAGAAGTGGTAAAGTTGCATGGTGTTCCTAAAACTATAGTGAGTGATAGGGATACAATCTTCACTTCAAGATTCTGGAAGAGCTTCCAAGAAGCTATGGGGAGTGAATTGTGCCTAAGCACTGCTTATCACCCCCAATCAGATGGGCAAACAGAAGTGGTAAACAAGATTTTAGAGGATTTGCTTAGAGCATGTGTGTTAGACTTTGGAGGAAATTGGGAGGACCATCTCCATTTGGCTGAGTTCACATACAATAATAGCCACCAAAGCACAATTGGAATGGCACCCTTTGAAGCCCTATATGGAAAGCCATGTCTATCACCTATGTGTTGGGCCGAGGCAGGAGAGAAAGCTATCCTAGGGCCAGAATATGTCAAGGACATCACAGAGAAAATAGGACTGGTGAGAAAGAGGATGGCAGCAGCTCAAGATAGGCAAAAGAAATATGCTGATGCAAAGAGGAAGTCAGTGGAATTCAAAGTAGGTGATTATGTCTTCATTAAGGTTTCACCAATGAAGAAGTCTTGAGATTTGGCAAGCAAGGGAAACTCAGACCCAGATATGTTGGACCATATAAGATTTTGGAGAGGATAGGCTCACTAGCCTATAAGCTGGAGCTTCCAGAGGGGATGAGTGCAATACACAATGTGTTTCATGTGTCACAACTAAGGAGATGGGTACATGACAAGGAGGAAATCTTAGAAAAGCCTACTGAAGTTCAGATTAATCCAGATCTAATCTATGGGAAAGAGCCAGTGGGAATTGTGGCAAGGGAAGAAAAGAAATTAAGAAACAAGACATTGAAGCTTGTAAAGATTCAATGGAGTATAGATCCTAGTGATTGTACTTGGGAGCTAGAGGATAAAATCAGGATGGATTACCCTAGGCTCTTTGCAAATTTAAAAGGTAAATTCTTAGATTACTAAGAAAGTTTAATATGTATGCTAGACAGTGACTAATTGATTTGCTCATGCATATGATGAATAATTTTTCCCTAAGAAATTAGAAGTACTCAAAGATTATGTTGCAAATTGTGAGGACACAATTCCTAAAAGAAGGGGTGATTGTAATACCCCAAGATTTTGAGGAAAATTCTTTTAAATAAATGATTAAAATTCTGGGGGAAAAATCAGAATTATTATATAGGTGGGATTTTCAGTGTGCAAGGTTGTGTGCATGTGTGCACGTGCACACTAGTTATGGCACTAAGAGAAAATCAGAATTCCTGAATAATAAAACAAAGAAGGAAAACATTTAGATAAAATGTTTTAATAAAGGAAATATAGGCCTAGACATGAATATTAAAATTCCTGAGGATATGTATATATATATATATATACATATATATATATATATATGCATATGTATGACTTGTTTGGAAATTAAGACAGAAGAGAACATGATTTATAATGAATAAGTGAAATTTTATTTGATAATGAGGAATGTAGAAATGCATATAAGAATTCACATGTTTTTTGCAAATAAAAGAAGGTTAAAGTTAAACTAACACCCATAGTTGTATAAATGTATATATATACAGATATTATTTGAGCAGAAAATTAATAAAGGAAAAATAAGTTAAAGAAGCACTAAAATAGTAAGAACCAAAGTGCAAGAAAGCAAATGTATAACGGCAGAAAATAGAAAGTCACACCATTATCATGTTTGAGGTAAGTATAATAAAAATACTTAAAGTAATCACTTTCTGAAAAGGAAAGAAAATGGGCACAACTTAGCCTTGTTTTAAAATATTGGCCGGGACATTAAGGGTTAGGAGGGAGAGAATATGCAATGCCAAATGCATGATTCTGGTTTGGGCTAAAATAGGGATTTTGCATCAGCCAAAACCCTAGGTAGAACCCTTATATAAATCAAGAGCCTAACCAGAAAACTACTCTCTCACTGAATTAATTAACCTAAGGAAGAAGAGGAAGAAAAGGCTAAAGATTTGAGGGGTTTTCTGGATTAAGCTTGTGTAAGCATTTAGGTGAGTATCCTCACTCATATACATGGCATTAAGACCTGAGATTAGGCAGCCAAGCTTTTATATGCTATATTTTGCATGTTTTGATTTACAAACCATGTTGACTACTGATGGTTTCATGAATGCTTGATGAGATATGATCTGCTATGATGGATGTATAACTTTGTTGTTCTATTTTCATCCCTGTATGTTATACCAAAACCTTAAAAAAACATGTAAGAGAGTATTTGTAACTAGTCTGAATCATGGCTTAAGACAAAGAATGAAGAAAAAAAACTATGAGCTGCATATACAATGGTATAGTGCTGAGGCTTGAAATAATTGGTTAAGGGTGCAATGGAGTCTTTCTCTATAAGTGCTGAGCCCTAAACCAAACAGAAAATTTACAAGCCTAAAAATTATGTTTAAACAAGGTTAAAAATCTGGCTAAACATAGTTGCTTGCAAAATCAAAATAAACCCAATAGAGCCATGCATTTATTCTCAGTTGCAAACATTCTGGTATATGTTTGAATAGGGTGTTTATATGCTAAATAATGTGAGATGGAATGACTGGGTGTTATACCTCTAGAAAGTAACCTTTAACTTGCTTGCAATATTATGTCTGCAAGGTAACTAGTATGTTTCATGTATATAAGTGGTCTGTACACCTAGCTATCATTGATAAAATGAACATGAATACACTTAGTAATATAACTAAGGATTTTGTGCCAAGAAGGCTGCTGGAATGCTTGTCCTATTTGAAGTAGACAAGTTGACACATGGCTTGTTTAAGTCCTGAGATCTTTGTGTCATGATGTTAATTAGTTCATGGCAATGTGTCCCTTTGATTCCTTATAGCAGATGAGGCCAGGAATTTATAAGAAGAAAAGGCAACCTTAAATGATGATATAGGAAACTTGGGTCTTTCCGGGATTAGGGTTGGTATGAGGAACCTTAGTAGTTCCAGATAAAAATTGTTTTAATGCATATGTTTGCTCTTATGTATGTATATGGGAATACCTGATCAATTTATACATTAATCATTCATGATAATACCTGTCAAGTTATGCAAGGTACATTTATGCTGTATCCTTAGCTTAATATCATGGATATGTTAGAAATGCTCATACCAGATCATAGATCTGACCCTTATTGCTCATGGCACATGGGGGTGTCTCATTCATAATGGGGCAGCCACTAATGCTTTTGCAGGTTGTGATGGAGCTAAGTAAGCAAGATTAAAAAGATATGGAATAGAGAATGCTAAGATAATTAGAAATAAGAGCTAGAATGTGTTAATTCATGCATGTATTTTCTGATTGATATGGCTATCTAAATGTATTAAGTAGGAAGAACTTGTAAGAAATACGTGTTATGTTGTTTCTGGTTATTTCTGGTCTGGTATGTATTAAGGATATTGATGTTAAACTGATTTGAAAATCTATTTGCTAAAGTTGTTTTTGATTTAGAGGAAAAACCTGGATTTTATAAGCATAATCATTTTATGATGATCATAGTTCATCCTAAGTCCTTTCAAAAGATAGATATATAGGAAATTATATTGGGAAAATCCAGAAAGAATTATAACTGTTATATTTTCAAGTCATGATATTGATATATGTCCAAATGCAAGTAAAAGTGTATATACCCTGAATATGCATTTTTAAAAGAGAATTATGGTTAGGAAGTATGATATAAAATCTGATCACAAGGTGTCTGATTCATACATATATAAACATGCTTTTGAAAAGAAGGAGTATCAATGTTTTGGGTAGA
Organism: Allium fistulosum; assembly: GCA_030737815.1. NCBI lineage: Eukaryota > Viridiplantae > Streptophyta > Magnoliopsida > Asparagales > Amaryllidaceae > Allium > Allium fistulosum. The sequence continues at coordinate 946,820,688 of CM060905.1, forward strand.
TTCTGGTTTGTAAAATGCAAATAAAAGAATGGTCAGATTAACCACATGGTTAGACCATAGGTCAGGCCAAATGTTCACTTCAAATCAATGAAGCAAGGAACCATTTGAACCCAGTTTTCTGGAAGATGAGCAAAGACATTGACATGTACATGTATATCTGTGTACATGTTGATATTTGGGCAAAAATATAAATATAAATTCCTAGAACAGTTGTAGGAATGGGTTTCAAAAATAATAAAGCAAGAAATATTGTTTTGTATGTTAGATTATAGGCAAAAATTAAGTATATATGTGTAGATATAGGTAGATATCAGATTTTAAACCATACAGGAGAAAAATAAAAAGAAAGACAAAAATTGGGTTTGAACCGACCAGCATAGCACTCGAACTCGTGACCTCTCATGTGTAAGTTAGGCGCGTTTCCATTACGCCTAGATGTTGCTTGTGTTCACTTATGATCCACTTTCTTTTAGCCTGAGTTTGATACTATACAGACTTTAACACAATCATCCATATTAAAAGCTTTCTTCCACCTGATTATTACTTGATCATTTCTTAATTAGAATAACAGACTAAAGTACATGTTTCCAGTGGATTCCATGGTCAAAAATCAGGATACAATAATTAATCTTTTATCAGGGAATTATCACATTTTAATAGATTTAAAAGGATTTCTACTTACATATTATCATGCTCTGATTCTAGTAGAATATAACATAGATATCTTCATATATGTATGTTAGGAATGATTTAGATTTAAAACAATATTTTTATATTGTGAAAGATCCTGGATAATATGAGAATAGGGAAGGATGACCCTAGGTAGTCTTAGCTAAGTATGAGAAAAAAAATGAAATTTTTGGTTAAGAATTAGGGTCATTACAGGTGTTATTTTATTCTATTGTTTGGTCAGACCGAATATATTTTCTAGGTTTTCGTTGGTGGGACATGTAGCTCATGGAGTAGAGCTGGATGTTCACTTACCATGGTATTTTTATTTTTCACTGTATCATTATGTATGCCCATAAAAAATTGTAAGGTCAGAAGGATAAAACTATCTAGGCTGATGAGGTTTGTTTTTAACTCTGACATACCATGTATTTTAAAGTGACAGCTTATGCTGTTTTTTATATTATATGTTGTCTTTCCACTGTAAGATTCTATTTCCCCTATTTTATTTCTTTTTACCCTAACAATTTGCCTTTCTGGCATTTGAATGCTCAGCATTTGAATACTGTGGATGTATTGAGTGCCGACTATCGTGGGTAGAAAAGCCAAGTTGTTACAAAGCTACTCAAAAGAGTACATGAGGAGTTTTGGATAAACAAATACCACGTGTCAGACATAAGTCTTGTACGAAAAATTCAAAAATGCATATAAACATATTAAACATTGCTCTTGAGACAAACCGAACTCCTGGATTGGTTTTCCTCTTAAAAGGACCCAACTCAATTGATATTTATGTTAGGTGATATCATAGGTAATATCTAAGGTGTGTAATATAAATAAGAAAAATAGTTGTGATGCTTACATTAATCACACCACAATATATTAGATTACATTTAAAACTGCCAAGGCAAGTTCATATAGATGGATTTTCCACGAAGTCCTCTTCAGTAAACTGAGACCGATCTCCCATGACAAGATCAGAAACTACCTTCCGAGCATCTTTTATCTCTAGATATACCATAAGGTAAACACAACTGGCCCCTCATCCAAACACTTTCATGAACAATGTGAACCAAATATCAATAACTCGCGCTAGCATGATCTATAAGCATACTCTAGATAATGGCAGTGATCTACCCCCTCGGTTAGCTAAATCTGGAATTGTGCAGCCTACTCTGTCTTTAGTCATTTTTCTGATGTCGAGGTTATATTCGGCATCTTCGACAAGAGTCATCATTCCTCAAATGGAATAGCCCGTTTGATAAATGCTAATGTTAACCTCTCCCTTGGACTTAACCTTAGGATATAATAGTGCAACTCGGTAGAATTTATTCGAAATGTTAAAGCTAACCTCTCCCTTGGACTTAACCTTAGGATATGACAATGCAAATCTACAACACTTCGCATCGATGACCTCTTCCAAAACTAACCCGTATACAAGTTTGAAGGGATATTCAATAAGTAAAACACTAACCGATTATGGACTATCCAAAACCAATCGATGAATTTCCAGGTAACTCAATTTTGGTTCTTTAAAAAGTAAGTGAAAGCGAGAGGTGTTTCATACGAATGCTCCTCCCTGAGGGTTCTCAAACTTTATGAAGCCGTAAAGCTTTTTGCTACTTCTCAATCGTACACTTAACATTTCTGACATTCCAACTTAACTATTACTCGGTCAAGAAGGAAGTCAATAAGTTAGAGCATAATTGCTCCATCCCTACCCAAACATCAATCTTGATCTCACAAATAGAGAAGTCTATTTCACTCGGCTTTTAGTGGTAAGCATGGTAATACTACCATTCCATATGCAAACTTAACTACATGTTTATTCATATAAAATGTAACTTCTTATCGCTTCTTCCAATTTAATAATTTTTCAAACATACTTGTATACAAGTTAGAAATGATTTTAAAATGATATAGATATCTATAATAGATTATTTATAAAAGCAGCTATATTTAATATAATTTAAAACAAACTTAATGAAGAAAAGTGTGATAAAGCTCTTTATATTATAATAAAATGTTAAAATAGATTTATAAGAAATATATATATATAATGCCTTTTAAAATACTTATAAGTAAGTTATAAATAGTTGTACAAAATATTACTTTAAAAATAATCACTTAATATTTATTTGAAGACTTTTTTCCACTTTAACAAAATAAACAAGTTTTATATATATAATAAGAAAACTTTTACTTTAATAAAATAAATTGTTAAAAATATATTTAAGTTTCAAACTTCTTTTCAAATACTTATATATCTTTTGTAAAACTACTTTGAAAAGATATCATAAAAATATCTAAGTAATAATATTTTATAATTTACGAAAAAAATGTTTTCCCAAAGTGCATCCATAGCGACTATCGCTATATAGACCATAACTTTTAAAACTTTGTTTTATAAATAAGATAATTTTCCAACCCAAATACTTACTACTTTTTAGACTACTATAAGTATAGAAAACATCTCATTTGAAAATATTCAAAAGATAGAGTTTTAAAAGTAAGATAGAAGAGAAGTGATTCAAAATGAGTTCATAATGACTATCGCTATACGGACATAATATAACACACACACACACACAAACAAACACAAAACAAATATAAGAAAGAAAAGCAAGTAGGAAGCAAAGTAAATACATCAACATCAAAGTGCTTCTATAGCGACTATCGTTATAAAGGCAATAACAAATCAACGTTATTACATATGCTCTTTCAAAATTCAAGTCCAAAGTCCGTCCCAGATGCCATTATATGCGCACAACGTTACAAGTCCTAAGTCCAAGTCTAAATTGCAATTACATATGCCATTACATATGCTCAAATAAACAACACAATCAAAGGCAGTCCAAGACACAACAAATAAGCACAATCACATGCTTTTCAAAGCATACAAATATAGGTTTATAACTTTAATTAGTTAGGGTGTATTATAATAGTTCATAGAAAAAAATAAATAAGTTTATTTTTTTCATTCAAGGAGTGAGATAACTCACTTTTCAACCAAATCCAAGCTAGCTCTTCCAACCCCAACCTTGCAACAACACAGCAACGTCCTATCTCAACCCTTAATCACACGAATAAGGCTAGATCAAACCTTAATAAAGCACGAACAAAGAGAGGAAAAGCCTAGAAGTGCATGGCCAAGCAAGAAATGCCCAACATTAGGTTACTGCCTTAGTTTTTTCTAATAGAAATGCTCTAAAACTTTGAGTTCCATAAAGGGAAGTTGATGATACGCTATTTAATGATGATAGCAAGAATTTGGAGAAGTATTAGCTTGTTTGGAGTTACTTTGTTTTAAGAAAATTGTACAGAGATTATAGTGAAATAGTTGTTGCATTGAGGTGTGAATTTGCCAAAAAATGAAAGGAGCCTTATATGCTTATTTATAGGCTTTAGAAATGTGCCAAATGACCCTCAATACCCCCATATGGCCAGCTAAAAAGGGAGTTTCCTCCCACCTTCCATCCCAAGAATCATGCTTAGATTTATGCCTTGCTTTTGCCATGTCTCGTGCCTTAAATCCTCTTAGTTTTTCTCATTAGTTTTACTCAAGTTTTATTAATCTTTTTACGAAAAGAGAAATGGTTTAATTCTTATTATTGTATCCACCAGTTACTATACAAGTCCAAGTAATTTAAATTACTTTTATCGAATAAAAAGTTGATTTTTAATAAAACATTTTTCAGTCACATTTTCAATATTTCTTCAAAGCATATAATTTTGTAAACACATTTCACAAATAAGGTTTCTAGCACTAGTTATTAATTAAAAAGTGTTTATTAAGTTATAAAATCACATTTTTAATACTTAACCATTTTTCAAAAGTTTGGACATTCGAAGATGAAGTGTTTGAAATTACGGATCGTTACATTCTCCCCTCTAAGAATTTCATCCTCAAAATTTAAAAAAGAACAACACAAAAAGAATAGAAGAAGTAGTGCATACATAGAATACTGCCCAAATGACATATAAACCAAGAGACAAGATGAGTCAGTCCATGCGGTGAGTATACAACAAAAGGTAAGATACAATATAAATTACTAACTAAGAAACAACTCATGATAAGAAGCTCTCATACTATCCTCTGTTTCCTAAGTGCAATCTCGAACATCCTCACTCCACTTCACCTTAACCAATTCCACAACTGTTATTCTCAATATCTTTGTATCACGATCAACAATACAAATAGGCTGTCTCTTAATGGTCAAGTCAGGCTCAACCTCCAACTCCTTCTACTGTGATGGATCGATAATTAAAGTAAGAACATGTACGTACTTATGTAGATGCGATACGTGAAAAACATCATGTACACCTGAGAATCTAGTCGATAACTCAACCCGATAAGCAAGGGTGCCCATTCTCTTAAGTGTCGAAAAAGGTCTTATTAAACAAAGAGTTAACTTTCCTCCCTTCCCAAATTGAGCTACACCTCTCATCGGAGAAACTTTGATGAACATAGAGTCCCCGATTGAGAACTCCAAATCTCTATGCCTAACATCCGCATAGCTGTCTCGCCTACTCTGACCTACCTTCAAGTGCCTCCTAATCTCTGCTACCTTATCCATGGCCTCATGAATTATATATTGTCTAGGCACTAAGCGACCTCCCGACTCTAACTAATATAATGGAGACCTACAAGACCTTCCATACAATGCCTCGAAAGGCGCCATCCTAAGCTTTCCTGAAAACCTATTGTTATAAGAAAACTTAACAAGTGGCTCAGTCTGCCCATCCATCTAAGGGTGATAAGCTATGCCTAAACTCAGCTTTGTCCCAAGTGCATCATGCTAACTCTTCCATAACTGATTCATGAAGATTGGATCTCGATCACACACAATATCACTTCGAATGCCATGAATCCTAGCAATCTCTCTAACATTCAACTGAGCCAAACTAGATGTCGTCCTCGTTGCTTTAACTGGTAAAAAGTGGGCACTCTTGGTTAACCTATCAACAATAACCCAGATGCCTTCATTACCTCTCCTCGATGTAGGCAATTTATCAATAAAATCTATAAAAATCTGCTTCCACTTCCACTTCTAAACCTCAAGTGCATGAGCAAACCAACCGTCTTTTGGTGATTACCCTTTACCTGGTGGTTGCTAGCACATCTATAACATAGATAGATACATCTATCTTCATACCCTTCCACCAGAAAGTACGTCTCATGTCCTAATACATCTTAGTGGCCCCTGGATGTATCATCAATCTAGAATGATGACTCCACACAAGAACCCCATGTCTAATACCATCAACATTCGGAACACACAACCTACTGTTCATCCTCAAAATGGCACGCTCTTCTAGCTCAAATCCTACAAACTTTTTCAAAGAAACATTCTCAATAACGGCTTTAGCTATTTGAGCAAGATGAACATCCTTCTACATATTACTCTCAATGCGATGAATAAGAGTTGGACGAACCTCCGTATTAGCCATAATAGCATATTTCCTACTCAACGCATCTGCTATAACATTAGCTTTCCCCAGCTTATATAAAATCTCAAGATCAAATACCGAAAGAAACTCTAGCCAACGCAGTTGCCTCAAGGTCAACTCCTTCTATGTGAAAAGATATTTCAGAGAGTTATGGTCTGAATATAGCTCAAACTTCTCACCTAATAAATGATGCCTCCACATCTAAAATGCAAAGACTATTGCTAATAGCTTTAAGCCATGCGTCGCATATCTTGCCATATGCGGCTTTAGTTTTCTACTTACATAAGCATCAAACTTCCTATGTTGCATCAACATAGAACCTTTTCCTGTTCCACAAGCATCAGTATAAACAGTAAGACCCTCATCTTTGTCCGGAATAGTCAGAACAGGGGCGGTAGTCAATTTCTTCTTCGGCTCTCTAAATGCAAGGTCACATTTCTCTGTCAAACAAATTTGACCTCTTTCTTTGTCAAATTCATAAGTGGTGAAAGCAACCTTGGGGAAATGCTGAATGAATCTCCTATAATAACTAGCCAAACCCAAGAAGCTTTGAATCTCTGTTACGCTATCAACAGAAATACCATGTCTAGAAACAAGTGCCCCAAGAACCTTACTTTCGATATCCAGAAATGGCATTTCGAGAACTTAGCCTTAAGAACATGTTCTCTCAATGTCTCCAGTACAATCCTCAAATGCCAAGAATTCTGCTCCTCGATCTTGGTAGAATATCAACTATGAAAACAAGCACGAATTTGTTCAACACATCATGAAAGACATGGTTCGTCAAGCCAATGAAATAAGCAAGAGCATTGGTTAGGCTGAATGACATAACCAACCACTCATAAAACCTGTCAAATTAAAAAGTTGTCAAGGGCATACTTTCCTCTGCCACCCTGAACCGATGGAAACCTGTAGGCAAGGTCAAGTCGAGAGAATACACAAGCTCCATGGAGTAGATCAATCAATTCCTCAGTTATGGGCAAACGATACTTGTTTCAAATAGTCTGCTTATTAAGCTCGCGGTAATCGATATAGAGCCTTAAGGGACCATCCACATTAATGGCAAAAACAATGGGCGCTCCCTAACTCGAGTGGCTAGGTCGGATCAGACCTTCCCGTAACAATTCACTAATCTGGATAGCAAGCTCCAACTTTCTTTCAGATATAGTCTATGCATAGGGAATACAATAGGCTTAGCATTATGGACCAAATCGATACGAACCCGATTTCACGATGAGGAGGTAGACCAGAAACCTCCTTGAATACATTAGAAAATTCATGAATAACCGAAATCAACTCCAAAACTCCATCCACCACATCAAGGGAAGAAAGAAAACTACTCATATAAGAACTAGGCTCTTCACAAGATACTATAAGGACCTCCCTTCCCTTATTTATCACCATAGTCCGCTTCTCATAATCCAAGATGGCATGATTATGAGTCAACCAATCCATCCCCAATAGAACATCAAAACCAAGGAAACCAAGAATGAACATATCACACAGAAGGAGTTGATCAAAAAAAGAAATTAAAACTCTTTTACATACCATACGAAGATTTGCCAAGCCCTCTACCGGGTTCGACACGCAACTAGAATCATGAACCATAACTAGTTCCAAACCAAGACTATCAACAAAGTTACTACAGATATAGCTATAAGAAGAACCAGTATTAAATAAGACATGAATAGGAATGCTAAAGACAGATATAATACCTTCTAGAACCTTCTTCCCCTTAGTTGTTGCTAAGGTGGAAGGTGCATCAGCAATAGCAAAGACCCTAAACTGCTCCCTTTTCTCGAGCATAGGGCAATCCTTAACAAAGTGACCTAGTTATTGCATGCATACCAACCATTAGGTGCAAACTGAGATTCTTTCTCTATCGAACTGCCCTCCTCTACTCGTCCTACACTACTTAGCAAAGTGACCCTTCTTCCTACACTTGTTGCAAACAAAGTTGGCACCATACTACTGAAACTTGTGCTTTTTATCCCCAGCTGGTGCAAAAAAAATAGGATTTGGTGCCAAACTCTCAAACCTCAAGCCCATATTCACCAAATCCACAAACGAACCCACAAAATGATTAGTCATATCCCACTTAAACTCGGGGCGCATACCTATTATAAACATCTCATTCTTCTTCAAAGATGTGTCTACCACACAAGAACCAAAACGAGACAATGCGCTAAACTTATTTTCATACTCCGCAATAGTCATAGTACCTTGCTTTAGATCTAAGAAACTCCTAAACAATAGGTCTTCCTTGCCTCTGGTATAAATTTCCTATTAAACTCCTCCTTAAATTAGGCCCAAGAGAAGTCATTCTCTTGGACATTCGTAATAATAGAAGTGTAACAATCGATGGTCGCACCAGAAAGTTGTGAGAAGCCAAGCAATGCTTCATAGCATCACCCAACTCCATATCCTTAAAGGTCTTCTCACACAACCTCAGCCATGTCTGCACCTCAATAATCGATTTAGTACCACAGAACCTCTGACCACCTAATATCTCGAAATCCAAATAAAAAAAGCAAAGTTCATTAGGAGCAGAGCTTGCACGACTTCCTCAACCACATTCACCTAAGTTCGACTACAGGAGCTGCATTCCTCGAAGCTCGAGTTCTACCGTTGGTGACCTTACTACCTCTATCACCTCGACCTCTACCTCCTCTAACATTGGCAGCATGAGTACTCATAATTTGCTACCTGAATTTATAGAAAAACACTTTTAGAATACTTAAAGGTAGAGTTATCCAAAGTAAAGATTACTAAGATGGGATTACTATGAAAGGATTACTAAGAAAGAGATTATTTCAAAGAAAGGATTTATTTAAAGAAATAATTTCTAAGAGAGGGATATTTTACAGAAAACATTTTTAAAAGTCTAATTTTAAAATAACAAATATGCTCTCATATGTATAATACACTCGACTCATTCTAGGGCATTACTAAATCTGTTTCTAATGAGCCATACCCAACCAAAGCCAAGGTATTTGATAACTTGGCTCTGATACCACAATGTAACAATCACATTTTCTACCCCAAATGTTGACACTAAATAAATCCATGGAATTCGTGTACCGAACACTCAAGTGCCGAAAAGACAAAATGTTTGGGTAAAATAAAGAAAAAGAAACATAACAAGAAAGAAGAACACAATATCAGAATCCCACATGTAGAACGATAATATATAATATCCCAAAAATGTAGTAATAATGGTTACTCCAACATACATGAATCTCATAGTTACAAAATGGCTATGTACTACTATCCGCCTAGACAGTTATAACTGCCTGTCCTCATAATGCTGAATGCATACATACATAACAGTGAACAAAAACGAAAATAATTAGATAGATGAATGCATACATACATAATAATGAACAAAAATGAAAATAGGTAGATAGAAGGATAAAAGCCTCCAGCTCGTCTCCATAAGCTTGAAGCATCCAACTCTAAAACCTGCTTTACTCAAACTATTCAAAAGAGTACACGAGGAATTTTAGGAAAACAAATACCATATGTCAGACATAAGTTTGGTAGGAGAAACTTAGAAATGCATATAAACACATAACAATGCTTTTGAGACCAACCGAAACACCAGATTGGTTTTCCCCCTAAAAGGACCCAACTCCATTAATATTTACATTTGGTGATATTATAGATAATGTCTAAGGTTTGTAATATAAGCCTAAAAAATAGCTTTAATGCTTATATTAATCACACCAACATATTAGAGTACATTTAGAACCACTAAGGCACGTTCATATAGATGAATTTTCCATGAAGACCACCTAAGTAAACTGAGACCGATTTCCTATGACAAGGATTAAAAACTACCTTTCGAGTATTGTATGTCTCTAGGTAAAATATACCATAAGGTAAACATAAATGGCCCCTCATCCGAGCACTTTCGCGAACAATATGAACCAAGTATCAAAAACTCTCGCTAGCAATATTTGTAAGCATGTTGTAGATAATGGAGTTGATATACTGCCTCGAGTTAGCAAAAACCGAGATTATGCAGCCTAATCTGTCTTTTTTCATTTTTCCATTATGGAGGTTACATTTGGCATCTTTCACAAAATTCTTCATTCCTCGAACAAAATAGCCCATTTGATAAATGCTAACTCTAATCTCTCCCTTGGACTTAACCTTAGAATATGACGATGCAACTCTGTAGCATTTATCCAAAGTGTTACCACCGACCTCTCCCTTGGACTTAACCTTAGGACATGAAAATGCAAATCTACAACACTTCACTTTGATGCATCTTCCAAAACTAACCCATATACAAGTTTTGATGTGGTATTCGGTAAGTAAAACACTTACCGATCCCAGATTCATCAAAACCAATCGATGAATTTCCAGCAAACTCAATTTCGGTTCTTTAAAAAGTAAGTGAAATTTAGAGACGTTTCAATGAATGCTCCTCCCCGGAGGTTCTCAAAGTATATGAAACCATGAAGATTTTTGTTACTTTTCAAGTTATATTGGTCCATTTCCGTAATCGACTAATCAACTATCAAGTTTCAAGCGATTTCTTATAGAAATCAATGTTCATACACTTAACACGTTTCCGACATTCCAACTTAACTATTCCTCTATCAAGAAGGAAGTAAGTTAGAGCACTATTACTCCATCCCAACTCGAATATTAGTCTTAACTCTAACAAATAGAGAAGTCTACCTCGCTCGGCTTTTAGTATTAAGCATAGTAATATTAACATTCCATATGCAAATTTAACTACACATTTATTTTCACAAAATGTAACTTCTTATCCCTACTTCCAAATAATTTTTCAAAGATACTTGTATAAAAGTTAGAAATGGTTTTAAAATGATATATATATATATATATGTATGTATAATAGTTTATTTATAAAAGTTACTGTATTTAATAGAACTTAAAAAAACTTAATGAAGGAAAGTGTGATAAAACTCTTTATACTATAATAAAATGTTAAACTAGATTTATAAGATATATATATATATATAATACCCTTTACATTACTTATAAATAAGTAATACATAGGTCTATAAAATATTACTTTAAAAATAATTACTGAATAATTATTGATAACATTTTTCTACTTTAAAAATAAACAAGTTTTGTGTACATAATAAGAAAACCTTTACTTTAATAAAATAAATTATCAAAGATATATTTAAACTTCAAACTTCTTTTAGAATACTTATACGTCATTTATAAAACTCCTTTGAAAAGGTTTATTAAAAATGTCTACGTAATAATATTTTATAATTTACAAAAACATGTTTTTTCAAAGTGCATCCTTAGCGACTATCGCTACATGGACCACAACTTTTGAAACTTTGTTTTAAAAAGACGATAATTTTCCAAAACAAATATTTACTACCTTTTATACTACTATAAGTATAGAAAATATCTCACTTGAAAATATTTAAAAGATAAAGTATAAAAAGTAAGAAAGAAGAGAATGGATTCAAAGTGCAGTTTAGCGATTATCTCTATATGGATAATTCCATATTCAATTCATATTCGAACTTCAATCAATCACATATACATATATGACTCTCAAGTTCAAATCACATCACAAAGAAACATGGAATAATATATATACATAATAAATATAAGCAAGAAAAGCAAGTACGAAGCAAAGTAAATACAACAACATCAAAGTGCTTCTATAACAACTATCACTATAAAGGCAATTACAAATCTACTTTATTATATATGCTCTTCCAAAATTAAAGTCCAAAGTCCATCCCATATGCCATTATATATGCACAATATTACAAGTCCAAAGTCGAAGTCCAAAATTCCAATTACATATGCCATTACATATGTTCAAATAAACAACACAATCAAAGGCATTGCAAGGCACAACAAATAAGCACAACCACGTGCTTTTCAAAGCAAACAAATATAGGTTTATAACTTTGATTACTTAGGGTCTATTATAATAGTTTATAGCAAGAAAATAAACAAGTTTATTCTTTTCATTCAAGGAGTGAGATAGCTCACTTTTCAAACAAATCCAAGCTAGCTCTTCCTATCTCAACCTTGCAAAAACACAACAACTTCCTATCTTTAACCCTAAAGCACACGAAAAAGGTAGATCAAGCCTTAATAAAGCACAACCAAATAGAGGAATGCCTTGAAGTGCATAGCCAAGCAAGAAATGCCTAATATTGGGTACGACTTTGGTGTATTCCAAGAGAAATGCTCCAAAACTTTACGCTCCACATGGAAGTTGATGATATGCTATTTAATGATTATAGAAAGAATTTGAATAAGTATTATCTTGTTTGGGGTAACTTTGTTTTAATAAAATTGTAAAGAGATTAGAGTGAAAAAGTGATTGCTCTGAGTTGTGAATTTTCCAACAATTGAAGGGAGCCTTGCATGCTTATTTATAGGCTTTAGAAATGTGTCATTGACCCTCCACATCCCTATATGGCCAGCCAGAGAGGAAGTTTCCTACCACCTTCCATGCCTAGATTTGTGCCTTGTTTTGTGTATTGTCTCATGCCTTAAATATTCTCTTACTTTGTCTCCTTAATTTCTACTTAATTTTGTTATAAAAATAGAAATGGTTTAATTATCATTAATGTATTCATATATTATAATACAAGCCCAAATAATTTAAATAACTTCTATCGAACAAAAAGTTGATTTTTAATAAAAAGTTTTTGCGGTCACATTTTCAATATTTCTTCAAAGTATATATTTTGTAAACACAATTAACAAATAAGTTTTCTAACATTAGTTATTAATTAAAAAGTGTTTATTAAGGTTATAAAATCACATTTTTTAATACTTAACCATTTTTCAAAAGTTTGGACATTCAAAGATGAAGTGTTTGAAATTACGGGTCGGTACAGTCTCCCTCCTTAAGACATTTCGTTCCCGAAATTCAAAATGAACAACATGGGAAGAATAGAAGAAATGGTGTATATATAGGATACTGTTTAGACTACATATGAACCAAGGTACAAGCTAAGTGACTCCACTACATCTAGTGAGTACAACAAAAAATAAGATACAGCAGAAACTACTAACTGAGAAACAACTCAGGATAATAGGCTCTAATACTATTCTGTCTCCCAAGTGCAATCTCTAATAGCATCTCCCCATTACACCTTGACCAATTCCACAGCTTTAGTCCTCAATCTCTTCGTATCATGGTCAACAATACAAATAGACTGTCTCACAATGGTCAAGTATAGCTTAACCTCCAAATCCTTCTACTATGATGTATCAATAATCAAATTAGGATCATGTACATACTTACATAGATGCGATACATGAAAAACATCATGTACACATGATAATCTAGTCGATAACTCAACCCGATATGCAAGAGTTCCTATATTCTCAAGTATCGCAAAAGGTCCTATTAAATGAGGAGCTAACTTACCTCCTATCCTAAATTGAACTACACCTCTCATCGAAGAAACTTTGATGAACACAAAGTACCCGACTGAGAACTCCAAATCGCTATGCCTAACATCACCTAGCTCTTTAGCTATTCTGAGCTACCATTAAGTGCTTGTTAATTTCTGCTACCTTATCAATAGCCTCACGAATCATATCTAGTCCAACCACTAAGCAATCTCCTGGCTCTACCCAACATGATAGAGACTTATAAGGCCTTCCATACAATGCCTCGAAAAGGCACCATCCTAGTGCTTTCCTAAAAACAGTTGTTGTAAGAAAACTCAACAAGTGGCAAGTGATCCTCCCATGAACGTTCAAAGTCCAAAACACAATTTACTCTCCTAGTCTACCCATGCGTATGAGGGTGTTAATCTATGCTCGAACTCAGGTCCATCCCAAGTGTATCTTGCAAACTCTTCAAGAACCGACTCATGAAGATTGGATCTTGATCATGCATGATATCACATGGAATGTGATGCAGCGCAGCCAAGAAAGGAATCGCGACATACCTCAGGTCGCGAGATCGAAGCCGCTTCAGAATTAGCGAAATAGGTCGCTCCTCCTTAGGTCACTTCTCCATAAATCGCACCATGCCTTAAGCCTTAGGTCGCCTACCTTATGCCATCAACGACCAAGCGAGCTAGGCTTAAGTCGTCCACGACCTAACGAATTAAGCCTTAGGTCGCCTACCTTATGCCACCAACGACCAAGCAAGCTAGGCTTAAGTCACCCACGACCTAGCGAACTATGGCATAACGAGTTAACTCCTCATGAAATTAAAGCCAGCGACCTAGCAAGATACGGCATAACGAGATACAAAGGGAGGTTGAAGCATTGCCCCAGAACAATGAGTTATGCTTTAAGTCGTTCAAGCGACCTAGCGAGTTAAGGCGCCTACCTTATGCCGCTTATTTTTAAGTCGCTCATGATAAGTCGTTGAAGTTTAGATCGCGTGAAGATGATTTCCTTATACCGCTTGAAGCTTATGTCGCTAAGTTGCCTGAAAATGAACTATTTGCTTAAGTCGCATGTGATGCAGATGTGTTAGATCGCTCCAGATGATATGTCGCAAGATGTTATATGTTCTTAAGTCGCGTATGTTGTAATGTTGTAACTTCTGTTGTATTGTAAGTCACGTGCAGTTGGGTCGTAGGTCGCACGTACTGTTGTAACTTGTATGTGTTAGGTCGTGAATGACCTGTATTGTGTTTTGTGATGTAAGTCGTGATGTAATTGTGTTGAGTCGTGTGGTGTTGTACTTTCTTTATAAATAGGGCGTACGGTCATTTGTAATGGGTAGTTGATTTTTGAATAAAATTTGGTTTGTGCTTTGTGCCACCATTAAAATTGGAAGTTGAGTGTTATCTCCTTTCTCCATCTTTGGATATTCGAGTGCGCTCGAATCAACGAACTTGAAGACGATTCATGGAATCTCGTGCGCGAGATCAACGTCGAAGAATCGTAGATCTTCTAACACGCTATCATGCGCGATCAACATGTTGAAGATAGCTAGAATCCGGTATCTCGAGAGATCAATGGATTTGGGCACTTGGGTATCTTCAAATCATCGATTCATCTTGTTTCATCGATTCATTTTCCACGAATTCATCAATTCGTGAGTTGTGTGATACTGTAGGCTGCGTCATTTGGTATCAAAGCAAGGAAATGAACTTTTCCAAGTTCGTTGGATTTCAAGTTTGCGTGATTTGAAGTTTTTGGAATTCGAATGTGAGTTTGCTTGTCCTTTTGTGTTCGTGAATATTCAAACAAGTTAGAAGTTTTGATTCTGAAAGTTTTGGATCGAAGTGGGAAAGTTGTACAGAGCTTGAAAAGCTTGTTTGGAGCTAGAAGTTTGCATATTTTCATATCGAAACTAGAAGTCAGAGCTAGAAGCGAGCTTGTTCAAGTTTGTGCAAGATTTGTTCAAGTCGTGAGCTAGGAGTTTGTGCGTAGATTCTGCATCAGTGAAAGTTGCGCTAGTTGAAGTGTTCATTTTGAAGATTCCAACAAGTTGGCGAAGTTTGATTCAATTTTTTTTAATCGAAGTGAAGTGTGTATTTGGATTTGTTGAAGATTTTACAATGCCTCCAAGAAGAGTTAATCGTCATCAGAATGTTGCAGATGTGTATTGAAGAGAAGATGCTGAACAAATAGAGCAACAAACTAGTGATAAATTCAATGAGAAGTTTGATGAGGGAATTGGTAGATTGGAAAGGCTCATGATGGATATGAATCGAACTCAACAAAGAGCATCGCCAGGTCCAAATCAAGGTGGACATAGAATTTTGCCGTCAAATTCCGAGAGGAGAAGAATGTCGCCACATTATGATAAAGAAAGAAGAAGTAGAGAAGACGTGCATGGTCATAGAAGAGTCAATGTTCAGAATCGACATCGAAGCTCATCTAATTTTGAAGAAGATAGTTATGGTAATAGTGTTCACTTTCGGTATTCAGGTCAAGGCAAAATCGATATAGGAATGTTGAAGAGAATGGTCATACACGGGAGTCAGGGAAGGACACAGAAATTCTAGAATTCCGAGGTGGTCTACAAGTAGAAGAATTCTTTGATTGGTTATCAAAGGTTGAAAAGATTTTTAAACTCAACAATGTGTATGAAGATCGTCAAGTTAAGTTAGTTGCTACAAGACTGAGAGGAAGAACTATGGATTGGTGGCAACAAACTAAATCAACCAGAGAGAGAATGAGGAAATCCAAAGTTGTCACGTGGGATAAGATGAAAAGGATGATGAAGGCAAATTTCTTACCCTATAATTATCAAGCTCGTATGAACCAACAGTTGCAGAAGTTGAGTCAAGGGAGTCGAGAAAAGGGTGTGGTTACAAGCCCCAGCAATCGGAATAAAGGTGTTAATTACAGTATAAATGTTTCTAAGAGAGTCAACGAACCAGTTGTACATGGAATCACTAAGACAAATGTTGATGACCGAATTAAGCGCTATCATTATCAGGAGTCTGACCATAGAAGTATTGAATGTACGGAGTCCAAGAAGAAAACCTTAGTTGTGGAAGAATGTGAAAATGAGGATGTGGATGATTCTACTGAAAGCGAGCCAGAAAAGGAAGAGGAACTGACTAGTCTATTATCTTTCAGCGAAAGTGTTGAAGAAGCGGAAGGTAGTGTTGAATCATTGATTAGGTATGAGGCAAGTGAAGAGCTTAAAACTCCTGAGGAGGTTAAACCAATGTTAGAAGAGTTTGAAGAGGTCGGTCCTACGGAATCGTACGAAGAATTACCACCAAAGTTTGACAACGAAGATGAAGAGGTCGAGTTAGAGAACGATGAATGTAATTTGTTGATGGGATTTTATTCAACGTCAAAGTATGTGGATGTAGAAGTTGATTACTCTTCACTGCCAAAGATTGATGTCGATAGTATGGAAGAAGAAATTGTGTTCGGAGTTGAGGGAAATAACTTGATGATGGAGGATTCTTGTTTAACACCTGAGCTTATGGATGAGAGCCAGCCAAGTGTAAATTCCTTAGTTTCCGAAAAGCCCGAACAAAGTGAAAGTGAAACAGAAGAGAAGGCAGAATCACATAGTTTCTATCTTTGAAAGAGTTCGTCAATAAAATGAAAGATGTTGATGAATTATCAATGTTGATTGAATCTGGAGAAAGTTCTGATTTTGAGAACCATGAAGAGGTTGAAATATTTGAAAATTTTAAAGATGAGATTTCTGAAGAACTGCCTGAAGAAACTAGTCTTGTATTTTTGGAAGAGTCTATTGAAAAGGTGAAAAATAGTAATGAATTGTTTGTGTTGACCGGGCAAGGAATGAGTAAAGATCTTGAGGTTTTTGAGGAAGTTGGATCAGAATTCGATGAGTCTGAAGTCGAATATCCTGAGGAATTACACGAAGAGTTACCATCACTACAGGACATTCAACATCAAACTGAGCCAGTACCAGACGCTATTTTACTGCGGGGATCGTATGATCTTGTGAATCTGAAAGAACAGGAAGATTTGAAAAGACAGGATGAAGAGAATGATTGTCAGTTGGAGTTGCCTGAACATGTCCGCACTGCTGACGTTGTCAACGTCAACTGCTTGGAACCATTTCATGAAAATAAACATGACAAAGAAGAAGCGAGTGGGAATTCATTTCAATCGGGGGAAATTGATGCAACACATCAAGGGAAGATTCTAAATGATGATACACCTGAACGAGATAAGGAAAGACAAGAATCTGGACATGAGTCATCACACTTCTTCAGTCGTGACTTCCTAAGTCGCTCCGCGATTTTAAACTTCCTTATATCATCTCGCATTTTCGTCACGTTTTGGTTCTATATCACACCTTCCTATTGGCACAAGCATCATGATGTCATCTTCCTCAGATCACTTCCTCATGCCGCCTGCCTAATGCCACGTCTTCTTTATGCCATGCGTTCCTTATGTTGAGCCGCATCTTCAAAGGGTCAAGACAAGATCAATCTCAAGAGTGGTTATTACCAGAGCCGCATCAGTCCAGATAATGAATGGAAGACAGCGTCTCGAAGAAGGAAAAAGTGTGAATTCGGGGTCGAATTCTTTTAAACCAGGGGAGGATGATGCAGCGCAGCCAAGAAAGGAATCGCGACATACCTCAGGTTGCGAGATCGAAGCCGCTTCAGAATTAGCGAAACCCTAGGTCGCTCCTCCTTAGGTCGCTTCTCCATAAATCGCACCATGCCTTAAGCCTTAGGTCGCCTACCTTATGCCACCAACGACCAAGCGAGCTAGGCTTAAGTCGCCCACGACCTAGTGAATTAAGCCTTAGGTCGCCTACCTTATGCCACCAACGACCAAGCGAGCTAGGCTTAAGTCTCCCACGACCTAGCGAACTATGGCATAACGAGTTAACTCCTCAATAAATCAAAGCCAGCGACCTAGCAAGCTACGGCGTAACGAGATACAAAGGGAGGTTGAAGCATTGCCCCGGAACAACGAGTTATGCCTTAAGTCGTTCAAGCGACCTAGCGAGTTAAGGCGCCTACCTTATGCCGCTTATTTTTAAGTCGCTCATGATAAGTCGCTGAAGTTTAGATCGCGTGAAGACGATTTCCTTATACCACTTGAAGCTTATGTCGCTAAGTCGCTTGAAGATGAACTATTTGCTTAAGTCACATGTGATGCAGATGTGTTAGATCGCTCCAGATGATATGTCGCAAGATGTTATATGTTCTTAAGTCGCGTATGTTGTAATGTTGTAACTTCTGTTGTGTTGTAAGTCGCGTGCAGTTGGGTCGTAGGTCGCGCGTACTGTTGTAACTTGTATGTGTTAGGTCGTGAATGACCTGTATTGTGTTTTGTGATGTAAGTCGTGATGTAATTGTGTTGAGTCGTGTGGTGTTGTACTTTCTCTATAAATAGGGCGTATGGTCATTTGTAATGGGTAGTTGATTTTTGAATAAAATTTGGTTTGTGCTTTGTGCCACCATTAAAATTGGAAGTTGAGTGTTATCTCCTTTCTCCATCTTTGGATATTCGAGTGCGCTCGAATGAACGAACTTGAAGCCGATTCATGGAATCTCGTGCGCGAGATCAACGTCGAAGAATCGTAGATCTTCTAACACGCTATCATGCGCGATCAACGTGTTGAAGATAGCTAGAATCCGGTATCTCGAGAGATCAATGGATTTGGGCACTTGGGTATCTTCAAATCATCGATTCATCTTGTTTCATCGATTCATTTTCCACGAATTCATCAATTCGTGAGTTGTGTGATACTGTAGGCTGCGTCAGAATGCCATGAAGCCTAAAAATCTCTCTAACATAAAACTTAGCCAAACTAGATGTCGTCCTCGTTGCCTTAACTGGTAAGAAGTATGCACTCTTGGTTAATCTATCAACTATAACCTAGATGCCTTCATTGCGTCTTCTCGATCTAGGCAACATATCGATAAAATCCATAGAAATCTACCCCCGCATCCACTTGGGAACCTCAAGTGGATGAAACTAATCGGCTGTCTTCTGGTGACCACCCTTTACGTATTGGCAGTTAGCACATCTACTAACAAAGACAGAAACATCTCTCTTTATACCCTTCCACCAGAAAGTACGTCTCATGTCTTAATAGATCTTAGTGACCCCTGCATGTATCGTCAATCAAGAATAATGACCCTTTGTAAGAACCTTATGTTTAATACCGTCAACATTCAGAACACACAACCTACCATTTATCCTTAAAATGTCACGATCATCTATCTCAAATCCTACAAACTTCTCCAAAGCAACATTCTCGTTAACGGCTTTAGCTATCCAAGCAAGACGAACATCCTTCTACTGATTACTCTCAAAGCGATGAATAAGAGTCGGACTCCATATTAGCCATAACAGCATAATTCTTACTCAATGCATCCGCTACAACATTAGATTTCCCTAGCTTATATAAAATATCAAGGTCATATGCCATAAGAAACTATGGCAACGCTGTTGCCTTAAGTTCAACTCCTTCTGCGTGATAAGATATTTCAAAGGCTTATGGTATGAATATAGCTCAAACTTCTCACCCGTTAAATAATGCTCCACTTCTTCAATGCAAAGACCATTTCTAATAGCTCTAAGTAATGCATCACATATCTTGCCTGATGCGGCTTCAATTGTCTACGCTCATAAGCAACAACCTTCCAATGCATGAACACAACACCTAATCATGTTCCACAAGCATCAGTGTAAATAGTAAGAGCCTCAGTCCGTATGGAATAGTCTGAATGAGGGCATTAGTCAGTTTCTTCTTCAGCTCTATAAATGCTAGCTCACACTTCTCTGTCTGAAAAAATTTAACATCTTTCTTTGTCAAATTCACAAGTAGAGAAGCAATCATGGAGAAATCCTGAATGAATCTCCTATAATAGCCAACCAAAGCAAAGAAGCTTCGAATCTCCATTACTCTTTCAGGCCTTTCCTAATCCTAAACAGCAGTAACCTACACCAGATCAACAGAAATACCATCTTCAAAAACAACACTCCCCAAAAACCTTATTCTAATCACTAGAAATAACATTTCAAAAACATAGCTTTAAGAACATGTTCTCTCAACGTCTTCAATACAATCCTTAAAGGCCAAGAATTCTCCTCCTCAGTCTTGGAATAAACAAGAATATCTTCTATGAAAACATGTATGAATTTGTTCAACACATTATGAAAGACATGGTTCATCAAGTCAACCAAATAAGAAGGAGCATTGGTTAGATCGAATGGCATAACCAACTACTCAAAAACTGGTCAGCTCTATAAGTTGTCATGGGCACACATTCCTTTGCCACCATCAACTGATGGAAAATTGTAACAAGGTTAAGCTAAGAGAATACACGGTCTCTATGGAGCAGATCAAACATATCCTCAATTTTGGGAAAAGGATAATTATTCCAAATAGTCTTCTTATTAAGCTCGCGGTAATCGACACAAAGCCTTAAGGAACCATTTGCCATAGTGACAAATACAATGGCGCTCACTAACTTGATTTGCCAGGTCGGGTCAAACATTTTCGTTACAAGTCACTAATTTGGATAGCAACCTCCACCTTTCCTTTTGAAGATAGCCTATGCATAGGAAATACAATAGGCTTAGCATTAGGGACCAAATTGATACAAAATTTGATTTCACGCTGAGGAGGTAAACCAGCATCCTCCTCGAATACATCAAAAAATTCCTAAACAACCGGAACCAACTCCAAAACTCCATCCACCACATCAAGGGAAGAAAGAAAACTACTCATACGAAAACTAGGCACTACACAAGATAGTATAAGAACCTCCCTTGCCTTCTTCATCACCATAGTCCGCTTCTCACAATCCAAGATGACATGATTATGACATAACCAATTCATCACCAATAGAACATCAAAACCAAGAAAACCAAGAATGAACATATTGCACAGAATGAGTTGATCAAAAAAAGAAATTAGAACTTCTTTACATATTATACGAAGATTTGCCAAGCCCCCTACTGAGTTCAACACACAAATAGAATCATGAACCACAACCGGTTCTAGAACAAGTCTATCAATAAGGCTATTATAAATAAATCTATGAGAAGAACCAGTATCAAACAAGACATGAATAGAAATTCCATAGACAGATGCAATACCTTCTAGAACCTTCTTCCCCTTTGTTGCTGCTAAAGTGGAAGGTGCATTGGCAATAACAAAGACCCTAAGCTACTCCCCTTTCTTGAGCATAGGACAATCCTTAATAGAGTTACCTAATCGTTTGCATGCATAATAACCATTAGGTGCAAACTGAGGTGCTTTCCCTGTCGGTGCCTTAACCACCTACCCTCCTCCACCCGACCTACACTCCTTAGCAAAGTGACCATTCTTCCCATACTCATTGCAAAAAAATTTGGCCCTACTACTGGAACTTGAGCTTCTTATCCCTAGCAGATGCATAATTAATAGGCTTTGGTACCAAGCTCTCAAACTTCAAGCCCACATTCACTAAATCCACAAACAAACCCTTAAGACGATTAGTCATGTCCCACTTAAACTCGGGACACATATCTGCTATAAACATATCATTCTTCTTCAAAGGTGTGTCTATCATACCAGGTCCAAAATGAGACAATGTGTTAAACTTATTTTCATACTCTGCATTAGTCATAGTACCTTGCTTTAGATCTAAGAAACTCCTAAACAACAAGGTCTTCCCCACCTCCGGTAAAAAGTTCCTCTCAAACTCCTCCTTAAATTAGGCCTAAGAGAAGTCGTTCTTGTTGACATCCTTAGTAACAGAAGTCCAACAATCCATGCCCACACTAGAAATATGATAAGAAGCCAAGCGATGCTTCATAGCATCAACCAACTCGAAATCCACAAAGATCCTCTCACACAACCACATCCATGTCTGCTCCTCAACAACCGATTCAGTCCCACTAAAACCTCTTGAAATCTCAACAAAGCGAAGCAAAGTTCATTGGGGGCTGAACTTGCACCACTTCCTCAACCACATTCACCCTAGTTTCGACTACAGGAGGAGAATTCCTCAGAGCTCGAGTCCCATATTTGTTGATGGTACTCCTCTAACTCCTTAAGATTTACCTCCTCTAACATTGGACGCATGAATACTTATAATTTTGCTACCTAAATTTATAGCAAAGCATCTTTAGAATACTTCAAGATAGAGTTATCCTAAGGAAAGATTAGTAAGATAGGATTACTGTAAAAGGATTACTAAGAAAGAGATTATATCATAGAAAGGATTTATTTAAAGAAAGAATTTCTAAGAAAGAGATATTTTTGAGAAAACATTTTTAAAAGTCTAGTTTTAAAATAACAAATACACTCTCATATGTATAATACTCTCAACTCCTCATTCTAGGGCATTATTAACCATATTTCTAATGAGTCATACCCAATCAAAGCCAAGGTATTCACTAGCCTAGCTATGATACCATAATGTAATAATCGCCTTTTCGACCCCTGAATGTCGACAATAAATACATTTATAGTGTTCGTGTACCGAACACTCAAATGCCGAAAAGATAGAAAGTTGGGGTAAAATAAAAGAGAAGGAAACAGAATAAGAAAGAAGAACACAATCTCAGAATATCACATGCGAAATGATAATATATAATATCTCAAAGTGTGGGACACAGTGTTACTCCCAAATACATGAATCTCAAAGTTACAAAATGACTAATACTATCAGCCTGGATAGTTTTAACTGCCTGTCCTCATAATGATGAATATATACATACATAATACTGAACATAAATGAAAATAGGTAGATAGATGGATGGAAGCCTCCAGCTCGTCCCTATAAGCTTGAAGCATCCAACTTTGAAACCTACTATACTTAAGCTACTCAAAAGAGTACATGAAGAATTTTGGAAAAATAAATACCATATGTTAGACATAAGTTTGGTATGAGAAACTTAGAAATGTGTGTAAACACATAACAATGCTTTTGAGACCAATTGAATCATCTGGTTGGTTTTCCCCTCAAAAGGACCCAACTCAATTGATATTTACATTAAGTGATATTATAGATAATGTCTAAGGTGTGTAATATAAATACGAAAAATAGCTGCGATGCTCGCATTAATCACACCGTAATATATTAGAGTACATTTACAACCGCTAAGGCACGTTCGTATAGCTGTATTTTCCACGAAGTCCTCCTTAGTAAACTGAGACTGATCTCCTATGACAAGGATTAGAAACTACCTTTCTAGCATTTTCTATCTCTAAATAAAATATACCATAAGGTAAACATAACTTTCCCCTCATCCGAACAGTTTCATGAATAATGTGAACCATGTATCAACAACTCCCGCAAGCAACATCTATAAGCATACTCTAGATAATAGAGTTGATATACCTCTTTGAGGTAGCTCAACCCAAGATTGTGCAGCATACTCTGTCTTTAGTCATTTTTTCGATGTTGAGGTTACATTCGACATGTCTCACAAGTGTTTTCATTCCTCGAACAGAATAGCATGTTTGATAAATGCTAATGCTGACCTCTCCCTTAGACTTAACCTTAGATATGATAGTGCAATTCTATAGCATTTATCCAAAGTGTTAACGATGACCTCTCCGTTAAACTTAACCCTAGGATATGACAATGCAAACCTATAACATTCGCTTCGATGACCTCTTTCCAAACTGACCCATATACAAGTTTTAAAGTGGTATTCGGTAAGTAAAACACTTATTGATCCTGAACTCCGCAAAACTAATCGATCAATTTTTGGTTAACTCAATTTCGGTTCTTTCAAAAGTAAGTGAATGCTAGAGACGTTCATACAAATGCTCATCCCCATATGTTCTCAAAGCATATGAAGTCATGAAGCTTTTTGTTACATTTTAAGTTAATTTAGTCCATTTCAGTACTCGACTAATCAACTATCGAGTTTTAAACAATTACTTATGGAACTCAAGGTTCATACGCTTAACATGTTTCTGACATTCCAACTTATCTATTCCTCGGTCAAGAAGGAAGTCGGTAAGTTAGAGAACTATTGCCCCACCCTTACTCGAACATCAATCTTGATTCTCACAAATAGAGAAGTTTACCTCGCTCGGCTTTTAGTGTTAAGTATAGTAATACTAACATTCCATATGCAAATTTAACCACACATTTATTTTCACAAAATGTAACTTCTTATCCCTTCTTCCAATTTAATAACTTTTCAAAGGTACTTGTATATAAGTTAGAAATGGTTTGAAGATATAGATATGTATAATAGTTTATTTATAAAAGCTACTATATTAATAGAATTTAAAATAAACTTAATGAAGGAAAATGTGATAAAATTCTTTATACTATAATAAAATGTTAAACTAATTTTATAAGATATATATATATATATAATACCTTTTAAAATACTTATAGATAAGTTATTAATAGCTGTATAAAATATTAATATAAAAATATTAACTTAATATTGATTTGAAGACTTTTTTCTACGTCAGCAAAATAAACAGGTTCTGTATATATAATAAGAAAACCTATATTTTTGTAAAATAAATTTATTTAAATATATTTGAACTTCAAAATTATTTTAAAATAGTTATATAATTTTTGTAAAACCCCTTTTATAATTTACAAAAAAACATGTTTTTTTGATCCATAGTGACTATCGCTATATGGACCATAACTTTTGAAAGGTTTTTTATAAATTAGATAAATTTCCAACTCAATTACTTACTACCTTTTATACTACAGTATGTATAAAAAATATCTCATTTGAAAATATTCAAAAGCTAGAGTTTAAAAAGTAAGATAGAAGAGAAGAGATTCGAAGTGCGTTTATAGCGACTATCGTTATATGGACAATTCCATATACAATTCAAATTCAAACTTCAATCAATCACATATACATATATGATTCTTAAGATCAAATCACATCACAAAGGAGTATGATATAATATATATATATATATATATTATACACACACACACATATATATGAGCAAGAAAGCAAGTAGGAAGCAAACTAAATACGGCAACATCAAAGTGCTTCTATAGCGACTATTGCTATAAAGGTAATAACAAATCTCCACTATTACATATGCTCTTTCAAAATTCCAGTCCAAATTCCATCCCATATGCCATTACATATGCACAATATTCGAGTCCAAAGTACAAGTCAAATTCCAATTACATATGCTCAAGTAAACAACAAAATCAAAGGCCTTCCAAGGCACAACAAATAAGCACAATCACATGCTTTTTAAAGCACATAAATATAGGCTTACAAATTTTATTAGTTGGGCCTATTATAATAGTTTATAGTAAGCAAACCAACAAGTTTGTTGTTTTCATTCAAGGAGTGAGATAACTCACTTTTCAACCAAATCCAAGCTAGCTCTTCCTATCCCAACGTTGCAATGACACAACAACTTCCTACCTTCAACCCTTAAGATCACAAATAAGGCTAGATCAAGCTTAATAAAGCACAACCAAAGAGAGGAAATGCCTAGAAATGCACGGTAAAGCAAGAAATGCCTAATATTGGGTACGGCCTTGGTGTATTCTAAGG
Source organism: Allium fistulosum (assembly GCA_030737815.1). Classification (NCBI taxonomy): domain Eukaryota; kingdom Viridiplantae; phylum Streptophyta; class Magnoliopsida; order Asparagales; family Amaryllidaceae; genus Allium; species Allium fistulosum. The sequence continues at coordinate 946,846,719 of CM060905.1, forward strand.
GAAATGCTCCAAAATTTTGAGTTCCAAGATGATGGAAGTTGATGATATGCTATTTAATGATGATAGCAAGAATTTGGTGAAGTATTAGCATGTTTGTAGTTACTTTGTTTTAAGAAATTGTGAAGAGATTATAGTGAAAGAGTGGTTACTTTGACTTCTGAATTTGCCAACAAATGAAGGGAGCCTTACATGCTTATTTATAGGCTTTAGAAATGTACCAAATGTCCCTCTATACCCCTATATGTCCAGCCAAAGAGGAAGCTTTCTTCCACCTTCCATCCCTAGATTTATGCCTTGTTTAGTGTCATGTCTCATGCATTATATCCTCTTACTTTGTCTCCTAGATTTCTATTTAATTTTTATTAATCTTATTATGAAAAGAGAGATGGTCTGATTCTTATTATTGTATTTATATGTTATTATACAAGTGCAAATAATTTAAACAACTTAAATCAAATAAAAAGTTGATTTTTAGTAAAATATTTTTCGGACGCATTTTCGATATTTCATCAAAGTATATATTTGCAAACACATTTCAAAAATAAGTTTTCCAGCATTAGTTATTAATTAAAAAGTGTTTATTAAGGTTATAAAATCACATTTCTAATACTTTACCATTTTCAAAAGTTTGGATACTCGAAGAAGAAGTGTTCGAAACTACGGATCATTACACATTTACTAAAACTTGACCTATAGTTATTACCTGTAGAACCTTCGATAGGAAACCTTTTTAAAAAATTTATGGGTATAGTTGTAGATAGAATTAGAATTATACCCTTGATTTCTAAATTGAACAATCCTTTATAAGTATTGCACGAACACAAGCGTACACCCTGAGTTGTGTAGATTATAGACAAAGTTAATTGCTTGCACTACGCCATAGATGACCTTCTGTAATATTTTTGCAAGGTGTTGCCAGCTAAAATGTTGCGACAGCTATAAAATTTTGGTCCTACTGCAACGTTGTATTTTTGGTGTTACCTTAGCCATAAAAATATGTTGCTCTAGCTAAACAAGTGTAACACGATGCAACATTTTTATATAGTGTTGCTATAGATGTATTCAAATTAAAAAATTAATAAAATTAGCAATCCGCGTGAATACGATCCAACGATCTACATTTAATCTGGTCGTTAAAATGGATCACCACTGCAATTTGCCCCAAAATTTCATTTTCCCGCCTAAACTAGTTCAGAGTAGATCCCCTTTTGGTTTTCATTTCAATTCGCTTCCTCCCATTCGCCTCCGCCACCAAATTGTCACCCTCCTCTTCTTCTGCTTCCTCATTCGCCTCCACCACCAAATTGTCACCCTCACCCCCAGCTACCCCCTGACCCATCACGACCATCTAGCTCCAAACAGAGCCCCATCACGACACCAAAACCCGAAGCCAAACAAAGTTTTCCATTCAAACCCCTTTTGCCACCCCTGTCGTCGCCATTAGCTCTCACCACCAACAGAAGACTTGCTCGCCACCAACCCCTCTACCTTTCTCCTTTAGCCTACTTCACCTGAAAACCCTTCTAGCGCCTTAATTTCTCCCAAAACCCGAACTGCCCTCGAGATTTAGCTGTCATTCTCGCAACAATTAATCCGTCCATGGCTCCTATATTAGGTACATCCCAGGCTGATCTCTTCATACTTTCCCCTATGATTGCGGTTGCTTCACTTGGTACTGGTAATTTCAATAAGGTAGTACGCCCCCCATATGTTTGTGCAAATGCTCCTTTGGAACTTGTTAATGTTTCAGAATCTGGCTGGGTATCTACTACTTCTGGATGCCCTGTGCCTCCATCGCAAGTTCATAACTCGGACTGAGTGCGGAGTGATCTCATCCAAGCATTAAGGTTGGTTGGTTCACCATTAAATCTGGATGTAGTTGTATTGGTTGAAGGTTGGTTGGTTTGGTAAGTTATGGAAGTGATGGTGGAAGTAGGTGATGCAAAGGAGTTTCAGTTGGCAGTGTGATGCCTAAATGTTGGCAGAGAGATGTAGACAGAGTTTGGAGTTTGATATTGCAAGAGTGTGAAAGTAGAGGATTAAAGGTAAGTTGTAAGAGGTGGTAGGTTTTAGGATATTGGTGGGATGTTGACGAAGTGTGGATTGAATGATGGTGAGTGTTCTGGTGTTTATAGAGTATTGAAGGTTGGTGAAATTTGGGAAGTTTGGGAAAGTTGTAATATGGTGAAGGGTGGTTGCAATTGCAGTTTTTTGATAGTGAGTTGCTATTTTTCTTGTTTGAAGAAGTGATGTTGGTGAAACAGGGGATTGGAGGAGCATGCAACTGTGAGGCTTTGGAGATTGTTTGTATTGACAATGGTAGAGTGCTGCTGTGTATTGGTTAAGGAGAGAAGCTAATGTGGTGATTGGAAATTGAAAAGAGTTTGCAGTAGAGTTTTGGTGTTTGGCCATAGGGGATTCAAGCAGATTTAGGCGAGGAGATGGATGGGTGATGAAGTTGCTGAGGATGGGGTTTGCAGGTTTGCTAAGTTCAGTCTTCATTTGTGCATCATTTTACGTCGTTTCAAAGAAGGCTCGATCTTCCGAAATAATCAAATATGCTCTACATTGTGGGCCCCACAAATTCAGAAAGTTAATATCTATAGCAACATTTTGGAATGTTGCTACAGATACCTATAGATGTTGCCATAGACCCAAATAGGGTTCTATTGCAACAATATTACTTATGTTGCATTAGATAGTCAAAATGTTGCCTTTGAGATCTAAGGCAACAACAAAAATTGCATCACCCTAAAAGTGTTGCCATAGACCTATGGCAACATTTTTCGGGTCTAAGCCAACATTTTGTTTGTGTTGCAGAAGGCCATTTATGGCGTAGTGTTGTGAACACCAAACACTAGTAATATAATTTATTCACTAAATTTGTCAAATCCACTCCTTTTCTTCCCATTTTATACCAACCACGGGTCAGTAGGTGATTTGGTTAAGACACGGTGTGTAGAGGAGGAGACTAAGTGCCTGGAGTTATATTATGTATAGTTACTCTCCATGTAATATTTATTATATTATATTATCAGTCAGACATCATGTTGTTATTTAGGAACTTTATTATGTCAGTTATTGTATGGACTACTTATGTGGAGACTGTTATTTGTTATTGCTTATTTTCAAAGCATTTATATTTTAATTTCTTCTATGTGAGATTTGAGAGTGTATAATGCTTTATATTTTATATTAGTCTCCATATCATGTAATGTTCTAAATCCTTAATGATCCGTACTTCTTGGCAAGATCCATGTTCGAAAGTTTGAGTCGGTGTGTCCGGAGGTGCAGGTTGTCATAGGCAATCTCTGGCTTTGTGTGTGAGACCTCTGTAGCGGAAGCATTTGATTTTACCTTTGGTGGGTATTGAAACTAAAAATGGAACCAACACCCAAATATAAAATGAAAGCACCATTTTTATCAAATAAAGGTAAAAATAGAAAAGGAGAATCAATTTTTATAGTGGTTCGGCGAATTCTCCAACCTATGTCCACTTTAATCTTTTAATTAATGGTTTTCACTCTGGATTACTACTAATTTTATCAGATCTAACCATAATCCTATGGATCTCAGATTTAAAATGGAGTTTCAAGAGTATATTTTAGGAAGGGGACAAGAGTAAAGAAGATGCAGAGTGTGAACCCGAATGAAGATCCTTCTTTAGTTTTAGTAGGGTTGATACTTATAGAGAACAGCTATATAGATTCAAAAGCCCATATGAATTGACGTCCAAAAGCTAATCTAGGGAGATACAAGTGAGCAACTTAGCCCAATTGGCCATGAATTCCTCTCGGTGCCGAGAGGTTCCTCTCAATATTAAAAGGTTTACTTAGTTGCAAACTCTCGACTTTTGCTAGCCTTGCTCTCCTATCCTCAATTGAATGTTTTCCAGACACTTCTCTATATACTTTGAGTTGATTTCGATGATTCTCCTGATAATACTTGTACTATTCTTTTTTTTCTTTCTTCTCATCAATCCTGAGAATTGCTCATCTAAACTCTAAGAAAAGCACTTGACCATGAGAGGTTAGTGTAGAGTATGAAGTGTATGGGGTTTATGGTAAAAAAAGTAGGAAGAAAAACCTCATCATACCGAGAGGAAACCTATCGGTACTGACTGGTTTTCTTTGCTCCAAAAGCGACAGTTTTTCTTGAGTTCCACCATCTTATCCTTCTAATCAGGTTTCCAAGTTTGCGACTCTTCTCATCTTCATTTTGGCCTTCTAAGTCCAGTTGAAATCGGCTTGGTTAAAAGGCGGGTTAACTGTGGGCTTTGGCTAGAAAGTGCGGTGTTGTTTAGGTCGCTATGCGGATGATAAGTGTGGATATGTTAACGTTTTACCTACTTGGGTGTAGGTGGAGTTGTCATTGCAGTTGAGAGAGAGAGAGAACATATAATAATTGAGCATGGTGAGATTTTGGAAAGAAGACAGATATCATAATTGTAACCATGGTAGCATTTAGTACCGTTGGAAATATTATAATGTATGAATTGAATTATTTTCTTAATATAATTCATCTTAAACAAATTTAAGATAAATATTTAACTAATCACGTGCATATATCAATATATACATATGCATGTATGTTAATTAATTAACTTTTAATCAATTATTTAATTTAATTAATCAAACTAATTAAATGTATTAAAATTTCAAAATTAATTACTTTAGTTTCTCAAAACGATTTTGAAAATTTTGAATTCAATTTATAACTTCTATAGAATTTTCCTTTTATAATTAAAATTTAGCTTTTAAATTTAAAATATATTTTAAATTTTCAAACAGAATTTTGAAAATTAACAAATGGCTCAAATCAATTTGGGCCTCTACAATTGGCCAATCTTTTGGACTTACTTTGCACATTGGGCCAGGCCAGTAGCCAGGAAGGGGATAGTGCTTGATTATTCAATCCAAGCCTAGATAATACTTTTCGAGACACTCATCGGGTAAATAGGTTAGTTAATTGGCCTTAAAGTTGCTAAGTAGACTACATAGACCATTTGGGCTTTAACACCCAGTCGATTTTGCAGTGGGGGAAATAGGTAGGGTTCAAAACATTTCTCTATTTGGATTATAGTGGACTTATGAAGTCTAATGGGTGTCACTGGATCCAATTTATTTACTTTTAATAAAATCATATTTTATTAACTTGGTCTCATTCTTATTAGTTAAATCTATGTTACTTAAGTATGAAATTTGAAGGGGTATGAATATATTAAACATATTCATATTTTTAAAGATGTCACTAATATGTGAAACATATAGTACGGTAAATGTTTGGTGTTTAAGGATGATGACAAGCATAAAATATACATCAAGATCTAAAAGGAAAATGATGAAAGAGGCACTATTGACTGATTCCACCTGTCCTCTTTTGCAAACATTTAATTGATACATCTAATTAATTTACAAGGGATGATATATTGCAAATTTACAACCATATGTTTTAAGTCACAAAAGCAATAAACAAATTCAAACATATATATTAAACATATTATTATAGATAATTTTATACATAGATTCATAACCTATAACATTGTTTGATACATATGTAAATTTTTATTTTTATTTATCAATTTAAAATTGATCAAATCATTTAATAATTTTTTTGAATTGTATAACTAATTTTAAATCAAGATAAGGCAATGATATGTACATATAAAAATTGTGATAAATATATTACATCTAAGGAAACAAGTTAAATTTTAAAATATACCTTTTAGATCTAGCCTATAAGTGACACTTTGATTTGGAATTCTCTCTTTAGATCCTTGAATCTACACCCAATTTCGCAAGAGCAGGATGAAACACATAGCTTTTATATTTACTTGATGCTTTAATTTGTTTTGGAGTTCATTTTATTTAGAATAGGAGGAGGCCATTTAGGTCATGGTAAGGAGAGAAGAAGAGAAAAAGAAACAAGTAAAGGAAATAAAATTAGTGAATTTTTTAATTAAGAGAATGCAACCTTTCTCTTAATTTTAATTATAACTTCCCAATTAATCCCTTAATTTTCTCTCAATCCACCCTTCTCACTTCATATATGGTCGATCATTATTCTCCACCTATATGGTGCAAAATTTTCAAAAGCCCTTCAAGTAATTATCTCTTATTTAAAATCATTTAGAAATATACTAATATCATCTATCAATCCACGCAAATATAACTTTTATATATGCATTCAAATAATTAGAAATAATTCCAGAAACATTAAATAAATCAATAAAATATCATTTTTAAATATTAATTAATTTATAATATTTTATAAACTAATTCAAGCTGTGGATTTTCAAAAAATTCACAAATATGGTTGTGTAACTCAAAGGTATGAATTCAGTCAGTATTAATTCTAAACAATTCAAATAAAAGTTCACATGTGTCACCTTAGCCAATGGTGTGACAGTTTGACCGAGTTCATTGCTTCCATGTATATTGGGTAAAATCCAATTTTATGTTTTCTTAAGCAACGCATTTTAGTAATGATGATTTACACATATCCTCTTCGTCAACACTACATCACTTTAGGATTTATAGAATTTGGTTTTGGTCAAAATTCCAATATCATCCACATTTAACTTGGTTAATCCAAAAAAAGTTTTAATAACCCGGTATTAAAGGGTACTTAATGAAAGTTAATAATAATTACTTAATTAGTTAAAATGGTTTTTTAGAAATTAAATATGAATAATTTGGGTTTATTTTGGAATATTGCAATTTTATGTTAAAATATTTATTGATGAACTTAAATGTTTTTGAGAATTATTGTTTGTATAAAAAGATTATGAAATAGATTAATTTGTAATTATTAAATAAATGAGCTTGGAATGTGAATCTAGGATATTTGAATTAAAATAAGTTTAATTACGAAAATAATTTTTTATAAAAGCTATATAAAGAAAAAATAATATTGGTTTGGGTAAGAAATGATTTTAAATTGGAATTTGGACTTTATTTGGGTTAATAAACAAATAATATCATATTAAGTTAAATATAATAAGTTTGAGTAAATAATTAAAATAAAAAGAATTTATCGGAAATAAAACTTAGAAAATTTCATAATTGGATGTAAATACATGGATAATACAAATATAGTATTTAAAAGGGATTTTATATTAAATTGAATTATATAGAAAATGATTTTATAAAAGAAAAGGAAGAAGAAAACAAATATTTAGTAAATATTTCTAAGCCCAAGGTCATAATCTCAAACCCAAAGCCGAAACTTTACCATTCGAATTTCCTTGATATTTCTAACTCTAGAATATCTCCCTTCGTTTAGTAAATAGTTCACATACACTTCCAAAAAGATAAATGTCTCATTCCTAATGAAAATCCTTCTCTTCCAATAATAAAAATAAAATAAATTACCATAAATCTTAAAATTTGAATATGTGCATCCTAATATCAATATACACCTATGCCTAAGGAGAAATCAAAGTTTTGTTGATGCGTTAGGTTCTTGGAGTTTGCGAACAAAGACGACGAAGAAGAGGAAAGCTTTAGGTGAGTCTTCGAACTCATGAATCTATGTTTAAATCTTATAATTCAAGTTATACATTGTGTTTTGATTATTGTTTAGAAATATATTATTTATATGCATTGAATTGGAAGTAATTAGAAGCAAGAAGGGAGAGGAAGTGACCGAAAAATTTATCAAAATGACCGCCTAGGAAGTGCAACCGATAAGTTAACCGGTCGACTGCTACATATCGAACAATGATGCATCTGCTTCAAAAAAGTGGATGTGGCACAGTGGTAAAAGCTTATGCTCTTTTCCAAGCTACCAAGGTTTGAGTACCACGATATGTTATTTAATAGTAAATGAGTATATTTGCATTGAAAATAAATATGAGTAATTGTATAAAGTAAATATATAATTTTATAAAGAAAATTTTCATTTAGTATTAATTGTCTAATTTAGAAATTGGTTATTTAATGAAAATTAGGTTTTTGATTTTTAATAAATACATAAATATACTATGAACTTCAAGAAAAATATGAAATGGTTTCTAATTGATATCTTATTATTTTAAAAATATATGTTATGAATTCTTGAGTATAATTTAAAGCCTTGAAAAATATATTTTTGAAATTAGATTTGATGAAATTAGTTTGGATGTTATAAATTTTATTTAAAAATATTGTTTGATTATGGAGAATTACGAAATTATTGTTACAAGTAATATTTAATTTTACAAGCTATTTTTGGATTTTCAAAAGAAAGAAATGAGTTTTCAAAAGTTATTTTATGGACCTGTAAAAGTATTCTATGGTGTTTGAATCTCTACTTGGATATCACCATATATTGTTTAGTCTACTAGTATATAATTTTTGTTATAGTAATATTTTCTATAGTTTCAAAATAATTTATATTTATATAATTACTTTTATTATTATACATGTGTGTTGCGTAATGAGAAATTTGAATAAACGGATTAGTAATATCGTCTGGTATGGGACTTTAGGTTATGTAATTTCGATTATTCATCGGACTTTTTGTAGAGAAATATTGTGTGGTTTAAGAGTAGATTAGGTATTACATAAACGGACTAGTAAAACACGATGATATGGGACATTGATATTGTATTTATTCAGTTATTTGGTGTAAGTAAATGACACTCATAGGACAAGAATATGGATGAAGTTTATACTAATGTGAGGTGATGCTCAAGGTTGAGCAAACTCGTGGATGTTGAGTTATGGGAATGTACCCATATTCATAGATATTATCTACTTGTCTATGACATACTCCGAGATATGATTAGGGGTTAGGGAATCAGATTAGGCCAATGTCCACCCTAGTGGCCTGATCATGGAGTCACACCCCAAATCTTTGACCCCTTTATTATATATCAGATGCACATTATGGGATTTTAGTGAAGGTTGGTTGGCCGTAGCCCATTTCTGTCACCTAGGCCAATAGTTTGTTACCATAGGGGCATGATCCAGGGTCGTGACTAGGAGTCCTCGCACTGACGAGAACATTAGGCGGATATTATCACGACTACCAGGGAGGTAACTGAAGACTGTAGAAGCAAATCCTGGTGGCTAGCTCAGGGCTCCTGGAGCATGCGTTTAGCATCGGTCTTTCGTTTGGTTCTACATGGAGTGGTAGATAAGTACGTACTATTTATACACCTCACCTAAGTATAGATATAGATGGTGTAACCCATACATTATGATATGACTCTACTTGGGACTTCGTGTCTATCGCACTATCAATTCCCATCATCACTGGATTTTATTTATCTTATATACACATTTACATATTTTTTATATAGGTGGGGTATGCCACTTACATACTATTAGGTAGGTTAAGCCATTTATATTTTTATAGGCGAGTGATGCCATTTATGTTGACAGACCCGAGAATGTCTACTCGTATCTATTTTGGGTATTACTTTGTTAGCCCTATTTTACTTAGATTTCTTATATATATAGTGATGTTGATTTTATGTACGAATGGTTCACCCAATTTATATTATATCCATGAATTATTGTTTTACTATATTATATGAGAGATGACACTTTTCTGCTTGGTTATGTGATGGATGCTATTATGGTAAAAAAAATTGTACTGATTATGTTATCACCGTTATACCTTACATATTATCATTATATGTTGTTTAACATCTACATTTTGGACATAGTCTGACCTATGTATTATTTATATAATACTTAGGTTCAGTGATGAGATAGCCAATATGGATGTTAGGCATAGATGGAGGATATATATCACTATGTATATGTCATTCCATGTATGTACATTGTTGGGCTATATATTTGACACCTTGCATCTATTTATGATTAGTGGTAATTTAACTTATTTGTATCCCACTCGGACTTGTGTATATTTTCTATTATATATTATCGCTGCGTTTATTGACTCTATGTTCACTTAAGTATTATTCATACATTGTGTATTGTTCTGTCCTAGAGGCAAACATGTTTATTGCTTTTTCTGAGACCATGTACATTTATGGTGAGTATTATATGACATAAGATATGTACTGGTGTTAGTCCAAGAGAATATTCATGTGCGACCACATATTACCTCATTCTCCATATTACCCGATAGTATTACTTTATAATACTCTTAAGTAGTATGGGTAAAGAGGTGAGGGTGTTACAAATTGGTATCAGATCAGGTTTAGAACACTATATTATATATAACAGACACGAGTCAAGACTTTAGATGAGACTTAGAATCCATGCCCCTTGGGTGTGTTGGGCAGTTTCCCTATAATAAGGGATAGTAGGAGAGTGTGTATATGCATGTGTGTGTTTATTATATGGTGATTACTAGGTTAAACATCAGAGGACGTATTTGTTATTATACATATATATATAGCATTCTGACTTTTAACTCTTTTGAGTATAAAATATAAATGATAATGATCCAACCAAGAGTATTAAAATTGATTTTAAATATTTGACCTTTGGTGGTTTAATTTTGAATTGTTATAGTTTGATTTGATACTGATCAGAGTGCATAGTGGAAATTGATGAATAGTTTACCGCTGAGTGCATTGATTATAGTCTTTAATATTACTGTTTGATGGTAGCTTGTTTGCATTAGGCTTGTAGTATTTATTAAGAATAATATTAAGTATCAATTATTATTTGAAGATTAGAACCTATATCAACATTGGATTTATTTTATATTATTGTTTGTTTGATGACTACTTGTATATATGTTAATTCAAATTGTGGAATGAATTTCAACTTGATGTTTACTTGTCTTTATTAGTGATTGAGCATCGTATAGTTGCTATTGTGTGATGTTTGATAATTTATGTGTGGTCTCCAACTATTAAATGTTTAATTATATTAATGTATATTTCTATAACATGTGTAATTATTTTAGTATAAGCATGTTTATATTTCAGACAAAGTGTTGAAAATCTTTTATCTTAAATATGTATAATGTATGAGACAGTTTTCTATGTAACTAAGCAAATGTTTCAAATTATAAAACTTTTGATAATATGTTTTTATGCATGGATTTATAAATTTGAAAATGATTTGTGGGGGAATCAAATGATTATTTTATAAAAGTAAGTTTATTGAAAAGATAACTATGTTATGTTATCATTGGAAAGGAATTTCAATGTAAAATTTGTGTTAATTTATCCATTGAATAGGAGAATTCTAGTCAATGCATCTGGCCAACATTATCGATAAGGATTCTTAAACATTGTAATAAGGCATATGGACGCATCATTTTGAAAAGTTTAATATTTTGTCAAGATTTCAATATATTGAAAGGGTTAAAAAATTATGTAAAGACTATAATATTTTGGAAAAAACAGTTAATTGGAAAAGTATATGAAACAATTTAGGAAAGTGTTTTGAAAGGAAAACAATATTTTTAGATATATTTTGAAAATGATAAGTGATTGTATAAGAAAGAATATAAAATATTTTGTTAAGGAAAAATATTATTTTGAAATGATGTTTCAATAAAGTATGTAATATGGAACAATGTAAGAAATTTTGAGGTATTAGAAGTAGTTAATATGATATAAATGATTTGGAAAAAAACATTTATGAATATTTTGACTTTGAAGTATACTTATTATTTTGATATAGAAATGATTGTAAAAGATATTATATATATGTCATGTTGGAATTAATTGTGTGTGATTTATGGAAGATTGTTTATGACTTGAATTAGTTTCTTAAGATATTTCAGTTTACATGAATATGAAATTCTCTATATATTTAAGTACTTTGATTTGTTTTAATATGTGATATTTTAGAAAAGTATAATTTTTTGAATTTGATATTTTGGAATCAAGGAAAGCTTTATAAGGAAAGTGTGTATTATTATATTAATAACTGTTAGTTAATATTATATTTAAGTGATTGATATATATATATATAGTATGGGACATACAAAAATAGATTTGGAATGCTAATATGAAAAAAGTCTATGAAATATATTTTATTTTGAGTTTGTTATAATGTTTTGGAGTAAAGGAAAAAAATTTGGTTATATAGATCACAAATTGTTAAAGGATGGAATTCGTTTGATCTTGATTTTGAAATTGAATAACGAATGAATTTTGATAATCTTCTTTTGGATAGAAAGGAAAGTTTTAGGATAAATAATTTAGAAGAATATAAAGTTTAAGGTACTGGACAGAAATATTTATTTGAGAAATTGTTTTGGTAAAAGATTATAGTTTTAGTTTAGAAATGTTAAATTTTATAAATATGTTTAGATGTTCTTTATAATATATATATGTGTGTATATGTGTGTGTGTGTATTTAAAGAGTTTGATGAGAGAATAAATATTTAGATATTTTGTAACGTTAATATTTTAATTGAAAAAATGTTTTTTATAAATATATTGAAAATTTTATATAAATAGTTTTTCAAATTCATAAATATAAACCATTTGGGAAAAAAGATAGATTTTATAAATTTATGTTAATAAGTTTAATAGAATGTTTTTTAATAAAAGTGTAAGGATGAGTTTTATTAAATAAAATTTTGAAATTAAATATTTTGGAAAGGTATTTATATCAAATAATGAAGAGAAAATTTTAAGGAAAATCTTTTGAGAAAAGTTTGGGTTTAGTTGAAATAATTTAGAAATTGCTTGAATAACAACTTTAGCAAAAGACTTTTACAATGAATAAAAAAAAGTACACGGTAATTATGGAAAGTAATTTTCAATCTGGTAAATATATTATGAAGTAAAATGAAATTAGCAACTATTATATATTATCATTCTTTGAAAAGTAACTTTTGAGTTATGGATTTTAATATTATATAAATAAATTTGATTCTTTTTGAAAGCCACCAATGAAAGGTCTAATTATTGATTTTGTGTTACTGCATTTGATGTTTGACGAGTCAGTGCAAGTCAATATACGTGCTTACTTGAGATAGTGAAGATGGAATATTATAGAATTTGAATTAAGGAATGCTTATTTTGTATTTCATTATAAATTGTTGATGGTATAATGAAGCATGGAGTTAATGGCTTAGTCATAGATTTTCCCTCATAAGGAATTGCGATTACACCATTTCTTAAGGGGAGTCTATAACAACCCAGTATTATAAGGTAACTAATAAAAGTTAATAATAATTATTTAATTGGTTAAAATGGATTTTTAGAAATTAAATATGAATTATTTGGATTTATTTTGGAATATTAGAAGTTTGTATTAAAATATTTAGCGATGAAATTCAATGATTTTGGGAGTTATTGTTTACTTAAAATGATTATGCAATAGATTAGTTTGGAAATTATTTAATAAATAAGCTTGGAATGTAAATCTAGGATATCTACAATAAACCAAGTTAAAATATGGAAATATTTTTTTATAAAAGTTATATAAAGAATGGATAATATTGTTTTAAGTAAGAAATGATTTTAAAATGGAATTGAATTTTATTTGGGTTAATAAACGAATAATATCATATTAAGTTAAATATAACAAGTTTGAGTAAATAATTAAAATAAAACTAATTTATAAGAAATAAACTTTCGAAAATTTCATAATGGGATGCAAATACTTGGATAATATAAATATAGTTTTTGAAAGGGATTCTATAATAAATTGAATTGTATAGAAAATGATTTTATAAAGGAAATGAAAACGAAGAAGAGAATGAATATTATTAACTATTTCCAAGCCCAAGTTCATAATCTCAAACTAGAAGCCTATACTTTACCATTCCCATTTCCCTATCAAATCTATCTCTTGAACATTCTAAGTCTGGAAATCTCCATTCGTTTATTAAATAGTTCACGTACACTTCCAAATCGATATACCTCTCCTTCCTGATGAAAATCCTTCTCTTCCAATAATTAAAAATAAATAAAATTGAATTACTATAAATGTCAAAATTTGAATATGTGCATCCTAATATCAATATACACCTATACCTAAGGAGAAATCAAAGTTTTGTTGATGTGTTGGCTTCCTGGAGTGTACGAACAAAAAGGAAGAAGAGGAAGACTTCAACTGAGTCTTCGAACTCATGAATATATGTTTAAATTTTATAATTCAAGTTAGACGTTGTTTGGATTAGTGTTTGGAGGTATATTATTTGTGTGCATCGAATTGGAAGTAATTGGCAGTAAGGAGGAGGAAGCTGGCTGAAATTGATCAAAATGATCGCTCGGGAAGTGCGGTCGTTAGGTTAACCGGTCGACCCCTTAAGCTTCAACTGGTCAACCGCTACATGTCGACTGGTAGTGCATCTACTTCACCCAAAATGGGTGTGGTGCAGTCGTAAAAACTTATGCTCTTCAACCAAGCTACTAGAATTCGAGTATTGCGTTATGCTAATTTTTTGTAAGAGAAATTTTTTATTTAATATTAATTATTTAATTTAGAAATTGGTTATTTAATGAAAACTGGGTTTAGATTTTTAATAAATCTATAAAGATCCTAAAATATTCTAGAAAAATATGAAATGGGTTTTGATTGATATTTTATAATTTTCAAAGTATATACCATGAATTCTTGAGTATAATTTAAAGTGTTAAAAACATATTTGTTTTGAAATTTGAATAAAAGAAATCGGTTTGGATGTTATAAAATTTATTCAAAACCAGTATTAAATTACGGAAAATTATGAAATGATTGTTATGAGTAATATTTGGTTTTACAAGTTAACTTTGGAGTTTCAAAAGAAAGAAATGAGTTTTCAAAAGTTATTTATGAATGCTAAACTATTATTTAAATTTATATTATAGGCTTGTAAATGTGTACTATGGTGTTTGAATCTCTATTTGGATATCACTATATATTATTTAATCTAATATTTTTTTTATTATTATAATATTGTCTATACTTTTAAAATTGAATATTTATACAATTACTTTTATTATTATATATATGTGTGTGTGCGCGCGTGTTCTCATTTGTGTAACGAGAAATTTTAATAAATTGATTAGTGATACTGTTTTGATGGGACTTTCGGTAACACTTTTCCAATTACTCATCAAACTTGTTGCATAGAAATATTATGTGGTTTGAGTGTAGTTTATGGACATTGAATAAACGGACTAGTAACACAGAGTGGTATGGGACACCAATGTGATACTTATTTGGTTATTTAGTGTAAGTAAATGACACTCATAAGATGTGAATATGGATGATAGTTTATACTTGCATGAAGTGATTCTTTGAGTTGAGCAAACTCATGAATGCTGAGTTTGGGAGTGCCCATATATATTCATAAATATTATCAATTTGTATATCATGATGTGCTCGGGATATGATTATGAATTAGAGGGAACCAAATTAAGCAGTGTTGTAACGACCCGCTATTTTGGACCATTCGCATCCATTATAAGTGTATAGGTAGACACTCATGCTAGAATTGAATTGCTCAAAATACTGCGTTGTTAATTTAAATTGGCAAAACTGAACATATGCAGTAAATAAAATAATCACAGATCACAAACACAGAGTAATAATTGCAGTGGAAATAAAAGAGATAGTAGTTCATGAAGCTACTATATAAATATATAAGTTACATCAGAGTTAAACCAGATACAACGGAAGAGTAATATGATACATCAGATACAAATCAGAATACATCACTGGAATCATTGAATACTGAAAGCAGAATAGATGGCTGGATCTTCAAGCAAAGCTCCAACTTCAAAGGTGAGTCTTGAATACTGGTACACTCAGTCTGACCCGAGCGTAAAGCAAAAACACAAGACACTCGAGTCAGGATTAACATTCTATTAATAAATCCAACTCAAGTGAAATAGCAATTGAAATACAAGTAACTCAAAGGATGTTTGGAATAACCATCCTTAAAGGATCCGTTAAACTATCTACTATGTAGTAGTGTACGATAAGTAGATAATGTCTATCAGTAATATAAGATATCAAAATAGTGTTAAGGCGTTACCATTATCCCCCTTAACACATTTTATATAAGCGTTATAGTCTATACAGCACTATAAACTCCACCGTAAACTAGTGGGATATCAGGGAGTACTCCATAGGTATAACACAAAACAAATTCGTAGTGGTCGCGTATATAGGGATCCAAGTATGACAAGGCACATGAGGCAATACCCAAGGTAGTGAAACTACCGTTTGCCTGATCCGGACTGGTGAGAACGCATCGCCGCAGTGACCGCAACACCGCGAAACAACACTCCCAAATCAAGGGTGCACCAATCGACAACAAGTAATGAGTAGTTTTCGAAGAAGTGTGTTCGCTTGAGGTAGCTGACCTCCATTGGCCCGGCACGACTCCTGTTTTAGTCATTTCCAATTTGACACAAGTGTCAAGGCTATCCATTATCGTTCTCTTTCTTCAGTCATCACGTACACCATTCCAACCACTTCATTCTGGATCATACTCCGCGTATAGTTATTAAAGTGGTTTTCGGTTTAGACAGTGAGTATGTCCCTAACCGATCCCGGTCTCTTTAATAACTTCCATGATTATTACACCGATTGGTCGTTTAATAAATTTCAAACCAAATCAATTACAATTTCAATTAGAATTTGTAAATCAACATTTCATTTGTCTTTCTAAATAAATTCCCATAATTTACATTTCAAAACTTTCAAATTACCATTTCAAAATCTTATAATACCAATTTCAATTTCTATTTATACAATTCAAATATTGATTCAAGTTTGTATATAAGTTTCATTCCGAAATCATTTAAATTAATTTAATTTAACATTTAAATCAATTTAAATTCATTTATCGATTTCATTCAATATTCATTAAGTAAATTTGCCATTCAAAACAATTCCTATTAAATTTCCAATTCATTAAATCCATTATTTAAATTCAACTTCATTATATCAAAACTTACAAATTGAATTAAATTAAATTCATCAAACCAAATTCTTTAAATTTCAAGTCTTATATTAATTTCAATAAATCACATTTTATTTCTTGTTAAAGAAATTCAATTTCACTTATTTACTTACTTAAATAATTTTCCGAAACTTAATTAATAAAGAAACTCAATTTCAATTATTTACGAAGTAAAATTCACTTATTCAAAAATTCAATTTCACTTATTAAAGAATTCAATTCAATTTAATCATTAAATAATTCAATCTTATTTAATTATTAAATAATTCAAAACTTAATTATTAAATAATTTCAAAGTTTAATAATTTCAAACTTAATTATAATTTCAAACTTGATTATTAAATCATTTCAAACTTAATTCAATCATTTCTCAAATTAAACAACATTCTTCCATCAATTACATTGTTAACATTTTGATTCAGATTATTAAATATTAACATTTTCCTTTCATTAAAAATTCAAATTTCAACTTCATTTCAAAACCATATTATTTATTCAAATAAAATCTTTATTAAATTTTAAATCAAATTATTGACCAATCGGGTTTATTAAATTCTCTATCCTAAGTCAAGTTCATTTGGGTATTTATCATTTCAACCCGATTCCAATTTAATTCAAAATCAAAACATAGCAAAAGGGAACTTGCAGTGTGATAACTGGGATGGTGTCAAAGTAAATAAACAAGCAATAACAACAATCAATAACAATCAAATAATCAATTCAAATAATCCCGAAATAATCGTATTAATTCACATTGTTATTTGTGTAAATTAATAAAATTATTTCTAGAATCTACACTATCATTTCATGCAGATTAAAGATTATTCCACTAATTATTTATACGGTTCTTCACTTGTCATTCAATTTCAATTTTACACTACAACAATTAATCCAATATACGTCGATGGTTCAAAGTGTAATTATCACTATTCTACATGTCAATTAATTTAACAATTAAAAGGGGTCATATTCAACTAATCAAATTTAACATATAAATCAGTTTTAAAATTGTTAACCATCCTATATCAATTTTAATTTTGCATACTATTTATCACTTAACACTAACAAATTTACGTTCAATATAAACATCGAACGATCAATCAATTATCAAACAAACTGTATTATCATTGCATAAATAATTAACAGATAATGGTGTCAGATGTCACAGGTGAACTGATACAGGTAATTGCATATATAACAGTGTAACTTACTACAGCAGCATATTTCAATTGTCGTTTCAATTGAAATCAAATTTAATAAATAAAAGAATGTAAATCGTGAGTGATTGCTCACCTTTTGAGACTACCGATGAACGAAAATGCCACGAGTTACGAATCCAAGCATGAGTTTTGAAGCAAAGCACGATGGAACCAAGTTTGACGAACAGAGCTGATAAATTGGAAACCAAGAGCTAAAATCAGTTTGATATTACCGAAATGGAATGAATATTATATTATTTTTCTTAACCTCAAAATTTAACTTAAATACATATGCATTTTCTCAATATTAAATCTAAACATATAGATATTGAAATCAAAATATATGTATGTTTCAAAATCATAACATAACATATCTTATATAACATCTTATATATATATAATATATATAACGTACTGGAATGACAGATAAAAGCTTATGTATCCACCAGAACATATACAACACCTTAAAACCCAACTAGCATACTTTTATATAGGTTTACAATATTTCAAAAACTTAACTAGTATAAATTACACATAAGTAAAGAAAACCAGAACATAATATATAAACATATATAGCTAACTACAAATGGCCCAATATATACAGTGTCGCCTCTATTCGCTGTAACAATACAAAATTAGCTTTTATATTATAACTAGCATACATATGATTCAAAAGCCCATATATATGTCTTATTACAAAATCCATTACTATTATACAAAATCTACTATGATATAAAACCATGTCTTACAGCTATATATATACTCATAAAATCAAAGTGCCGATACATATTATATTCAAATCTTTCAGCCTATATTTATACATAGGCTACATAAGTACAGCTTGCATAACACATACATATAAACTAAGAAGGCAAAATACTAATATATAGTATATATCATTCACCGCAGAATATTAACATCACACTGTACCCAAAATCTTCCTATCGTATATATATACCTTCACTATACAACGAAAAGAAACTATTGTATACATATAAAAACCAAAACTGTTATGTACATACATTTAAAATAACAACAACTATTATATACATATACTTTATATGAATAACAAAACCAATATATAACTTATATATATATATATATAACTAACAAGTTGTGTAAACTTACAGTAAACTAACATATAAACATATATAAAGCATATACTGGTACATATATAACATAGAATATATATAAACTATAAATAAACATGTATACTAGAATACATATAAACTGCCAAATAAAAAGATATATATAAACAAAAGAATTATGAACTTATATATATAAAAGACTCATATAGTGAAATATGACATATAAATACAATCGGCAGACACACTTTACATATATGCTGCTAAATATGTGTTTACACATACCAAGAGGAGCACAAGTTGAAGAGTGTTGCTTGGCCATTGATGTAGAGGTGGGCCGAAGTCAAATGGGCAAGTCGAAGGTTGCCCCGATGTTGCCGAGCTCTGGGGTGGAAGACATGCTGTGGGAGGTGGGTTTGAGGAGTAGATCTGGTGCTTGGGTTCGGTGAACTAGTGGTCGGCATGGCTAAGGACGAGAGGGCGATGTAGCTTCCATGCGAAATTGAGGCAAAAAAATTTTTTTTATAGCGGCAGGCGAATGAAAACAGAAAGGAGCAGGAGTAGAATGAAGAAGATAGATCGGAACCAAAGGACGCAAAGCAAAGGCGGAGAGGTAGGGGGACGGAGGAGAGGTGGAGCACCGGACTGCCGTGAGGTGGTTGGTGGCCGCCGTTCGTGTGGTGCGCGAGATGGGTTGCAGGTGGCGTGGGCAAATGACAGGAAAAGTGGAGGAGCTACAGGGAATCTTGGTGGTGGAGGGGTTCGACATAGAGTTTAGAAGAAAAAGAGCAGGAGAAAACAATATATATGCCTTGCAATTTTTTTTTACATGCTGCAGTTTGAAGGGATAGGTTGGAAGTTGGAACAATGTGAAAACTAGCTGCTTGGTGATGAAAATAAGAAATGGAAGGCAAATGAAGGGGTGGGTGTGGGAATATGTAAAGTTGATTAGCAGGTTAGAAATAAAAATGCCCAGATGACGTGCCTTCACATATTTCACATATTTAAGTTACTTTATATTCATTATAAAGTGTACATTGCAGAATAAACCAAGAGGAAATATGGACAAAGAAAATGAATAGCTTTCCACCTTAGTGCAAACATATCAATATGAATGGTTTATACTATTTTTCAAAGCAAAGGAGCAACCACATAAAAATGAAAAAGGAAGGCAAATAAAAGCAACCGGTGGAAAATAAAAGGTCATGACATAAGTTTCCAGAAATATCAATAACTGTAGGCCATCGGCTATTAGATTTCTCAAGGTACAATTGAAAGGGTAGAAAACCAAAAGGCTCGAATGCGGAACTGATACGGCTAACCATTTTGCGGGTTTGGCCGCGTACCGGACTTCGAAACACACAAATAAATATACTGCAGAGATCAGCACGGCGAGATGATCAATACGGTATACAGATATCCGTGGTATGATTGAATTATAAAAATTCGAATTTTCTAATAGCGGAAAATGCAAGAAAAATGCTGAAAAATAAGATCGACGGAGCCAAAGATGTCCGAATTTGGAAAAACGACAAACTGAAATCTTGCTCAGAAGATGGTTTAGAATTTTTCTATGTAAAAATACTTAGGTTTCGGAAACATTTTATTTTCATCGCTTTTTTAACTGATTAAATTTGAAGTAAATTTACGCGCGAAATAAACTTTCATATTTTCGGACGAAAATTTACCAGTTGCTATGTTTAACTAAACGCATTCCAAATATCAAATTTATATTTCAAAATTTTATCGTTTAAAATTTCACAAAATTTCAACTAATTACGTTATTAAAACAGTTGAAATTTACGGGTCGTTACACTCTTCCCCACTCAAAACTTTTCATCCCCGAAAAGGAACGAGGTAGGAGAATAGAAACAACCAGAAAGAAAACAGATTTGAAATACAAAATAACAATTAATTGATATTCAATAATTGATTTAATCCATTTGATTTCACTAAAATCAATCTCAACTATTTCTAAATTCATTATCTTATTATCCAATTATCTTAAATTTACAATTTCTAAAACCATAAATTTGAATAGTCTTTTATTATAATCATATATTTTTCAGCAATTTAAATTCTTCTTTATTCCAAATTATTGTTAAATTTATTCTACTTAATATGTCTAATCTCATATATTTACCCCATATAAATTAATTTAAACCATAAAAGTTTCGATTTAAATTAATTTATATTTACTAATTGCTTTTAAATTCAAGGTATTTTCATAAGTTGATCAAATTTCAATTTATTAATTCTTTCAAAACAAATTTATTAATTCTTTCAAAACAAATTTATTTCATTGTTAACCGAGTTTTACTTATTATCCTATTTAACTCTATTAACATCTTTATAATCAAAATTTAGTGTATAACATTTATTATAAACACTCAAATTTTATTTATAAATTCAATTTATATTATATATTATCCAATTACATATTCAACTTCTGAATAATTTAGGTAAGTTGTATTAGAATGTAGTTGAACAATATACAAATAAAATTTTCCCAATTCAATTATTCAAGTTCCAATATTTATTCCAAATTTTGGTTTTATTTATAATTAAAATCATCCTTTAACAAAATTTAAGATTTAGATTTCCGATTAACTTTAATCAATTTAGAGATATATATAATATATTTATATCAAATCAAATTAAATTTTAAAATAAGATACCTATATATATGTGAATCAAAATATACTGACGAAATTCAAATCAAAATATTTTTTTTCAAAACAAAACCGTAGCAAAGCTATAGAATGGTTTCTCCACTTCGAAACTCGAAAATGAATGTCGATGATGCGGCCGCCATCACCGAAATTATTTTCCAGCGACAAAGAGAAGAGCACTGATTTCAACATTTTAAAATTCTTTGAAACGATTTCTATTTCAAAATATTTTAAATACTATACACTTAAAACTTAAAAACCAAATTGAAATCACCCAAAAATTTAAATTCTCAAATTCTTGATTTAAATACATTTCAGATTTCAAATTTGCATTATAGCCAAGTTTATAACTTCAATTATTTATATTGCAATCGTCAATTGTTTACAAAATAATAAATGATAATCAAATATTATCACTCCAACAATTAATTTATTACAGTTTGGTTAAAGAAAATTTCATACTTATATATATAGTAAAATCATACAAACTTTATTTTATTTTCCAAATTTGAAAACAACATTGTGTCAGCTTGCTCTGCTCAAGTGTTTTGGAAATCCTATCGATAGCGTTGATCAGACGAATCGATCGGAAACCCAAATCAACCTCAACAACTCAAACAACACAACATATATTTAAAGCATTTACATATATTAGTTTACAAATACATTTCTTTGCTCGACGACACAGGAATGAATTTTCAAAATAAGGATAGGGTTTCAAATTTGATGGACTTAAATCAAAGAGAAATTTGATTCGAAGATAAGTTCGAAACAAGATATGATGATTAATAGCAAAGTAGGAAGATTGATAAGTTTATATAAATCGCGGGCAACCATAACCGGGTCGACCGTGACTTCAAGAATAAGATCGTTGTAGGATTCCGAGGTAAATCGACATTCGATCTCAAGAAATAAAAATTCAGGTATGGCAGGAGATAGATAGCATCGTAAACCGAGGATACAGAAATCTCCGGTGACTCAATGCTTATTGTAAAGGAGTTTCACCCCTTTACAAGTCATTCGAAGTTTGGCGAGACCGCCGATTCATTATAAAGATCATTCGAAGTGGAGTTATGGGATGCTCCAGAATTCAGAAGAATATGAATAGTGAGGGACAAGAATGAATTTCGGAACCGAGGGAACGTTCCAAAATTCAAGGGAATTGAGTCAAAAGGAAGAGATTGAAACTCAAATGAGAGTGATTCTGTAAATACATTTACCATATATGTTGAGTTTTGCCTAGAGCTACCAAAGCTCTGATACCAACTGTAACGACCCGCTATTTTGGACCATTCGCATCCATTATAAGTGTATAGGTAGACACTCATGCCAGAATTGAATTGCTCAAAATACCGCGTTGTTAATTTAAATTGGCAAAACTGAACATATGCAGTAAATAAAATAATCACATATCATAGACACAGAGTAATAATTGCAGCGGAAATAAAAGAGATAGTAGTTCATGAAGCTACTATATAAATATATAAGTTACATCAGAGTTAAACCAGATACAACGGAAGAGTAATATGATACATCAGATACAAATCAGAATACATCACTGGAATCATCGAATACTGAATGCAGAATAGATGGCTGGATCTTCAAGCAAAGCTCCAACTTCAAAGGTGAGTCTTGTATACTGGTACACTCAGTCTGACCCGAGAGTAAAGCAAAAACACAAGACACTCGAGTCAGGATTAACATTCTTATATTAATAAATCCAACTCAAGTGAAATAGCAATTGAAATACAAGTAACTCAAAGGATGTTTGGAATTACCATCCTTAAAGGATCTGTTAAACTA
The DNA here is from genome assembly GCA_030737815.1 of Allium fistulosum. NCBI lineage: Eukaryota > Viridiplantae > Streptophyta > Magnoliopsida > Asparagales > Amaryllidaceae > Allium > Allium fistulosum. The sequence goes on from CM060905.1 coordinate 946,870,308, forward strand.
TCTACTATGCAGTAGTGTACGATAAGTAGATAATGTCTATCAGTAATATAAGATATCAAAATAGTGTTAAGGCGTTACCATTATCCCCCTTAACACATTTTATATAAGCGTTATAGTCTATACAGCACTGGAGTAGGTATAACACAAAACAAATTCGTAGTGGTCGCGTATATAGGGATCCAAGTATGACAAGGCACATGAGGCAATACCCAAGGTAGTGAAACTACCGTTTGCCTGATCCGGACTGGTGAGAACGCATCGCCGCAGTGACCGCAACACCGCGAAACAACACTCCCAAATCAAGGGTGCACCAATCGACAACAAGTAATGAGTAGTTTTCGAAGAAGTGTGTTCGCTTGAGGTAGCTGACCTCCATTGGCCCGGCACGACTCCTGTTTTAGTCATTTCCAATTTGACACAAGTGTCAAGGCTATCCATTATCGTTCTCTTTCTTCAGTCATCACGTACACCATTCCAACCACTTCATTCTGGATCACACTCCGCGTATAGTTATTAAAGTGGTTTTCGGTTTAGACAGTGAGTATGTCCCTAACCGATCCCGGTCTCTTTAATAACTTCCATGATTATTACACCGATTGGTCGTTTAATAAATTTCAAACCAAATCAATTACAATTTCAATTAGAATTTGTAAATCAACATTTCATTTGTCTTTCTAAATAAATTCCCATAATTTACATTTCAAAACTTTCAAATTACCATTTCAAAATCTTATAATACCAATTTCAATTTCTATTTATACAATTCAAATATTGATTCAAGTTTGTATATAAGTTTCATTCCGAAATCATTTAAATTAATTTAATTTAACATTTAAATCAATTTAAATTCATTTATCGATTTCATTCAATATTCATTAAGTAAATTTGCCATTCAAAACAATTCCTATTAAATTTCCAATTCATTAAATCCATTATTTAAATTCAACTTCATTATATCAAAACTTACAAATTGAATTAAATTAAATTCATCAAACCAAATTCTTTAAATTTCAAGTCTTATATTAATTTCAATAAATCACATTTTATTTCTTGTTAAAGAAATTCAATTTCACTTATTTACTTACTTAAATAATTTTCCGAAACTTAATTAATAAAGAAACTCAATTTCAATTATTTACGAAGTAAAATTCACTTATTCAAAAATTCAATTTCACTTATTAAAGAATTCAATTCAATTTAATCATTAAATAATTCAATCTTATTTAATTATTAAATAATTCAAAACTTAATTATTAAATAATTTCAAAGTTTAATAATTTCAAACTTAATTATAATTTCAAACTTGATTATTAAATCATTTCAAACTTAATTCAATCATTTCTCAAATTAAACAACATTCTTCCATCAATTACATTGTTAACATTTTGATTCAGATTATTAAATATTAACATTTTCCTTTCATTAAAAATTCAAATTTCAACTTCATTTCAAAACCATATTATTTATTCAAATAAAATCTTTATTAAATTTTAAATCAAATTATTGACCAATCGGGTTTATTAAATTCTCTATCCTAAGTCAAGTTCATTTGGGTATTTATCATTTCAACCCGATTCCAATTTAATTCAAAATCAAAACATAGCAAAAGGGAACTTGCAGTGTGATAACTGGGATGGTGTCAAAGTAAATAAACAAGCAATAACAACAATCAATAACAATCAAATAATCAATTCAAATAATCCCGAAATAATCGTATTAATTCACATTGTTATTTGTGTAAATTAATAAAATTATTTCTAGAATCTACACTATCATTTCATGCAGATTAAAGATTATTCCACTAATTATTTATACGGTTCTTCACTTGTCATTCAATTTCAATTTTACACTACAACAATTAATCCAATATACGTCGATGGTTCAAAGTGTAATTATCACTATTCTACATGTCAATTAATTTAACAATTAAAAGGGGTCATATTCAACTAATCAAATTTAACATATAAATCAGTTTTAAAATTGTTAACCATCCTATATCAATTTTAATTTTGCATACTATTTATCACTTAACACTAACAAATTTACGTTCAATATAAACATCGAACGATCAATCAATTATCAAACAAACTGTATTATCATTGCATAAATAATTAACAGATAATGGTGTCAGATGTCACAGGTGAACTGATACAGGTAATTGCATATATAACAGTGTAACTTACTACAGCAGCATATTTCAATTGTCGTTTCAATTGAAATCAAATTTAATAAATAAAAGAATGTAAATCGTGAGTGATTGCTCACCTTTTGAGACTACCGATGAACGAAAATGCCACGAGTTACGAATCCAAGCATGAGTTTTGAAGCAAAGCACGATGGAACCAAGTTTGACGAACAGAGCTGATAAATTGGAAACCAAGAGCTAAAATCAGTTTGATATTACCGAAATGGAATGAATATTATATTATTTTTCTTAACCTCAAAATTTAACTTAAATACATATGCATTTTCTCAATATTAAATCTAAACATATAGATATTGAAATCAAAATATATGTATGTTTCAAAATCATAACATAACATATCTTATATAACATCTTATATATATATAATATATATAACGTACTGGAATGACAGATAAAAGCTTATGTATCCACCAGAACATATACAACACCTTAAAACCCAACTAGCATACTTTTATATAGGTTTACAATATTTCAAAAACTTAACTAGTATAAATTACACATAAGTAAAGAAAACCAGAACATAATATATAAACATATATAGCTAACTACAAATGGCCCAATATATACAGTGTCGCCTCTATTCGCTGTAACAATACAAAATTAGCTTTTATATTATAACTAGCATACATATGATTCAAAAGCCCATATATATGTCTTATTACAAAATCCATTACTATTATACAAAATCTACTATGATATAAAACCATGTCTTACAGCTATATATATACTCATAAAATCAAAGTGCCGATACATATTATATTCAAATCTTTCAGCCTATATTTATACATAGGCTACATAAGTACAGCTTGCATAACACATACATATAAACTAAGAAGGCAAAATACTAATATATAGTATATATCATTCACCGCAGAATATTAACATCACACTGTACCCAAAATCTTCCTATCGTATATATATACCTTCACTATACAACGAAAAGAAACTATTGTATACATATAAAAACCAAAACTGTTATGTACATACATTTAAAATAACAACAACTATTATATACATATACTTTATATGAATAACAAAACCAATATATAACTTATATATATATATATATATATATATAACTAACAAGTTGTGTAAACTTACAGTAAACTAACATATAAACATATATAAAGCATATACTGGTACATATATAACATAGAATATATATAAACTATAAATAAACATGTATACTAGAATACATATAAACTGCCAAATAAAAAGATATATATAAACAAAAGAATTATGAACTTATATATATAAAAGACTCATATAGTGAAATATGACATATAAATACAATCGGCAGACACACTTTACATATATGCTGCTAAATATGTGTTTACACATACCAAGAGGAGCACAAGCTGAAGAGTGTTGCTTGGCCATTGATGTAGAGGTGGGCCGAAGTCAAATGGGCAAGTCGAAGGTTGCCCCGATGTTGCCGAGCTCTGGGGTGGAAGACATGCTGTGGGAGGTGGGTTTGAGGAGTAGATCTGGTGCTTGGGTTCGGTGAACTAGTGGTCGGCATGGCTAAGGACGAGAGGGCGATGTAGCTTCCATGCGAAATTGAGGCAAAAAAAATTTTTTTATAGCGGCAGGCGAATGAAAACAGAAAGGAGCAGGAGTAGAATGAAGAAGATAGATCGGAACCAAAGGACGCAAAGCAAAGGCGGAGAGGTAGGGGGACGGAGGAGAGGTGGAGCACCGGACTGCCGTGAGGTGGTTGGTGGCCGCCGTTCGTGTGGTGCGCGAGATGGGTTGCAGGTGGCGTGGGCAAATGACAGGAAAAGTGGAGGAGCTACAGGGAATCTTGGTGGTGGAGGGGTTCGACATAGAGTTTAGAAGAAAAAGAGCAGGAGAAAACAATATATATGCCTTGCAATTTTTTTTTACATGCTGCAGTTTGAAGGGATAGGTTGGAAGTTGGAACAATGTGAAAACTAGCTGCTTGGTGATGAAAATAAGAAATGGAAGGCAAATGAAGGGGTGGGTGTGGGAATATGTAAAGTTGATTAGCAGGTTAGAAATAAAAATGCCCAGATGACGTGCCTTCACATATTTCACATATTTAAGTTACTTTATATTCATTATAAAGTGTACATTGCAGAATAAACCAAGAGGAAATATGGACAAAGAAAATGAATAGCTTTCCACCTTAGTGCAAACATATCAATATGAATGGTTTATACTATTTTTCAAAGCAAAGGAGCAACCACATAAAAATGAAAAAGGAAGGCAAATAAAAGCAACCGGTGGAAAATAAAAGGTCATGACATAAGTTTCCAGAAATATCAATAACTGTAGGCCATCGGCTATTAGATTTCTCAAGGTACAATTGAAAGGGTAGAAAACCAAAAGGCTCGAATGCGGAACTGATACGGCTAACCATTTTGCGGGTTTGGCCGCGTACCGGACTTCGAAACACACAAATAAATATACTGCAGAGATCAGCACGGCGAGATGATCAATACGGTATACAGATATCCGTGGTATGATTGAATTATAAAAATTCGAATTTTCTAATAGCGGAAAATGCAAGAAAAATGCTGAAAAATAAGATCGACGGAGCCAAAGATGTCCGAATTTGGAAAAACGACAAACTGAAATCTTGCTCAGAAGATGGTTTAGAATTTTTCTATGTAAAAATACTTAGGTTTCGGAAACATTTTATTTTCATCGCTTTTTTAACTGATTAAATTTGAAGTAAATTTACGCGCGAAATAAACTTTCATATTTTCGGACGAAAATTTACCAGTTGCTATGTTTAACTAAACGCATTCCAAATATCAAATTTATATTTCAAAATTTTATCGTTTAAAATTTCACAAAATTTCAACTAATTACGTTATTAAAACAGTTGAAATTTACGGGTCGTTACACTCTTCCCCACTCAAAACTTTTCATCCCCGAAAAGGAACGAGGTAGGAGAATAGAAACAACCAGAAAGAAAACAGATTTGAAATACAAAATAACAATTAATTGATATTCAATAATTGATTTAATCCATTTGATTTCACTAAAATCAATCTCAACTATTTCTAAATTCATTATCTTATTATCCAATTATCTTAAATTTACAATTTCTAAAACCATAAATTTGAATAGTCTTTTATTATAATCATATATTTTTCAGCAATTTAAATTCTTCTTTATTCCAAATTATTGTTAAATTTATTCTACTTAATATGTCTAATCTCATATATTTACCCCATATAAATTAATTTAAACCATAAAAGTTTCGATTTAAATTAATTTATATTTACTAATTGCTTTTAAATTCAAGGTATTTTCATAAGTTGATCAAATTTCAATTTATTAATTCTTTCAAAACAAATTTATTAATTCTTTCAAAACAAATTTATTTCATTGTTAACCGAGTTTTACTTATTATCCTATCTAACTCTATTAACATCTTTATAATCAAAATTTAGTGTATAACATTTATTATAAACACTCAAATTTTATTTATAAATTCAATTTATATTATATATTATCCAATTACATATTCAACTTCTGAATAATTTAGGTAAGTTGTATTAGAATGTAGTTGAACAATATACAAATAAAATTTTCCCAATTCAATTATTCAAGTTCCAATATTTATTCCAAATTTTGGTTTTATTTATAATTAAAATCATCCTTTAACAAAATTTAAGATTTAGATTTCCGATTAACTTTAATCAATTTAGAGATATATATAATATATTTATATCAAATCAAATTAAATTTTAAAATAAGATACCTATATATATGTGAATCAAAATATACTGACGAAATTCAAATCAAAATATTTTTTTTCAAAACAAAACCGTAGCAAAGCTATAGAATGGTTTCTCCACTTCGAAACTCGAAAATGAATGTCGATGATGCGGCCGCCATCACCGAAATTATTTTCCAGCGACAAAGAGAAGAGCACTGATTTCAACATTTTAAAATTCTTTGAAACGATTTCTATTTCAAAATATTTTAAATACTATACACTTAAAACTTAAAAACCAAATTGAAATCACCCAAAAATTTAAATTCTCAAATTCTTGATTTAAATACATTTCAGATTTCAAATTTGCATTATAGCCAAGTTTATAACTTCAATTATTTATATTGCAATCGTCAATTGTTTACAAAATAATAAATGATAATCAAATATTATCACTCCAACAATTAATTTATTACAGTTTGGTTAAAGAAAATTTCATACTTATATATATAGTAAAATCATACAAACTTTATTTTATTTTCCAAATTTGAAAACAACATTGTGTCAGCTTGCTCTGCTCAAGTGTTTTGGAAATCCTATCGATAGCGTTGATCAGACGAATCGATCGGAAACCCAAATCAACCTCAACAACTCAAACAACACAACATATATTTAAAGCATTTACATATATTAGTTTACAAATACATTTCTTTGCTCGACGACACAGGAATGAATTTTCAAAATAAGGATAGGGTTTCAAATTTGATGGACTTAAATCAAAGAGAAATTTGATTCGAAGATAAGTTCGAAACAAGATATGATGATTAATAGCAAAGTAGGAAGATTGATAAGTTTATATAAATCGCGGGCAACCATAACCGGGTCGACCGTGACTTCAAGAATAAGATCGTTGTAGGATTCCGAGGTAAATCGACATTCGATCTCAAGAAATAAAAATTCAGGTATGGCAGGAGATAGATAGCATCGTAAACCGAGGATACAGAAATCTCCGGCGACTCAATGCTTATTGTAAAGGAGTTTCACCCCTTTACAAGTCATTCGAAGTTTGGCGAGACCGCCGATTCATTATAAAGATCATTCGAAGTGGAGTTATGGGATGCTCCAGAATTCAGAAGAATATGAATAGTGAGGGACAAGAATGAATTTCGGAACCGAGGGAACGTTCCAAAATTCAAGGGAATTGAGTCAAAAGGAAGAGATTGAAACTCAAATGAGAGTGATTCTGTAAATACATTTACCATATATGTTGAGTTTTGCCTAGAGCTACCAAAGCTCTGATACCAACTGTAACGACCCGCTATTTTGGACCATTCGCATCCATTATAAGTGTATAGGTAGACACTCATGCCAGAATTGAATTGCTCAAAATACCGCGTTGTTAATTTAAATTGGCAAAACTGAACATATGCAGTAAATAAAATAATCACATATCATAGACACAGAGTAATAATTGCAGCGGAAATAAAAGAGATAGTAGTTCATGAAGCTACTATATAAATATATAAGTTACATCAGAGTTAAACCAGATACAACGGAAGAGTAATATGATACATCAGATACAAATCAGAATACATCACTGGAATCATCGAATACTGAATGCAGAATAGATGGCTGGATCTTCAAGCAAAGCTCCAACTTCAAAGGTGAGTCTTGTATACTGGTACACTCAGTCTGACCCGAGAGTAAAGCAAAAACACAAGACACTCGAGTCAGGATTAACATTCTTATATTAATAAATCCAACTCAAGTGAAATAGCAATTGAAATACAAGTAACTCAAAGGATGTTTGGAATTACCATCCTTAAAGGATCTGTTAAACTATCTACTATGCAGTAGTGTACGATAAGTAGATAATGTCTATCAGTAATATAAGATATCAAAATAGTGTTAAGGCGTTACCATTATCCCCCTTAACACATTTTATATAAGCGTTATAGTCTATACAGCACTGGAGTAGGTATAACACAAAACAAATTCGTAGTGGTCGCGTATATAGGGATCCAAGTATGACAAGGCACATGAGGCAATACCCAAGGTAGTGAAACTACCGTTTGCCTGATCCGGACTGGTGAGAACGCATCGCCGCAGTGACCGCAACACCGCGAAACAACACTCCCAAATCAAGGGTGCACCAATCGACAACAAGTAATGAGTAGTTTTCGAAGAAGTGTGTTCGCTTGAGGTAGCTGACCTCCATTGGCCCGGCACGACTCCTGTTTTAGTCATTTCCAATTTGACACAAGTGTCAAGGCTATCCATTATCGTTCTCTTTCTTCAGTCATCACGTACACCATTCCAACCACTTCATTCTGGATCACACTCCGCGTATAGTTATTAAAGTGGTTTTCGGTTTAGACAGTGAGTATGTCCCTAACCGATCCCGGTCTCTTTAATAACTTCCGTGATTATAACACCGATTGGTCGTTTAATAAATTTCAAACCAAATCAATTACAATTTCAATTAGAATTTGTAAATCAACATTTCATTTGTCTTTCTAAATAAATTCCCATAATTTACATTTCAAAACTTTCAAATTACCATTTCAAAATCTTATAATACCAATTTCAATTTCTATTTATACAATTCAAATATTGATTCAAGTTTGTATATAAGTTTCATTCCGAAATCATTTAAATTAATTTAATTTAACATTTAAATCAATTTAAATTCATTTATCGATTTCATTCAATATTCATTAAGTAAATTTGCCATTCAAAACAATTCCTATTAAATTTCCAATTCATTAAATCCATTATTTAAATTCAACTTCATTATATCAAAACTTACAAATTGAATTAAATTAAATTCATCAAACCAAATTCTTTAAATTTCAAGTCTTATATTAATTTCAATAAATCACATTTTATTTCTTGTTAAAGAAATTCAATTTCACTTATTTACTTACTTAAATAATTTTCCGAAACTTAATTAATAAAGAAACTCAATTTCAATTATTTACGAAGTAAAATTCACTTATTCAAAAATTCAATTTCACTTATTAAAGAATTCAATTCAATTTAATCATTAAATAATTCAATCTTATTTAATTATTAAATAATTCAAAACTTAATTATTAAATAATTTCAAAGTTTAATAATTTCAAACTTAATTATAATTTCAAACTTGATTATTAAATCATTTCAAACTTAATTCAATCATTTCTCAAATTAAACAACATTCTTCCATCAATTACATTGTTAACATTTTGATTCAGATTATTAAATATTAACATTTTCCTTTCATTAAAAATTCAAATTTCAACTTCATTTCAAAACCATATTATTTATTCAAATAAAATCTTTATTAAATTTTAAATCAAATTATTGACCAATCGGGTTTATTAAATTCTCTATCCTAAGTCAATTTCATTTGGGTATTTATCATTTCAACCCGATTCCAATTTAATTCAAAATCAAAACATAGCAAAAGGGAACTTGCAGTGTGATAACTGGGATGGTGTCAAAGTAAATAAACAAGCAATAACAACAATCAATAACAATCAAATAATCAATTCAAATAATCCCGAAATAATCGTATTAATTCACATTGTTATTTGTGTAAATTAATAAAATTATTTCTAGAATCTACACTATCATTTCATGCAGATTAAAGATTATTCCACTAATTATTTATACGGTTCTTCACTTGTCATTCAATTTCAATTTTACACTACAACAATTAATCCAATATACGTCGATGGTTCAAAGTGTAATTATCACTATTCTACATGTCAATTAATTTAACAATTAAAAGGGGTCATATTCAACTAATCAAATTTAACATATAAATCAGTTTTAAAATTGTTAACCATCCTATATCAATTTTAATTTTGCATACTATTTATCACTTAACACTAACAAATTTACGTTCAATATAAACATCGAACGATCAATCAATTATCAAACAAACTGTATTATCATTGCATAAATAATTAACAGATAATGGTGTCAGATGTCACAGGTGAACTGATACAGGTAATTGCATATATAACAGTGTAACTTACTACAGCAGCATATTTCAATTGTCGTTTCAATTGAAATCAAATTTAATAAATAAAAGAATGTAAATCGTGAGTGATTGCTCACCTTTTGAGACTACCGATGAACGAAAATGCCACGAGTTACGAATCCAAGCATGAGTTTTGAAGCAAAGCACGATGGAACCAAGTTTGACGAACAGAGCTGATAAATTGGAAACCAAGAGCTAAAATCAGTTTGATATTACCGAAATGGAATGAATATTATATTATTTTTCTTAACCTCAAAATTTAACTTAAATACATATGCATTTTCTCAATATTAAATCTAAACATATAGATATTGAAATCAAAATATATGTATGTTTCAAAATCATAACATAACATATCTTATATAACATCTTATATATATATAATATATATAACGTACTGGAATGACAGATAAAAGCTTATGTATCCACCAGAACATATACAACACCTTAAAACCCAACTAGCATACTTTTATATAGGTTTACAATATTTCAAAAACTTAACTAGTATAAATTACACATAAGTAAAGCAAACCAGAACATAATATATAAACATATATAGCTAACTACAAATGGCCCAATATATACAGTGTCGCCTCTATTCGCTGTAACAATACAAAATTAGCTTTTATATTATAACTAGCATACATATGATTCAAAAGCCCATATATATGTCTTATTACAAAATCCATTACTATTATACAAAATCTACTATGATATAAAACCATGTCTTACAGCTATATATATACTCATAAAATCAAAGTGCCGATACATATTATATTCAAATCTTTCAGCCTATATTTATACATAGGCTACATAAGTACAGCTTGCATAACACATACATATAAACTAAGAAGGCAAAATACTAATATATAGTATATATCATTCACCGTAGAATATTAACATCACACTGTACACAAAATCTTCCTACCGTATATATATACCTTCACTATACAACGAAAAGAAACTATTGTATACATATAAAAACCAAAACTGTTATGTACATACATTTAAAATAACAACAACTATTATATACATATACTTTATATGAATAACAAAACCAATATATAACTTATATATATATATATATATATAACTAACAAGTTGTGTAAACTTACAGTAAACTAACATATAAACATATATAAAGCATATACTGGTACATATATAACATAGAATATATATAAACTATAAATAAACATGTATACTAGAATACATATAAACTGCCAAATAAAAAGATATATATAAACAAAAGAATTATGAACTTATATATATAAAAGACTCATATAGTGAAATATGACATATAAATACAATCGGCAGGCACACTTTACATATATGCTGCTAAATATGCGTTTACACATACCAAGATGAGCACAAGTTGAAGAGTGTTGCTTGGCCATTGATGTAGAGGTGGGCCGAAGTCAAATGGGCAAGTCGAAGGTTGCCCCGATGTTGCCGAGCTCTGGGGTGGAAGACATGCGGTGGGAGGTGGGTTTGAGGAGTAGATCTGGTGCTTGGGTTCGGTGAACTAGTGGTCGGCATGGCTAAGGACGAGAGGGCGATGTAGCTTCCATGCGAAATTGATGCAATTTTTTTTATAGCGGCAGGCGAATGAAAACAGAAAGGAGCAGCAGTAGAATGAAGAAGATAGATCGGAACCAAAGGACGCAAAGCAAAGGCGGAGAGGCATGGGACAGAGGAGAGGTGGAGCACCGGACTGCCGTGAGGTGGTTGGTGGCCGCCGTTCGTGTGGTGCGCGAGATGGGTTGCAGGTGGCGTGGGCAAATGACGGGAAAAGTGGAGGAGCTACAGGGAATCTTGGTGGTGGAGGGGTTCGACATAGAGTTTTGAAGAAAAAGAGCAGAAGAGAACAATATATATGCCTTGCAATTTTTTTTACATGCTGCAGTTTGAAGGGATAGGTTGGAAGTTGGAACAATGTGAAAACTAGCTACTTGGTGATGAAAATAAGAAATGGAAGGCAAATGAAGGGGTGGGTGTGGGAATATGTAAAGTTGATTAGCAGGTTAGAAATAAAAATGCCCAGAAGACGTGCCTTCACATATTTCACATATTTAAGTTACTTTATATTCATTATAAAGTGTACATTGCAGAATAAACCAAGAGGAAATATGGACAAAGAAAATGAACAGCTGTCCACCTTAGTGCAAACATATCAATATGAATGGTTTATACTATTTTGCAAAGCAAAGGAGCAACCGCATAAAAATGAAAAAGGAAGGCAAATAAAAGCAACCGGTGGAAAATAAAAGGTCATGACATAAGTTTCTAGAAATATCAATAACTATAGGCCATCGGCTATTAGATTTCTCAAGGTACAATTGAAAGGGTAGAAAACCAAAAGGCTCGAATGCGGAACTGATACGGCTAACCATTTTGCGGGTTTGGCCGCGTACCGGACTTCGAAACACACAAATAAATATACTGCAGAGATCAGCACGACGAAACGATCAATACGGTATACAAATATCCGTGGTATGATTGAATTATAAAAATTCGAATTTTCTAATAGCGGAAAATGCAAGAAAAACACTGAAAAATAAGATCGACGGAGCCAAAGATGTCCGAATTTGGAAAAACGACAAACTGAAATCTTGCTCAGAAGATGGTTTAGAATTTTCCTATGTAAAAATACTTAGGTTTCGGAAACATTTTATTTTCATCGCTTTTTTAACTGATTAAATTTGAAGTAAATTTACGCGCGAAATAAACTTTCATATTTTCGGACGAAAATTTACCAGTTGCTATGTTTAACTAAACGCATTCCAAATATCAAATTTATATTTCAAAATTTTATCGTTTAAAATTTCACAAAATTTCAACTAATTACGTTATTAAAACAGTTGAAATTTACGGGTCGTTACAAGTGTCTATCCTGGCGGTTAATCGTGGGGTCACGTCCTGGATCTGTAATGCCTTTATTATATATTTGATGTGCATCTTAGGAATTTAGTGAAGGGTGGTTAGCCCTTAGGGTAGGTAGCTATAGCCCATTTTTGTCACCTGGGCTAGTAGTTTGTTATCATATGGGCATGATCCAGGTCGTGACTAGGAGTCCTCGTGTTAATGAGTGCATTAGGTTGATATTATTATGATTACTAAGGAGGTAACTGAAGATTGTAGGTGTAGATCTAGATAAATAGCCCAGCGCTCTTAGAGCAAGCAGTTAGTTATAGATCTCTGATTTGGCTCTATATGGAGTGGTAGATAATAAATACTATTTATACACCTTGCATAAATATAGACATAGGTGGTGTTACCCATACGTTATGATATGGCCCTACTTGAGACCATTTGTCTTACGTACAATCAATTGTCATCACCACTGGATTTGATTTATCTTATATACATATTTACATATTTTTATATACGAGGGGTATGCCACTTAATTCTATTAGACGGGTTATGCCTTTATATTCTTATAGGCGGGTGATGCCATTTATGTTGACGGACCTAGGAATATCTATTCATATCTATTTTGGGTATTATTGAGTTAGCCCTATTTTACTTAAAGATTTCTTATATATATTGACGTTAATTTTATGTATGAATGATTCGCCCAATTGATATTGTATCCATGATTTATTGTTTGACTTGATTATATGGGTGATGACACTATTCTACATGTTATGTGATGGATGCTATTTTTGGTAATTTTATACTGATTATGCTATCACAATTTTACCATACATATTATCATTATATGTTATTTTACATCTACAATTTAGACAAAGTCTGACCCATGATTTATTTATATAATACTCGAGTCAGTCCAAGACATTACAAGTTCAGGGATGAGATGGCCAGTATGGATGTTGGGCATAGACGGAGGATATGATATCATTATGTATATGTCATTCCATGTATGTACATTGTTGAGTTGTATATTTGACACCTTGCATCTATTTATGATAGTGGGAATTTAACTTATTTGTATCCCACTTAGACTTGTGTATATTTTCAATTATATATTATTACTGCATTTATTGACTCTGTGTTCTCTTCAGTATTATTCGTACATTGTGTATTGTTCTATCCTGGAGGCACATGTGCTTATTGCTTTGTACTGAGTCCGTGTACATTTATGGTGAGTATTATATGACATGAGATATGTATCGGCGTTAGTCCTAGGGGATATTTGTTGGAACTGGGCCTGTCCATAATGGAAGTTATGGGTGAATTTCAAATTTTTCTACCCTATTGGATCTTTATTGGGCCTATGAAGTCTAATCCATTTAGAACATTTCAAAATTTTATTTAAATAATTTTTTTTTATTTTATTTAAATTTATAAATAATATATACTTTACTTAATTTATGTGCCTTTATATATATATATATGATTGTGTGTGTCTCATATACCCATATATGTTTGTGTGCATGTGTAACATATAAACTGGTGCAAGGTATAACACGTTCGTGTGTAGATGTTGGGATTTACATCGCAATGGACAAGTTTTATCATTCAATATGCAAGTATATATTTTCCAAATATATGTATATATACACTATTATTTAAATATAAGTATGACATATAAATATATATATATAAATTTTTTTGTTTAAATAATTTTATATAAGTATATTTTATATATGTACATATATTTATATATATTATCATATGAATAAAATATTAATATTACATACATATTATTATAATATATTTAAATAAATATAAATAAAGATTTATAAATAGTAAATTAAATTTTTTTTAAACCGTGAGTAATACATCTATATGTAGGATTGATTTCACCCTAGAGGGGGGGGGGTGAATAGGGTGATAGTGTTAATTATAAAAATTGTTGCGGAAGTGTATATTAATTTTAACACAGATCACAGTAGAATAAACACAGCACAGATAACAGCAGAATAATAAAAGCAGAAAAGAACAACACAAAATTTACCCAGCTTCGGCAAAACCCTGCCTACGTGCTTCCCCCAAGGTTTCTACTAGAAATTAGATAGTCCCTCGCTTACACACGTAAACTCGCTATACCCGCTATTGACTAATCTAACTCTACGCTCAAAACCCTGCCACAACTCAGCCACTGAGTTGCGAATTCCCAAACTACGCCACGTAGTTTGTTCCCTAGTCCCACGACTAGTAATTACAACCTTTTAAAAGAGAATTTAAATTTGAAAACAAAATTTAAAACTAAAAACCCTAATTAAAAAATTATAGCCCAATAAAAACAAGAGGCCGGCCCAAAACAATTTGAGTGATAAAAAAAATCCCTTTCTTCATTATATTTCTTCTGCCTTATGTTTTTGTGATTATGGCTGCTTCTCGTTCATTCCTTTTTAAGTGAATTAGGGCTTCTGAATTTTGGAGCGCCGATTCTAATCAATTGCTGGTTGTTCACACTTGGCTTCGATTGCTTCTTCAATTTTGCTTGCGGTCGCCTCCAGTTAGTCGAGTTCGAATGTTTGCTTCGGTATGTAATTTATCCTTTTTGTGCTTTAATGATTTTCGTACTTGAACTCGATGATTCATTTGCCAATGATGTAGATTGTTTATATAGGAGTCGAATTCCTAAATTTTCGTTTATCTGATAATTTTTGAATTCGTCAATTATTTTGTTTTGGCCATTGATCTTCGTTTGGATGTTTGTGATGAACTCTGACCTTTTCAATTCCTATATTTTCGTTGCTTTATTACTTGATACTCACGGCTTCAATTTTGCTTATGCATTGATTCCTTCGCTGCTACGGCTTGATTTTTAACTGTTCGATTTCGTTCCTTGTTCACTTTGACTTTGGCCACGACTTTGTTATAACTGTGATGATATTATCTGGCTTTGCTTTGCCTTGTGAATTGACTTCGGCTTGACTTTGTTATAACAACTGGTTGCCACTGGTTTATATGTATTAGTGCCCATTGACTTTGACGCGACTTGACATTCTGTTGCTTGTTTATCTGACTGCGTGTATATATATGAGCAAACATATATATATATATATATATGAAGTCTGAAGTTACTGTCTGCATATCAACTTGTTGAGGTCACTTCTGGCCTTGGATATATTGAACTGGTGTAGGCTTTAGTCTCATCAAGGCATTCCATTTTCCTTGAGTCATTGTGTATTAGTTCCTGTATACTTTGTAGATCATCATGTCTGCACACTGTTTATATGTGCACTGCCTATGTACACTAGCACATTTTCTGTTTTGTCATTGCTGCTTTGAGTTGCATATTGTTAATGGTCTTTATATGACTTGAGTCTATTGCATTTCACTCTGTTGCATGCATTGGTCCATGAGTGTTGAGGCTACACTTGTTCATTAGAGCTTGCTCTGGATACTTCACATATGTGTGTTCGAGTTTGCATTAGCATGTGATAATGTTGTATATCTTTTGAGATGTAATCTTGTTCAGTCTGGATTTTTGCTTGATTTCCCTGTGTACATGTGACTTGTTTGCATTGTTCAGTTGTTCGATCACCTTGTTGTTCCATGACTTCGGCATTTTAACTTGACTACTGTACCATTGTTTTTGCACTCGTCTGCTGCACTTAGATATGCATATAAACTTGTGCATGCTCTGGTTTGTTGTTTCACTAGCACGAGCTAGTTGAGTCTGCTTGGAGCTTTTATTGTATGCTCATGTCATCTGTGCTCTGTATATTACTACGTTAAAGTCACTGTTGCGTTGCTTCGAGTCAGCTTCCATTGGTGGCTTCACTTTGGTATAGTTCCATTTGTTCTTGAGTCTGAACCTGGTTTGTAGCCAAAATTGATTGCATTTGTATGCATGTCTTGTATTTTATGGTGCACCACTGTTTCATTGACTTTGTACATATTGTGCTTGTATTTTTGGACTGCACCTGTGTTGAATCCAGCTTTAAAGCTCGGGTTTGACCTTGTGCTCGTGTCGTGATTTCAGTTGTATTACACTTGAGTTGAACCCGACTTTTGATTTGGGTTTGACCTTGTGCTCACCTATCCCTGTAGATTTATCAAGTGTATATATTGGTGTGCACGGCCTTGTGGCATGTACAGTGATACACTGTGCATGTCACAAGCTGTTCGTGTATGATGAATTCAAATTTAAATGATGACGAACAACCCAAATAACCGAGGCAAATAATATTTTCAAAATCACATTTTATTTTATACTGCAAAAATATTTTATTTTCAATTTTACTGCGTTAGTGTATATTTTTGCAGATTGCTCAGATGCTGGATTCAAACTGGAACGAAGTTGAAAATAAATACGAGTGTGAGTGATATGTAGTGCAGACAGTTGTGTAAAAATGAATTGTGATGTAATCAAATCTGTATTGTAATTGAAATTGTATATATATAGTGAGAGCTTGAATTTGTACTATTCAAAATTGTAATAAATATTTGTTTGAATAAAATTTCTGTTTGAATTCAAATTCTGTGTTATTTATTTTATTCAGCAAATATCTATTTAATCTGTGAAAATAAAATAGTACAATAGCAAATACATTTAAATGAATATATATATATATATATGTTTATTATCATCAAACAAAAATCATATACGCGCATATTCAACAATCTCCCCCTTTTGATGATAACAAACATATATTTAAGATTTTGATTATATTAAATGTATTTGATTATTCAATTTGCTCCCTCTATTTGAATGCTCCCTCTCTACACAATACTCCCCCTTCATATATGCATAAAAATATTCAAATGAGCCTTAATGCAATTAGAAAATATTTGACCTTTATTTTCAAAATCTTAACTTTTCTCTCCCCCTTTTGTTAACAGCAAAAGAATAATAATGTTAGAAAAATAGAGATAAAGTGATAGACATTAAAACAATATTAATTCCTAATCGAGTATAAATATTAAATTTCAATAAAAAATCAAACAAAAATCATAAATACTCTGTTTGACGCATATTCCACTTTAGAATGATAGGGATGATGTCATCATATAAAACCATATAGTTGTGTCTATTTATGGTATATTTATATCAGGGATTTGAATATCTACTAACCATGCATAACCGTTAGGACTTTTAAATGAGATTAGTAGTATTCCAAAATTTTAAAATAAATAAATAAATGAATTCAAGTATCTTCTAACCACGCATAACAGTGAGGACTTTTAAATGGGATTAGAATTAACTTGTCTATTTAATTAATCAATTTTGATATGCGTTCCATACAAGCATAACCGTGAGGACTTTTAAATGAGCATGGAAGCACATAATCAAAAATCCAAGTAATTCACCCATGCATAACCGTGAGGACTTTTAAATGAGAGTGAATACTTTGGATGTTTTTATTTGCTAAAAATATAATAAAATGAAAAACGAATGATTCCCGTTTAAAATACCACATATTGACATACTATATTGGATTTTGATGAGTGATGGTCGATAGAAATATGATAGAAATAGAGATGGTCATGGAATTTTTATCAAACGAAAGTTTTTATAACTCTTGTTTAAATTTCTAAAGAAATTTACTAAATATACTGTCTCGAGTTATGGTTAATATCAACACTCATCACTTTTTCAATCATTATTTATCTTTTCGATAATTAGTAGGGGGTCAGATTAGTTAATGTAGTGATTTAAAATCAATTTCAAAAATAATTATAAAATCAATTTTTCTGAAATAACTAATCTGAAACAAGGTCAAAAATGATTTTCTTGAAGGGTTTATTTAAGAAGAATATCTGTTAATTATTTGAAATGAAAAATATTCAAATATTTTCTTTGAAAAACAATGCAATTACTGAAAGTTAAATCACGGTCCACTAGTAATTCTTCATCAACTAGATTGCCAGTGTAATCTGCATCTGAATTTTTCTTTGACTCAACATTATCATTGTTTAAATGTTAT
Source organism: Allium fistulosum (assembly GCA_030737815.1). Lineage (NCBI taxonomy): Eukaryota > Viridiplantae > Streptophyta > Magnoliopsida > Asparagales > Amaryllidaceae > Allium > Allium fistulosum. The sequence goes on from CM060905.1 coordinate 946,889,078, forward strand.
AAACCAGGCTTATGAAAATTCAATAAATTTCATAAAATCATTTGTAACATCTTTTTGAATGAAGTTCTCTTGAAATTGAATTGAAGCCGTTGAAATAAACAAGCAAACAAATTTATTTACTTGTAGCATGAGTAATTAGTAATCAATCAATATCATAATTAATCCAAGCAATTTTATTCAAGAAGATTGGTCATCATTTTGGAATAAGTCAGAATTAACATCATCAACCATTTCACATAACTGGCTGATTTAATTTCAAACTATGGTGCAGATTATCACATTAAATATATCGTTCAATAAATACAATTACCTGTTTTACCTTTACGATAATCTTTCGTTATTCGTTGTGATTCTGTCACCTTTGTACTAGGCTAAGAAACTTTGAATTGTCGCCCGTTGTGTTTCTGGAACAGCCAGAATCCAAATAGCACTATTGTTGTTCCTTAGCCTGCCACCACACCTACATGGTAAAAGATTTTTGTGACCTATTTGCTTTTATAGGTCCATGGTTGTTAGTGGAAGAATATTTTGAAAAATAATTTTGTGGAGACCCATAACTATTTATATACGTTCCTTTTGGCACCTAAATATGTTTAACTTTGAGGGATTTTATATTTGTGCCATTTGGAACCCATATTAGTATAGTTTTTACGTGTTTGGGTCTATACCAACAATTATTTTGATTGTGTCCAAATTTTCTACAAATTGCGCACATTGAATTGACTTGATTAACTTCGTTTCTAATAGTTTCAGATTGATTATATCCAAGTCCTTGTCTAACTGTATTAACAGTTTGTTTCCCTAATAGCATATTCAACGATTTTTTACTTTTGGAAAATTTTCCTAAAGTCGTTGACAGTTGTTGGACTTGTGTTTTGAGAGATTCATTTTCGTTTAATAATTGTGTGCACTTTTTAATAGAATTCTCTCTCCTAGTATTTTCATTCTCTTTCAAAATCAGAATTTCATTTTCAAGTGATTTTATATTAATTTCTGATTTTTTAATCTCATCTTCGAATGTTGGACACTTATCACACTTAGGGATTCTACTTTGATAGTTTTTAACTAACTGTTCAAGTTGTTCATTTGTTTCTATCAAACTATCTCTTTGTGATTCAAGTTTAGCGTATCTCTCCCTAAGTCGTTCAAAACAACCATTTACTTCGTGAAAATAAATAAGCAACTCAGAATGGGTAAGTTTTGATACCTCACTTGGCTTGTCATCGTCACTATCAGTTATATTACCTTGAAGGCACAAATCCGCTTTTTCGCTTTCACTGCCAGTGCTTTTATCATCCGTTTCATCCCAAGTGGCTGCAAAACTTCTCCTTTTCTGTTTCTTTCCATGGCTGAATTTGTTTTGTGGACAATCAGGCTTAATATGACCGGGTTTGTTGCACTTGTAACAGATGATCTTCTGTTCTTCTGGGCTGTCAAATGCTCTGGCTATTCTGCTTTTCAATTTTTGATTTAGAGCTGAATTTCCGTATTTGTGATTCCACTTTTTGAATTTCCTTATTAACAACTCTAGTTCTGCTGCACCATCATCATCGTCATCATCATCACTTTCAGTTGTTCCTTTGAGAGCTATTGATTTCTTTCGAGTGTCTCCTCCTTCACGCTCTTCCTTGAATTTTATCTCTAGCTCGTAAGTGGTGAGATTTCCGATGAGTTCTTCAACTTTCAACTGTTTCAAATCTTTTGATTCTTGAATGGCAGTTACTTTGGCTTCAAAGCTTCGTGGAAGAATTCTGAGAATTTTTCGGACTATCTCCAATTCTGTGTATGATTTTCCAAGTGCCTTTGATTTGTATACGATATTGGAAAGTCGTCCGTACATCTCTTTGACATTTTCTTCCTTTGCCATTGTGAAGTTTTCATATTCGCTGCTTAGCATGGCAAGACGTGATTCTTTGACTTGAGATGTTCCTTCGTGATTCACTTCGAGTGTGTGCCATATTTCCTACGCAGTTAGACAATGTGAGACACGATTAAATTCAAATTGATCCAATGAACAAATAATAGAATTCATAGCTTTAGCGTTAGTAATTTGTAATTTAGTTTCTAACTCTGTCCATTGATCCTTCGGTTTTTCTATTTCCTGATTATTCACAGTTATAGTTGGTTTTTTATATCCTGTCTCAACAATATCCCAAGCGTCAATGGTTTTTAGAAAAATTTCCATCCTATTTTTCCAATAAGCATATTCACCATTGAACATTGGTGGTCTAACTATCGACTGACCCTCAGCAAAAGCATTATTAAAAGCCATTTTAAAAATTCAAATTTTTAAAATAAAAATTGATTTTTGAAAAAATCGAATTTTTAAAACAAAAATTTGACTCCTATTCCTAGCTCTGATACCACTTGTAGGATCGATTTCACCATAGAGGGGGGGCGAATAGGGTGATAGTGTTAATTATAAAAATTGTTGCGGAAGTGTATATTAATTTTAACACAGATCACAGCAGAATAAACACAGCACAGATAACAGCAGAATAATAAAAGCAGAAAAGAACAACACATAATATACCCAGCTTTGGCAAAACCCTGCCTACGTGTTGCCCCCAATGTTTCTACTAGAAATTAGATAGTTCGCTTACACACGTAAACTCGCTATACCCACTATTGACTAATCTAACTCTACGCTCAAAACCCTGCCACAACTCAGCCACTGAGTTGCGAATTCCCAAACTACGCCACATAGTTTGTTCCCTAGTCACACGACTAGTAATTACAACCTTTTAAAAGAGAATTTAAATTTAAACAAAATTTAAAACTAAAAACCCTAATTAAAAAATTATAGCCCAATAAAAACAAGAGGCCGGCCCAAAACAATTTGAGTGATAAAAGAAAATCCCTTTCTTCTTTATATTTCTTCTGGCTTATGTTTTTGCGATTATGGCTGCTTCTCGTTCATTCCTTTTCAAGTGAATTAGGGCTTTTGAATTTTGGAGCACCGATTCTAATCAATTGCTGGTTGTTCACACTTGGCTTCGATTGCTTCTTCAATTTTGCTTGCGGTCGCCTCCAGTTAGTCGAGTTCGAATGTTTGCTTTGGTATGTAATTTATCCTTTTTGTGCTTTAATGATTTTCGTACTTGAACTCGATGATTCATTTGCCGATGATGTAGATTGTTTATATAGGAGTCGAATTCCTAAATTTTCGTTCATCTGATAATTTTTGAATTCATCAATTATTTTGTTTTGGCCAGTGATCTTCGTTTGGATGTTTGTGATGAATTCTGACCTTTTTAATTCCTATATTTTCGTTGCTTTATTACTTGATACTCACAGCTTCGATTTTGCTTATGCATTGATTCCTTCGCTGCTACGGCTTGATTTTTAACTGTTCGATTTCGTTCTTTGTTCACTTTGACTTTGGCCACGACTTTGTTATAACTGTGATGATATTATCTGGCTTTGCTTTGCCTTGCGAATTGACTTCGGCCTGACTTCGTTATAACAACTGGTTGCCACTGGTTTATATGTATTAGTGCTCATTGACTTTGACGCGACTTGATATTCTATTGCTTGTTTATTCGAGTGCGTGTATATATATGAGCAAACATATGTATATATGAAGTCTGAAGTTACTGTCTGCATATCAACTTGTTGAGGTCACTTCTGGCCTTGGATATATTGAACTGGTGCAGGCTTTAGTCTCATCAAGGCATTCCGTTTTTCCTTGAGTCGTTGTGTATTAGTTCCTGTATACTTTGTAGATCATCATGTCTGCACACTGTTTATATGTGCACTGCCTATATACACTTGCACATTTCCTGTTTTTTCATTGCTGCTTTGAGTTGCATATTGTTAATGGTCTTTATATGACTTGAGTCTATTGCATTTCACTATGTTGCATGCATTGGTCCATGAGTGTTGAGGCTACACTTGTTCATTAGAGCTTGCTCTGGATACTGCAGACATGTGTGTTCGAGTTTGCATTAGCATGTGATAATGTTGTATATCTTTTGAGATGTAATCTGGTTCAGTCTGGATTTTTGCTTGAGTTCCCTGTGTACATGTGACTTGTTTGCATTGTTCAGTTGTTCGATCACCTTGTTGTTCCATGACTTCGGAATTTTAACTTGACTACTGTACCATTGTTTTTGCACTCGTCTGCTGCACTTTGATATGCATATAAACTTGTGCATGCTCTGGTTTGTTGTTTCACTAGCACGAGCTAGTTGAGTCTGCTTGGAGCTTTTATTGTATGCTCATGTCATATGTGCTCTGTATATTACTATGTTAAAGTCACTGTTGCGTTGCTTCGAGTCAGCTTCCATTGGTGGCTTCACTTTGGTATAGTTCCATTTGTACTTGAGTCTGAACCTGGTTTGTAGTCAAAATTGATTGCATTTGTATGCATGTCTTGTATTTTATGGTGCACCACTGTTGCATTGACTTTGTACATATTGTGCTTGTATTTTTGGACTGCACCTGTGTTGAATCCAGCTTTAAAGCTCGGGTTTGACCTTGTGCTCGTGTCGTGATTTCAATTGTATTACACTTGAGTTGAACCCGACTTTTGATTTAGGTTTGACCTTGTGCTCACCTGTCCCTGTAGATTTATCAAGTGTATATATTGGTGTGCACGGCCTTGTGGCATGTACAGTGATACACTGTGCATGTCACAAGCTGTTCGTGTATGATGAATTCAAATTTAAATGATGACGAACAACCCAAATAACCGAGGCAAATAATATTTTCAAAATCACATTTTATTTTATACTGCAAAAATATTTTATTTTCAATTTTACTACGTTAGTGTGTATTTTTGCAGATTGCTCAGATGCTGGATTCAAACTAGCGAAGTTGAAAATAAATACGAGTGTGAGTGATATGTAGTGCAGACAGTTGTGTAAAAATGAATTGTGATGTAATCAAATCTGTATTGTAATTGAAATTGTATATATATAGTGAGAGCTTGAATTTGTACTATTCAAAATTGTAATAAATATTTGTTTGAATAAAATTTCTGTTTGAATTCAAATTCTGTGTTATTTATTTTATTTAGCAAATATCTATTTAATCTATGAAAATAAAATAGTACAATAGCAAATACATTTAAATGAATATATATATATATATATATATATATATATGTTTATTATCATCAAATAAAAATCATATACACGCATATTCAACACTATACATACATACATACATACATACATAAATACATACATACATACATATATATATATTAAAAAAAATATTTTAAATATATGTGCACACACAAATATATGTATTGTATATATATAATAAAATACTTAAAATAATTTTTTAAAATATGAAAGTCGAGGTCTTTCGTGCTACAATTCAGATAATAAATTATTATTTTTAATTTTAAAATGCATTTAATTAGAAATCCATTCAAAAATTAATGAAATACTAAGTAAATATTAATTTCAAAACTTTATTTCAAATTTCAATTTCTGGAAAATCCTAAATGATATTTTATGCTTTAAAAAAAATTCCCATAAGTTTTCTGTTTAAAATGGTTTTATTCCTGTTGAAATTAAATAATTGATTTAAAATAAAAAACATTTTTAAATTTATTTTTTTCCAAGAGCTTCTTTACGGTTAATATTACTTTACAAAATAGAAATTTTATTTTTCATAATATATTTGAATTAATATAATTTATTTATGCAATAAATTGATTTAAATAATATTAAATATTAAATAACTAATATTTTTCCACTATCGAAAATTATCATAGCTTTAATTACTTACATATAAAATTATATGACTACTTTTTATTAAAGTTTGATGTTGTAATTAATTATAAACTCTATATGTAATTAAATAATATATATTAATTAAATAAAATCTAAAAAGTTATATTTTTTATTCAAGTTTGTACTGACTTGATGTATATTTTATAAAAAAAATGTTTTCTTAGTTTTAAATACATATATATATTTATATATATATATATATATATACATGTATACAATGAAACTACTTTGTGACAAAATTAATTACATATTAGAATCATCACCTAACTAACATTATATATAATATATATAGAGTAAAACATTGTAATTAAGAATTAATAACTATATTTTAGAAACATTCCTTAATCCTAATGCCTTGTAGTACACCTTGAAAAGATGATTTCTACCCCTTGAAACTGTTTTCGAATCAACAAATAGCCATTCATTGAACCATTGATCACCAGCTATCGGATATAGGTTAAATTAACTTAATTTGAACTTAATGAGATGGGAAAGGAACGGTAAGGACTTCGGCCAACAAAGAGGAGGTTGCATAACATCTGAAACAAATTAGGTTAGAGATGCTTATATGGTGGATAGAAAGGAGAGAAGCATGGATCTGATCTCATACCTATTCGTCTTTAATCTGAGCCATCCAAAATCAAGAAATTTTTAACCTAATTTTAGCTGCCCTATACCCTTATTGTTGTCAAAATTTCCATCCCTATAATGGGCCTTAAATCCATTTTTAGCCTAAATAAAATATTATGCAATTAAATTAAATTTACTCGCTTATTGATATCGTATATTAATTAATATATTTATAACTATTATAAATATATTTAATAATATTCATTCATCAAATGATAATCAAAATTTATAATTAATAATTCGTAATATTAGTTAATTTATTTAATTTATTTTGATCAAAGGAGAATTCATCATTTCGGTTGTATGACTTGTCAGGTGTAAATCGGGTCGGCGATTAATATCAAACAATTCGCATATTAACGTTCACGCGTCACTTAGCAGGTGGAGTGATGTTTTGGCTAAATTTATCACTTACTTGGTTTCGATAAAACCTAATTTTACTTTATTAAGCGTTATGCGATTGTGACTTTTATTTACACCGATTCTCTTCGTCAAAACTATATTACTTTGAACTTATGGAATTTGATAATGGTCAAAATTCCAATATCGTTCATATTCACTCTATAGTCCAAGACACAAATCCCTTGGTTCAATAATAACAATTATTATTAACCGACTGCTATGTCCAAAGACTTTGACTTGACTTGAATTGACCATGATACTAACCTCATATAACCGAGGAGACAAATCCTCTCTTGAATAGTGCTTCACTTCCAATACTTCCACTCGACCCTACAATTGTCACTCGATGAACGATGTGCCATAATTTGACTGTGATCAAATCAGAGCTTTCATATTGAAGATCGATTGTATTGTCAAGTCGAGTGAACTATGTAGATCAGTCACATCGAAATTTTCTGTTTGACCTTAGTTATATTAACTAACAGAAAACTATTGAGTCAGTTGTTCCATAATTATCCAATAACTATGGTACGTAAACCCAAGGTGTATCCAACATTCACGAGTGATACACTTTCCAACATTTAGAGAGCGTTACATACTCTAATATCAGTAGATACATCGATATCCAATCTCGATGCATCTTGACTAGGAACATTTAAAATTGTTTATTTGTTTTCATTATGATAAATTACTCATAGTTACAATACTTTGTAACTACTATCACAAAACATACCATTTTTATATTTTCTATTAAATATACTTTTGATTAAATTAATTAATATAACACATTATACCAAATATCTAATATCTAATAGAAAGAAAAACATATTTTATTTTGAACAAGATTGGTTATCGAGCTAGATATATGTAACAAATTACATAATTACCCCTAAGACATACCCTTAACTCTATCGTTCTCCCACTTGCACTTGGGGTCAATTATGGAATCATATTCCAACTTCTCCGATTGGTTCCCTCAAAACCAATTTGGTTAGTCCCTCGATGAACGGGTATGCTATTATATTTTAATTATCTACACTATTAATCAATTCTCTCCAATGCTAATAAACTACATTTACCATGTGGAACAATTTGGAGTATGTCTCTTGACTTCCAGTGAGCTCTAAGTTCTATTATGGACTATATTATGACATTGTTATCATATAATGGGATTCTCAACATTTGGAATCACCCTTAACTCAATTATAAATTTATGCATTTGTATTTATATACATTTCTTTTATTGCAACATTATTCGAGGAGATGTACTTAGCTTTCATTGAATCAACCATAACCATTTGTTTGGAACATTTCAAACTTAAAGATTCTTAACTTCAATTTATTGTTGACTCATTGTACTCAATATAACTTATGAAGTTTGAGTCCGAACACTCCTCATAAGGAGTTCGTTTCTTTATAAATAATTCTTTGTATTTCGTAAATACACGAGAATACCTCAAACAATCTTTTAGTGATACTGGTTTGGATTTGATATTTTCTTCATGTATCAAATCCATGAACAAAACACGATATCATAGACAATATAACATGTATGATAATTCTTACTGTCAGTGCATAACGAATCCATCTTACATGTTATGTATTAAACATTTTAATAAGGTGTCCTTATATTTCGTAATGACCTGTATTCTACGAGTTAAAGGATTGTAGGATATTTATATTATTTTCATATGAGGTCGTATAATTCTATAATTTTGAAAAATGACTATTAGGGGCACTTTTCACATCTATGATTTTTACCGAATTTCTATGTAACCATTTTGACCCTATAAATCTTATCTGACTAGTAACTTTTGATAAGAGCTAAATTGGGATCTAAAACCACTTCCATTAGATCGGGATAATGGTTCTCCTTTCCATAGAATGGTTATAACAATAAAACGAACTTACCGTTTGAGAGTGATGGTTGTTTGAAGTTTTATTTGATTTGAGCAGCTTAAGTAGGTAATTAAGGTCATTAGTATTGAGGCCCATAACCCATTTCTGATTTAGAGTAAGTGGAGGTTGATGGAACCTCATCCCCATCATTTCAGAACTCCCAAAATTGTTAGAAACTACCATTAACCCCTATTTACCAAAAAAATAACCCTTAAACCTACTTCAATTAGCCAAATCACATCATTAAGAAGAGATTAGCATGACTAGCACTTAGGATTTGAGATTTGATGTTGGAGGAGCCTTGGATTTTGTGCCTTCTACTTTAATTTTGGATTTGGATTTTTCTTTAGATTAAGGTGAGTGATTAGATCTATCACTTGCTAATTACGTCAGTATACACCCTAAACGATGTTTTTAAAATTATATAAAAATTTCTAAAAATGTTTTAGCTTATAATTAACCATATATGTGAAATTTAGATAATTTGGACTTGATTTTTAAAAATGTGTTCTCACGGATCCTTAAGTTCTTATGGAACCTTGACCTTAGATTAAAATTTCTTTGAAGTATATACGTTTGGATATTTGACTGATGTTTTAGTTCTTATATGATGTATGAATGCTTGTTTAATGTTTAAATGGTTGAAAACATCAATTGAATGGTGATTTAGACTTAGGATCGGTTCTTGGATCGTCGATGATCCAGAAATTCAAAGTGGTCGGATCGATGTACAATCAATATGGGGCAACAAAGAAGGGCTCATAAGGTTGCACACCAAATTTCTGGTCAATAGAGTTAGTATGGTCAAGATATAAGTATTCAAAGTATGGATCGGTAGAGAGTTCAAAGTGATGGATCGGTGATGATTCATAAATTCAAATTGCTTAAATTGGGGTATGATCGATAGGAGGTGACAAGGATTGTCTCCAAAGATTGCCACCAAGTTTCAAGTCATTTGGAGTTGGTACGCTCGAGTTGTAGGTGCATGAATTATGGATCAGTGGGGATCCAAAGAATGGATTGGTAGGGAATCAAAGCATGGATCCGAGAAGTAGCTTGGAGTATGGAATCAGGATGCAAGCTATTGATCGGGAAATGTAAACGTAGAGGCAAGGAAGTGGAGCCAAAATCACAAGATTTTGGCTAAGTGTGGTATCATTTCCATGGATCGGTACTGATTCATGGGAGTTAGCCCATTTGACTTGTGAATCGTTTTAGAGCATGGAGAAGTGTACTAGAGCTTATGGGTGAAGTATGGGATCGGTGGTGATGGATCGGTGGGGATGGATTGGTGGCTATGGATTGATGGGGATGGATCGATGGTCATGGATCGATGATGATCCATGAGTTTTGTTCCAAACTTGATGACATCGATATTGGATGACAAGGAAGGCCCCGTAAGTCTACATTCCAGGTATCAAGTCGATTGGAGTTCATACACTCAATTTGTGGTCGTTTGAAGATGTAAAATGTTAGATCGATGATGATCCCATGGATCATTGATGATCCATGAATTTTATCCCAAACTTGGTGAGATTGATATGGGGTAATAAGGAAGGCCCCATAAGGCTACAGTTCAAGTTTTAAATCAATTGGATTTAGTATGCTAGAGTTATGCTCGCTTGAAGATTGATTAGTGGCAATTGTCAACGACAATGACGTGTGGTTCGACGACGATGATGACATGAAGGGAAGTGATGGCTTCAATGTTGGATAGCTATACTTCGAGATGCATAGTAGCAGATGATGAGTCATATTGAGGAGGCTGTCGGAGGAAGGGTACGAGACACTATTCAATGACTTATAAAGGTTGTCTAGAGTAGTTCTCGACCGCATTGACTTCATGATGGGAGTCGTAGACATAGTTCCAGGATGGGCACTGCTATTGATGACATGTGCAAATGGATCAATGGTATTTGAAGGTTTAGAGAGTACTTGTAAAGAAGGGGTAATATGTGGTACCTACTTAAGCTATGACGGGCTCTTATCTCCCTAACAAGCAATCTCATTTCTATGATAGACGATTTGATCTCCATGACGGGTGATCTTTTACCATGGATCACTCAGAATGGGCATTCTATTATCCTGGCCTACTGAGTAGCATGGATTCTAGTACTAAGGAACCAAGACATTGAGTAGTCCTTGACCATGCTGAGTCGCTTGAATTATCATGTATCCAACATAGCGAGTGAGTTAATGTGAGGATGGATGATGGATTTTAAGGTTGCTTTGATTGTTTATCATCTTAAGGATGTCACATGATGCCAATATTATTGACGTACATATCTAGACACCCTTAGTACTTTGATGTATATTACACCCATGATGACTATCATAGAGTAACGTATATCTTTTGTATGCAATAACTCTGTGGATGTAGGGACAGGTCAAGTATGATTTCCCATACCATTTTTCCTAGCATATATTGACTTTATAGTATTTGAGATTTATACCGCTTACGCCAGATTGTTGTCTGAACCACGATTTTATGCTCGGCTTCCTATTACTCTAGGTACTCTTAAATGAGTAAATTATGGATATCAGGTCTGATGAGCACGTGGAGCTGGACAGTTGGCAAGTAGGCGGCTATTCCCTTGCATTATTATATTTACTCATTTACTATTCCGCTGCACAGCGCTATGGAGCTTACTAGTGGCTTACCATTTAGTGACTATTTTTGAGTTATTATTATTTGATGTATAACTCTATTACTTATGTTATTTATGGTATGGGTCTATATACTCTGATGTTGTGATTCATTTAATTATTCACTTTCTTGCCTATTTTATATCTAAGATGTTTACTATTATATTTTATTCGATGCGCTGTGAGATACGATAGATTTTATGATGCGTTACTTATTTACTTCATTGATGATAGTCCTGCATCAGCCGAGCATCGCTACAACGCACTATACACGTATTTTGGGTATCGGCGGTGTATACTCGGTCATCTTGGTATTAGAGCTTAGCTTGTGTTATTTAACCTAAGGGATACCGTGATCCAGTAGAGATAGAGTAGGAGTACTCACCTTAGACCGGTTGAGAGAGTTTTTGTATATATGTACAAGAGGGTGTACTTGTTATATATTTTAGTTTTCAAAACTATATAGTAGTATATAGAATATAAGTCGCATTGCACACACAAGTACTACCTAATTGGGATTCTTTATGGAGAGACTGATCGTCCTTATTATAGATTGAACAATGAGTCATCAAACAAGTAATGCTACTAGGAACTCCATATCTAGAGTCGAAGAAGGAGCTAGCTCGGGAGCTGCTAATCCTGATTTGCTGACCATGTTTAATACCATTATGAGGAACATGCTGGAAAATGCTCAAGTAGCCGCTTCGAACATTGTTGTGGATGGTGGTGCTCCAGTGTAGGCGCCCAGGGCTGATTTTTCCAAGCTATATAAAGAATTCACAAGCCTTGGAGGCAGACCATTTTTTGGAATGGAGTCGACAATGGAAGTTCCGGATTTGCTCGACATTGTGAGCATATTTGACGATCTTAAAATTAATTATGCTATGAAGAGGAGGTCAGTTGTGCGTCAGCTTCAAGGAAGGGTGATGAACTGCGGAATGCCATGAAGGTTGCTACACTCGAGGATCAGCTTACCTAGGATCAGCTTACCTGGGATCAGTTCAATGCTCGTTTTGAAGAAATTTTATCCTGGCTGCTCAGAAGTCGGTCTTTCGTAAGTCTTTGGATCTGAAGCAAGCAGACATGCAGGACAGTCTTCGAATATTTTGCTGAGTTCGATGCTATCAAAGTATGGGATGTCTTTCATGGACACTCCATTAAAGAAGAATGAAAAGTTCATCATCGGCTTAGACGACTACTTAGGAGCGAAGCTAGTAGGCCATATTGATGAGACTTTTGAGATGTTAGTCGAGAAGGCCCTGAGGCATGAGATTCTATATCCGATGTCGAGGACCATAGTACCAAAAATGAGCCAAAGCCATAATTGAGCGGGGGAGGCAAGAAGAAGTGGAACAATATGAGGAAACAGTTTCAGAATAAAGGTGGCCAAAAGAAGAGCAATCCAACTATGACTTGCTATAATTTCTTTGAGAAGGTACAGTACTGTAGAGACTGCAGAGCTGAGGGAAAGAAATGCTACAACTACAACAAGCTGGGGCACATTCAGAAGGACTATCCAGAGCCATTAAATTAAAAGCAGGTGGTGAAAGCATATGTTATCAATGTCATTCTGACTTCGTCGAATGCTCCATTAGCGAAGGAGAAGGGGAAAGGCATCGTTATTCAAGGTATGCTTTCCATTTATGATGTTCTATACGACTTTAATTTGATACTGGGGCTTTGCGTTCCTTCATATCTGGTGACTTAGTAGATAGATTAGGATTGAGACATGAAATTTTTGACCAACCTTTGACTGCGATGAACCCAGTTGGAGGCTCCACTAACCTGTGTACGGTTTGTTGTGGTTTGGTCTTATCGAGTTATGGATGTTTTTTTGCTTATAATTGCTATGTTTTGGGTTTTGTGGGATTCGGTATTATACTAAGGATGGACTGGCTTCATAGATATAGAGTGATGGTGGATTGTGAGATGTCATTGGTGATGATAAGGGTAGATGATGGGTGACGGTAGTGCTAGGCTGCCTTTCAGATGATGATGTAATGGTTCGATTTCTATATTTGCTCGATATCTCACATGATGAGTTGTCATCAGTGCCTATAGCTAGGGAGTATCCGGATGTATTTGAGGAGGTGATCAGACTTCTTCCACATAGAGAGATCGAGTTCCATATTTATTTAATTAAAGATGCTAGACTGACAATGATGTCTTTGAGGAGGATGGAACCTAGAGAGCTTGAGGTGCAAGTGAATGACCTTTTGTGAAAAGGGTTCATTCGTAGGAGTCTATTTGAGTAGGGAGTGCTAGTAGTATTCGCCGCGATGGAGGACGGCTCCCTTATATTATTTGTATATTACCAGGAGCTGAATAAAGTGATGAAGACGAACAAGTACCCACTCCCACGTATTAATGACTTATTCGATCTACTTCATGGTGCTAGAGCATTTTGTCAGTTGGATCTTGCGACGAGATTTCACCAAATGAGAGTAGCAGAGGAGAGTGTGTCGATTATAGCGTTTCGTATGCCATCTGTATTTTATGAGTGGTTAGTTATGCCGTTCAGGCTAATAATGCGCCGACATACTTTTTTAATCTCTTGAACCATGTCTTCATGGGTCAGCTAAATAAATTTGTGCTTGTGTTCATTGATGACATTCTCATCTACTTAAGGACAGAAGAGGAACACAAGATGCATTTGAGGATTGTATTTGAGCTGTTGAGATAGCACCAACTAAAGGAGAAGTTTTCTAAATGTCACATTTGGAGGAGGGAATATCAATTCTTGGTTCACGGTGTTTCTGAGTAGGGCATTCCCATTGATCCTGCAAAAGTTGCAGCAGTCCAAGATCGAATTAGACCCAAAAATGCTATAGATGTGAGAAGTTTCTTAGGGTTAACTGGATATTATAGATGATTTGTCCAGGACTTCTCTAAGGTAGTGGCATTGTTGACTCACTTAACAAAAGAATAAGACATTTACTTAGGATGCAAGATGCGAGCAGGTTTTTATAAGTCTAAGGAAAAGTTGACTAGTGCACTGGTATTGACCATTCAAAGTAGGAATGAGAAGACGATGATATATACTGATGCTTATGGTACCGAATTGGGTGCGGTATTGATGTAGAGAGGCAAGATTGTTGCATATGCTAGCCGATAGTTAAAACCACATGAGAAGAAGTACCCGACCCATGATTTAGAGTTAGCGGTGATTGTGTTTGCGCTAAAGATTTGGAGGCACTATCTTTTAGGAGAGAGGTTATAGCTGTTCGCCGACCACAAATCATTAAAGTACCTCTTTTCACAGAAGGATCTTAACCTTCGCCGGTAGCGATGGTTAGTGTTCCTAGCCTCCTATGAATTTGACATTGCATATACACCAAGTAAAGGTAATGATGTTGCTGATGCCTTGAGGAGGGGACATGCCAGCTTGGTAGCTATGATCCTAGAGTGGACACAATTAGAGTATATTATTGGTTATGATTTCCGACCGAGACGTGAGCTAGAGCCAGAGATGTCAGTGAGCTTGACTATCAAACCTACTCTAATTGAGTGGAATGGTACTAATCAAAGGCAAATTGCCAGATTAGTTGAGATCATTGCTAAGACTAAAACTGGAGTAGAGTCTGAGGATATGAGATAGTACGGACTTAAACGAGATGGTTGGCTCCGAAAGGATAGGAGATTGTTTGTTCCTAATGTCGATGGGTTAAGGGATGAGGTGCTACTAGAGTGCCATCATTCGAGATTAACTATAAATCATGGAGGTAATAAGATGTACCATGATATGAGGCAGACCTTTTATTGGGAAGGGATAAAGAAACACATTGGAACATTCATCTCGAAATGCATGAATTGCCTATTGGTTAAGGCAGAGCAGAAGAAACCTATTGGTTTGATGCAACCGCTAGAAGTTCTCGAGTGGAAATGGGAACAAGTATCGATGGATTTCATTGATGGACTTCCCAGCACACGAGCAGAGTACGACAACATTTGGGTCATAATTGATCGATTGACCAAAGGGCACCAGATTTTACTTGTCAAGTCAAGTAGAACGGCAACCAAACTGGCCGACTTGTATGTGAAGTGGATAGTTTGATTCCATGGTGTGGCGAAGAGCATTGTTAGTGACCGAGACCCATTGTTCACCAGTGTGTTTTGGAAAAGCTTGCAGGAGGCGTTAGGGATAGAGCTGCACCTCAGCATAGCTTATCACCATCAAACTGATGGCCAAACTGAGAGAATGAATCATATCTTAGAGGATCTCTTATGTACTTGCATATTAGACTTTGGAGGCTCATGGAATGATCGCTTACACCTTGTTGAATTTGCATACAATAACAGTTATAAGTCTAGCATCGGTACAGCATCATTTGAGGCATTATATGGTAGACCGTGCAACAATCTTTCATGTTGGTAGGAAGTGGGTGAGAAACTAATATTTAGGCTAGATATGATTAGGAAATCATCGGAGAAGATTGAGATCATCTGACAACGGATGAAAACTGCCCAAGACAGACAAAAAAGTTACGCTGATAAGAGATGTCGAGATTTAGAGTACTCTATCGGCGAAATGATATTTTTCAAGATCTCTCTATTGAAGAATGTCATTTGGCTTCGTAGTAAAGAGAAGTTGGCACTGAGATTTGTAGGTCTTTTTCCGATACTAGAATGGATTAGGAACCTTGCTTACAGAGTCAACTTACCTTAAAGAATAGCAGGAGTTCACGATGTCTTCCATATCTCTCATTTGCAGAAAGTTGTGCACGACTCAGGTGTAACTATCGCAACGGATTAGCTAGATATTATTGAGATTGAACCAGAGGCTTCGAGACCTTGTATGCCTATTCGTACCTTAGAAAATGATACGTAGAAGCTTAGGAGGAAGACGGTGAAGTTAGTGAAGTTTCAGTGGAGTGAAAGTGAAGGTGATTGCACTTGGGAGACCGAGGAGGGTATAAGGACAGCATATCCAGAGCTCTTTACTTTGTGAGACTTTCTATCCATCATTTTTACTTTCACTAACGATATCATGAAATATACCATGGCATAGTATCCTGCATGCTAGGGTAGGTTTAGATGTTTTCTGTTACATTATTATTTTGTATGCATGTTTGTGATGATTGCACATGCTTGTTAGGCATGCATGATGACCCTATTGACTTGATTATGGAATTTCAAGGGCGAAATTCCTAAAGAGGAGATAAGGTAAAGACTTATTCTAGGCATTGGATGATCGTATAATATTTATATTATTTTCATATGAGGTCATACGATTGTATAATTTTGGAAAATGGCTCTTTGGGGTATTTTTTCATATCTATGATTTTTGTCGAATTTCTATGTGACCATTTTGACCCTGTACATCTTGTATGGCCAATAACTTTTGATAGGAGCCGAATTGGGGTCTGATACCACTTCCATTAGATTGGGATAATGGTTTTCCTTTCCATATAGTGATCATAATACAAAAAAGGATTTACCATTTGAGAGTTATGGTTGTTTGAAGTTTTACTTGATTTTAAGCAGCTTAAGTGGGTAATTGAGGTCATTAGTTTTGAGGCCCATAACCCATTTTAGGTTTGGGTAAGTGGAAGCTTATGAGACCTCATCCCCATCATTTCACAACTCCCAAAAATAGTTAGAAACCTCCATTAACACCCATTGACCAAAAAAACAACCTTAAACCTACTTTAATTAGCCAAATAACATTATTAAGAGGAGATTAGCATGATTAGCACTTGGGATTAGAGATTTGTTGTTGGAGTAGCCTTCGATTTTGTGCCTTCTCCTATTCATTTAGGATTTGGGTTTTTCTTTGGATTAAGGTGAGTGATTAGTCTCTCCTTGCTAATTATGTCATTATACACCCTAAACGATGTTTTAAATAGTTATATAAAAATCTCTAAAATATGTTTTAGACTATAATTAACCAGTGTGAAATTTATACAATTTGGACTTGATTTATAACAACGTGTTCTCATGGATCCTTAAGTTCTTTTCGATCCTTAACCTTAGATTTAGTTTTCTTTGAAATAGATATGTTTGGATGTTTGGTAGATATTTTGGTTCCTATATGATGTATGAATGCTTGTTTAATGTTTAAATGGTTGAAAACGTCGATCGAATGACGATTTGGACTTAGGATCGATTCTTAGATCGTCAATCCAAAAATTCAAAGTGATCAAATCGATTTGCGATCAATATAGGGTAACAAGGAAGGCCTCATAAGGTCACAAACCATATTTCATGTCAATTGGAGTTAGTATGTTCAAGATATAAGCATTCAAAGTATGTATTGGTAGAGAGTTTAAAGTGATGGATCAGTGATGATCTGTAAACTCAAACTTCTCAGATCGAGGTGTGATTGATAGGAGGCTACAAGGATGGTCTCTAGATATTGCCTACCAAGTTTCAAGTTGTTTGGATTTGGTACACTCGAGTTGTAGGTGCTTGAAGTATGGATTGGTGGGGATCCAAAGTATGGATCTGTGGGGATCCAGAGCATGGATCGGTGGGGAATCAAAGCATGGATCAGTGTGGAATCAAGGAGTATGGAGTCAGGACGCAAGCTATGTAATGGGGCATAGGAACATGGAGGCAAGAAAGTAGAGCTAAAAGCACGCGATTTTGGCTAAGTGTGGGTACGTCCCCATGGATCTATAACGATCTATGGGGGTAATCCCATTTGACTCGTGAATCGTTTTGGAGCATAGAGAAGTGTGCTGGAGCTTGTAGGTGAAGTGTGGGATCGGTGGTGATGGATCGATGGGGATGGATCGGTGGCCATGGATCGGTGGCCATGGATCGGTAGGGATGGATCAGTGGTCATGGATCAGTGATAATCCATGCCCTGACTTGACGAGACTGATATGGAGTGGCAAGAAAAGCCTCATAAGCCTACATTCCAAGTTTCAAGTCGATTGGAGTTTATACACTAAAGTTATGCTCGTTTGAATATATAAAGTGTTGGATCGGTGATGATCCATGACTTTTGTCCTAAATTTGGTGAGATGGATATGGAGTGATAAGGAAGGCACCATAAGGCAACATTTCAAGTTTCAAGTTGATTGTATGGACACTCGAAGATGAATCAGTGGCGATTATTGACGATAATGACACGTGGTTTGACGACGATGATGACATGAGGGGAAGTGAGGGCTTCAATGATGGATAGCTGTACTTTGAGATGCAAAGTAGCAGATGATGAGCCTCATTGAGGGGATTGTCGGAGGAAGGTTATGGGACACACGATGATATTCTATGACTTATGAAGGTTGTCTAGAGTAGTTCCTGACCGCGTTGACTTCATGACGGGAGTTGTAGACACAGTTCCAGTATTGGCTCTACTATTGATGACGTATGCAAAGAGATCGATGGTATTTAAAGGTTCAGAGAGTACTCATAAAGCAAGGGTAATATATGGTACCTATTTAAGTCATGACGAGCTCTGATCTCCATGACGGGCATTCTAATCTCCATGACGGGCGATCTTTTACCTTGGATCAGCCATGATGGACGTTCTAGTATCCTGGCCTACTGGGTGGCATGGATTCGAGTACTGAGGAACCAGGACATTGAGTAGTCATTCACCATGTCAGATCGTTCGAATTATCACATATCCAATGCACCGAGTGAGTGGATGTGAGTATGGATGATGTACGTTATGGTTGCATTGATTGTTATCACCATAGGGATGTTACCTGATGCCGATATTATCGACGTATATATGTAGACACCCTTAGTACTTTGATGTATCGTACGCCTATGATGACTCTCATAGAATAGCGTATATCCTTAGTCAATGCTAACTCTGTGGATGTAGGAGCAAGTCAGGTATGATTTCTTATACTATTTGTCCTAGTATATTGACTTTATAGTATTTGAGATTTCTATCGCTCACACCAGACTGTTGTCTGATCCAGGGTTTTATGCTCTGCTTCCTATTACTCTTGGTACTCTTAAATGAGTAAATTAGGGATATTAGTTCTGGTGAGCACGTAGAGCTTGACAGGTGACAAACTGGAGGATATTCTCTTGTATATTTTATTTACTCATTTGCTATTCTTTTGCACAGCACTATGGAGCTTGCTAGTGCCTTACTATTTAGAAATATTTTATAAGTTATTATTATCTGATGTATAACTCTGTTGCTTAAGACGTTTATTGTATGGATCTATTTACTCTGATGCTGTGATTCATTCAATTATTCATTGTCTCGCCAGTTTTATATCTGAGATGTTTACTATATATTTTATTCGATGCATTGTGAGATATACGACAGGTTATGTAATGTGTTACTTATTTACTTCAATGATGATCGCTGCGCATCAGCCATACACCGCTACAATGCATTGTACATGGATATTGGATGTCGGCGGTGTAGGGCGGTCGTCATACATATTGTTTGGGACATTCCCAATATCTTTTATACTTACTATAAAAGACATTATTCACAAATCCAACGTCGAGTATTAAAACAACTAAAGCAAATTCTACCACAAGTACATCATTAACAATCGATAGTGTGTTGTTTACTTATGGTTTAGAAATATCCATGTACCTTTTAATGTTCTTTCTTATGAGTACACACTTCCTCTGCATTTTGATTGATAATCATTCTATTTGATACATATATCGAAACACTTATTCAATTTTGATGTTTTCAGAATAATACTTCCGTATCCGTTCTCAGATCGTATCCGAAAATTCACAAACTCAATACCGCTCCCACTAAATTTGTGACACTTTGGTTGTTATATGCAAACAGATTAGTCTGAATCTATATTCAGAACTTTCTATTTCAACACATATATACCACAATATAAAGTCAAACTAGAAAATAATTTTTTGAGTAAAATCAGAACTAACTTGAGCACATCGAATGGTGATCCATTACGTTAATTTCAACAATTGAAATTCATGGTTATATTCTTATCAATGTGGCTCACTATATTTTAATCGCATTTTTCTTTCTCGTAAAAACACATTTACGTCTAATGGATCATATCCCTTCGGATACTACTATTAAAATCATATTTTGATATTGTACTTGGAATCTATTTTGAATAGTGCATCATACCATATCATAGATTCAATACTCTTAATGGTTTAATTAAACAACTGAAAATTATTTATTCTTGATATTGACAAGAAACTCGCAGTTTCTTTTTAATGTAAAAGAATACTCATTAGACTTTCTAATATATTTGAGTTCACTTAGGTTCGGCTAATTTCATTTCACTGATTGTAATCAGTTTTATCCTTAAATCGTATCCAAATTCATTTTATACCAATAATTTCTTAGAGAAATTCCTTTGCTACAAAATTCATATTTCTTGAAACAACAGATGTTTCTCAGTGCAACGGAACAACACTTATAAACATTTTATGAATAGTCGTATATAAAACCTATTTTGCACTAGTTCACAATATATCTATGTTCACAACATAAATTAGTCATCTAATGACTATTTGTAATGATTTCCCTTTTACACCTAAAGACGACACCTAACACATCCTCGATATTCATGTATCGATCATTTAAGTGTCCAAAAGACAGGTCATTAGGGGTTAAAGAAAGAAAAGACAACCCATGATGGTTCAAAGTGGTTTTCTGATAACATATCTGATCTCGTTATTTTCTAACCAACAACCGATAATTTCTGGTTGACTCTTTACTAGTTCTTTCAGAAGTAAGCAGACTATACCATAGTTCGAAAGGAATCTCTAATATATTCCTTAAAGCTAAAGATTTTCACCCGAATGAGTTCTCCCAAAAGAACTCAAACCGTATGAACAAGCGAAGCTTATATTTACTTGCTAAGTCAAAACTGACCAAGATTTGATAGTCGGTTATTTTGCTATCAAATAAACAAACAAAAATAATTCGGAGATTTAATTACCCATAGCAACCACAAAGCCTCAAAATAAATCTTTTATCTATTTAATCTCTTTCCAAAATATTTATCAAAATATTCATATACTCATCTCACTGGCATAGGTATATTCACAAAATATTGTGAAAATTTTCTTATTTCAAAATCATATTTAAGAATCAAATAAAAGTTACTTAAAAAGAAATGAGGATAAGGATAAATTCAAACACTATTCCCTCAAATTAAGTATGGAACAAACGTCCACACTACCAAAATTAAAAAGATCAATTTGGGAAAATCCAATCTCAATTTCTTTTATAAATTTCTTTAATAAATCCTTTTAATACATCTCTTTCATTTATGAGAACCTCCTTTATTAAAATTCCAAATCCATTTATAATACTTCTTTATACATCTCCAAGTTTATTTATAAAACTCTTTTATAAATATTCAAAATCATTTATAAAGCTTCCTTTATAGATATCCATAATCGTTTATAAAACTCTTTTATAAATATCCATAATCATTTATAAAACTCTTCCTAAATTTCAAGATCCCCTTTTTAATTTATAAAACTCCTTTTATAAACCTTCCTTACGTTAAACAAAACTTCTTTAATAAACTCTAATCAATAAAGTTCCTTTGATAAACAAAGATTTAAAACACCTTTAAATAAACAAGTTGTTATTCAAACATCCTTCATTTAATTATCTTTAAATCTCCTTAACAAAATAATGGTTTTAAACAATCATTTTAAAAGTCTTAAACTAACTTCGAACATTTAATAAAATAATTACTTAATTATCCTTTAAATATCATATCTAAAAATAATAATAAACTTTAAACCATTTTCAAATAGAACAAAATTTAAATAGCCTCACGTGTTTGGAAAGAGGCTTAGCGACCATAAGGGTTCTCATTTAATTCAGTTTAACTTTCCAGTTATAACATGGTATTTACATAACAAGTAGATATGTAAAGGAAATCTGCCAATAGCAATAAATTAACATATAGGTGAATGTCCAAGGTAACATAATAGCAGAACCGGGTTTAATTTCTGCTTAATATATGTCAAACATAATATTCTTGGTGAATTATTGCAGAACGGTGATTTATTTTGCTAAACAGATGTTCAATATAAGTTAATTAGTAGAACAATATTTTATTCTATTAAACAGATGTCCTTAGGTTTCATATTCAATTAGGGATACTTAAGGGTGGTCGACCCCTTGGATTAAAAATATCCTTTTAAAAAGTGAGTTGTTTTAAAACCAAAACTGATCTTTAGAAATAAAGCGATTTAAAATCAAAATTGTGTTCAATAATTAAATACAATTAAACTCTTTATTTAATAATAATTAAACCTTTAATTATTAGTTAAATCATAATTAACTTTTAAGACATGATTAAATAATGATTATTCTTTAAATAAATAATTAAATAATAGTTAATCTTTAAAATAAATAATTAAACCATAGTTAATCTTTAATTAATAATTAATTAATAATTTAAACCTTCATTTAATAATAATTTAAATCTTAATTTAATTTAATAATTAATAAATAGTTAAACCCTTTAAAAATAGTTAATTAATTAAAAATTAATTTTAATTAAGCACCGATTATTTCTTAAATAATTAGTTAAATAATAATTAAACTTTTATTAATTAACTACCTATAATAACTTACTTGAATACACTTAAGAACTAATTACGCTTGTTAACTAATGATTAAGCACTAATTACCTTAATTATTAATTAATTAATAATAGTTACTTTCCCTACTTCAAATAAGTTCGAAAACACATTTCAAAAAGATATTTAAGTGAAAAAACTTTAAATTTCAAAAAGAGTTCATTTTCATGAACTGCACCCATAGCGACTATCGTTATATGGCCCGTAATTTCAAAACTTGTTTTATTCCCAAATAGATTTCAAAACTCTATCTTTTATAGTTTAGTTTACTTTTTTTAAATTTTGAATAAAGTTTTTGAAAACCAAACAAAGTAAATTTATAACCTAACTGTAAACAAGTTTTAAAAAGTAAGGGATTTCAATGCCGCAACACAACCATAAACTCAAATGCAAACTTTTATTTAGCATATACATCACATACATAACCATTAGATAAACCTGTAACATTGAATGTATGCTTACAACATATATATAGGTCATAACATCATAACATAAACAAAGGTCTTAACTTCCAACCTAACTTGACTTTTAACTTCATTTTTCTAAGTCTATAATCAACATGTCAAACAAACATGCATATGTACACATACAAGTCAACATCGATTTCATCCAAACAAGTACCATATTTAGCAACCAAGATACATAATAATTAATGCTAAAACTTTCAGATAAAAAGTTAGCTTTACTCACGAAAAGCTACCAAAACCAACCAAGCTTCCATTATTGCATACGGCCTAGACCTTTGATTCTCCCTAACAAAAATAGATTTTTGAAGGCCTTAGGGGCCAAGGTGGTTCGGCCATGATTAGAGGAGTGCTCGGCTTATGGTGGCTTGAGGGATTCTTCAACTTTCTTTTGAAAGAGGAAGGTGTAGAAATGTAGGAGGAGGCTTTGAACAATGTTTTAAGGATTTAAAAGTGATAAAAACTTAGGTTTTCAAACTTTAGAAATGATATGGAAGCCATATAGGTTTTTATGGAGCTTAAGGAAGTTTTAGAAAAGTGAGAATAAAGTGGAATTGAGAACCAAAATTTAGAATTTTGTATATATGCAAGGTGAATAATTAAATTATCAATTTAACCTTAGGTACATACCCTCCATTCTATATTTGCCAACTCATCAACCTTGTCCCCCTAATGTTCCCTACGAAATTACTTGTCCCCTCTTCACTTGTTGGCCCAATGTGCATTAATAGTCAATGTACTTATGTTCATTAATTATTTAACACCTTTTCATTTTAATTTTTAAGTATATTTAAACTTTTACATAAGAAGTCACATCCTACTTTACATACTTAAGTATATATATACATATATAATATAATTCTAACTTATTTGAAAATATATGTGAATGTTTATACTAAAATATTCACAATGATTCCAACAACTTTTAGACGATGAAAAGTCAAAAATTCAAAAAAACGATTTTTGGTCACATTCTGATTTTTCTTCGAACTAAATATTTTTATAAACAAATTTTAAAAACCCTTTCGCAATCCCTATTATCATTTAAAATATTTTTATTTTTAATTATAAAATTTATTATTTGAATATTTAAAATTAATTAAATATTTGCAAATCAAAGCGGTGAAATTCTAGGTCGTACACTCTCCCCTTTAAAAGAATTTCGAACTCGAAATTTTACCACTACCCTAACCCAGAAAACACTTAACACTACTCAATAGTCTGTATGATTTACATAGAGCATTCCTATGCAAAATCTTATTTGATCACTCACTCAAATACATAACTTTACTTTCGAACTAGTATCGCTCACCCGACTTCCTAGTGCGGACTCTGATCAGCTTCTTAATTGGAAACCTACATTCTCCTTACATAGCTATATACTATGATAGAAAACTTTGGTTTCATGTTAAGAACCCTCACCAAGTGTTCACCGTCAAAAATTAAGTGATAGATCCTTCTTCAAAATGATGTGAAACACCTCGGGCATATACTCGAATCTTGGATCGAGAATTATGTGAAAGGAAGGAAGGATCTACGTACAACTTACATATTCATCTTGTAACAACCCGAATTTTTCTGTCGTTTAATTTTGAATATTTAAATGGTTTAAATTTTGGATTTGGGATTATAATTGAGTTAGAAAGTTTTTAAAACTGAAATTTCAAGCGATTTCACAAATTTTTGAAATCGTCAATTTAATTGTGCGTTAAAATAGTGATCCGAGGCACAGTCTCGGAATTCAACGAAACTAGTTCCATTGGGTCCATAATAGTGTATTATTATCGGATTCCAAATTACGTAGTATTTGGAGTTATCGTTTGATCGTACGGGATATAAACTCGTTGAAATTAATATCGAAATTTAATATAATAATTAGGTCCAGAAAAGCTATCTTCTCCATACGATCGAATTAGGACTCGAATTCTCTTCCATTGTGTTCGAAATAGGGGTATAACATTATGAATGCCTAGCGGCATGCCTCGATAGGAGTTTGAGATTTTAAGCTACGTAAATCAAGACATTTGAAATTAAAATAACATTTTAAATTGTTAAGTCAAACAACCGTGTTCGTTCCTTTCAGCCTCCTATAACACGCAACATTCCTATCACATTTTTCTCCTCTTAATTTAAAATCTATTTAAGCCGCCTATTCACTATTTTAAATCGCGTCACTCCCTCTCCCTCTATCTATTCAAAAAAAATGAAATCAATTCGTTCAAAGCAAAAACAAAGAAAAACAAAAAATTCGAAATCAATTCATATTAAAATCTAGATCCAAAGAAAAAAAATTAAACGATCGAAGGCGAAGTCGCGATGCAACAGCTTTGGTTGGGCTCGATCTTGATTTCGTGCGTGCGTGAGGGAGGGGACAAGGTGGCGGCTCGACTAGGGCTCGATGGCGAGGGCGACAGTGTTGGTTGGTCGCGATTGTTATGCGCGAGCGTGTGTGTGAGTCCAGGGAGTGAGGTCACGATTGAGTGGCGATCTCGATGGAATGAAGGCTGGTATGGTGCCGCATGGAGGAGAGGCGATAGGCAGAAGGCATTTTAGGGTTTGGGTTTTCGTTCGTAAAAGGTGAAGCATTCGGCTGTTGGCGATCGTTCGCGGGTGGCGGTCGAAGGCTGGAGGAGGGATGGGACAGGGAAGACTTGGGCAGATCGATGAGGTGCAGCTTGCTAGGTAGTAGGTCGAGGCGTGCAACATTGTCAAGCAGGCAGTTCCAAACTTATTTCAAACTACAGTAGGGGATAGGTGGTGGCTCGTAGCCAATGAAATGGTAGTTAATCGATCGGCAGCGATGGTCTGATATACGCGACCAGATTTTGGGTAAAGCTGTTAAGGTATATATATGGGTAAATTAAGAAAAATTGTTAAATTAGTTATTAAATTCAGATGTTAAAATCATATAACTTTTTGAATGCAAGGTCGAATTTGAGTGTGGATTTTTACATTGGATTTGTGATGACATAGGATATGAAATAAAAATTGGAACGAATATTCGGCAAACTAAAAATCAAAGGTGAGTAAATCTCACTCATTTGGATAATTAGTGTTATTTTAAAATAGTTAAAATCATTTATTGATTGATTGGATGAATTGATAATTATTATTATCAGTTGGATGTTATATTATTTTTATAGTAGTATATATATTAGTAGTTGGATATATTTCCCGCCTATTGGCGTGGATGAGACCCTATACGCCCGACACAATAACGGATGACCCTATATACCGCGATATCCCCCCGAAGTAGGATTGGTATTTTTATTGTTGTCTAATATCTGTGGATGCAGGGAAACAGGTTGGAGGGGTCCAACTAGATTCCTCAAAAATTTATATTGAGTGTTTTTCATATATAATAATATATGATGTGTTAGAATAATCTGTTATAGATTGTTGTTGTGATGTGAATTATTGAATGCTATGGTAGCACTGGCTTAACTTTTGGTATTTAAAATACCAAAAGTATTATTTTTGAAATTTAAAAGGGGATTTAGAATGTAAAAATATTTATATCAAAATTTGGATTATTTTTAAGAAATTGATTTGGATAAAAACAATAATTGATTTTGGGTTGCATTTAACTATTCGTAAAAATATTTTAAATGGAAATTTTTAAATAAATTATATAAAGAATTTTTAAACGATGGATTTTAAAATGATATTTCTGGAAAATATGGTAAGAAGTTGAAATCGATATTAAAAATATATTGGCAGAAATGAATAGAATTTATAAGGAATTGAAGTTATAAAATGGAATTTTATAAATGAGATTATTTTTATAAAAAGTGAAACTCAAGGAGTTATAAAATTTATAAACGATGTTTATAAATAAAAGAAATCGATATCAAATGATAAATTGGGAATATAAATTTACAGGGAGAATTTATATTAGAATATGGAGATAGGGTGAGAGAAAAATAGTGGATACTATTTTTGAAGTGGAAATGGTTAAGGAGATCGAAATAAAAAGCGATGTGTTGTAAATCGAGAGGAACTTATAAACTGAATTGGTTGTTGATATTTTTAAAAATATATTTTTAATTTTTACGAAGTTAAGTGTTTTTAAAAGGAAAATTTTATTTATGAAAACTATGAATTTTAAACTAGTAGAATTGGAATACATCGAAAAGTGGGTCCTTCAAATATTTAATATTTATTTTAATAAATTTTAATTCTTAAAAATCAGGTTTGAAGATTGATTTGTTTATCTAAGAATGAGTGTTGATGTTTATAAAAAGCGTTTCGACATTTTATAAAATTACTTGAACATGTCTTAAAAATAAATTATTATTATTCTTTTAAATACTTGTTATATATAGAGAGAGTTTTGTAATGTTTTCAGTTTATTTATAAATCTTCTCGAAAATCTGGAAATGGGATTATTTGGTATATGGGATTTTAAGAGAATCCTCAAAATGGAATTGGGGAAAAAGTAAGAAAATTTCCGAAGTAGTTAAATAAAAGTGAACTTCGAAAAAATGAAATAGAATTCATAAAAGAAGTAGAAAGAGAAATCAGAATTATAAGCAAGTATATTTGACTTTGGAAATATTAAAGGCAATTAATTAAGGAATTCCGAGACTTATAGAATTCGTTATAAACTAGTCAAGGAGTTTACAAATAAATTATAAATGATTTTGAGAAAATAGGAAATAGGAAATAAATGGAATACTTCCTAAGTGTTGAACATAAAATGGGGTTGGGAAAATATATTCTAAGTATTGGAAAAGTTGGGAATATTCCGTTGAAAATATAAGGATTTGAAATCGTTTCAAATGTTGGAAATTTTGGAAGGGGTTTGAATATATATATATATATATATATCTTATAAAGATATTTTGAAATAAATTTTGGAAAATTTATAATAAGGCCCGATGTCTGCTTATGGATGTTTATTGATAGTTAAATAACCGACTATCAATTTTAGCCAATTTCGTTAATCGTTTCGAAGAGACCGGGATCGGGTTTAATTATCCAAAAACCACTTCGATCCGGTTTGAACGTTATGAATGGATACCGTGAAGACAGAGAAGGCGGTGATTCGATTTGTCCAGACCCAAGACAACTTGTATAGACGAATGCTATCAGAATATCGTCATTGGAGGACGATGAGCATTCTAAGTGAAAATTATTCTGAAAGGTAATCGTAGCCTCAAGCCTCATCGACCGGAATGACTGAAAATTAAGGAGATGCAGCAAGGCTAAGTGGGTCGCAGCCAATTAGGGTATGTTATCACCTTTCTAGATACCCTTGGATATTATCACTACGGTGTGCGGAAGAACTCGATTTGAGGGTGGGAACACCCGGGGTGATAACATATTCGGTTCTATCCAGGTTAGGGATAGGGCCGGTCTTGTGTTGTAGGGGATCCCGGCGAGGTCCTCGGTACATTTTTCTAGAAGTGTACTGTGATAGGTGGTACCCTAATGCCTAGTCATTGTACTGAATCCATTCCTAAATAAGCGCCATACGGTTTTGATTGTTCCCAACTATGCTGAAACGTGAGATGCAAGCATTTCAGCTATTTTCTATTTACTTGATTTAGACACTATTATAATATTAGATGATCTTGATAAAAATGTTTTGGTTATCGTAAGGTAAAAACTCGTCGTGTTTATGTGTGAGGTTGTCTTACGAGATACCTTTGTTTTTCAAAGGATTTGAAAATAATAGTAATAATTCAAATTGAGTGTGTTTTCTCACGCTAGATTTCCAGACTGACTTGGGTGTTATTTATTATAATGCTCGGGTTAGACCGAGTATTACAAATTCAGAATAGGATGCTATGGAGCTTAGGAGATGAGCTGGATGATAGAGACGTATTCCCGTACTTAGTTTATATTTCCGCTGTATGAGGACAAGTTATTATAACTGTCCAGATTGATGTATTGATTGTTGTACTCTGATGATTGTAAGTATAAAACAGCTACAGATTCCTTTGTATAAAAATATGTTATTATATATTATATTTTGTTCCGCTGCGATTGTGAGATTCTGTGTTGTTGTTTCTATTTTCTTCTTCACTCCTAATGAACTGTTATTTCCGGCACTCGACTGCTCGGCATTCTATAAAGTGGTTGTATTTATGATGATTTTTTAGGGTCTAAAATTCCATTCGTCACACATCTAAAGGTTCTTATTTACCAATTACCTTTTATCTTCCCAAAAATATTTATAAAAACATTTCATAAAAATTTCAGCTTAGATTCAAACATTTTAAAATGATATGACTTTATTTATGAAACCCTTTCATAAAATTATTTTAATTTATTAACTTGTAAAATACTCTCCTACATCCTAAGAGTATAAACAAAACATCTGATTTTAAATCCTATTCATATCTTTTATTTAGATATAGATGCAAAAAAAGCTTGGGTCTTAAAATTGGGTCGACAGATACAACTTCTTTACTCATTTGGTTCGCAAGTAGCTAAGAAGAGTAGGATGCCAGTATCCCACTTCGTCCTAAAGTTTACTTTTTGTTAGACACCTCTAAGGTAAATAATGTTTATTGGCCGGCCCAATAACATCAAATAATCCTTAACCACCTAGGTGTTAAAACCCAAAAGACACTGTTTAATAAAAATAAAGTTTTTTAAATATCCTTATTAAATTTAACCCAATTAATACTTCATTTGTTAATCCGTTCTTTTATCAAACTACCCTTTTATTTTGAAAACTTAAGAGCCAAATACCCAGGTTTTATTTTAAAATCTTTTGAAATGATACTATAATATTTAACCCACAGAAAATATACATATAGCTCGAGTAACTCCAAAATGATATCAAGGAACTAGGTACTACAAAATAGTGTCATATATCCCTTTACCAAGATGGGTGATCCTCAAGAGAAGTGTTCGCCATCCGAACACATCTCCTGCACATTTTTAGTCACTCTTTAACTGGTTAATTATAAAAATACTACTCCTTTTCAAATACTTTTTTGAAATAATTCTATGTATATATATATATATATATATTTCCCACTAAATAGTTTTTAACAATATATTTATCATCCACTTGCTTTGGATTCATTTGAATTTGAACTCATTTCGATCGTACAATGACAAAGAGAATGATTTACTAAGTGCACTACCATGTCCACCTAAGCAAACATTCGATTGTCACTTGGAAGATTATTCAGATCATCACAAAAAAATTAAGACTCATTCCCTGAACTGTCCAAAGGAAAATCTTACTCTCAACTTCTTTTCAAATATTTACACCTTGAAACATTTTTAAGTAAAATTACTACTACTTTTCCAAGAATTATTTGAAAATTTTATCAAAGCCACCTGGATTTAAATTCTATGAAAATCGATCTTATTTTCATAATATATTTTATAATACTGATTTATAAAATTAACCTTTTATAAACTCATCTGAAATGTTTCTTTTTAATAAACACTTTATATTAAAACCAATTTTAACCCAACATATCATCGAACGTGTTATAGTCAAACTGTGAAATTTAATTCATAAGGTGTTCGTTTCGATGTTCTCACAATTTCTATCTACCCAACCTATGGTTAAAAAATGAAAGATTACAGATGAATCTACAACGTGTAGCCAATGCTCAAGACTAGCCAAGCATGGTTAATCAAACCCTAAATGATACTAGTTAAATATTATCAAATCCTAACAAGAACTACATTGTAACAACCTACATATTTTAAGATTAAATATTTAAATGTTTTATTTAAATATAGCATCGTTAGTTGGATTAAATTCTGAAATGTGACTTTTTGTAAACAGTCGAATCTGGACTCGAGATTACTTTCATTGAGTTCAAAACGACGTTTCCAACTTGTTTAAGTATAAACATTGATATGTTTGGAGTTGATTAGGATTTAGGTATTTTCATTTGGGCTTTGGGTTGGGTTCTAGCCCACTAACCCAATAAAAGAACCCAAACTCTTCTACCTAATAGCTCCCACTCCACTCCTCTTCATTCATTCATTCCATTTCTAATTTCCTAACACTCTCAAGCAAAAGGAAAAATTGGGGAAAAGAAAGGAAATTAAAATTCCTAAGCCCTGGCTTTTCTTAGGAATTCAAATTCAAGTTATAAATCAAAGAGAAGCTTAGCTAAGAATCCTCTTCATCTTCTCCATCTCAATCTCTCTTCATTTTTCATAATTACCTATAAACTAACTTAGTAAATCTTTGCATGTAATAATAGATTGAAGATCTTTGAGGTGTAGTTAAAGAGGAATTGATCTTTTCTTGTATTAGAGCTTCTCATTCCTTGTTTTAAGTTTAAAGGTGAGTTCTTAAACTCACATCTATGTCTATAGCTTTCATTGTTATTAGGTATGAATTCCTAACATATATTTCATGTTCAACTGCTTTTGATTTGAATTGGTTTGGTGAATTTTCCAATTTTTGGTTTTGAAGTTAAAATTTATGAAAATCATAATATGGATGTTTGGACATGTTATTTGTGGTGTATCGAAGAGCCTATAGGGCTGGGTTGTCGCTTCGCATAAATCGCTAGCATCCATCGCTCGTTTGATCACTTCCGAATTGATTTGGCCATCATTGGCCTAGGAAAATTCTGCCCAGGTCCAGGTAACCAGACGTCTGGTTGAAAAATACAGACGTCTGGTAGGGGTTTCTGGAAAAAGTTATAAAACGAAAAGATAAAACAAAATTCCAGAGCCCAGAACCAGACGTCTGGTTAAACCCAACCAGACGTCTGGTTAAACCCAACCAGACGTCTGGTTAAACCCAACCAGACGTTTGGATGGCTTCAGGAATTAAAAAGAAAGAGGAGAAAAAATTATAAATTTCCAGAACCCCGGGTCAGACGTCTGGCCAAACCAACTAGACGTCTGGTCCTGTTGAATTTTGCATATTTTGCCTGTTTTTGAGTGGATTTCCAATTTTTATCGATTTTTGTTGATTCGGTTAGTTGTTGTCATTTATTATCGAATTAGATGACTTCTTTTCTGGATTTTTGGGAATATCCATTTGATGGATTTGATATCGATTTTTATGGTTTTAATTCACGTCGTCGAATGGGAATTTTGGTGATATATTGTTTTTACAATCGTTTCTATGATTTGTCACTTTAAAATACAAAGGTTTCTATACTCGTAGTAAATACTCAAACTCTTTCACAAAAACGATTTCAAAACTATTTTTAATATAGAACTCGTTCTAAAACCGTTTTCCAATCTATTAGTATATACAAACCTTTACCTCATTCGTATGAGAAATCTAATTAATCGACTTAGCAAAACAAGTGGTATGAAACGCTTGCGTTTACTTCGTCGGTTAATTCTTGGACTTGTTCGATTGAAGTCTCATGACAATCTTCGAGTGGAAATCTGCAATTTTTTCGTAAATATTTAAGTTAAGCCAGTGGTTATAGGACATGAAGCTAAACTTATTTATTTACTAGCTTAGTGTAATTTACAATTATTGATCAATGACGATCATTTTGTAATTTAGACTAGTGATGTGCGATGTCTCTTTGTCCGCAAAGGGGGACTATACCCAGTTAGGAGGAGCTTCAGCTCATAGTCCGCAAAGGGGGACTATACCCTATTAGGAGGAGCTTCGGCTCGTAGTCCGCAAAAGGGGACTATACTCTGTTAGGAGGAGCTTCGACTCATTTTATAGGATAGCGTCCAATTTGTGATACACGTGTTGGTGAGTTTTCATGCTCCCATTTGTGATAGGGCTCCCCATTTTATGTTTTCTGGATTTCTAATTATTGTTTTCTGGAATTTGAGTTTCACCAATTTTTTGCGATTTGCATTGATATGTTTGTCAACATTTGAGGTTTGGTGAATAAACTAAAGAATATGATATTCATTTTGGATATTTAAGGAGATTTGAGATATTATATGATTTTTATTGTTATCAAATATATACTTATCACAGTATGACATTATTGTTATCACATATTTTTGTCTTATCTCTTATCCTATCTCATCTTGTATGATATTTATAGCTAGACTGATCCATTTATTATTTTTCTTCTTAAATAATACTCGGGTCAGACCGAGGTGTTTCAGGTGCTTCCACTTGACTTCTTAGCAGGGACTAGCTTTTGACTTTTGGCTAACTACTTTAGCTTAGTAGTTTTTTTGTTTTTTATACATTCAAGATAAAGACTCCTTGATGTATAAATATTCTTTTGTCTAGCACATGTACCTATTCTTTTGTGATGTAGTGGATCTTGTATGACCACTACTATGATGTTCACTTCTATGTGTTGTATTCATATCTGTTTCCGCCTTAGTGATATGAATATCTATGACTGATTTGTGTTATGCTTATTTTATATTTGTTTCCGAAGGCCTAATAGCCACTATGTAGTAGCATTGAGTTTGTATTGGATATGTCAGGTTTCCTCTTGAAATGAAATGCATGTCATACTATCTGACATATCGGTAATCGCACAAAGAAATTACACAAATGGTCGCTCCTCAACAGCCTTATTCTTCGTGCTAGTCTACGACATTACCCAGTAGTGTCCTTGGTTAGTGTGACTATATAGGTGGGGCGTCACCGCTTGGTATCAGAGCCAAACTTCAGAACAATATTGGATATTATGACAAGGATCATTGTCCTAAGTCTCTCTTAGGAATCGTGCCTTAGGATTTAATTCGAGTCTTCGTACCGTTCTATCCTATTTTCTTTTATGATGCCTTATTTTATCAATCAAGTTTGTTTGATATTCATTCTGAGAATAACCTTTTTCCTCTTCTTTCTTTCTTACTTCAAGAAGAGAAATGGTTAGAGCTGGCTGTCCCAGCGCCGGTCAATCCACTACTACTCCTCAGGATGGCGTATTCATGTCTGCCCAACAGCTTTTGGATCTTATAAAGAATGCCCAAGCTGCCGAACCCATTCCTGAGCCTACTCTTCCTAAATCCGAGTTTGCATGCTTGTGCCGTGATTATACCAATTTGGGTGGAAGGCCATTCATGGAAATCGTTATAGAAGTCCAAGCTTGGCTTAGAACATGCGACCGCATCTTTTCTTGCATGAATCTTGTGGATCTACATCGAGTCCAAGTGGCTTCTAGCATGCTCTAGGAGAGAGTATTAGATTGGTATGAGCTTTTGGTTTCGGAAATTGTTGAAGCGGATCTTACTTGGGAGCAATTTCGGGAAAGGTTCGAGTTGAAGTTTGTGCCGGAAGCTGAAATAGTAACTTTAACTTGACGATTTATTGACCTTGTTCAAGGTGAATCTTCGGTGACAGATTATGTCGCATCTTTTGAATCCCTCTCTAAATATGGGGTCGAGTATTTTAATACCCCATTGAAGAAAAATCAAAGGTTTATCTATGGGTTGAATAAAAACCTAAAAAAGGCTTTACTTCTAAAACTAGAAGTTCCTTTCGATCAGCTTGTAGATATCGCTCTTCAACTTGAAGAGGCCAATAAAGAAAGTGATGGTGAAGTTGGGGGTGCCAAACAGAACTTCAATAATAACTAGAAGAGGCATCCCTTTATTAAGTTCAAAAGCCCTAATCCCAACAAGAAAGTGAAGCAAGCAACTCTGATAGCAAAGACACCAATCCCTAATCGTGGAAAATGATACAATTGTGGTTCTAAGGACCACTATATAAATAGGTGTCCAAGACCTATACTTGTCGCTATTGCAAAAGTTTGGGTCATTATATATCTTTTGTCCCAAACTTCAAAGAAAGAAAGAGGGAAAGTTGAATGTTGTGCAAGCCCCTAGTAACACTTCTCTTGGTCAAGGTATTTCTCGTTCTGTCCTTGATGGAATTATTATGTTCCGTGACACCCTATTCGAGTTCTTTTTGATACGGGTGCATCTCACTCTTTTATATCAAAGGAACTTGTTGATACTTTGTCTTTAAATGTTATGGGCTTGATGACTTCACTGAGAATTGCGAATCCGGTTGGTGGATCCACAACACTCGGTTTGTTTTGTAAAGGTGTTGATATTATTTTATGTGATTATGCTTTCCGAGCCGATTTGCATGTTATGCATTACCTAGGTTTCGGAATGATTTTGGGAATGGATTAGCTTAACCGTTATGAAGCCCACATCCTATGTCCCGAGAGGACTATCCATCTTCGACATCCTCAATCTATCAAGTAGATTTCTATTGTTTTTAAAGATTCAGATTCCAATTTGGTAGCATCCTTATATTCTCTAAACCTGCATGATGATGATAATGATGATGAGGAAGATGTCATTTCCCTCATTCACCATGTTTGTGAATTTCCTGACATCTTTGAGCCCGTTTTAGGATTACCACCTAAGCGAGCAATTGAGTTCAGAATTAATCTAATCCCCGGAACTCTACTATCACTCGTCCTCCTTATCGTATGTCCAATAAGGAAAATGAGGAGATGCGTAAACAATTATCCGAATTGGAAGCAAAACAGTTTATTCGTTCTAGTTCCTCTCCTTGGGGAGCTTCAGCTATCTTTGTGAAGAAATCCAATGGTACACTTAGGCTTTGTGTTAACTACCGCAAGCTTAATGATCTCACCATCAAGAATAAATATCCCTTGCCTCGGATTGATGATCTATTCGATCAACTTAGCAGTGCTAGAGTCTTTTCATAGTTAGACTTAGAAACTAGTTTTCATCAGCTTCGTATTACAGAGGATAGCATTCCTTTGACATCGTCCTGTACTCATTATGGATCTTACGAATGGCTTGTTATGCCATTTGGTTTAACGAATGCTCCAGCTTATTTCGTTGACCTTATGAACCGAATTTTCAAAGACTTCCTCGATCGATTTGATCTCATCTTTATTGATGATATTCTTATTTATTATAAAACCGAGGAAGAGCATGTAAAACATCTTCAAATTGTGTTGGAAACCCTTAGGAGCAATCAATTGAAAGCAAAATTTTCTAAGTGCCACTTTTGGCAATCCCGTGTGAAGTTTTTAGGACATATTATTTATGAATCCGGAATTTCTGTGGATCCTTCAAAGATTGAGGCGATTCAAAATCGGAAGAGACCGGAGAGTGTGACAGAAATTCGTAGCTTTCTTGGATTGGAGGGCTATTACTGTCGGTTCATAAAAGACTTTTCTAAAATTTCCGTACCTCTTACTACTTTGACAAAGAAGGGAGTTAAGTACATTTAGTCAGACAAATGTGAAGCTGCTTTTCAGAAATTAAAAGAACTCCTTTCCGATGCTCCTATTCTTGTGATTCCCGAAGGGAACCAAGACTTGATTGTTTATACTAATGCTAGTCATGTTGGTTTGGGAGCCATTCTCATGCAAAGGGAACGTGTTATCGCTTATGCTTCTAGGCAACTAAAGCCCGCCGAGACTAGATATGCCACTCATGATTTAGAGCTCGCGGCCATTGTTTTCGCCCTTAGAATTTGGCGTCATTATCTTTTGGGAGAGAAATTTGTTCTCTACACCGATCATAAATCTTTGAAGTATTTGTTCTCTCAAAAGGAACTTAATTTGCGTCAACGACGTTGGCTCAAATTCCTTGCATCTTATGATCTTGATATTCTTTATACTCCCGAAAAGGGAAATCATGTTGTCGATGCCCTTAGTCGAAAGCAACAAGCGGTTGTTTCCATGATGATATCCGAATGGAATGACCTCGAGACTTTGTCCACTTATGAGATTCGAGATCATGAATCTGATTCATGTTCATGTCTTGTTTTATGTAGCCTTGAGGCTCATCCATCTCTTTTAGACCGCATTCTTGAAGCTCAAAGGCATGATCTCGAATTGGCTCATCTTAGCCAAAGTTGTAGGGATAGAAATATTGATGGTTTGAAAGACTTTAAAATCGATGCTCGTGGAGGCATTCAAAAATTTGGTAGACTTATTGTACCAAATATTAGTGATCTTCTAAAGACATTTTAAAAGATTCTCATCGTTCTAAATTTACCATTCATCCCGATAGTAGTAAAATGTACTTGAACATGAAGTGACTTTATTATTGGGATGGCTGATATTGCTAACTTTATTAAGCGTTGCATGACTTGCCAACTCGTAAAGGCCGAGCATCAAAGGCCCGGTAGGTTATTGCAACCTTTGAACATTCCCATTTGGAAGTGGGATCAAATTTCCATGGACTTTATTGACGGTCGTCCCTGTTCTCGTTTGGGTCATGATAGTCTATGGGTGATAGTAGATAGACTTACAAAATCCGCCCATTTTCTTCCCGTTCGGTCTAACCAGACCGTATCTCTTTTGGCCAAACTCTATGTTAAAGAAATTGTTAAATTGCATGGAGTTCCTACTTCTATTGTTAGCGATCATGATCCATTATTTACTAGTGGATTTGGGAAGGGTCTTCAAAAAGCTTTGGGAACGAAGCTTAATTTTAGCATCGCTTATCATCCTTAGTCCGATGGACAAACAGAGCGTGTGAATCAAACTCTTGAAGATCTTCTTTGTGCATGTGTTCTTGATTTTGGTGGATGTTGGGAAGATCATATTTCTCTTGTTGAGTTTTATTACAACAATAGCTTCCAATCTAGTATTGGTATGATACCTTTCAAGGCACTCTATGGAAGGACATGCCGATCTCCTTCATGTTGGCTTGAAGCCGGTGAGAAGCTAGTTTTAGGTCCAGATTTTATTCATGATGCCATAGAAAAGATTGACCTTATTCGTCATAGGATGAATGAAGCTCAAAGTAGACAAAAATCCTATGCTGATAACTGAAGACGGAAATTAGAATTTTCTATGGGAGATTTGGTATTTATTTGTGTTTCACCTATGAAGGTTGTTGCGCGTTTCAGTCGATCGGGAAAATTAGCACCTCAATATATTGGCCCATTTCCCATCACCGAACGAATTTGATCCGTGGCTTATCGCCTTTTATTATCGGCTCAATTTTATGCTATTCATGACGTATTCCACGTTTCTCAACTACGGAAATGCCTTAGAGATTCCGATTCTATTCTTAAGCCCGATGTTATTGAATAAATTGAAGTTTCACCTAATTTGACTTATGAGCAACATCCTATTCGTATCATTGCTATGGAGGTTAAACGCCTTCGTAACAAAGATGTTCGCTTGTGAAAGTTCAATGGTCTGCAAATCCTAAGGATTGTTCTTGGCAATCCAGAGAATTCATCGAGCGAACACATCCGGATTTACTCTCTCGTGCTCCTTAAGGTGAACTTCTCATTTCAATTATTTTTCTTTTGTGTTATTATATCTATATC
This sequence comes from Allium fistulosum, assembly GCA_030737815.1. Lineage (NCBI taxonomy): Eukaryota > Viridiplantae > Streptophyta > Magnoliopsida > Asparagales > Amaryllidaceae > Allium > Allium fistulosum. Next base: position 946,927,558 of record CM060905.1, read on the forward strand.
TTAGAGTGGTTGTTACTCTTTATTTTCTTCTTAAATATTGCGAGGACGCAATTTCTTTAAGGAGGGGAGTCTGTAAAAACCCGCATATTTTCCGATTAAATAATTAAATGTTTTATTTAAATATAGCATCGTTAGTTGGATTAAATTCCGAAATGTGACTTTTTGTAAACATTCGAATTCGGACTCGAGATTACTTTCATTGAGTTCAAAATGATGTTTACAACTTGTTTAAGTATAAACATCGATATGTTTGGAGTTGATTAGGATTTTGGTATTTTCATTTGGGCTTTGGGTTGGGTTCTAGCCCATTAACCAAATAAAAGAACCCAAACTCTTCTACCTAATAGCTCCCACTCCACTCCTCTTCATTCATTCATTCCATTTCTAATATCCTAACACTCTCAAGCAAAAGGAAAAATGGGGGAAAAGAAAGGAAATTAAAATTCCTAAGCCCTAGCTTTTCTTAGGAATTCAAATCCAAGTTATAAATCAAAGAGAAGCTTAAGTAAGCATCATCTTCATCTTCTCCATCTCAATCTCTCTTAAATTTTCAGAATTTCCTATAACCTAACTTAGGAAATATTTACATGTAATAATAGATTGAAGATCTTTGAGGTGTAGTTAAAGAGGAATTGATCTTTCCTTGTTTTAGAGCTTCTCATTCCTTGTTTTGAGTTTAAAGGTGAGTTCTTAAACTTACATCTATGTTTTTAACTTTCATTGTTGTTAGTTATGAATACCTAACAACTATTTCATGTTCAATTGCTTTTGATTTCAATTAGTTTGGTGAATTTTCCAATTTTTGGTTTTGAAGTCAAAATTTATGAAAATAATACTATGGATGTTTGGACATGTTATTTGTGGTGTATCGAAGAGCCTATATGGTTGGGTTGTTGCTTCGCATAAATCTCTAGCATCCATCGCTCGTTCGATCACTTCCGAATTGATTTGGCCATCATTGGCCTAGGCAAATTCTGCCCAGGTCCAGGCAACCATACGTCTGGTTGAAAAATCCAAACGTCTGGTAGGGGCTTCTAGAAAAAGTTATAAAACAAAACGATAAAACAGAATTCCAGAGCCCAGAACCAGACGTCAGGTTAAACCCAACCAGACGTCTGGTTGGCTTTAGGAATTAAAAAGAAAGAGGAGAAAAAATTATAAATTTCCAGAACCTTGGGTCAGACGTCTGGCCAAACCAACCAGACGTCTGGTCCAGTTGAATTTTGCCTATTTTGCCTGTTTTTGAGTTGATTTCCAATTTTTACCGATTTTTGTTGATCCGATTAGTTGTTGTCATTTATTATCGACTTTGATGATTTCTTTTCTGGATTTTTGGGAATATCCATTTGATGGATTTGATATCGATTTTTATGGTTTTAATTCACGTCGTCGAATGGGGATTTTGGTGATATATTGTTTTTACAATCGTTTCTATGATTTGCCACTTTAAAATACAAAGGTTTCTATACTAGTAGTAAATACTCAAACTCTTTCACAAAAACGATTTCGACACTATTTTTAATACAGAACTTATTTTGAAACCGTTTTCCAATCTATTAGTATATACAAACCTTTACCTCATTCGTATGAGAAATCTAATTAATCGACTTAGCAAAACAAGTGGTATGAAACACTTGCGTTTACTTCGTTGGTTAATTCTTGGACTTGTTCGATTGAAATCTCGTGACAATCTTCGAGTGGAAATCTGCAATTTGTTCGTAAATATTTAAGTTAAGCCAGTGGTTATGGGACATGAAGCTAAACTCATTTATTTACCAGCTTAGTGTAATTTACACTTATTGATCAATGATGATCATTTTGTAATTTAGACTAGCGATGTGCAATGTCTCTTTGTCCGCAAAGGGGGACTATACCTTGTTAGGAGGAGGTTCGGCTCATAGTCCGCAAAGTGGGACTATACCCTGTTAGGAGGAGCTTCGGCTCATAGTCCGCAAAGGGGGACTATACCCTGTTAGGAGGAGCTTTGGCTCATAGTCCGCAAAGGGGGACTAGACCCTGTTAGGAGGAGCTTCGGCTCATTTTATGGGATAGCGTTCCATTTGTGATACAAATGTTGGTGAGTTTTCATGCTCCCATTTGTGATAGGCCTCCCCTTTTATGTTTTCTGGATTTCTAATTATTGATTTCCGGAATTTGTGTTTCACCAATTTTTGCGATTTGCATTGATATGGTTTGTCAACATTTGAGGTTAAAGAATATGATATTCTTTTTGGATATTTGAGGAGATTTGAGATAATATATGATTTTCATTATTATCAAAATATATACTTGCCACAGTATGTCATTATTGTTATCATATATTTTTGTCATATCTCTTGTCCTATCTCATCTTGTATGATATTTATAGCTAGATTGATCCATTTATTATTTTTCTTCTAAAATAATACTCGGGTCAGACCGAGGTGTTTCAGGTGCTTCCACTTGACTTCTTAGCAGGGACTAGCTTATGACTTTTGGCTAACTACTTTAGCTTAGTAGTTTTTATGTTTTTTATACATTCGAGATAGAGACTCCTTGATGTATACATAATCTTTTGTCTAGCACATGTACCTATTCTTTTGTGATGTAGTGGATCTTGTATGACCACTACTATGATGTTCAATTCTATGTGTTGCATTCATATCTATTTCCGCCTTAGTGATATGAATATCTATGACTGATTTGTGTTATGCTTATTTTATATTTGTTTTCGAAGGCCTCAAAGCCACTGTGTAGTAGCTTTGAGTTTGTATTGGATATGTCAGATTTCCTCTTGAAATGAAATGCATGTCATACTATCTGACATATCGGTACTCACACAAAGCAATTACATAGAAGGTCGCTCCTCAACAGTCTTATTCTTCGTGCTAGTCGACGGCATTACCCAGTAGTGTCCTTGGTTAGTGTGAGTATAGAGATGGGGCATCACACACATCATATATAACCACATTATATTTTTGAAAATCATTCCTTTATATATAAAATATAGTCCTAGATAAAATTATTTCATTTAATAATTTTAAAACAATATTGTGTTGGTTTGGCCTTATTCAAGTGCTTTTAAGATCCCTATCAATAACGTTAGCTATTCGTATTGACCAGAATCGAAAATTCAACTAGACCAAACAACACAATATAAAACATTTTTATACACCAATAAATTTGCGCTCATATATACATTCAAACACATTCTAGGATATTACTAACCCCATCTTTAACGAGTTACCCATTCTGGGGCATTACTAACCTATCTATAATGAGTTTGAAAGACAGGTTATTAGTGGTTAAAGAAAGAAAAGACGGAACAGAATCCACATCGTGACGAGAAATATATAATTTACACAAGTCTTTAAAAAGAGAAAACATTTTTTTATACACAACATCATAGTACACTATCATAATGAGAAATATATAATATACACAACTCTTTACAAAGAGAAATCATTTTTATTTATACATAACATCATAGTACACTATTATTAACAGCCTAGACAGTTATAACAATTTGTCCTTACAATTGCAGATAAATACAGATAGAAATAAAGAACAAAAAAAAAGTGAAAGAATATAAGATACGTGAATACATCTTCGAAAATACAACTCACTGCTTGAAAGCTCCAAAGCATCCAACTAAATATGGAAAATATGCTCGGGCTGACACGAGCATAATAAGAAAATAACGCCCGCATTAGTCTGGTAAACCAGTGCGAGAAAGCTTAATCATAACATATCGATTTCTACATTTGAAAACTATTTCAAAGTAAAAGGTATCTCATAAGACCACGTCGCACATAAATACGGATGGATTTTTTACCTTACAATAACCAAACCATTTTATTATAAAAATCTAGTGATATTATAATAATGTCTACGGGTTTAAAATACTAATAGTCAAGTAGCTGTGATGTGTGTACATCATAACAATAATAGGTATACAATCTAAAACTGAAGGCGCTTATTGGAGAATGGATTCCAACAAATGGCAAGGTAATGGACTATGTTTCGAAAATCGATACACCTATAGATATAATGTACTATGGGCTGCAGTTACGTTTGCAACCCTACCAATACAGGACCGGCCTACTGCTGACTAGATAGTACCGAATACATCATCATCCTGGTTGTTCCCAACCTTTATAGAGAGCTATCATGCACAACCAAATCCATAATATGATAATCTAGAAAGGTGATGGCTCACCCTTATGGCAGCGACCCACATAGCCCTGCTGCATCCACCATGTTTTAGTCATTTCCAAAGTGTGAGGCTCATAAGGTAACAATTTACCTTCCTTTAGAAATTCCCGCTTAGAATATTAACATTGCCCTCCGGGGTGATATGCAATGCCATCATTCATCCATAAAAGTTCGTTTTGTGTCTGAACGAAACCGAAGGCACTACCTCTACTACATCTATTTTGAAATCACCCTCGGGATTAGTAGCAAGTAGCCCTTGCACTTTAAAGAACTACGTCTTCGAAACATCATCAAGATGTCTACCATTTGAACGCTCATGTTGGTTCGAAGTGGTTCGAAGTGGTTTTTAGATAATATATTCGATCTCGATCTTTTTGAACCAACAACCGATAATTTCCGATCAACTCATTCCCGGTTATTTCAGAAGTAAGCAGGTTATACCAGCGTTTCAATGGGATCTCTAATATATCCCCTAAAGCTAGTGATGTTTTGCCCAAATGAGTTCTCCCGAGGGAACTCAAATAAACAAACAACAACAATTCAGAGATTTAATTACCCATAGCAACCACTAAGCCTCAAAATAAATATTTCATTATTTAAGTCTCTTTCAAAAATATTTATCAAAATATTCATATTATTATCTCACTGGCAAAACTATACTCACAAAACATTGTGAAAGATTTCTTATTTCAAAATCATATTTAAGTATCAGAAAAAAGTTATTTAAAAAGAAATGGAGATAAGGGTAAATCCAAACACTATTCCCTCCGTGTTAAGTATGGAACAAACGTCCACACCATCAAAATTAAGTAAGTCAATTTGGAGAAATCTGATCTCAGTTTCTTTTATAAATTTCTTCATAAATCCTTTTAATAAATCTTTTTCATTTATGAAAATCTCCTTTACTGAAATTTCAAATCCATTTATAAAAATTCTAAAAATATCCATGTTCATTTATAAAACTCTATTTTAAATATTCAAAATCATTTATAAAACTTCCTTTATAAATATCCAAAATCATTTATAAAAGTCTTTTATAAATATCCACAATCATTTAAAAAACTCTCTCCAAATTTCAAGATCTCCTATATAATTTATAAAACTACTTTTATAAACATTTTATATTCTAAATAAAACTTTTATAATAAACTCTAATCAATAAAGTTCCTTTGATACATAAAGAAATTATTTAAAAGACCTTTAAATAAACAAATTGTTATTTAAACATCCTTCATTTAATTATCCTTAAATCTCACTAACAAAGTACTGATTTTAAACAATCATTTAAAAAGTATTAAATTAACTTCAAACATTTTAATAAAATAATTACTTAACTAACCTTTAAATATCATATCCAAAAATAATAATAAACTTTAAACCATTTTCAAATAGGATAGAATTTAAATATTTGGCTTCAAAAGTTCGGAAAGAGGCTTAGCAACCATAAGGATTCTCATTTAATTCAATTTAACTTTCCAGTTATAACATAGGTATTTACATAACAAGCAGATATGTAAAGGGAATCCGCCAGTGATAATAAATCAACATATAGGTAAATGTCCAAGTTAATATAATAGCAGAACTAGGTTTAATTTCTGCTTAATATATGTCAAACGTAATCATCTTGGTGAATCATAGCAAAATGGTGATTTATTCTACTAAACAGATGTCCAATATAAGTTAATTAGCAAAACAGTATTTTATTCTACTAAACAGATGTCATTAGGTTTCATATTCAATTAGGATTACTTAAGGGTAGTCGACGAAGAAATCCCTTGGATTAAAAATATCCATTTAAAAGGAGAGTTGCTTTAAAAACAAAACCGATCTTTAGAAATAAAGTGATATAAAATCAAACTTTTGTTCAATAATTAAATACATTAAAACTCTTTATTTAGTAATAATTAATCCTTTAATTATTAATTAAACCATAATTAACTTTTAAATACATGATTAAATAATAATTATCCTTTAAATAAATAATTGAATAATACTTAATTTTTAAAATAAATAATTAAACCATAATTAATCTTTAATTAATAATTAAGTAATAATTTAAACCTTTACTTAATATTAATTTAAATCTTAATTGAGTCTTAATTAAATCTTAATTTAATTTAACTTAATTAATATTGAAACCATTCTGAAATAAGTAATTAATTAAAAATAATATTAATTAAATACTGATTATTCCTTAAATAATTTTTTAAATTATAGTTAACATTTTATTACTTAACTAATTATAATTAGCTTACCTGATTAAAACTTAAGTACTAATTACCCTTGTTGACTAATGATTAAGCACTAATTACCTTATTTAATTTAATAATTAATTACTAATTAAATAAATAATAATTATTACTTTTCCATACTTTAAATAAGTTTTAAAACACTTTTCAAAAAGTTACTTAAGTGAAAAAATTTCTAGATTTCAAAAAGAGTTCGTTTTCACGAACTGTAGATATAGTGACTATCGCTATATAACTCGTAATTTAAAAACTTGTTTTCTACCCAAGTAGTTTTCAAAAATATATCCTTTGTAGTTTGCTTCTTTTAAAAATTTCAATAAAGGTTTTGAAAATCAAATAAAGTAAAGTTAAAACCTAAGGGTAAACAAGTTTCTAAAAAGTAAGGGATTTCAATGCCACAACACAACCATAAGCTCAAATGCTAACTTTTTTTAGCATATACATCACATACATAACCATAACATAAACATACAACATTGTATGTATGTTTACAACATATATATAGGTCATAACATCATAAGATAAGCGAAGGTCCTAACTTGCAACCTAACTTGATTTTTAACTTCATTTTTCCAAGTCTATAATCAACATGTCAAGCAAGCATGCATATGTACACATCAAATCAACATCGATTTCATCAAACAAAGTATCATATTTAGCAACCAAGATACACAATAATTAAAGCTAAAACTTTTAGATAAAAAGTTAGCTTTACCCACGTAAAGCTACCAAAACGAACCAAGAATCCATTATGGTTTGCATACGACCTAGACCTTTGATTCTTCCTAACAAAATATAGATTTTTGAAAGCCTTAGAGGCCAAGGTTTTTTGGCCATAATGAGAGGAGTGCTCAACCTAGGGCTGCTTGAGGGATACATTGACTTGCTTTTGAAGGAGGAAGGTGTAGGAAGGAAGGAGGAGCTTTAAACAATGTTTTAAGGATTTAAAGGTGATAAAAACTTAGGTTTTCAAACTTTAGAAATGCTATGTAAGCCATGGAGGTTTTTATGGAGCTTAAGGAAGTTTTAGAAAAGTGAGAATGAAGTGGAAAATGAGAACAAGAATTTAGAATTTGGTATATTGGCAAGGTGGATTGATTAAATTACCAATTTAACCTTAAGTACATACCCTCCATTCTATGTTTGCCACCTCATAAACCTTGTCCCCCTCATATTCCCTATGAAATTCCTTGTCCCCCCTTCACTTGTTGACCCAACATGCAATAATACTCAATGTACTTATGTTTCTTAATTATTTAACACCTTTCCATTTTAATTTGTAAGTATATTTAAACTTTTACATAATAAGTCACATCCTACTTTACATACTTAAGTGTGTGTATATATATATACACATATATAATATAACTCTAACTTATATGAAAATATATGTGAATGTTTATATTAAAATGTTCACAACGATTCTGAAAACTTTTAGATGTTGAAAATTCATAAATTCGGAAAATGATTTCCGATCACATTTTCGATTTTTATTAAAACTGAATATTTTTGTAATAAATTTTGAAAACCCTTTCACCATCACTAAATATCATTTAAAAGAGTTTTTTTTAATTATAAAATCTATTATTTGAATATTTAAAATTAATTAAATAATCGCAAATCAAAATGGTGAACTATTGTTCCAAAATTCCTTTGGGATGATTCATACAAGATCCCTTATATCAATTATTATGTGCAGTATTTAGACTTGCACAACCTACAACCTTCCTTGGCTTAGGACATGTAGGGGGTGTCTTGTATACCCTTATCTCGTATGGTTTTGAAAACTATTCTTTAGATGATATTAATTTTAACCTTCTGTACTACTCTTAAGTGCACACCTTTGTAAAAAGAGCATAAATCAACTTCAATCATCTCTAATCGTACTTTTTCCAACAAAGTTTGATTACTCCTTATCAATACATCATTATGTATAAAGAAGTGACCTTTGAGACCGGTCTTTATTCATATTAGTTACATACAAGAAATTTCCAATATACTCACACATTCGATCAAATCGAATCATTTATATTGCATGTTTTATTATTTACTTTTGTTTTACATTCTATGAGCTTATCATATACTTATACATGCATATCAAATATACATGTTCATGTCTGTGATAACTCATCGGTGAATATGACGAAATACATGGAACTGTTTGGTATTAATAGATTTACGATTGCATACATCTATATGTCACAATCCAAAGAGTTCATCAACTCTTATGATGCTCTCACTAAATGGGTGCATATCCCCTAATTGTTTGAAATATAATTAACTAGTATCATATGATTGATAATCATATAGTAAAAATTATTTCTCAAAACCACGACTTAGTCTATAACCCCAACAAACTTGTAAATAATTTTAGATACTTCAATATTTTCCAATGCATCACTTTTGTTGTAAAAACAAATACCACAGTATAGTTTTATTTCATAACGAATATTCATAATATTATCATCGAAATATAGATAATGTTTATTTTTTAATTCACACTAATAGCCATTATTTCATAAATAATGTTCAGTATGCTTTGTGGAAAAAAAAATTCATAACTTGATGCAATCAATAAGTACTATGTGGCATGGTCCCACTATTTCCACCATTACTGTTGTTTGCACAAAAAATGGACAAACACCTCAAAGTCGTATGATTTAGTAGATCTAATGTTGTTCTTAGTGGTTTGGGTGATTTATGCAAATATATGAAAAGCAGGGGCTAAACTGTAAAAAGACACGCGGATTTATAGTGGTTCAGCCAGAATGTGCCTACGTCCACTTTATATGTTATTTCTCTTCTCTAGTTTAGATTACAAGTACAAAGCTTTGATACAAGTAAAAGAAAGTTGTTTGAAAGTTCTCTCCGTGCTTGAGCTCTCAAACTTGTCCCCCATTGTTGTACCCCTGCCCCTCTATTTATAGAGTGAGGCAGGGGGGCAGGGGTCTTGGATGTATATAGCTGCTGGTGGATCTGGACTGGCGAAATCTGGACTGGCGAAATCTGGACTGGCGAAACCTGGACTGGCGAAACCTGGACTGGCGAAATCTGGACTGGCGAAACCTGGACTGGCGAAATCTGGACTAGCGAAATCTGGACTGGCGAAATCTGGACTGGCGAAACCTGGACTGGCGACTTTGGTTCGGCAACACCCTGGTTCGACGGTGGGTGGAGTATTGATTGGACCGGTGGTGTTTGGACCGGTAGGACTTTGGTCCGGTACCAACATGGTTCGGTCGTGAGATGGTGAGGTTGGTCCGGTGGAGTTGGTCCGGTTGTTGTTTTGGATTGGTGGTACCATGGTTCGGAGGTAGGAGCATGGAGAGGCTTCTTGGTTCGGCATTGGAGGAGAATGGGCTGGTTCGGCATGGAGAATGCCGAATGGACATGCCGAATGGACCTCGGCATTGGGAATGCCGAATGAAATCTGCCGAATGGGCTTGAGTGTTGGAGTACCGAATGGACTCTGAACCTTGAGTGAAATCCCAGACTTATATATGCTTGCTTGCTTCTTCTTGGCTCGGTCGTGGTGGGAACGCATACAACATTGATATTCCAGTTTTGACCAAAAATGGGATAACAACTATAATAGTGTACTAAATTCGGAGGACCATCATTCACTTAGTATATATTATTTATTTCGTATGCTGCAGCTAGTTTAAGTGGAGAGTTCTTTGATCAAATATCTTAAACTCAAAGAATTATAGAAAATAATTTTCTATACGAAATACATATCGGAATAGAAATAATATTTCTTATTCTAATGTTTAGTATCAATCATTATTTTTATTCTCATTTTCATTGTTTCTTTATGAAGCAGAAGTGACTATTCACTCTCTTCGTCCCACCTTATTAACATCTACTCTTGTACTTCTTTAAAATGGCCGAACCATTCAAAAGAATACCCATACTATAACATCATAATGAACTCTTTACAAAAGCATCCTTGATTATCCTTAATATTAAGGACATCAAATATGTTACACTTTGTGTAAACTAAACAAATTGACGTTTCATTGATTGAGTTCTTAGATCTATATTGTAGTTTTGGTCTTGTGTTACATTTAACACAATGCGATTTATATTGTAGTTTTTGTCGAGTTCTTAGATCTATATTATAGTTTTGGTCTTGTGTTACATTTAACACAATGCGATCCTTTTGTAATCAATCAAATTGAATACTCGATCTCACAATACTATTTATTGGCTTATTTCGAATGAACTAACTTCATCGAAGTATCGTACATTAGGAACATGTAACAACTTGTAAATTTTGATAATTAAAACTATTAAATTTCATAAAATTTTAGAATTTAAATATTATGAGAAATAAAAAAATTGATTTATTAATGAGAAAATAATTAAATATAAATTTAATTTTTGTTTTTTGTATATTATTGATAACTATTTAAGCAAGTTAATTTATAACTCTTATTTATAAATAACAATTTTATAAATGTATTTAAGTTACTGTAAAAAGAATTCAATTTTTTAATTATCTTATGTGTAAACAACAATTCTATAAATGTATTTAAGTTACTGTAAAAAGAATTCAATTGTTTTAATTATCTATCCATTAATTATTTTCTTTTTTAAATTTTAATATTGAAATTTATCGTCGTTAATTTGATTTGGAATCTTTCAATAAAAGGGAAAGAGAATTTAATTGAAATTAATGACGTTTAATGAATGAAATGTACATTTGTTAGGATCCGCTTTAAAGTGTAATTTTGAAACTAATTACAATTATGTCGATTTGGAATCTTTCAATATTAAAGAGGCAAAAAAACCATTAATTGTAATTAATGAATTTAATGAATACGTTATTGTTAAAATAAAAAGGATGTTTTAATGAAAACAAAATGAACGTTGTTGTTTTTAAAGTAAGTGTAATTTTATAAAAAGAAAAAAAATGAATTTTGAAGCAATATTTTACGCTCATTAAATAGTAGTCTTTGGCAGTATAGAGGTGAATTTAATGCTAATTGTAAAACTTAGAATAAATTAAATATTTTATGTTCATGATTGTGCGCTGAGAAAAACGTCGATTTTGAATTTGAATTAGGAATCATGGTTCACCTTTTATTTTATGTAGCGGTGGTCCCCGTTACCTTAATTGGCGTGTTCAAATTTTATTTATTGTATGTTAATAAAACTTTTAAATAGGCGTAAATTTAAGTTGATTTGGGGTTAAAGAAATTAATTGAATTGAAAAACATTTCCATATTGAATTAATATGGCATTATATTCATTTGAAGTATGAAAGGTGATGTTCATCATGAATTCATATTCATGCACGTTTCATATTTTATTGCTTTGCTAACTACTATCTCATTCACATTATTTCTGCCCTGTTCATTTTCACATTTTCAACTATTCATATTAAAAAAAGAAAAACCTCTCTCTTTATTTCATAAAACTTTCATTTATTCTCTGTATATTCATTTTCCATTCTTATTGTTAGCTATACATTCTCTCACCTACTTTTATTCGGCCTAATTCTTATATACCTCTTGTATTTGCATCTAAGCATTTATTTTTACACGTTACAACTTTTATTATTCACTCTTTTTCATAACTTCTGCCTGCACTAATCGTCCATTAACAATTCATATTTAATTCACTTGCATCATTCATGCTAGCCTATTCATGTTCATATTTATTAAACACATAACCACATCGTTTCTTTGAAAAGCTTATTGTATTTTTGTATTCTTTTATCACCTTCTCACTTTCCCACCCGTTGGCTTTTCAATTTCCCACTAGAGAATAAAACCAAAGTACGTAAAGATTGTTTCTCATTCCTCTATCTGAAGCTTTCTGCTCACACTTCCTCCATCTTCCTCAAAACTACAGAAACTCCAAAATTTCTAAATCCACAAATTCCCAAACTCCAAACTCCATCCCTCCTCTCTTCAAACTCCAAACTCCATCCCTCCTCTCTTGCTTCATCTCTCTAAAAAAAGAAGAAGAAAACTCAATTTGTTCGATTTGCATTGTCGTGCTTTGCTTTGCTATTGGATTGTTGCTATGGATAGGATTGGTTAGCTTGTCGTGTTTGGATTTCAACTAGGATCTATCTATTTCTGTTGTCAAAAACTCTCTAACCTCGAAAGGTGAGCAATCACTCACGATTAACATTTTTATTGTTAGGTAAATAAACATCGATTGAAATGTTATGTGAAATTTTTGCTTTAGATAGGAACATGTGATATATGTTGTTATGTTCCATTGAATTTGTGTTATAATATTCACATGCACATGTTGTTTTATATGTCACAAGTATTATGTTATGTTGATTTGACTAATTGTCACATATGTATGTTAAATATGTCACATATGATATGTAAAAAATGTGTTATGTTAGAAAAAAATATTTATATATGCCATGTTGAAATACATCACATATGATATGTAAAAAAATGTGTTATGTAAGAATTTTTTTTTATATATGCCATGTTGAAATACATCACATATGCTATGTTGAAAAAAATGTGTTAGTTAATAAAATCATATGTTGCACATGCTATGTTAATAATATGTCACCTATGCTACGTGGAAATAATGTGTTATGTTTGTGAAAAATGATATGCCATGTTATTTTATTGTAAATCGCCTTGCAAGTTCCTTGTGTATATGTCATGTTATATATTTATATGTTATGTTAGTGTATGACATGTTAGAATTTGAAGTATTCACTTATGTTGTTTACGATATGTGACACATGTGATATGTTAGTTATGCATGTGTATATATTAAATTGTTAATTATGCACGCATGTTGGTCATTGACATGTTATGTTATTTATGTTATTATTGTTCTCACACTCCAAGTTCCCTAATAGTTAGCAAAATCACTTTGGATTGAAATGATACATACCCGATATAAAACCACTTTGGGTTTAAACAACTTGATTTAGAAATTAAATTGGAATATTGTAAGTGTTATCCCGCCTTTTGGTAAGACCGTGACACCAAGGACTTGGCTAGAACCCGAAGACAGTTCGTCCCGGAGATCGGTTATACACAGGTTCATTATGGATACTGGTAAATTTTGCCCAAGTCCGGATCGAGCTACAATTAACGTGACATGACAAGCAAAGCTATGAAAGCCAACATTTCAAATTTCAAGTCGATCGGAGTTTGTATGCTCAATATATGGATCGATCAAAATCAGGAAGGAGAAGGCATCGGTTCGTATCCATCAATGTTTACTCCATTTCATATCCATCATGTTTTCTCCATTTCGTATCCATCATGATCGATCCTCTTTGTATCCATCGACAGTTGACGTTTCGTATCGATTCCACAGTTGACGTTTCGTATCGATTCCATTCGTATGCACTTCGTATCGGTCTCCCACTTACCTAGTTCGTATCGATCAGCCAACGGATCGATACGAAACTAATGCTTTCCATCGATACGAAGTGGCCCACGGTAGTCGATACGAATCCATCAAGTGCCATCGATACAAAGCAGTATCCAAAAGATCGATACGAAGGTGTTAGCAAACATCGATACGAATTGGAACGTAGGCTATCGATACGAAGTAACTTCAGGTGAACGATACGTAGTGGAGCACAGAGCATCGATACGAATTAACCCTCCATTCATTGATACGAAGAGCGCTTCCCTGGATCGATACAAACTAGATACATCCCTATGAAAGACTCAATCACTCGGCATGAAAAGTGGATCGATCCAAGGAGTTAGCGCCACGTCAACATGCAGGCACGTGCTCGGATCGATACGAACAGAGCGATGCGAAGCAGATCGATGCGAAGGAGACAGCCGTTAATAAATTCGAATTTGCATCGATCATAACTCAAAATCTACAAGTCCAAATCCCACCAAATTTTCACAGGAGCTAGCATACAATCAAAAGGATGTTCATGATCGATTTCGACTCGATTGGACGAAGTTTCGATCGTTACAAAATTCATTCGTATCGATCACGGACCGAGTGCAAATGTCATGGGATCGATCGTGTGGGCCCACCCACATGTAAGAAGAGGTCTCCCGAGATCTGAACGAGATATTTGCAGCCTACGCCTATAAATAGCAGCCCAGAACCTATAGAAAAAAGACTTTTTGGCTCTTCAACGTCCAGACTCTGCCGAAATCACTATTGCACTCGAAAATCACTGTTGTACTTGAAATTTACTGTTGTAATCTGCTGTAACCAACAAGCAAAATTTAATAAAAGTTAATCATTTCATAGTGGACGTAGGTAACACGCCGAACCACTCTAAATCTCTGCGTTCTTTTGTTGTTTTTCTGATTATTGTTTAGAGTGTTTGTTAGATAATCCTCTTTTTACATTTATTTTCTTCATTTTATCTCTTCAAACACTTCCGAAGGGTGTTGTGCCCAATTTTGGTACAAACACTTTGGTGCTTTCACTGAGAAAACCGAGTTTTTCTCCTGCTCGTTGGATCTACTATCGATATCGGATTGCATAAATCTAAGAAGAAGATCCAGATTCAAGTTAAAAGTTCTTCCATCCTATTCAGATTTGCATCAAGTCTAGGAAAAAGCTTCACTATCCATCATGGTTAACACAAGGACTACCTCAACTGCCGCAGATCCAGAAGGACGGGACAGACAGAACCCCATACAGTTGCCTCCTACCGATCAGAATGTCGCCGGATCATTAGATCTGCAAGGCCCGATAACCAGGGAAGAATTTCAAATGCTAATGCAAGAACTGACTCAAAGCCGCCAACATCTCACTCAGCAACTGCGCACCAACACAGAATTGACCAACCAACTAAACCGTCAAAGATGAAGGAGATCCAGAAGGGATCAGGCTTCCTGTTCATCCACCGAAAGTTCAGCCTCTTCTGACTGCCATTATAGATCCACACGCCCGCGATTGGACGGAAGTTACACACAGGCCACTGGGCATCAGCATACATTGAATCTTGGGCAACCGAGAGTTGGCCCGTCAACCAGCCATCAAACTAGACCCTCCTCCCGAGGAGGCGCTACCCCATACCATATTACTGACAACCGCACTACCACTACTACCGATTTGGGAGTTGATGCTCGGAACCAAACGGATCTGACCCACCACCAACGCAACCATACTCCTGAGTCTTATGTCCCCGAAGACATAGAACCAAGGAGGCGAGACATGGACCGTCGACAGCGACTGGCCCCTCCTCGCATTGTGGAACCCGATAACACCTTGGCCCAGCATGCCCAACATTCCAACGATGATCCGTCAAATGATCCGTGAAAGTCAGGGCCTTACCAATGATGACTGGGAAATCTCCCGGAGTCATACCCCCTTTACTGATAAGATACTATATGCTGAACCACCTCGGCGATTCAGGATGCCGACTTTACCCTTTTATGAAGGGAGCTCTGATCCTAATCAACATCTCCTGAAGTATTAATGGTTAATGAATGCTGCATGAGCGATGATGCAGTTAAGTGCCGAAGCTTCCCGATCTCTCTAGGGGGCATAGAAACTATGTGTTTTACCCATTTACCACCTCGATCTATCTCTTGTTTTGACCAGTTGGCAACAAAGTTTATTGAGCAATTTCACATGCATGTCGCAAGACCGAAAGATATTAATACTTTGTCTAGTGTCACTTAAGCTCCCGGAGAGACACTTAGACGTTATTTAGAGTGATTTCATGCTGCATGCGCTGAGATCAGCAACCCTAATGATAACTCCATTCTAATGGCATTGACTAAGGGGATTGATCCCGATTCTAAGTTCGGTAACTAGTTGGCCAGAAAACCTCCTGCGTCATTAGACCGTTTCTATTCCAAGTCAGCCCAATTCTTGAGAAGGAAGGATGTGAAACAGTCTAGGAAAAAGGATGATGCAGGGCCTAGTATTGAAAGAATTCAGAGCAATGTTGCTGTCAAACAAACCAGAGAGAGCTCCGGGAAAGTTCAATTGAACATTCAGAATAAACAAAATCAGCAGAAAGGCAATGGAAACCAAAAAAGGAAACGGGATCAGAATCGTGGTCCACGACGTAGGGCTCCTATGTTTAATAATTATACTCCTTTGAATACGTCACTGAAAAATGTATATTTACAGACCTGCAATACTATTCAGTATAATAAACCTGCTCCGAAACAGTTATTGGAAAAACAGATTCAGACAAGGACGTTTTGTAGGTTCCACGAAAGCTACGACCATAACACGAATGAGTGCCGTCACTTGCAGGATCTCAATGAAAAGTTGATAAGAGAGAGAAAGTTGGAGCAGTTCATGTGGGCGCCGCAGTCTAGAGGCATGGGCCCATCAATTCAGAATCATGTACCTAATCAGGCAAGACAGGTGGAACCCGCTCGTACTAGCGGGAGGTTATTGATAAATACTAGTGGTGGTCCTTATCCAGCCGACCGAAGCTGGAAGGAAATGGAGTCGTATGCCAGTTCTATTAGGCATGCGAGCTTCGAGTGTTGTAGTAGTCTGGAAGATGGGGCTCCGACCAAGCAACAGAAGATGATGACTGACGACATCATCTTCCGAGACAGAGATGCCGACAGGATCGAAGCCCCAACCATCGATCCACTTGTCATATCAGCTCAAGTTGGTCCTGCTTGGATGAAGAGGATCTTGGTAGACAGTGGAAGTTCTGTGAATATATTGTTCAAGCGAGCCTATGACCAGATGAAAATGGAGATTAAAGATTTGAAACCTTGTCAATACCATATCCATGGTTTCAATGGGAGTGCAAATATACCCGCTGGAGTGGTGGAATTGGCAGTGGAGTTAGGAATTGGAGAACGCCGGAGAGTCCAGATGTTACAATTTGTGGTGTTGGATATAGACTCGCCATATAATGCTTTCTTGGGCCGACCGACCCTAGCTGAGTTTAGGGCTGCTATTGCCCCATGGTGTCTGACTCTAAAGTTCCCCACCGATCATGGGGTTGGAGTCGTTCAAGGAGATTAGGCTGTTGGACGAGCCTGTTATGTTGCCGAGCTGTGAGATGCGCAGCGAAGAGAAAAAAGAAAGGGCGTAGAGAAATCTCTCTACGTCCGCTTTGTTGAAAATTGACAATTGACGCCTGGGCCTCGGCCCGGGCACCCCAACCAATTCCAAAGAGATCTTGACCCGAGAGATACCGAAAGTGAAGGATAAAGTAAAGACAGTCAAGCTTCTCCGGCCGAACTAACGATCGATGTCCCGATCGATGATAGAGATGATTCTAAAATGATAAAGTTTAGGTCTCAGTTGTGCCAATAAATGCAAGAGGAATTAGTTGAATTTCTCCGGGCAAACCTTGACGTGTTTGCCTGGACGCACTCTGACATGTGTGGGATCTCGCCGGACATCGCGAGCCACGCATTGAACATTGCCCCGCGACATGTCCCGGTCAAACAGACAAGGCGTGGTATGGATCCAGAGAGATCTGCCACCCTTAAGGGAGAGGTAGATAAGCATAAATCGAATGGATTTATTTGAGATGCATTGTACCCGGAATGGGTATCGAACCCTGTACTTGTCCGAAAGCCAAATGGGAAGTGGAAAACGTGCATCGATTACTCTGATCTGAATAAAGCTTGCCCTAAAGACAGTTTTCCACTTCCTCGAATTGATTAGCTCAAAGATTCAACTTCCGGGCATGAACTCTTATCCTTCGTGGATGCGTATTCCGGCTATAATCAAATACCCATGCACTTGCCCGACCAGGAGCATACCAGCTTCGTATCCAATATGGGACTTTATTGCTACAAGGTTATGCCTTTTGGACTCAAGAACGCCGGGGCAACTTATCAACGGTTAGTTAATCGAATGTTCGCTAACCAATTGGGAGAACCATAGAGGTTACGTGGACGACATGCTAGTCAAATCACGATTCTCCACTGATCATATCAGAGACCTGAGTCAATGTTTAATATCCTCCTAGAATACATAATGAAGCTTAATCCGTTGAAAAGTCACTTTGGGGTCACATCAGGAAAATTCCTTGGGTTTATAGTCAATGCTCGAGGAATCGAAGCCAATCCCGCAAAGATCAGCGCGATTAGAAACCTTGAAACTCTGATAACTATAAAGCAAGTCCAGAGCCTCAACGGGAAAGTAGCAGCACTGAGCAGGTTCATTTCAAAATCTACTGACAAATGCATTCCCTTTTTCGATCTGATTCGAAAAGGGAAACGAAACTTTGAATGGACTACGAAATGTGAGGGCGTATTCCGAGCACTAATTCAACACCTCTCCACAACGCCAATTTTGTCAAAGCCTATTGATCACGAGAAATTGTACATTTACTTGGCGGTATCAGAAAACGCAATCAGTGCTGCCCTAATTCGGGAGGAAGACCGAATACAAAAATCGGTATACTATATTAGCAAATGACTAACCGAAGTTGGGAGAAATTATTTGAAACTAGAGAAGTTGGCTTATTGTCTCATTATTGCCTCAAGGAAGCTCCGTCCGTATTTCCAGGCTCATCCTATCACCATTTACACCGACCAACCGTTACAACAGGTCCTTACACGGCCTGGACGTCTGGTAGGTTACTCAAATGGAATATCGAGTTAAGTCAGTTTGACATTATTTACACTCCAAGGCGAGCCATTCAAGGACAAGTCCTAGTAGATTTCATAGCTGAATTCACGGTCCCAGAGGACTTGCTCGAAACCAGTGAATCTCCTAAGTATATCTGGAAGTTGCATAGTGATGGTGCATCAAATGACTGTTGCTCAGGTGCAGGGGTTGTGCTTGAAACTCCTGAAGGTCGATCTATATGCTATGTTTTAAAGTTTGATTTTCGCGCGACCAACAACGAAGCTGAGTATGAAGCCTTACTTGCCGGATTGAGACTTGCCAGAGATTTGAGAATCATTGCTGTGGAGATTTATTGTGATTCACAATTGGTCATGTGTCAAGTTCGGGGGGAATACCAGGCCAAGGACCAATGACTGGCTGCTTACCTTGCTCGGGTTCAAGAAATATTAAATCAGTTCGATTATTATGCCATCTACTGCATACCCCGAGAGCGCAATCAAAAGGCAAACTCATTAGCAAAGTTAGCCAGTACAGGCGAGGCACAACAAATAAGACTTGTTCCCGTTGAGATACTAGCTTCCCCGAGCATCGACCGAATGGCGACAGATTGGATATTTGAGATTGTTCCTGATAAGGAGTCATGGATGACTCCATTCAAAGATTATCTCGAGCATGGGACCCTGCCAGAGCGTAGGAGTGAAAAGAGACAGATTCTTCGAAAGGCTTCGTGGTTCACTATTCAGAATGGAGTCATGTATAGAAGAGGATACTCTGTTCCTTTACTCCGGTGTATCGCTCATGATGAAATCAAACGTGTATTGCATGATGTGCATGAAGGAGAATGTGGCGATCACACCGGGGTGCAAGCCCTTGCCAAGAAAGTGCTCCAATATGGATATTATTGGCCGACCGTAAATCGCGATACATCGGACTACGCTAGAAAATGTGACAAATGCTAGAAGAACGCTGTGATTCCTAGAGCCCCACCTACCGAAATAACTCAGATGGTCAGTCCATGGCCGTTTGCAGTATGAGGCATTGACGTTATTGGCTCTCTACCTCTAGCCAAAGGTGGTGCGAAGTACGCCATCATAGCGGTTGATTACTTTACCAAGTAGGCGGAAGCTGAACCCCTTGATACCATCACAACAAAGAAGTTGATCAACTTTTTAGTGTGCAACATCATCTGCCGATTTGGTCTCCCACATACTATCATCACTGATAACGGGACCCAATTCGATAGTGTTGAATTTAAGGACTTATGTCAACGATTCCACATTCAGAAGAAATTATCCGCAGTTCCAGACCCTCAAGCGAATGGACAAGTCGAAGCTGTTAATAAAGTTATAAAGTCTATTCTAAAGAAACGACTGGAAAAGGCCGGGGGCAAGTGGGTCGATGAACTTCCAATGGCTTTATGGGCTTACCGAACAACCCACAAGTCCGCGACCGACCACACTTCGTTTTCTCTTTCTTATGGTTCAGAAGATGTTATTCCAATCGAATTAGAAATGCCCTCTCATCGTGTGACATACTATGATCCGAAGACAAATGCTATATTACTTGCCAAATCTCTGGATTTATTGGATGAGAAGTGAGAAGAGGCTGATTTGAGGGCAGCATCATATCGAAGTCGAGTCGCCTGACAATGCTAAGGTCCAACCCCGAACCTTTGAACTCGGCGATCTCATCCTTAAGGGAATTTACCTGGTCCCTTCACATATGAAGCCAACCTGAAAAGGGCCGTATGTTATTGAATGAAAGCTCGGAGATGGCACATTAAATTATCGACTGTTGATGGTCTCACTCTTCCGAGAGCCTGGAACAGCAAAAGTCTTCGTCACTACTACACATGACAAGCTCTGTTTATTTATTCAGTTTATTTTTCATTTGCAATTTGTTTATGCATTTCGAAATTTGAATTTGTGATAAGGCAACTGATTTTGTCGTATTTTCTTATTTCAGCAATAAAATGCAATCTCTTCGAGCCAGAACTGTGAGTTATTGAATGCGTAATACAACTATCACTATGCACGGAGAGCTAAATTCCACCCGACAGTGGAATTTATTCAAATAGGGGGTGACTGTGATACGACTGGTTACTCGCTAAGTGAAACCCGAGCTCGGGGGCAAGTCATCACACTGAAGTCAAAAGAGGATTGATACACGACAATCCTTTAACTAACTCCAGACTCCCAGAGTGTGAATTGGAGTATAAACTTACAAATACGGTTGCGAAGAAGGTGGATCCATCCATCTAACGACTTCGCCCGTATCTTGACCAAGTTAAAGGAGGATGGATCCGTCCATCTAATGACCTCGCTTGTTAACTCAGGGTGGATGTGAACTGACCATCCACGATCCAAGTAGATTCGTCGTTCCCGGAGTGCGAACGAAATCCTAAAGCCTGGACAGATGTGACTGACCATCTGTCGGCCAACTCCAAGTTCCCAGAGCACGAACTGGAGTATAAACATCAACTAACTCTGGATTCCCAGAGTGCGAACCAGAGTGTCAATATAAACACCAACTCCAAATTCCCAAAGTGCGAATTGGAGTATAAGCGTTAACTCTACATCCCCGGAGAGTGGATTGGAGTTTAAACACAAACCGGATTGGAATCGATCGTTCGTAAAACAACTCTAAGTCCCCGGAGCGTGGTCTAAGTGTAAATGCAAATCGGGTGTGATTGGCCACTCATGAGTCCATCTAAATGCAAAACGGGTGTGACTGACCACCCGTGAAAATGACTTAAGTCCCCGGAGCATGGACGTATCCTTGAAACTTAAGCAGGCGTGACCGACCACCGACGTACGAATGCAAACCCCTGGAGTATGGATGCAATCGTGGATAAATGAGTGAGTGCGATTCGACCACTCAAATTTCCTTGTTTCAACATCAATTCAATGACGTTAAGCTCAATGTGTTGAAGGCGGAGCACGATTGCCACTTGATCTTTACAATTTGTCCCTGAAATTGGGGGCAGAACTTAAGCAAATCACTGACTGAGAGAGTGCAGCATCAGAGTCCGGCTTAATGTTCGGTCATAACTCATAGTCATGGTTTCAGGACTTAACGAATAAACTTGGATCCAATCCAAAGGTCGAAACTCGACAAGTGTACGGGACTGGCGTTCAAATGCTGAAACACTTAAGCAAATAAACGAAAATTAAGTTGAAGACAAAATGGAATTTCATTTCTACTATTTGTGGAAGAAAATTAAGCACAAGTTTATCCCCAAAATACTACTAGCAGGGGTCGAACCCGCATCTATACACCGCCAACAAAAGCCAAAGAAATTCCTATCTACTCAAAAATAAGCCGAAGAGATGTATCTATTCTTTTTTCTTTCTAAGTTTCTTCTTCGGTGTGAACCCGCTGGAGCTGTCGCTTGGTTTTCTCTTTGAGCCCTTGCCTTTCGGCAGCCGATCTCCAGTCGGGGGCATTATATCAACTTCCTCCTCCAAACTCAAGTGTATTGGAACGCTTCCTGAAGGCGGAGTCGGAGGGATAGGATCAACAATAGGAGGCGGGATAGGCACACTTGTCTCAACGACCGTTCCTCCCGAAGATATCATCCGTAAAGGGGCTGGACCAGGTCCCGCCATTCCACCTCCAAAGCCACTGCCCCGTGCGGCTGCCTCAATCTCAGCGTTGATTTTGGCTATGATTTCTTCTTCATGAAGTGTTTGCGCATTACCGAGGACTCCTGCAGTTGGGGCCGAAGAACTTTTCATTGGTATACTTCCACCCATAACGAACGACAAATCTGCAAAGGGGTTACTATGATGACCAAGGAGTTCCTCCATCATCCGCTCATTAAAAATAAGTGTGCTTCCCTGTGCTCCATCAGTTGGTTTCGTGGTCGTTGTGGTGGTCGCTTCTGTTATAATGGTCTCCTGTACATGATGTGATTCTTGAGCTGTAGGAGGCATGACCGATGTTACTCCGATCACTGGATAAAAAGTAAAGGAAGGACTATTAGTAATTATTTCAAGTGACGCTTCTGAATTCAGATAAGCATAGAAAATGTTCAGAATACCTTCCTTAGTTTGGCTCACGGGTGGCGGATCAGCTTTAGAGACTTGCTCGTGGGCTGGAGATATCTGCGGTTGATCTGGGTTATAAGTAGGAACGGGCTGAGGATCAACCGTAGGTGTGGATTCGGGCTGAGTCGGCGCAAGAGTTTCAGAACTTATATCACGATGCTCGACACCAGAGCCTTCTCCAACCTCCGACTGTTAAACGCCAAGTTTCTCCTTTTCATATGAGATTGATGTATCATGGAGAACTTTCCGTTCATCATCGTTCAACACCCGGTTCTCGAGCTCGAACTCATCAACTGATTCTGGTTGTTGCCCAATTTTTTCGTCCTGCACCAACCGGCCCTAAGCGTTATACAGATGTGTCGAATAATTGTCGAGCCAGGTTAGATCACTATACTTCAGCACTCTGGCATTGTACGTAATCAGGAGATCTTCAATGTCTGCCTCTAACCTGGCTTCAGCCATTTTAACTTCCTCCTCAACCTTAGCCTCGGCCTCCCGAACTTTAAGTACGGCTGCATCCTTTTCATCCCGAACCACCACTGCTTGTTCGCACGCCTCCTGGGCTGCTTTATTCGCATCATATTTTTCTTTAATGACTTCAGAAAATTTGGCTTTAAGCTCGTTGAGTTCTTTCATAGCAGCATCCCTTTCAGCGGTAACTGTGGTGTTTCGGTGGCCCATCTGCTCCACCAGAGCGAAATGAGTTTGTCACATTCTTTCCATAGATTGAGTCACTTCATCAGCTTTTTGGGTGGCCTCTATTTCAGATTTCCGAGAGGATTCAGCTTCATCATTAAGCACTTGGATAATACGGTCCTTTTGGGCGAGGTCGGCTTCTAACTTCTCAATTATTTTCTCTCGCTCAAAAGCCACCACGACGCTTTATCCGCGGCTTTCATCCACTCCTTATATTGGGTATAGATATCATGAATATAGTCGTGCATCATTTGTTCAGCCTTAGAGGGGATTTTCTTTAAGTGAGGAGGGAAGATAAAGCCATCGAAGCAAATGTTTGGGAAATCTTTTCTTAACTGGGAAATTTTGATAGCCCCTTCCACAGTGGGCTCAGTGATGGCTTGTTTAGCAACAGTGGGAGGTTCGGCCTCAGTCCTATGATGTTGAGACTCAGACCTTGGAGCGTGAGAAGATGGTTTTGACGTAGAGGCTCCGGGGGAAGTGTGCTACCACTACGCCATAGATGACCTTCTGTAACATTTTTGCAAGGTGTTGCTAGCTAAAATGTTGCAACAGCTATAAAATTTTGGTCCTACTACAACGTTGTATTTTTGGTGTTACCTTAGCCATAAAAATGTGTTGCTCTAGCTAAACAAGTGTAACACGATGAAACATTTTTATATAGTGTTGCCATAGATATATTCTAATTAAAAAAAATTAAAAAAAAATTTACACCTCAGCGATCCACACCACCATTTAAAACAAAATCTCAACCGTCAATTCACACCATTGATCCACACCTTACCAATTTCCATTTCCCGCTTTACTTTTCACTCACCCGCTTTCATTTCTCACCCCCAATTTTCCAATCCTTAATTTTTATTCCACCGACTTTAAAAAAAATGACGCCGCTCCTCTTTGTTTCTTCGATCTGGAGAATAACTGGCTTTGCTTTTATCCCCTGTCGGCCATATCAATTTCCGTTATTTTCTTTCGCCTCGCGTCAGTTTTCCTCACTACTTCTGGGTTTTCTTCCGTCGTCAACAGTACACTATTAGTTATATTGAGATTGGGTTGTTCAGGCGTTCGATTTCACAATCCAATATCACAAACCCAAATTTTTTAGTTGGGCGTTTCAGTCGATTGGGTGGCAGTGGATTTGCGATTTTGTTCAGGTTTTTGGCGATTCTGGAGATTCAAGGTAAGGTTGTGGGATTGCGATGGTTCAGGGAGTTGCTGATTTGGTCGAAATTTCGTGGTTGGGGCCTGATGTCAGAGTGGCAGGGGGTAGTCAAATTGGTTTCGGTGAAGTTCTGGTTATTGGCAGGCAGGTGGAAGTAGTCGAATTGGTTTGGATACAGTTCAAAATTAGAGTGATGATATTATAGTGTCATCAGTTTTTGATATCTCGAATGATATTGTTTGTTTGAGTTTTGAGGCTAATTGTGCAGAAGTTGCATTAAATGGTAAGAAGGTTAGTGTTTCAGCTCTTGGTTTGAACTCGGTTAATGTTCCAGTTTTCTTGAAGGCCTGTAGTGAGTTGAATTTGAATATAAAATGCACAGTTGAAATGATACGGCTATAGGAAAATGGAAGTATGGGCATTATTATTGATAGAATAGAGAAGGACACAAATTTAGACAATAAGCAAATTATTATTTTCATGGATGTGAAGGAATTGCTGAAGCATATTATTCACTGTGTTGTGATACTGTCAAGGTGTGCAGGGTCAGACATCATGGCTTATTCTTTTGTTGATCCAAACAAGGTCATTTATTTTTATATTGACTCTTTAAAATTTATTTTGCACTTCTGTCTTTCATCTTTAAGAAGATCTACACCTCCTCCTATTTATGCTTGTGATTCTACTCATGTTTCCAAACTGGTAAAATAAAATGTAGGAGTTATTCAGTAGTTAATATAAGAAGAAATGCTAGATTGTTAAAATTTAAAGCTTCTAGTTCCTATACATGTGGGCTGATGGAATGCAATATATGCTTATAGTTTAGTAGTTTGTCTGTTCTAAATATTGATTCAATATATGATGGCTACTATTGATTCAATATTTGTTTATATGTCTGTGTGTGTTATAATTTCAAAATTGCTTAATATGCAAAAAAGAATAAATGTTAATTTTTTATTCAGTAGAAGCAACTTCAATGCTAAATTACTATAATAGAATGTTTGAGTTTAGTAATTAGATATTGAGGTCCCAGCAAAATATATGAAATTAATAAACTCAGTATGTTGACCAAAGAGGCATATAACCTACGTATGTGTATTACTAATCGGACTCCTATATGTCTTCTCTGTAGGATTGCAATGGGCTTCAGTCCAAAAATTCATTAAATTTCAATGGTGGCCAACATATGAAATTGTCGAATGGTACTTTGCATCTTCATAATCAGGTTTGTCATGCTTCTCTATCATTTGGTATTTTATTATTATTGTTATTATTTTATTTTTGGGTGAAATTCTGTGCTTATCAACCTAACGTAAAGTTACAGGAGCAAAATGGGATGAAACACTTTCAAATACCATCTTTATCCATAGGGCCAGAATCTGGTTTGAATAATTCGCCTGTATTTCATGCTTACCAACAGGTTTGTAGCTCGTAACCATCAAATTTTGTTTTCTTTGTGACATGGCTGTGGTTTTAGGCTGTCATATCCTAGTCCACATTTGATTGTGACTAATTTTCCTCATCTTATCGATAATTTTTTTTCACGTTGAAGTTGCCACGATCTATTGAAGGAAATATTCTACAGAATCAAGTGGATGATTCAGCTCAAGCTAATAATACTATTGCTTCTAATGGTTCTGCAAAACCACGTGTCCGTGCACGACATGGCCAGGCAACTGATCCTCACAGCATTGCTGAACGGGTTAGTGCATGTCTATATTCGTCAGTGTCGGTGTCTGTATAAATTGAAACTGCATATGTAATGAGTGAACTGAGTGATGTAGCGAGGAATATCTGTATATGTGAATATCAGTGTTATATATCATTGAATTGTAAAATAGTGAAGTCGGGAATTTGTACTATTTCAAATGTTGAAATAAAATATTTATTTAAATAAATTACTGTTTGAATATCAAATTCTGTGCAATAGCATTTTATTAAATAAATATTTATTTCTATTAAAAAATCAAATATGCTCTACATTGTGGGCCCCACAAATTCAAAAAGTTAATATCTATAGCAACATTTTGGAATGTGGCTACAGACACCTATGGATGTTGCTATAGACCCAAATTGGGTTCTATTGCAACAATATTACTTATGTTGCCTTAGATAGTCAAAATGTTGCCTTTGAGGTCTAAGGCAACGGCAAAAATTGCATCACCCGAAAAGTGTTGCCATAGACCTATGGCAACATTTTTTGGGCCTGACCCAACATTTTTTTTTATGTTGCAGAAAGCCATTTATGGCGTAGTGTGTGAGTAGGAGGTTGTGTAGGGAATCGAGGAGGTAGAGAGCGCGACCGGGATCGATATCTATATTCCCTGTCTCTATCTCTATCCCTCTCGTAACGCTCTTGGCTGGAGTAACCGCGATCGCGGTTTCTATCATCTTCCCTCCTTTGGGACTCATAATACGAAATCGATGATTGGCGTGCTGTACGGAGACTGCCGAGCATAGAATCTCGCCTATTCATCGTATCTGCAGAGTAAAAGAAAAACGGAGTTAATAATCTCTCAAAGCAGACAACTTAAGGCTGGAAACCGTGTAGTGCCATGAAGCGTATATGTGTGTGCAACCCCCCGACCAACCAGCAATGTTGGCCGCACTGATGGGAAGAGACTCGCTTAAATATAGAGCACTTTGAAGCCCCTCCAATCCGATGTCGTGTTGAAGTGACACGTAGTTCGGAATTGGAATATTAGCAAGTCCCTCAAAAGGATTCTCAATTTGTGAGGGAGGAGCCTCCAAAATTCTAACACCAGAGGCTGGCAGGGACACTATTACGGATTTCCATCTTAAGGATTTGTGATGATTGTGTGCAACTGCCTTGCCTTTTCTCCTTCCCTCTGAACCTTGAAAACTGTCAAAGGGCCCGGTTGTGGGTTCATTGTTTGTGGGCGTGTATTCTTCATCACCCTCTTCCGCTATTACAACCCCGGGAGCTTTATGCTTCACCCGCTTCGTCGGGGCTACCCTAAGTGCTCCTTCAAGTCTTATGCTCTATTTCGCTCAATTAGCCAGACAGTTCTCAAGTTTCTATCTAAGAGCACGGACTCGATTTCTCTCTTTTTTCTTGGCACTTCTTGAAGGACCCGTACTATTTCTTTAAAGTGTGCGCCTTCAAGTCGCGGGATTGCAGCTGTAAAAGAAAGAAGATATTAGTTTTGACATCAACTATGGTTAACTCGTAAACTACTTGGAAAATTGTAACACTTACGTCTGACCAACCATCGACTAGCAAACCATAGAGGGCATCGAACATAGAACCATTCCGTCTTGAAATAGCCGAGCCTAGTCCAAGACCCCGTCACCACCTGACAGTTCCTAACTGGTTCCAGAAATGTGAACGACGGACTGTCTCCCCAACACTTAATGTTAAACAAGTATCTGATCTCGATCGGGGTCGGGGGTCGAAAAAGATGCTCCATGAATACAGTGAATAGACTATTTAATAGCGCGTATCCATTGGGATGTAATTGTGAGGGGGCAATCCCTAAAAAAGCCAACACCTCCCGAATGTAATGGTTGAATGGGGGAAGTGTTCCAGCAGTGCACGAATGTCAATTGAAAGTAGTAAACCCTTCCGGGGGAGCATGCTGTCTGTCATTCGGTCCCGGTAATAAGACGTCATCCAACGACAGACCGTGCCTTAGGCATATCTGCCCCAACATATCTTCGGAGACGTTGGATGGCATTGAATCTTGTGGGCTTGCAATAAAGGTTGCTCTCAGAAGCTCATCCGCAGTAGGATCTATAACTTCGGCCGCGATGACCGGTAGCTCTATTACCAAGGAAGATGAGCTTTGAGGCTCCTACTGTTGCGAACTTGTAGGTTCCATAACTAGTCAATTAAGTAAAAACCATCATTAGATGATAATAAGCCCGTGTGTTCCCCAGTGTGAAGTGCGTGAATGTGTTGTGTACTACAGTGCTACATAATACTTAAGAAATTCTATGGAATTTGTGAGATGTTCAAATGACAAGACTTCGAGATTCAACCGGAGGGACCGTCATCGCTGACCGTCCAAACCGTACCATTTAGATTTCAGAGAACGGTCCAAGTTAAAGTTTGTCAAAATTTTGAAGTTACAATTCCATCGACGAGCTTCGAAAGGTAGTCAAATATGCAGTGAAAATGTCCAATTATGCAAGGCAGAAGCTCGTCGGAGTCAAATATTTGAATGTGCGAAAAAGTTTGTATCCATCATCCAGTTACGCAAGGCAGAAGTTCAAACTTGGATCGTTCCACAGAAGTCCGATTTCGTATCGATCAAGATAAAATAGGTTTCGTATCGATCATCGATCCTCAGCTTCGCGTCGATCATCGATCGAGGATTTCATATCGATCTCCAACATGGGATTTCGTATCGATCTCTAACATGGAATTTCGTATCGGTTTCCTACAATGGGAGTTCATATTGATCATCGGCTCCTCGACTTTGTATCGATCGCTTCATATCGATACGAAGTTCCACCATATTAGATCGATACGAAACTCCCCCTTTTACCTATCAGTTCTGGATCGATGCAATCTTCCTATTCTGGATCGATACAAGATCTGATTTCATCCTTCCTTCATCGATACGAGATTGAGGCTAAGGGTCCTTCCACTGATTCTTTCATATCCATCAGTGATCCTTCTTCTCCAAACAGCTTGAACGACGTTTCCTCCTCCCTTAACCATGCTCCAACCCAACTCCGGCCTCGACACCGCCGGAATCGGCCATGAACGTGGACGAATTGTCATTAGAACTCAAATCTCATCGTTTTAATATGAACTGATTGGTCAATTACCTAATTTAGACGGTTGGTTCAAAGGATTAGCAAGTTATGTTGGGTTGAGGACGAAGACGGTTCTGATTTCTCAGTTTTTCTATCGATACGAAGGCAAGGATAAAGTGAAGGCAAATGAAAATTTTCTAAGTACAGAACGTATTTTTATGGGTATAAAATAAGAAGGAAATGATTCTTCTCCCAGTTATGTTAACCGGTAAAAAGCAGTCTCCTATATGATCGATACGAAGCATCCTTTGTATCCATATACCCACATCGGTCAAGAATACAACAATTCGTAACCATCAACTCGAGTCGATCTATAACATGACTGTTCGTACCCATCAGCGACCAATTAATACGAACGATGCAACAAAGGCTTGTTTGAACTATTCGGACCCATAGCACGGTTGTTCGTATCCATCGATGCTTCATCGATACGAAGTTAAAGTATTGTATCCATCGTTTTGAAGCTCACAAAAATTCATATCCATCGATACGAAGATGATTTTCCAACTTCTCAAATCGATCCAGGAAAGGACCGATACAAAGAGACACTCTAAAACGACCATCAAGAGTCGTTACAACTCGAATTTCGTATCGATCCAGGAGAGGATCGATGCAAAAATCGATTTAAAAAAACAAGGAAACCTAACAACGACCCGTGATGTGCAAACGTTAATGGGAGTCAGGCTAACGCACATTCATGTATAACGGACTAACATCCAATTTTTAAAATTCACAGGAATTGAATACTCGTCTGGTGATGATTTCAGCAACAAACAACAGATCACTATCATTCGACACTCAATTACAACAATGCACTGCATAATCATTGGCAGCCAACAGTTCAGCATTTATATTACTGAAAATTGATCAAAGGTTACACCTTTTTACGAAACAGCTACAACTACTCAACGAATCAGATAGAACTTTTCAGACTGAAAATTGCAGTTTTTCAAAGCACGTCATGTTCACAAGACATACTTTGGGGGGCAAATGTTATCCCGCCTTTTGGTAAGGCCGTGACACCAAGGACTTGGCTAGAACCCGAAGACAGTTCATCTTAGAGATCGGTTATATACAGGTTCACTATGGACACTGGTAAATTTTGACCAAGTCTGGATCGAGCTACAATTAACATGACATGACAAGCAAAGCTATGAAAGCCAACATTTCAAATTACAAGTCGATCGGAGTTCGTATGCTCAATATATGGATCGATCAAAATCAGGAAGGAGAAGGCATCAATTCGTATCCATCAATGTGTACTCCATTTTGTATCCATCATGTTTTCTTCATTTCGTATCCTTCATGATCGATCCTCTTCGTATCCATCGATGGTTGATGTTTCATATCGATTCCATTCGTACGCACTTCGTATCAGTCTCCCACCTACCTAGTTCGTATCGATCAGCCAATGGATCGATACGAAACTAATGCTTTCCATCGATACGAAGTGGCCCACAGTAGTCGATACGAATCCATCAAGTGCCATCGAACGAAGCAGTATCCAAAGGATCGATATGAAGGTGTTAGCAAACATCGATACAAAGTAACTTCAAGGGAACGATACAAAGTGGAGCACAGAGCATCGATACGAATTGACCCTCCATTCATCGATACGAAGAGTGCTTCCCTGGATCGATACGAACAAGATACATCCCTATGAAAGACTCAATCACTCGACACGAAAAGTGGATTGATCTGAGGAGTTAGCGCCACATCAACATGCAGCCACATGCTCGGATCGATACGAACAGAGCGATGCAAAGGAGACATCCTTTAATAAATTCGAATTTGCATCGATCATAACTCAAAATCTACAAGTCCAAATGCCACCAAATTTTCATAGGAGCTTGCGTACAACCTCAAGAATGTTCATGATCGATTTCGACTCGATTGGACGAAGTTCCGATCGATACGAAATTCGTTCGTATCAAACACGGACCGAGTGCAAATGTCATGGGATCGATCGTGTGGGCCCACCCACGTGCAAGAAGAGGTCTCCTGAGATCTGAGCAAGATATTTGCAGCCTACACTTATAAATAGCAGCCCAGAACCTACAGAAAAAGGACTTTTTGGCTCTTCAACGTCCAGACTCTACCGAAATCACTATTGCACTCGAAAATCGATGTTGTACTTGAAATTTACTATTGTAATCTACTGTAACCGGCAAGCAAAAGTTAATAAAAGTCAATCATTTCATAGTGGACGTAGGCAACACGCCGAACCACTCTAAATCTCTGCGTTCTTTTGATGTTTTTCTGATTATTATTTGGAGTGTTTGTTAGATAATCCTCTTTTTACATTTATTTTCTTCATTTTATCTCTTCAAACACTTCCGAAGAGTGTTGTGCCCAATTTTGGTACAAACACTAAGTTTAAATTTATGTTTGAACTTGAAATTACGAAATTGAAATTTAATTGATTTAGTGAAAGTTTTAATTGGATTTTTAGATTTAAACTTGTTGTTTGATTATAACTTAATAGCTTTAAGTGAAAAATTGAAATCTGAAGTTGGATTTAATAATAAATCGATTGGAAACGAACATAAAGTCGGTATTTGAATTGAACCAATTTCTAGTGTGAAAGATGATGTTTATTTATACCTAAGCATTTCACTTATTGAGTTATATGTACATTTCACTTGAGTCGGCTTACTTACATAAGAATGTTAGTCCTAACTCGAGTGTTCTTGTTTTAAATTACGCTCGAGTCAGACTGAGTATTTCAGTTTAGCGAAGACACTTATTTCTGAAGACGAAGACGGAGTCGAGGACCGTATCGACTACTATTATAGCAATTGTTTACTGTGCCTGAAAAAATGTAAATTCTGATTTTGTTGAAAAATAGTTTCATGAATTGTTTATGTATTTATGTTGTGTATTATATTTCATCCTTCCGCTGCGAGATTCTGTATTTTGTTCTTTTGAATCTTATTTCATTTGAACAATCCCATTAATAAACTGTCTTTTGAATAGTTTGAGTTAGACATAGGTGGTTTATTGTCGACTTAAACTGTCTAAAAAGGCGGGTCATTACATTTGGTATCAGAGCTTTGGTTTAGACATACCTTAGCCTGTTGGGGTTAACTCATTAGAGATAGGGTAGTAATATCCTAGAATGTGTTTGTCTGAGTGTATATATATATGAGAGCGCATATTTGTTAGCATTATAGAAATGTTTTATATAAGTTTTGAAATGAAATAATTTTCCTAATATTATAGGTTATATATAAAGGAAAATTTTATTACTAATATAGTTATTTGTAATGTGTTTGTTTTATGAAATGATAATATCTAATTATTATCATTTATTGTTAACTTGTTGTATTTAATCAAATTATAAACATTGGCTATTATTGTTGATTGAATTTATGGAATAAACACTAGTTTAATAATGGTGAATTAAAGAGAATGAAGTGGATAATTAGGATATTCGATATGAAATTGAAATGTTGTTGTGAATTTTGGTTGTTTGTGACTGGTAGTTTCAACTATTGAAATAAAATGGAATATCTGGATATTTTGGATAGTCAAAACTTCTGAATTAATATATAAGTTGAAATGTAGAAATTTTGTTGAATTATGCAGTTGAATTTGGTAACCTTAAATTGAAAGCAAGTGAAACAAGGTTAAATTTGTTATATCTATGTTTAGTAAATGAGTAGAATTGTTGTATACATTATTGGCATATAATGTAATAATATACAAATGTGAACTTTATGCCTTAGGATGTTTAAATTGAAATTGTGATTAAGGAAATGTTGTAAATGAGATTAAATTGGAAAAAAAGTGTTTACAAACTTGATTAAAATTTATGAAATGTGTCATAAATAAATTTGAAAAGTAAAGGTGAAATTAATTGGATAAAAAAATATAAACAAAGTGAAATGATTGTAACTAAAGTCATGACTTGTAAATTGTTTATGAAATAAATGAATGTTGCAATAAATGGTTATAATATAATTTGTGGTAAATTTAAACTCGAATAATGTCTTATAAAAGGAATTAAGCCTTTATAAATTGGTTATAAATTGAAGGAAATTTCTCATGAAATGATTCTCAAATAAATGTGGTATTAAATGAGAAATATTACATGTGAAAATGAATGTAATTTAAAATGAAGAGAAATATAAGCAATGTTGTGAGAATGAATATGTTAATGTGTTATATTGAATAGAGAAATTCTATGAAACAAATATAATGTATGAAGTGATACTTGTGTTAATCAATGAGATTAATAATGAATTTAATTGAAATGTAATTGTGATGAAATAAATTGGTTTAATTATGTATGTTGTATGTATATTGTTTTATTTTCAAAATTAATTTGATCCGGATTTGAGTACATAAGTTCTATGTGAATTACACCACTTCGTGTTAGGATTTTTCATTCTATTCTTGATGGCGAATATTTGATATGGATTTTTGGTTTGATTCTTGAATTCTCTATCATAGTATATGGCTATGTAAGGAGAATGATAGTTTCTAGTCAAGAAACCTTATCAAAGTCCGCATTAGGGAAGTCGAATAAAAAATACTAGTTCGAAAGCGAACTTGTGTAATCGAGCGAGCGATCAAATATGATTTTGTGAAATGATGACATATGTACATCTTATGTTCTAATATTATTAATATGCTTTGATGCTGAAATTGAAAGTTGTTGGCTTAGATATATTTGTAATTTAAATTGGAATTTTTGTTGTATGCAAAACTACTATTAATTTAAAACCATTTTACAATACTATTTTCTTTTATTTTTCTTATACAAACCATCTTATCCTATTTTATTTACAAAACTATTTTATTTATAAAACTATTTTACAAACTATTTTATTTACAATACCATTTTACAAACTATTTTATTTACAAACTATTTTACAAAAACTATTTTATATACCAAACTATTTTATATACAAAACTATTTCACAAACTGATTTTATATACGAAACTATTCTAAATTCAAAAGCTTTTATAAAGCAAATATGTTCAATCCCATATGGCTTTTCATACAGCGAAATTGATTTTTGGAAAAATTTTGATTCTTGTATAAGACGGACTTTATATAAGTATAAGGTGAATTTGAAAACTGTTGATTTTGGAAGGTATTTGACCTGAAGAGATAAATCTTATATATAACGGAATTTATATAAGAATGATTTGATATATTCGAGATTATTGATTTTGGAAAGTACTCTATCTGAAAATGAAATCTTATATATAATGGAATTTATATAAGTGTGATATTTGAAGCTACGATTTTGAAAGGGTACTATATATAGTATGTTATAGTTTGAAGTAAGAGGTATGGGGAGGTACCCTCCGCGAAGAAGTATAGTATGATATGCTACGACCCAGATGTACTTGGGGAATCCAGGAATGGATTCGACCGATAAACCCTAATATACTTGGGTGAATTTAGAAATGGATTCGAACCAATATGGTTGTCCGGACTTAAACTCATGAGTACCTCAATTTTTTCCAGGGTAGATGGTTCTTTAGTTTACCCAATGGAGGTGCTTTCGATCCTAGGATCTGTTGTTTATGGATCTTCCGGGAAGGAGGTGCATCCATTGCGTAAATCATTGAATCAGCAGTTACCACTACAGCAGGGATCGATGGTCCCTTATTTATGAAATGGCTATGATATATTTCTAGAATTCGAAAGGTGGAAGGATCTTCTGGAAAGTTTTGTGTCCATTGCATAAACACGGGATCAGCAGCGGGCCACTGCTATCGTAACATCATCATTTGACATCAGATTTTGAGCGGTACTTCTCATACCGATTTTTAAGTATTTTTCACTGGGTGTTGAAACAAGTCTACTAAGTACTTAGAGATTTCTAGTCTTACGCCTGATCAACGTACGACCAGAGTCAGAAAGAACGAGGCTAAACTTGTTAAAACATCGAGTTATAGAAGTATTTTGATAAAGTATTATATAAAAGATACTTTGGTCTTTTTTTTCATTTCTAAATACTTTAAAATGATTAAAATATTGTTTATTTTTGTACAATATGGTTTAATAGTAAATTATTAGTGTTGTAAATACTGTGAGAAGTTATTAATTAAATAAAACATATTTAAAGTTAATTTATCAATGATGTTTGAAAGTATTTTGAGATTTAAAACTAATTTTTTTATAAATAATGGATTTAAGATTTTAAATAACTTCTTTTTAAATATAAGTAATGGTGTAAATAATTATTTTCAAATAGTTTACATATATTTGTAAAGATGTTATTTTTTTAAATGGTATTTATAAATGAAGCAAGAAATTTTGCAAGAGATTTTTTTTTGTAAAGTATTAAAGAATTAAAGATGATTGATTTGCAAATGAAGTTTTCAAATGAATATTTCAAGTAAAATTTATATAAGTTTCTTTGAATGTATAATTGAAAGATATTATATAAATGGACTAGATAAAAAAATTTGTTTTACAATTTTATAAAAAAAATAAATGATTTGGGAAATTTATTTGCAACAACCAGGCGTTTTCGACCCCCCGAAAAATCGACACTAATACGTTTACGTGATAGAGTGCCGAGCAATCGAGTGTCGGAAATACCAGGTTGTTTTGGCTTAAGAAGAAAAAAGATAGAAGAAGAAACAGAAATAACAACACATAATCTCACAATCGCAGCGGAACAAAATATAATATACAATAACAGCATTTTATACAAGGAAAACTGTAACTATTAATATACATACAAGTTATCAAAGTACAATCATTAACATATAAAATCTGGATAGTTATAATAACTTGTCCCTAAATGCTGGATGTACAGCCTACAATACACAGCGGAATATAATCAAATACATGCAATACGTCTCTGCCATCCAACTCGTCTCCTAAGCTCCAAAAGTGTCCTAACCTGAAATTATGTAATACTCGGTCTGACCCGAGCATTACAATAAAGTAACACCCGAGTCAGGCTGGAAACCAGCGTGAGTAAACCCACTTAATTTGAAATACTCAAGTTATAAAATCTTTTGAAAAGCCAGGGTAACTCATACAAAACGACAAGATTTTGTCTTATTATAACCAAAACACCTTTCCAAAAATCCATCGATACCTTAAAAATGTTTAAGTACAATTACTTATTTAAAATGAACAAATTTATTAAATTTATCCAATTCCAGCATATTAGACTCCATAGTCAAAATCGTAAAGGTCCGTAGTGATTATAAAATCGAATTGGTTCTGGATAACACTGATATCCGATCTCGGTTTCCTCGAACTCAAAAGACAGATTTTAAATGTCCAAGTTGATTTCAAATAAACAATTTATATTCAGGGTACCAATATTCACATATGAAATTTGTTACATATGTTTACTTTAAATAAAACGTATCAACGCTTTATTCAAGTCATTTAAATTCATTTCTCTACTTAACGGCATAAACAAGAACAAATTGAAAATAAATATTCAAGAGCAACAAACCAAAGCATAAATTATTAACTAAATTAACGATTTAAAATCAATATCAAACAATTCACACATCGGGACTTAATTAATTAATTAATTGAATCCATTTTATATTATTAATTCAATTTACTTAATGATTAAAGAAATTATAAAACTATTTATTTTTAGTTAAATTAAATTAAAAAACTCATGTAATACTAATTCATCAGTTAACATAAGATTAAGCCACATAAGGCCTAAATTAATTATCCACTTGATAACTAATTTACTAATTATTCCATGATTTAATTTAATAAGGATTCTATTATTAACTCACTAAATTATTATAAAATAATTAAATTATTATACGAAAAAATTAAGAATGCTAATTATAGACTAAATATTGGGCGATACAATCCTATTAAAATACGAACCTTTCGATCTTGAATTGAACGGAGATACGAATTTGAACTGAAATACGAATTGAAAGAGGATTAAGTTTTTTTTTAAGTTTAAAGACTTTGAGATACAATCCTATTAAAACATTATCTTTTTAAAATAGCTACCAACCCGCTTTTGGCCCAGGCCCAAAATTTCTTTCCCCTTCACACACACACACACACACACACACACACATATATATATATATTAAAACAAAGCCGGCAAACGAAGACAAAAAAATAAAACCCAGGCCCACCTTCTTCTCCCCTCCCTTTTTTTCCTTTACCTGTTCCTCTCCCTTTCCTTTGCAAAGCACGAAGACCTGCACACGCCTGGATGTGTGCACGTGCACCCTTCCTCCGGCAATTCAACCTTGCCGCCGAACATCCCCACACTTCACCCTCGATTCCGCCACCACGACCATTCACCTGGAAAACATAGAGTCATCCCTCGTTCCAAAATTTGAAAGCTTGCCGAAGCCTAGAACAACTTCGACCCATCCATTCGCCTCGCCCCACCATCATCGTTTACCGTTCATCACCCAATCTTCGCCACGACACTCGCCACAACCATCGCCGCCTACTCTCCTTCGACCGCACGCCTCGTTCTTCCCTTACTCCTCGCCATTGCCTCATAACCAAACCAACCCAAAAACTGCCACTAAACCCTACTTCCTCCACGTCTAACTTCCATGACCATCTAAAAATCACCGCTCTATTTTTCCTAAATACTCCATCACCCAACTCACCTCCACCTCCAAAGCCACCGCCGGAAATCCATTAGGTTGCTGGAATTTGACAAAAGCCCAAATTTCATTCATCTCTCAACGCCTCCTTCCTTACACCACTAAAAACCATGAAATCGCCCTTGAAAATCATGTTTTCCAACGACAAACCCAATTATATGATCCTTTGTCTAAATTTCGATAGTTGAAATTCGACCAAACTTTACCCCCTCTCCATTAACTGTCGGTTTCTCTCTGT
Organism: Allium fistulosum; assembly: GCA_030737815.1. Lineage (NCBI taxonomy): Eukaryota > Viridiplantae > Streptophyta > Magnoliopsida > Asparagales > Amaryllidaceae > Allium > Allium fistulosum. The sequence continues at coordinate 946,966,015 of CM060905.1, forward strand.
AACGACCTACTATTTTGGACCATTCAAATCGATAATAATCCACACATGTCTGACTTGAATAATTCAAAATAACAGATTGTAATAAAATTTGGAGCAAATAAAATCATACACAGAAATATCAGAATAACTCGCAGTGGAAATAAAATACCATAGTAGTTCATGAAGCTACTATATACAAACTCTCAAAACATATACAAAATCTCATAGTCAAAATAGATATAATAAAAGTTAGGATACATAAATCAATAATACAAAGACAATACCGAATAGTAAATAACTGGATTAGAAGATAAGAAATAACAGATGGACAGATAAACTCCAGCAAATCTCTAGCTCCAGAAGATAAATTCCAAAGCTGTGATTCTCAGGCTGACCCGAGCGTAAAGTAAAACACAAAACACTCGAGTCAGGACATATATGCTTATGCAATGTAAACCAACTCAAGTGAACTGTAATAGCAATGCATAATAACTTAAATGGTGCTTGGGATCGCCCATCCTTTAAGGATCCATAAAACAATCAATCAAACAGTAGTGACAATATCACAGAAATGTCCATATCGAAGTAAACCATGCAACTAACAGTGTTAATGTGCATCAAACCATCACCAGGAAATCAAATGACATATAGAGAAGTATACCCGTGGTTATAAAATTCCAAAATAATATTTTATACTTCAAAACAAAATATCATTTCAAATTCAAATCTTTATCAAATTAAAGGTTAAATTATTTCTAAACCATTTCAATATTTCAAATACCATATCTTTTAAAACTTCATTATCCAATCATCATTTGAATTCAAATCACATATTTAACTTTAAATACCTTTTAAATTCCAAGATATCATTCATTTATTCTCATTTCAAATCACCTTTTTAATAGTTTATATTCCAACCAAATTTATTTCATCTAAACCATCTAAAAGTGAAGTTATTATACTTTCAACTCAAGTATTCAATTTCCAAAGTTTAGACCATTCTGAGTTCATTTACTTAGTTAAAAACCATAAACATTGAAAATTTCAGCCTTTCACAACATTTAGAAAAAGCTGTTATAAGTTATACTTGAAAACATTTTTATTCAGCAAAGACAACATTTAAAACTGTTGTAAAATCTCAATTTTAGTTGAAAATTAGTTCAATTCAGTAAAGACAACATTTCCAGAAATGCTGTAATAGATCAAGTTACATAATAAAGGTTTTCATTAAATTCAGCAAAGACAGCAGGCAACTACAGCATTTACAGAACTGCTGTAATAGCCCTTTATTAAGTTTTTAGCCTTTTAGTTTACTTCAGCAACTACAACATTTACAGAACTGCTGTAATAGCCTCTTTTTTAAGTTTTAGTTCATTTCAGAAACGATAGCATTTCTGAAAAGCTATTAAAAGAATTTCCAGATTTTAGTGTATTTCTAGCAAACAATAAATCCCAATTTAAACCATTAAACATTATAAAAATATACTTTAACTTTCAAAATGTTCGTTTAAAATACTTTTAACTTATGATTTTTATAATAAATTTTCTTATAAATAAAACCAATTTTCAAGAATTCACTTAATAAAATTTAAGTGTAAAATTTCTATTTTCTTCAATTTAACAATTAAACTTTACACTAAAATTTTTATTTCCATTTTTCCAATATAATTAAATTTCCATCTTTACTTATATAACTCAAATTTTCTTTTAAACCCAAAAATCTAAATTTCCAGACCTAAGTTATATTTCCATAATTAAAATTTAACCATTCATTTAATTACATTTTTAACTTATAGAAGAATCAAAATTTCTTTATTTAAACATTAAAAATCTAATTTAAATCAAATTTTCATAACTTTACACTCTTAAACATATTAAAAATATTCAAAATACTTTATAAAATAACCACGGGTCTGTATATAGTTTTCTAATCTAGGTCAAGTGATACAGATATATATCATTTCAATCCGCAGTTTACAAAGAAAATTCTGGGTTCTATCATTTCAAACCTGCAATCCCAAGTAAAATAAAATAAATAAAAATCGTTCAGGCCTATCATTTCAGCCCATAACGATTTTTCCCTATTCTAAAGTCCGTTCAGGTATGTATCATTTCAACCCATAGTGATCTAATATACAGGGAACTTGCAGTGTGATAAACAGTTATAATGAATAGTTTAACAACATATATTAGTAACAGATGAGATGACAGGTAAATAAACAGGTTTAAAATCATATAATTAATAATCACAGACAGGGATAACATAACATAATAGTACTACACATTCAATTGTTGTCAATTCACATTTGCATAAGTATAAATGTCAAGTGAGATTTACTCACCTTTTTGTGCTGGAGTTAGCGAATCAAATGACACAAATGTATTCCAGAAAGCACGATGACACAACAATAGATTCAAGTGGAAAGAGAACCAAGCAATTGATCTTGTACACAACCAATAAACAAGACAATAAAACATGAATCAATACAACATTGAATTGAGACAACTTTGAAAATAAAAGCAAAAATGAATTGAATGCTTTTGCCATGCTTTCCACACTCACATGCTCGGCCATAACATGGTTTTGGTTTAGGTTTGGACCTAAAAAGGCATGGCTACAAGGAATAGGAAGTGGAAGAGGTTACATAACATGAATACGAAGAGGCTTATGCAAATAGTGGAGTTTTGGTTCAACTTTTGGCTCGGTCTATGTCCCATCTAGGTTCAGCCATTTCATGTACAGTTCTGGACAGAGGTTGGAGGAGATGGTTAGGGGTGTGTCAAGGTGGTGGTGGAGCAATAGAAGGTGGCAAAGGTCATCTAAGGTGATGGTGATGGAGACTAGGTGGCTAGGCACGCTTTTTAAGGAGTTTTTGCATTGTTTGGTGAAGTTTTGTTCAAGGGGAGGTCATGGCACTTTCAGGTCAGAGGAGTGGGATGGTTTGGCCGTGGATTATAAGGGAAATAAGTGGTGGTGGTTGGTGGAGGTGATGGAGAGGCTATGGCCGAGCAAACACATGAAGAAGTCAAGGCAATTCAAGTGGAAAACAAGGCAAATTCAAGGAAGAAAAGTTGAAAAGAATGGAGGAAGCCATTACCATTTTTGTTCTAGCCGTGAAAAAATGAGATGGAGGATAGTTTCTCATGTGAATTACAAATGAAAACTCACAGTTACAAAGAAAAATGCATGACCAAACTTGAATTAATGAAAGGTTATGGAAATGAAAAGTTTTAGGCAATGAAAGGTCTTAGGTTTAAAGCCTTTAGTCTCTTCAATTTCCATTCTTTTTAAATTAAATTAAAACAAATGAAATTTTCAGTAATTAAATTTAAAACTTAAAGAAAGTAAAATAAAATGAAAATAAATAATTAAATTTAGAGAAAATAGAAAAGGGATTAAAGAAATTGCTTAAAAATTCAAAACAGGGTTCAAAAATTACAATTAAATCATCACTAGCTTTAGAAAAATATCTACCTCACTTCAAAATATTTAAAAAAAATCAGTAAATAAAATAAAAAAACTGAAATAAAGTGAAAAAATAAAAATAAATAATTATATTTTAGGAAAATATGAAGATAAATAAAGAAATAGCTTAATATATTGAAACTAGATTAAGAAAATTACAAACACAATCCACTTAACTTTGGAAAGTTATAACAACACTTCTAAACAAATAAAAAGTCAAGTAAATAAACTAAATTCTGAACAAAATAAATTGGAAATGAAAATAAAATAAGGTTTTAATAAAATAGAAAAATAAATAAAGAATTTCTTTAAATAAATTGAAACTGGAAATCAGAAATTGTAAACAAAATACAACTGACACTGGAAAATGTCAATTATACTTATAAAATGTTTTAAACCAAAATATATGCATAACATGTTATTTTACCCATATAAACATAAATTAGAACATTACATGACCAAATAAAATATTATTTATATAATTTAAAATAAACAATTTTGTTAAATACAACAAATTACACTCGATAGTTAAAAAGGCATAACTTTCACAATATTAATCAGATTTTAACGAAACGAAAAGCATTATTCTTAAAATTTTATTTACTTTCATAATAAAAGATAAAATTCAAATTTTCAAACTTTCAAATTTTTAAATTTAAAAGTCAGAGTTTGACCATATCGACCAAAATTCACTTTTCTGGAAAATATTCTATTTAGTCATGTTTGGAATTCTAATTCACATCAAAATAAAAATTTATATTTAAACTAACAAAAATTATCCATTTAAATAAATAAAATAAAGTTTTCAAATCAGGAAATTCAATTTAAAATAATTAAGATATACAATTAAAATAATCACAAAATACAGGGTTGTTACACTCTCTCTCTCTACTTTATAAATTTTAACGGAATCATTTTTTAAATAATCTACACTCAAAAGAAAATAACTTTTGTTTTGGAATCGAGTTTTAAAATTTAATAGATAATGAGATATTGATTTTCAAAGTTGTAAGTTTAAATGTTTATGGAAAAAAATCATGAACAAAGCAACACCTAGGAAGTAATACAATGTCTTGATAACTGCCTTGTCAAACTCATTCATATATATACGTTTTCACATATCAGATGCATATATTCTTGACCCAGATCAAAGATTTAACAAAATAACTCAATTATACATATGATTATAATAATCAGTAACAAAATAAAAAATTTTACTCACTGTTTTATATACAGCTGCTTTGTTTCTTGCTTTAGGCTTTTAGTACTTGATTTTCCTTCTTTGATTTTTAATAGAAGATTGTTCTTTTCTTTTCTTTTTTCTTTTTTTCTCTTTTTTTATTTGTGAGGATGTTAAACGTGAAGGCAAACAAGGTAGTGCAAATATAAATATAGCAATAGGGTATGCTGTGCAAGCCTAGAGGTAAATTCCTTTACAGGCTTTCATTTCATAAAAAAATTATTTAATTTTTTTCTATTTTCTTTTGAGTGATTTTGATTTCTGAGCTGATGAGATCTTTTATATGCTGATTTGATTTCATAAGACGATTAGCCATTTTATGTGCTTGAAATGAAGTTTGCCATCATGATGTTTCCTTGTATATATACATGTATACAATTATGTGTAGATATATGCATTTACACTATTGACTATGTATATTCACATACTTACATATTAGATGTGTGTGTGTGTATATACATACATATATATATATATATATATATATCTATATATATTCCCATATGCATTATATTTCATAAACGTATACTCATATATACATATAGATATATGTATTCATAAGTTTGAAATTTGCCATTTTGGAGTTTATACATTCACGTGTATATATATATATATATATATTCATATGCTATATTTTTATAACCATATATATATCTAGACTTATATATATATATCCTTAAACTTCATAAAGCTTGTATATATTTATAAATATACACTTATGGATATTTTGTCTTAAGTTTAAATGGTGGAGTTTATATACATATTTCTATAAAATTTATCATATCCAGAAATTTTTATTTTAAATTTGAATATAGTTTTATATTAATTTATGTATTCATATATTTTAAATATTAGAAAAATTATCTATTCGTCTTATAAAAATTAATATTCTAATAATTAAAAGCAGTTAATTACCCCAATAACAGGTGACTGAATATTTGGGTTGTTACATTCCACCCCCCTTAGAACTTTTCGTCCTCGAAAAGGAACGAAACGGGAAATTTGAATTTTGATGTGTATTATTAATTAAACTCCTTATTATACGATTTAAAAAAAAATACACACACTTTAAATTACATAGTATTACTAAACTAGTTTTATATAAAAATATTTTCATAACTCGATGTCCAAACAAGTCCATCCTTGTTCTTACAGAAATTTAGTCATACGTTGATCAGGCGTAGGACTGAAAATCTATAAGTACTTAGTAGACCCGTTTCAACACCCAGTGAAAATACTTGAAAAGACTTTTTTCGAAAATGATATGGAAAGTATCACCCCCCTTCCCACCATGGGTCGCAGTTAACCCGATGATTGCGTCGCCATCCCAGCGAAATCATAAGAAAACCGTAGGCATACGCACCCCTCGACTTACGCCATGGGAACACCATAGATCGTAGCTACAACAAGGTTGCGTTGCTATCACAGCAAAACCATAATTAGTCTGTAAGCAATCACTGCCCCTCGAATTACGCTATCAAACGAAACTATACCACATAGATCGCAGGCTACACAAAGGTTGTGTCACTGTCCCAGTGGAACCCAATGTAGACTGTAGGCACTCACTGCCACCCGAATTACGCTATGGAACCAAACCACATAGATCGCAATCTACCGATGTTACGTCGCTATCCCAGCGAAATAAAACGTAGATTGTAGGCAATCACTGCCACCCGACTTACGCTATGGAACTGCGATAGATCGTAGTTACACTAAAGTTACGTTGCCATCACAGCAAAACCCAATGTAATTGTAGGCATCGGCACCTCTCGACTTACACCACCCAACAAATGATCACCAGGAATTCATGAGTTTTGTCCGGACGTCCTCTAGGATCCCAATTCTCATTGAACCCACCCTGTGGATTCCTAGGCAGAACCACCTAGTGGATCTCCTTCTCTAAGTTTCGACTTTCATGGGGGTGCCTTTCCATGCTTTTTCCTCAAACATATCATACTATATACATAGTACCTTTTAAATCATAATCTTTATATGTATCACATATAAACTTTATCTATACAAAATTGATATCTTCAAAGTCGATAGCTTTCAAATTTGGTTTACCAAATTTCCAAAATTGACTATTTGCCAAAGATCAAAAGTCTTTTAAAACTAATGGGTTCCAAAACTATTTCAGTTTCATTCTCATATACATATAAGATCATTTCTTTCAACTCGAATAATTTTTGGATCAATGATTTCTGAGTCCGCTTCATACTTATATAAACTCCATTTAGTATTTCAAATATCTTTCAAGGATCATTTTCTTTCTGGTTATAAATTCAACAAGGGGAGTTTGAATATATAACTAGCATATATAATCTCATTAATGCCAAATCAAATTTTCAAAGTTCGATTTTTCTCAAAGTTATTTGTAACATTTCTTACTTCTTATAAGGTAAGTTTCAGTTATAGTAACTACTAAGTCTTCACCTTTAAAATCATCATATTTACTCAAAATATATTATTTCGCTTCAAAATCATTTTTGCTTTAATACCTTGATTTTGGTTCTAATTCAAAATTGGTTCGAATTTCCATTTGGGTTATAACTTCAATTTTACCCAATTTTTATTTAAATCCATGATTTAAATATAAACAATTTCCACTCTGACCAGTTTGAATTTTGAAAATAGCTTGAATAGTTGTAAAATAGTTAAATAGTTAATATAAGATAGTTTGAGTTTTAAAAAGAATGGTTTGTATAGTAAAATAGCTTAGAAAATCAAATAATTTAAATATTTAAGAAGATAGTTTTTAAATAGTTTATATTAAAATGATTTATTTGAAAATAGCTTCAAAGTCAAACTAATTCAATTCCCAACCTTCCAATTCAAATCAATTTCAATTTCCATTTCCATTTAAATTGATTCAATCCCGATTTCAATTTGAATTAACTTCGATTCCCATTCTAATTCAAATAAATTCCCATTTTGATTTCAAATTAATTAAATTTCGAATTCAATTCCAATTAATTCAATTCAATTCCAATTTGAATTAATTTCAATTCAATTCTCAATTTTAAACCATCTCGATTTATGTAAATTTGAGTTTGGTTTCAAAATATCGATTTAATCACTTAAATCAAATTAACCTTCAATATTCAATTTAACATTCCAAATCTTTAAAAATAATTCAATTCCGAGCCTAAATTGTCGAAGTATCCATTTAAATTACCTTTACTTGGACCTATTTCAAGTTTCGAGTAAGACTTCAAATCTTTTTAAACAAATCAATTTTCGGAATTCAATTGATTTCCCAATTATAACTTCAAGATTTTTAAACCCGATTCTTTAAACAATTCCGGTTGACAAGTTCATTTTTTAACATTTCAAGTTTTAGTTCAAAATGATTCCATTTCCATAAATTCGATTTTATTCCTTTTATCAAAATCATTAAATAGTTTCAAATCAAAGTCTTATCTCTATCAAATTTTCGGGGATGGATATACATATCATTTCAATCCACTTCTTAATTTATTCCAAATAATTCGATTTACAGTTTTATATATATACTGTAAATAACATATAGGATGATAATAGGATATATCAAGGTAAATAAACATCCAAATCATCTATAACATCAATCAATAGCATCCATCGCAAATTTTCAGAATTCGAAACTCGTTTTATTTCAAAAATCATTTGAATTTATTCATATTTACATAACTTCTTTTGCACCTCTTATCAAATCTATACTTTTTCTTTTACAATTTAATTCATTTAACTTCCATAAGTTAAATTTTAATTCCAGCTTGAAATTTCCAATTCAGGTTATAAGTTCAAAACTTATTTAACTTGGCCTGAGTTAATTTCCAATTCGTTTAATCCATTTAACCTTCTCAATTTAAATTTTTGTATTCCAAATTTTAATTTCTTATCAATATCACTTCCCACTTATAAGTTCAAAAACTTATTTTCCTTTTTGGTTATACTCCTCATTTCATAGGGGATTCCAGAATTCAAACACCCGGTTATTTATTTCCAATCAACTTTGTAATCATACACACACACACACACACATATATATCCTATTTTCATACCAAATCACACTTTAAATTTTAACCATCCTTTGTTTTTAATCGAACATAAATTCATTTTCAAACAACTCTTGTTTCAATTAAAAATTTTCTATATAAAAAATATTCTAATAATATTACTTATTATTCCCTCAAACACTTTGAAACACATTTCAAAATTTTCGGGACTTAGATTCAAAACCTCCTAATTTAAATTCATTTTAATTTATAAGTCGTATTTATAATTTATGCTTATATAGTTTCACTTCCTTAAAATAGTTCACACTATTTCATCATTGTTTATTCTGTAATAACCATCCTTTATTAAGACACAATAACAAATTTATGATAATAATCAATATTACCATATCTAAAAACCAAACACACCATATATTCCATAATAATTTCTTGAAAAATTATTTCTATATATATAATCAGGGTAAACTTAATCCATTTCAAACACTTTGAAAAACACTTCAGAAATTTTCGGAATTTTAGATTCTGGTTTGAGTCTACTTTTAGCTTAACTTATTTGTATAATTCATTCTTACCTAAATTTCTATTTGCTTATATATGTATTACTACTTAAATTTTTATAATCTTATTTGATTATAATAATTACAACCAATCACCTTAATATACTATAATAATTCAGAAATACTATTTCTTTTTATATCAAAATATAATCTTACATAAAAATTATTTTAAAATCGTTTTTAAAATCATTATATAACAAAATAACAAGTACGCCCTCATATATAATACACTCAACTCATTCTAGGGTACTACTGACCCTATCTCTAATGAGTAATCCCCACCAAAGCTAAGGTTCTTGCTTAACCTTCAGCTCTGATACCACGTGTAATAACCAGGCATTTTCGATCCCCCGTAAAATCGACACTAATACGTTTACGTGATAGAGTGCCGAGCAATCGAGTGCCGGAACTACCAGGTTGTTAGGGCTTAAGAAGAACAAAGAGAGAAGAAGAAATGGAAATAACAACACAGAATCTCACAATCGCAGCGGAAAAAAATATAATATACAATAACAGTTTTTTATATAAGGAAAACTATAACTATTAATATACATACAAGTTATCAGAGTACAATCATTAACATATAAAATCTGGACAGTTATAATACCTTATCCCTAAATGCTGGATATATAGCCTACAATACACAGCGGAATATAATCAAATACGTGCAATACGTCTCTGCCATCTAGCTCATCTCCTAAGCTCCAAAAGTGTCCTAACCTAAAATTCTGTAACTCGGCCTGACCTGAGCATTACAATAAAGTAACACCCGAGTCAGGCTGGAAACCAGCGTGAGTAAACACACTTAATTTGAAATACTCAAGTATTTTGAAAAGCCAGGGTATCTCATACAACACGATGAGTTTTTGTCTTATTATAATCAAAACACCATTCCAGAAATCCATCGATACCTTAAAAATGTCTAAGTACAATTACTTATTTAAAATGGTCAAATTTATTAAATTTATCCAATTTCAGCATATTAGACTCCATAGTCAAAACCTTAAAGGTCCGTAGTGATTATAAAGTCGAAGTGGTTCCGGATAACACTAATATCTGATCCCGGTCTCCTCGAACTCAAAAGATAGATTTTAAATGTCATAGTTGATTTCAAATAAACAATTATATTCAGGGTACTAATATTCACATATGAAATTTGTTACATATGTTTACTTTAAATAAAACGTATCAACGCTTTATTCTAGTCATTTAAATTAGTTTCTCAATTAACGGCATAAACAAGAACAGATTGAAAATAAATATTCAAGAGAACAAACCAAAGCATAAATCATTAACTAAATTAACGATTTAAAATCAATATCAAACAATTCACACATTAGGATTTAATTAATTAATTAACTGAATCCATTTTATATTATTAATTCAATTTATTTAATGATTAAAGAAATTATAAAACTATTTATTTTTAGTTATTTTAAATTAAACAACTCATGTAATACTAATTTCATCAGTTAACATAAGATTAAGCCACATAAGGCCTAAATTAATTGTAACAACCCGGGATTTGCATTACCAATTAATAAATAAAAGTTAGGATTTTTATTTATTTTAATGAAGCATAAAAGGATTTGGAATAACAAAATTTATTTGAAAAAGGCTATTTTAATTAAATGGGAAATATGGGATTTTAAAATGAGGTTAAAATGTTATTTTTGGAAAGTTAAAAAATTTAGGAGAGATTTTAAAACGGGTTTGGATAAGAAAAATGAGTTTTATAAACATATATGAACACTTAGACTAATTTTCGGAAACATGTAAATAACTCTCTTCTTATTGGGTTACTAAAGCTAACCCAATAACCCACCCTAAACTTCCTCTATAAATTATCTCAAACTCTCCAAACCTCATTCATTCATCCCTAATCAAAACCCTAATTATTTCCTAAAGCTTTCATAACAAAAATGGCCTCTATCTTCATCTCCTTCTAGTTTTAGCTTATGCAAGTCATTCTATGCAAAGGTAATGCAAATACCCACCTCAAATCTTTTTTTTATATCTTATTCATTTCTGAAATTTATTTGGTAACACATATTTTATGTGTTTTTTGGATCTTATAGCCTCCTAATCATCTTTTGCTATCTTGGGTTGATGCTATAGTAGTCTTTGTTGCTTTCTAGAGAGGTATATTGCTAAAAACCTCTTCTAATATCTGTTTAATCATCTTCTGATTTTGGTAATCAGTTAGTAACACATGTTTTATTATGTAATATGTGAATCATAGCTCTTTGATCATCTTTGCTTTCATTTGGGGTGTGCACATAAGGTACTTGTAATATATGCTAGCTGAAATTATAATTAGTTTATTGCTGTTAGTAAATTAGGCATATCTCATTCATTTTAAATCGGAATTAAGATTTTCTTGAAGTTCTGGAAAGAATATTCTGTAGCCTATAACTTTTATGTTTTAACTTTTGCCTAATTTTGTGGTTTGAATGGCCGAAATTACGTTTGTTTGTCGCTGACCTGACAACAAACTACAGGGTTGATAAAATAAAAACCTGAAATTGATTTGGCCATAAGTTACTCGTCTCTTTTCCAAATCTAATAATTTTGGATGTTCTGGAAAGCTTAGATTTAGGGCTAAAACTTTCATGTTTTGAGTTTCATGAAATTTCAAAGTTAATTTGGTCAAAACTGTGCATTCTTACTACTGTCCCGAGAGCACATTGACAGTGATATAGAATTTAAATCTGAGAATTGTTTTAGTCATAAAATTTTCATCCCCGATCGGAATTTGACGATCTTGGTCATTCCGGAAAGCTTAGAAACTAAGCTACAACTTTTATTTTATTCATCTTGTCATAATTGGAAGTTTACTATGCCAAAATTATGATTTTTCATCTCTGGTCTGTTAGTGCATAGCTACAGGCCTTAGTCTCTTTGCTCCCGTTGTTTTCAGCGCAGAACTCCGACTTTGCGATGCAATCCCGGGCCCGTCCTTTGTCAGATTTCATCGTTTTTTGTCTTGTTAAAAAGATGAAGTCGAGATCTTCAACCTTGCAAAGTTTGGCTTAGATCTGGGTGCATTAGATACTTCGTTTCTATTGCCGAAGTAGCACCCAGAAACTGTTTTACAATAGTGATCATTTTCAGTTATCGTCGGACCAACTTTGAAACATTGTCATTTCTTTGTTTTAAGTCGGAACCGAACGATTCTTATTGCATATCAAATTAGGAGTCATTTACTATGCTCCTGCAAATTTTCATTAAGATCTGAGTTCATGTGACCCTTCGACCATGTCGTCGAAGTGGGACATTTGCACTGTTTTGACACAGTAGAGTTTTGTGATTTTTTGTACGATTTTGAGACGACGCCCTTTCTTCGTTCAAGTCGGAATTGCCCGATTCTTTTTGCAGTTTGGATCAGGGATGTTGGACTATATGCCCACCGATTTTCATGCCATTCGGATTCAGTTTGCTGGTCCGAATAATTTTCCGAACTTGGGTTCGCGTCAGTTTTGGACTATTTTCCAACACTTCGAATATTTTCGGTGATTTTCTGGTTTTATCGATTTCTTTGAGATTTGTCTCTGGATTTCGTACACGGGCCTTATAAAAAGGTTTTAAAAGGATTTTTCACTCCGAAATGGCTTTCGAAATTATTATATAATATTATTTTAATTATTAAATTAATTACTCCATAATAGAAGAGTTTTCAAAGGCCGTTTTAAAGTGATTTCAAACCAATTATAAATCAGTTTTTCGTAATTATTTTCTATAATTAAATCCCACACTCACACTTTAGCACTTCGAGCGAAGTGGAAAGGTGCTTAAACGGTTGGGAAAAACTCTGGTCTATGAAACCGTGTGTATTTCCTTTCCGGTTAATCCCAGACCTATTCGATTGATCGTTTTGGCCTTTCGGCCTAGTTTACCGATGACATGAGGTGAACTTTTTACTGCTTTGAGTGTGGAAGCTTACTATTGGTTAGTAAACCGTTTAGTGCGAATGTGGGGTATGGGATTCATGTTAACACTTTACGGGTTCCTTGCTAAAAGATCGTGACACATTCCTTTTATTACCTTTGGGATAGTGTCTTCGGACTGTCTCCCTTAGAGGTATCGTTTTGGCATCTCTACTTAGATGGCCGTTATACATCTCTACTTAGATGTATCGTTTTTGGCATCTCTACATAGATGGCTGTTATACATCTCTACATAGATGTATCGTGTTTGGCATCTCTACTTAGATGTACCATTTTTGACATCTCTACTTAGATGTTTATGTTTTGGCATTTGTGCTTACGTTATGCCGATGATATGAGGCTTATTATACATCTCTACTTAGATGTTTTGTTTTGACATTTGTGACTATGTTATGCCGATGATATGAGGCTTATTATACATCTCTACTTAGATGTTTTGTTTTGACATTTGTGACTATGTTATGCCGATGATATGAGGCTTATTATACATCTCTACTTAGATGTTTTGTTTTGACATTTGTGACTATGTTATGCCAATGATACAAGGCTTGCTATACATCTCTACTTAGACGTTTATTTCTTCTCTATATGAGAGTTTGTGGTCTATAGTACTATGTTATATATCGCCTCATTATCTATCATGTTTATCTCAGTTTATTAACTGATTGTTTGGCTAGCCTGACCCGAGTGTTTTTTCGCTCGGGTCAGACCGAGTTGTTTCAGGTTAGGTCTCTGGACTTAGCTTTCTGTGCTTTTGCTTGGACATTATCTGCTATGCTGATAGATATCTCTTTATATTTGTCCACTATTTTGATACTCTGATTATTCAGTCTCTTATGTACATATCTTTGACTCACATGTGTGAGCGGTGGCTTTGTACCCACCTTTTTGATATTTGGATCTGTATTGACGATATATTGTACCTATGTTCTGTGACTGTTCTGTAATGATGATGTTATCATTTAAAATTATGTTTGTTCTGAACCTATTTTCCTTAGCCATTGTAATTTCGTTATAAATATCTATTGGATATGTCGAACCACTTGATAAAAAAAGCGAACCACTTGAAAAAAAAAGCGATACCACATTTCGACGTATTCAGTAGATAGTTATAGCTTGATTACATATGGTCGCTTCCATTATACTATATTCTCCGTTCCAGCAGATGGTATTACTCCGTAATACTCTTTGTTAGAATGGGTCTCGGAGTGGGGCGTTACATCTTGGTATTAAAGCATGGTTTCAGGAATAAGCATAATAAACACAGAACAGATACACTTAGTACAATACATTTTAATTAGATCTGAATTAAATCAAATCCCTTCCTTATGTTTATTGATAGATAAGTTAGGAATATGTATAAGAATCCGATATATTCCATAATATTCCTTAATGAATTATCTATCTTTGAATCGTGCTTAACTAAATTTACCGATCATATGTTTAAAGAGTGTCCCAAGCCTCTTTTCTGCCACTATTGTAAGAAGGAGGGTCATCATTATTCCACTTGTCCTACTGCACCTCCTAGATCTGGCAAGCTTAATGCTGCCAAGGCTCCTAAATCTTCAGCTCAGCCTCGAGGTACACATCCTTCCGTTCTTAAAGGCTCTATTTTATTTTATGGTAGATCTATTAGAGTTCTTTTTGATACGGGTGCCTCTCACTCATTCGTATCAAAGAAACTAGTTGATACTTTATCTTTGGATGTTACTTGTATGGTTTCTTCACTAAGGATTGTGAATCCCATCGGCAGATCCACAACCCTTAGCTTGCTTTGTGAGGATATAGATATTGATCTTTGTAGATTTTCTTTCCGTGCGAATCTGCACGTTATGGAGTATTTGGGCTTTGACATGATTCTTGGCATGGATTGGCTCGCTCAGTACGACGCCAAAATCATTTGTTCGGAGCAGATATTATTTCTTCGTCATCCTGACTCGTCCGTTCCGTTAGCTATTGCTCTTCAGGATGTTGGGATTTCTGATATTACTTTATTTGCTCTTGATTCACGAGATAAGGATGTGGACATATCTCGTATTCCTGTTGTTTTGGGTTTCCCCGATATATTCGAGCCAGTATCCGGACTGCCGCCAAAGCGAGCTATTGAGTTCCGCATCGATCTCATTCCAGGCTCCCACCCAGTTGGGCATCCTCCCACGAGGATGTCTACTAAGGAGAATGAGGAACTCAGGAAGCAGTTAGTTGAGCTTGAAGCGAAGCAGTTCATCCGATCCAGTTCTTCACCATGGGGTGCTGCTGTGGTCTTCGTTAAGAAGGCTGATGGATCTCTTAGGCTTTGCATTGACTATCGCAAGCTCAATGAGTTGACCATCAGAAATCGCTACCCACTTCCTCGGATAGACGACATGTTTGACCAATTGAGCGGTGCGAAGGTCTTCTCCCAACTCGACCTTGCCACCGGATTCCATCAGCTACGAGTCGCGAAAGACAACATTCCTCTTACATCATTTCGCACTCGTTATGGTTCTTTTGAGTGGTTGGTCATGCCGTTCGGCTTGACGAACGCTCCGGCTTTCTTCGTCGATCTCATGAATCGAGTATTCTGGGAATACATCGATAGATTCGTTCTGGTTTTCATCGACGATATTCTTGTTTATTCTAGATTCGAGGCAGAGCATGCTCATCATTTGCGGATCGTCTTGGATACTCTTCATCGGCATCAGCTTAAGGCCAAGCTCTCCAAGTGCCATTTTTGGGAGAGCAAGGTCAAGTTCTTGGGCCATATTGTATCATCTGAGGGTATTTCTGTCGATCCTTCCAAGATCGAAGCTATTCAGAATTGGAAGCAGCCCAAGAACGTTCATGATATTCGCAGTTTCCTTGGTCTGGCGGGATATTACCGTCGGTTTATCAAGGATTTCTCTCGAGTTGCACTTCCCCTTACGACGCTGACTCGTAAGGGTGTTCGCTTTATTTGGTCTGATAAGTGTGAAGCTTCCATTCAGCGACTGAAGGAACTTCTCACTCATGCTCCTATTCTAGTGGTTCCAGAGAGTAACCATGATCTTGTTGTTTACACCGATGCTTGTGGTAGCGGGCTCGGTGCTGTGCTTATGTAGAAGGATCGGGTAGTTGCTTATGCTTCCAGGCAACTGCGTCCGAATGAGGTTTGTTATCCTACTCATGATCTTGAGTTAGCAGCTATCGTCTTTGCCTTGAAGACGTGGCGTCACTTTCTATTAGGCGAACGCTTCATTCTTTACACCGATCACAAGTCTCTGAAATATTTATTCAATCAGAAGGATCTCAATATGAGGCAGCAGCGATGGCTTGAGTTTCTCGCCTCATATGACTTAGACATTCAGTATACCCCTGGCAAGGGTAATCGTGTGGCTGATGCACTCAGTCGCAAACACTCGGCGGTAGTTTCTATGATGATAGCCGAGTGGGATATTCTTGAGACAATTTCTTTGTGTGATATTAGAGATCGAGCTCCATCTTCTGATGCTCCTGTCTTATTATTCAGCTTGGAAGCTCGTCCTATCTTATTGGATCGCATTGCCCATGCTCAGCGGCAGGATCCAGACTTATTGCATCTTATTCATCTTCTCGAGTCGGGATCCAATGATGAGACATTGCTGGATTATTCTCTTGATTTTCATCGGTGTCTTCGTAGGAGGAACCGTATTGTTGTACCATCTGATTTATCACTTAGGCGTGACATTCTGGACGAGTGACATCGCTCTAAGTACACTATACATCCCGGTTCGAGTAAGATGTATGCCGATATGTGCCGGCTATATTATTGGGAGGGTTTGAAGAGAGATGTTGCAAGTTATGTGAGCGGTTGCATGACTTGTCAACAGATTAAGGCCAAGCATCAGCGTCCATCTGGTCTTCTTCAGCCTCTAGAGATTCCATTATGGAAATGGGATCAGATATCCATGGATTTCATTGACGGTCTGCCTCGATCGAGGTCAGGCCATACTTCTATCTGGGTTATTGTTGATCGCTTGACCAAATCAGCTCATTTCATTCCTATTAAGTCCACTCGGACTGCTCCTCAGCTTGCCAAGCTATATGTGAAGGAAGTCGTTCGACTTCATGGCATACCTAGCTTTATCGTCTGTGATCGAGACACTATCATTACTAGTCACTTCTGGAAGTGCCTACAGTCAGCTTTGGGCTCAAAGCTGAATTTCTCGACTGCTTATCATCCTCAGACTGACGGTCAGACGGAGAGGGTGAATCGTGTTTTAGAGGATCTTTTGCGCTGTTGTATTCTTTATTTCGGAGGTAGTTGGGAGGATCACTTACCGCTTGTAGAGTTCTCCTACAACAATAGCTTTCAGTCTAGTATTGGCATGGCTCCTTTCGAGGCTCTTTACGGAAAGCCATGACATTCTCCTTCGTGTTGGTTAGAATCTGGCGAGAAGTTCCTTCTTGGTCCAGATTCAGTTCGGGAATCTTCTGAGAAGATTATTCTTATTCGTCAGAGAATGAAAGAGGCACAGAACTGTCAGAAATCCTACGCGGACAATCGTAGGAAGCCTCTTGAGTTCTCCATTGGTGATTATGTCTTTATTCGGATATCTCCTATGAAGGGGGTTGTGCGTTTCAGCTCTACAAGGAAGTTGGCTCCTCGCTATGTTGGACCATTTCCTATTACGGAACGCATCGGCCCCGTTGCTTATCGTGTGGCTCTACCTGCTCACTTCTCTGGAATACACGACGTGTTCCATGTTTCCCAGCTTCGCATGTGTGTCCGCGATCCTGATTCCATCATTGAGCCGCATGCTGTGCCTGATTTATAGATCTCACCTGATTTATCTTTGGAGCAGCAACTTCTTCGTGTGCTTGATTCGGAGGTTAGACGCCTTCGCAACAAAGAGGTTCCACTCGTGAAGATTCAATGGTCACCGAATCCTAAGGACTGCACTTCGGAGACCAGAGAATCTATCGAACGCTCTTATCCTGGCTTTCTCCCATCTTCTTCCGCGGGTGAGAATTCTCTATTTTATCTCTATCACTTCTTTTGTGGATTTGACGTTATAGACGACATCTGTCTTAAGGAATTGCGGGGACGCAATTTTCTTAAGGGGGGAGTCTGTAACAACCCGGGATTTGCATTACCAATTAATAAATAAAAGTTAGGATTTTTATTTATTTTAATGAAGCATAAAAGGATTTAGAATAACAAAATTTATTTGAAAAAGGCTATTTTAATTAAATGGGAAATATGGGATTTTAAAATGAGGTTAAAATGTTATTTTTGGAAAGTTAAATAATTTAGGAGAGATTTTAAAACGGGTTTGGATAAGAAAAATGAGTTTTATAAACATATATGAACACTTAGACTAATTTTTGGAAACATGTAAATAACTCTCTTCTTATTGGGTTACTAAACCTAACCCAATAACCCACCCTAAACCTCCTCTATAAATTATCTCAAACTCTCCAAACCTCATTCATTCATCCCTAATCAAAACCCTAATCATTTCCTAAAGCTTTCATAACAAAAATGGCCTCTATCTTCATCTCCTTCTAGTTTTAGCTTATGCAAGTCATTCTATGCAAAGGTAATGCAAATACCCACCTCAAATCTTTTTTTTATATCTTTTTCATTTCTGAAATTTATTTGGTAACACATGTTTTATGTGTATTTTTGATCTTATAGCCTCCTAATCATCTTTTGCTATCTTGGTTGATGCTATAGTAGTCTTTGTTGCTTTCTAGAGAGGTATATTGCTAAAAACCTCTTCTAATATGTGTTTAATCATCTTTTGATTTTGGTAATCAGTTAGTAATACATGTTTTATTATGTAACATGTGAATCATAGCTCTTTGATCATCTTTGCTTTCATTTGGGGTGTGCACATAAGGTACTTGTAATATATGCTAGCTGAAATTATAATTAGTTTATTGCTGTTAGTAAATTAGGCATATCTCATTCATTTTTATTCGGAATTAAGATTTTCTTGAAGTTCTGGAAAGAATATTCTGTAGCCTATAACTTTTATGTTTTAACTTTTGCCTAATTTTGTGGTTTGAATGGCCGAAATTACGTTTGTTTGTCGCTGACCTGACAACAAACTACAGGGTTGATAAAATAAAAACCTGAAATTGATTTCGCCATAAGTTACTCGTTTCTTTTCCAAATCTAATAATTTTGGATGTTATGGAAAGCTTAGATTTAGGGCTAAAACTTTCATGTTTTGAGTTTCATGAAATTTCGAAGTTAATTTGGTCAAAACTGTGCATTCTTACTACTGTCCCGAGAGCACATTGACAGTGATATAGAATTTAAATCTGAGAATTGTTTTAGTCATAAAATTTTCATCCCCGATCGGAATTTGACGATCTTGGTCATTCCGGAAAGCTTAGAAACTAAGATACAACTTTTATTTTATTCATCTTGTCAGAAATGGAAGTTTACTATGCCAAAATTATGATTTTTCATCTCTGGTCTGTTAGTGCATAGCTGCAGACCTTAGTCTCTTTGCTCCCGTTGTTTTCAGCGCAGAACCCCGACTTTGCGATGCAATCCCGGGCTCGTCCTTTGTCGGATTTCATCGTTTTTGGTCTTGTTAAAAAGATGAAGTCGAGATCTTCAACCTTGCAAAGTTTGGCTTAGATCTGGGTGCATTAGATACTTCGTTTCTATTGCCGAAGTAGCACCCAGAAACTGTTTTACAATAGTGATCATTTTCAGTTATCGTCGGACCAACTTTGAAACATTGTCATTTCTTCGTTTTAAGTCGGAACTGAACGATTCTTGTTGCGTATCAAATTAGGAGTCATTTACTATGCTCCTGCAAATTTTCATTAAGATCTGAGTTCATGTGACCCTTCGACCATGTCGTCGAAGTGGGACATTTGCACTGTTTTGACACAGTAGAGTTTTGTGATTTTTTGTACGATTTTGAGACGACGCCCTTTCTTCGTTTCAAGTCGGAATTGCCCGATTCTTTTTGCAGTTTGGATCAGGGATGTTGGACTATATGCCCACCGATTTTCATGCCATTCAGATTCAGTTTGCTGGTCCGAATAATTTTCCGAACTTGGGTTCGCGTCAGTTTTGGACTATTTTCCAACACTTCGAATATTTTCGGTGATTTTCTGGTTTTATCGATTTCTTTGAGATTTGTCTCTGGATTTCGTACACGGGCCTTATAAAAAGGTTTTAAAAGGATTTTTCACTCCGAAATGGCTTTCGAAATTATTATATAATATTATTTTAATTATTAAATTAATTACTCCATAATAGAAGAGTTTTCAAAGGCCGTTTTAAAGTGATTTCAAACCAATTATAAATCCGTTTTCCGTAATTATTTTCTATAATTAAATCCCACACTCACACTTTAGCACTTCGAGTGAAGTGGAAAGGTGCTTAAACGGTTGGGAAAAACTCCGGCCTATGAAACCGTGTGTATTTCCTTTCCGGTTAATCCCAGACCTATTCGATTGATCGTTTTGGCCTTTCGGCCTAGTTTACCGATGACATGAGGTGAACTTTTTACTGCTTTGAGTGTGGAAGCTTACTATTGGTTAGTAAACCGTTTAGTGCGAACGTGGGGTATGGGATTCATGTTAACACTTTACGGGTTCCTTGCTAAAAGTTCGTGACACATTCCTTTTATTACCTTTGGGATAGTGTCTTCGGACTGTCTCCCTTAGAGGTATCGTTTTGGCATCTCTACTTAGATGGCCGTTATACATCTCTACTTAGATGTATCGTTTTTGGCATCTCTACATAGATGGCTGTTATACATCTCTACATAGATCTATCGTGTTTGGCATCTCTACTTAGATGTATCGTTTTTGACATCTCTACTTAGATGTTTATGTTTTGGCATTTGTGCTTACGTTATGCCGATGATATGAGGCTTATTATACATCTCTACTTAGATGTTTTGTTTTGACATTTGTGACTATGTTATGCCGATGATATGAGGCTTATTATACATCTCTACTTAGATGTTTTGTTTTGACATTTGTGACTATGTTATGCCGATGATATGAGGCTTATTATACATCTCTACTTAGATGTTTTGTTTTGACATTTGTGACTATGTTATGCCAATGATACAAGGCTTGCTATACATCTCTACTTAGATGTTTATTTCTTCTCTATATGAGAGTTTGTGGTCTATAGTACTATGTTATATATCGCCTCATTATCTATCATGTTTATCTCAGTTTATTAACTGATTGTTTGGCTATCCTGACCCGAGTGTTTTTTCGCTCGGGTCAGACCGAGTTGTTTCAGGTTAGGTCTCTGGACTTAGCTTTCTGTGCTTTCGCTTGGACATTGTCTGCTATGTTGATAGATAGCTCTTTATATTTGTCCACTATTTTGATACTCTGATTATTCAGTCTCTTATGTACATATCTTTGACTCACATGTGTGAGCGGTGGCTTTGTACCCACCTTTTTGATATTTGGATCTGTATTGACGATATATTGTACCTATGTTCTGTGACTGTTATGTGACTGTTCTGTGATGATGATGTTATCATTTAGTATTATGTTTGTTCTGAACCTATTTTCCTTAGCCATTGTAATTTCGTTATAAATATCTATTGGATATGTCGAACCACTTGAAAAAAAAGCGATACCACATTTCGACGTATTCAGCAGATAGTTATAGCTTGATTACATATGGTTGCTTCCTTTATACTCTATTCTCCGTTCCAGCAGATGGTATTACTCCGTAATACTCTTTGTTAGAATGGGTCTCGGAGTGGGGCGTTACATTAATTTTCCACTTGATAACTAATTTACTAATTATTCCATGATTTAATCTAATAAGGATTCTATTATTAACTCACTTAAATTATTATAAAATAATTAAATTTTATTGTACGAAAAAATTAACAACGCTAATTATAGACTAAATATTGGGCGATACTATCCTATTAATATATGAATCTTTAGATCTTGAATTGAACGGAGATACGAATTTGAACGGAAATATGAATTGAAAGAGGATTAACTTTTTATTTTAAAGTTTAAAGACTTTGATATACAATCCTATTAAAACACTATCTTTTTAAAATAGCTACCAACCCGCTTTCGGCTCAGGCCTAAAATTTCTTTCCCTTTCACACACACATAGATATATATATATATATATATATATATATATGAAAAAACAAAGCCGGCCCACGGAGTCAAAAAAATAAAACCCAGGCCCGCCTTCTTCTCCCCTCCCTTTTTTTCCTTTACCTGTTCCTCTCCATTCCTTTGCAATGCATGAAGACGTGAACCCGCCTTGATGTGTGCATGTGCACCCTTCCTCCGGCAATTCATCCTTGCCAACGAACATCCCCACACCTCACCCTCGATTCTGCCACCACGACCATTCACCTGGAAAACACGAAGTCATCCCTCGTTCCAAAATTCGAAAGCTTGCCGAAGCTTGGAACAACTTCGACCCATCCATTCGCCTCGCCCCACCATCCTCCTTCACCGATCATCACCCAATCTTCACCACAAGACTCACCACAACCATCGCCACCTACTCTCATTGAACATCACACCTCGTTCTTCCCCTACTCCTCGTCATTTCCTCGTAACCGAACCAACCCAAAAACTTCCACTAAACCCTACTTCCTCCATGTCTAACTTCTAAATGCTCTATTTTTCCCAAATGCTTCATCGCCCAACTCACCTCCACCTCCAACGCCACCGTCGGAAATCCATTATGTTGCCGGAATTTGACAAAAGCCCAAATTCCATTCATCTCTCAACCCCTCCTTTTTTACACAACTAGAAACCATGAAATCACCCTTAAAAATAATGTTTTTCAACGAAGAACCCAATTATATGATCCTTTGTCTAAATTTTGATAGTTGAAATTCGACCAAACTTTACCCCCTCTCCGTTAACTGTCGGTTTTTCTCTCTCTACTTTATAAAGTTTGACGAAATCCATTTTTAAATAATCTACACTCGAAAACAAATAACTTTTGTTTTGGAATCGAGTTTTAAAGTTTAATAGATATTGATTTTCAAAGTTGTAAGTTTAACTGTTTATGGAAAAAAAAAACATGAACAGAGCAACACCTAGGAAGTAATATAGTGTCTTGATAACTGCAATGTCAAACTGACTCATATATATATATATATATATTCACATATCAAATGCATATATTCTTGACCCGGATCAAAGATTTAACAAAATAACTCAATTATACATATGAGTATAATAATCAATGACAAAATAAAGATGTTTACTCACTGTTTTGTATACAGCTGCTTTGTTTCTTGCTTTAGGCTTTAGTACTTGATTTTCCTTCTTTGATTTTTAATGGCAGATTGTTCTTTTCCTTTTATCTTTTTTTCTCTTTTTTTTGTTTGTGAGAATGTTAAACATAAAGGCAAACAAGGCGGTGTAAATATAAATATAGCAATGGTCTGTGATGTGCAAGCCTAGAGGTAAATTTCTGTACATGCTTTCATTCATAAAAAATTTATTTTTTCTATTTTCTTTTGAGTGATTTGATATTTTTTCTATTTTCTTTTGAGTGATTTGATTTCTGAGCTAATGAGATCTTTTATATGCTGATTTGATTTCATAAGATGATTAGCCATTTTATGTGCTTGAAATGAAGTTTTCCATCATGATGTTTTATTTTTTCTATTTTCTTTTGAGTGATTTGATTTCTGAGTTAATGAGATCTTTTATATAATGATTTGATTTCATAAGATGATTAGCCATTTTATGTGCTTGAAATGAAGTTTGCCATCATGATGTTTCCTTGTGTATATACATGTATACAATTATGTGTAGATATATGCATTTACACTATTTACTATGTATATTCACATACTTACATATTTAGATGTATATATATTCCCATATGCACTATATTTCATAAACGTATACTCATATATACATATAGATATATATATTCATAAGTTTGAAATTTTCCATTTTGGAGTTTATACATTCATGTATATATATATATATATTCATATGCTATATTTTTTTAACCATATATATCTAGACTTATATATATATCCTTAAACATCATAAAGCTTGTATATATTTATATATATACACTTATGGATATTTTATCTTAAGTTTAAATGGTGGAGTTTATATACATATTTCTATAAAATTAATCATATCCAGAAATTTTTATTTTAAATTTGAGTATAGTTTTATATTAATTTATATATTCAGATATTTTAAATATCAAAAAATTTATCTATTCGTCTTATAAAAATTAATATTCTAATAATTAAAATCAGTTAATTACCCTAATAACAGGTGATTGAAAATCCGGGTCGTTACATTATTTATAGTAAAATGCTTGAAAAATAAATTTGAATCGCTATTTTTAAAAGTATGGTTTGAAATATTTCCTTGATTTCGAAGTACTAATAGTAAATTTAAAGGTTTATTTACCATTTGAATCGTGTATTAAACCAGGATAAATGTTTTTCCATAATTTGAATATTAATTTTAATACAAGTGGGTAAAATTAATTATGAAGATATGAAATTTTATACTTTGACTTGGAAATTTAATGTAAGATTTGAGTGTACTACTAGTTTCAGTTTAATAATCTTGAGTTTATACTTATTTTAAAATAATGGGTCTAATAAATTATCGGATTTAAGGAAATTTATTTTTAAAGCTTATTATAATGTTTTGATATAAATTTCTAACATTGTTTTAAACTTTTTGGAAAATCCTTGCATAATGCTATGTGGATGTTTTAAATATATCTTATATTTTTACTAAGTGAATGAGGTTAAATGTTTTAACTAAATTTTTTTAGATATATTGAAATATTTCTTGTCCCTTTAAGGGCGAATACCAAAAGCTTAAATTTTATTCTATAACCGAATTAAGTTGTAAACTTAAGTAAGGCAGTAGAAACTTAAGTAATATTTTATGAAATGATTCATTAATGACTTAAATCTTTAATGGAAAACAAACTATATAGGCGATTGATCTTCATATAAATAAATGAATGAAAATTAAATGATGAAGAAAAAAACAATTGAATAAACTTAAATAATATTTAAAATCCTATGTGTTTGGCTTATGGGATGTTTGGGGAATGATACGTTAAATTGTTTAAGGTTGTATGAATAATCTATTAAGTAATTACCAAAGGCTGTTGAGCGTTGGGTACACTTGGTAGTTTATTTAGCACTCTTGGATGATGAAAAGTGTCTGAACTTGAACGAACCATGAGTTTGGTCACTATGGATATTTGATAATTTCCTTTGTTGCATATAATGGTAGAACTTCTTTTGTTTGCATATAATTTTTATATATATTGTATGTTGCTTGCACTATTAATTGAAACAACTAACATATGATCTGGTACATAATTTTTACTCTTTTGGATTATATAAGTGAAATACATGTTTATGGAAGCAATAGTTACTGTTTTTGGTTTCATAAATAAAGTTGTTTACCGGACAAATAGGTACGTTTTCAGATTACAATTTTATAGCGATATTATGTTGTTTTCATATGGTTTGGGTGTTTTATTTTTGAAATATGATGTATATATATTGAAATTATTGAAATTATTTTTTTTCCGGACCTATCCGTATAGAGGAGACTCTGCCAAAAAATTTCATAAATTTAGGACTTAGAAAATTTTGTGAAAGTGAAAATATTATCAAACTATTATTAAACCTGAATATGAAAGATTTAATTGTTTACAAGTTTATATATTTTATTTAAAATACCCAATGATGTAAAATTTAAAGTGTTTATAAATTGAATAATTTGAATAAAATTATATCAAGTTTCTTAGTTCCTTCTTATTTCCTTTTTAGAACGAAAGGTTTTGAGTGGGGGAGAGTGTAACAACCTATAAATTTTGATAATTAAAACTGTTAAATTTAATAAGATTTTAGAATTTAAATATTGTGAGAAATAACAAAATTAATTTATTAACGAGAAATAATTAAATATAAATTTAAATTTTGTTCCTTGTATTATTGATAACTATTTAAGCAAGTTAATTTATAACTCTTATGTGTAAACAACAGTTCTATAAATGTATTGAAGTTATTGTAAAAAGAATCCAATTTTTTAATTATCTTATGTGTAAACAACAATTCTATAAATGTATCTAAGTTACTGTAAAAGGAATTCGATTGTTGTAATTATCTATCCATTAATTATTTTCCGTTTTAAATTTTAATGTTCAAATTTATTGCCATTAATTTGATTTGGAATCTTTCAATAAAAGGGAAACAGAATTTAATTGAAATTAATGACGTTTAATGAATGAAATGTACGTTTGTTAGGATCTGCTTTAAAGTGTAATTTTGAAACTAATTACAATTATGTCGATTTCGAATCTTTCAATATTAAAGAGGCAAAAAACCATATTTGTAATTAATGAATTTAACGAAAGAAATGTACGTTATTGTTAAAATAAAAAGGATGTTTTAATGAAAACAAAATGAATGTTGTTGTTTTTAAAGTAAGTGTAATTTTATAAAAAGAAAAAATTGAATTTTGAAGCAATATTTTACAGTCGTTAAATAGTAGTCTTTGGCAGTACAGAGGTGATTTTAATGCCAATCGTAAAATTTAGATTAAATTAAATATTTTATGTTCATTATTATGCGCTGAGAAAAACACTGATTTTGAATTTGAATTTGGAATCATCGTTCACCTTTTATTTTATGTAGCGGTAGTCCCCGTTACCTTAATTGGTGTGTTCAAATTTTATTTATTGTATGTTAATAAAACTTTTAAATAGGCGTAAATTTAAGTTGATTTGGGGTTAAAGAAATTAATTGAATTGAAAACTTTTCCATATTGAATTAATGTGCCATTATATTCATTTTGAAGTATGAAAGGTGATGTTCATCATGAATTCATATTCATGCACGTTTCATATTTTATTGCTTTTGCTAACTACTATCTCATTCACATTTTTTCTGCCTTGTTCACTTTCACATTTCAACTATTCATTAAAAAAAACCGCTCTCTTTATTTCATAAAACTTTCATTTATTCTCTGTATATTCATTTTCCATTCTTATTGTTAGCTATACATTCTCCCACCTACTTTTATTCGGCCTAATTCTTATATACCTCTTGTATTTGCATCTAAGCATTTATTTTTACACGTTACAACTGTAACGACCCGTAAATTTATAATAATTTTATTTGCTTTATTTATATATTTAATTGAAATTTTGTGAATTTTAAACAATAAAATTTTGAAATATAAATTTGATATTTGGAATACGTCTAATTAAACATAACCAATAGTAAATTTTCATTTGATGATATTGAAGTTTATTTTCTAGTGTAATTTTATTTCAATTTAAATCGGTTAATATTTGATGATAATTAAATGTTTTCCAAACCTGAATATTTTTCTATAGAAAATCTGTAAATCATCTTCTGAGTGAGACGTCGTATTTCGTTTCTTCAAATTTGGACTTCTTTTGCTCCATTTATCTTATTTCTGGCAGATTAGCAGCATTTTCGGTACCGATTATCGACTTTTGATAGGATGGTCGTACCACTGATATTTGATATTGTTTTGATCATCTTGTCGTGCTGATCTCAACGGCAGATTCACTTCTGTGTTTCAGGGTCTATTACACCACGAAATCAGAAAGACGATTTTCGTATCGGTTAAACATTTAATTTTTGGCTTCCCTTTCTTTTCATATTCCAACATCTATTAAGCAATGGCCTCAGCAATCAATATTGTAACTTTTGACTGTCATCATTCCTACCTATTCTTGTCCTTTCATTTTGTTTTCTTGGTTTCATTTCCCAAACTTGTTCGTTCATTTTCAACTCATAAAGGAAGCAAACTTTCTGTCTTCTTCTTCTCACAGAAGTATATTTATCAAATGAAATCATGCTGTTGCCATAGCCACCGAGCCATCAACCCCTACCACCTCACTTCCACGCATGCTCTCTCTCCTCCTCTCGCCGATCATCAACCCAGCTTCTATTCTGCGTTGTATAGGTATTATATTCATATATATTATATATCATGATGGGTTGTATTTTATGTATTGTGTATTGCGTGCGTTATTGTCCGTAGAGATATATTCACACATATACATTAGTTTTATATCATGTTGTTTAGTATATTTGCTAGTATATGTATGTGTATATATATATTTGTATATATACATTAGTTTATATATAAGTTTTATTTATATAATCTGTTGTTTAGCAAGTATACGCGTAAATATAAAATTTATATATAGGTATTTAAAAGTTACAGGATTTTTTTTATATATGTTGACAGTGGTTGTATATATATTATTTATAGAAAGTTGTTTATATATATATATATATAAATATTTGTCTATTTACATATTTAAGTATATTTACATAGGCTATTGGGATCCGATTCCAATGTTGAAAGTAGACCAACCCGTAGAAGAAGTTATGGATGAATTTCAATTTTTTTTACCTTATTAGACCTCTAAAGTCTAAATCATTTAGAACATTTATAAATTTTATTTAAATAAAATCTTTTATTTTATTTAAATTTATAATTATATATATTTATTTAATAAACATCTTGATATATGTGTGTGTGTATCATATACACATATATGTGTGTGTGCATGTGTAATATATCAACCCATGTAAGGTATAATATGCTCGTGTATAGATGCTGGGATTTACATCGCAACGGACACGTTAGCTCATCCAATATGCAAGTATATATTGTGCAAATATGTGTATATATACACTATTATTCATATATAAGTATTATAAATAATAAATATATACATATATATATATATATTTTTGTTTAAATAATTTTATATAAGTATATTTATATATACTTACATATATTAAATATATTATCATATGAATAAAATATTAATATTACACACACATCATTATTACAGATTTATTTAAATACAAATAACTTATCTATAAATATTAAATTAATTTTTTTAAACCACGA
The DNA here is from genome assembly GCA_030737815.1 of Allium fistulosum. Classification (NCBI taxonomy): domain Eukaryota; kingdom Viridiplantae; phylum Streptophyta; class Magnoliopsida; order Asparagales; family Amaryllidaceae; genus Allium; species Allium fistulosum. Next base: position 946,995,102 of record CM060905.1, read on the forward strand.
GCAATAGATATGGGTATATATACTCTAATATATTAAAAATATATTATTTTAACTCTATATATACACACAAATATATTTAAAATAAAATAAAATATCTACATATATATATATATATATTAATAAAATACTTAAAATAATTTTTTTAAATATAAAAGTCTAGGTCTTGCGCACTATAGCTTAGAAAATAATTTATTTATATTTTAATTTTAAAATACATTTAATTAAATATCCATTCAATTATTAATTAAAAATTAATTTTAAAACTTTATTTCAAATTTTAAATTTTCAAACAACCCTAAATGATATTTTATGCTTTGAAAAAAATTTCCAAAATTTTTTCAGTTTAAAATAATTTTAAAACAATTTTTTCCCGATCGAAATTAAATAAATAATTTAAAAATAAAAAAATTATTTATTTTCTACCATGAGATTCTTCAATGTTAGTATTATTATTTTATAAAATATAAAATATAATTTTCATAATATATTTGTATTAATACAATTTATTTATGTAATAAACTAATTTAAATGATATTAAATATTAATAAATAATATTTTCCCACTGTCGAAAATTCTCGTTACTTTAATTATTTATATATAAAATTATTTGGTTATTTTTCTATTAATGTTTGATGTTGTACTTAACTATAAACTATAAATATGTAATTAAATAATGTATAATAGTGTAATAAATTATAAAAAATTATATTTTCACTACAAGAAAAACAGTCTTTTGTAACGCTAATTTATAACGCGTTGTTTCGTTGTGTTATCGTTTATTCTAATGTTTTTTATTTGGAGCTTGCATAACGCTTTTAGCGCCAATTATTTCCTTTGGCCAATTCCTCGTCTGATTATTTTGCTCTTCGCTCTTCCTCCTCTTCCCTCTTTCTCAAATTATTCTCTCTCCTTAATAAAATCGGCCAAACTGTTATCCTCCTTCCAATTATCGTCCTTACTTCTAAAGCTACACCATCCTAGCCAAAATTCTCAACTCCGTCTCTCTCCCAAATTCACAATCGCTTTCCCCCAAATAGCCCTAAATCACCCTTGCCCAAATCGCCCAAATCGCCATCGCTCCGTCTTAAGCCTCGTCGTCGCTGCCTCTATCAGTTCGAACACAGAAATCGGTGAGCTTCCAGGCTAATTAGCTTCGATTTATATTGAATGTTAGGATTATTTTATGAAAACTTTTTGACTTTGCTAGACAGTAGATGGCATGATTAGGAATTTCAAAGTGGTACATTGTTAAAGACAATAACATAGCCGACTGTAGTCGGCTATAATTGAATATTAGGATTTTTTAAAATTTGTGTAAGAGAATGTCATTTTCCATTGATGATAGACAATAGTTTGTAATTCTTTATATTTTTCATTTTGCCCAACAACAATTTAGGAAAATTAGGATGAAGAAAATCATGATCATGTTATAAGAGAAGTACAGGGTTTAATGTTTATCTTATTCTCTACCATTTGTGTTTGCATGTTGCAAATAAATCGTATCCACTTTAAATTTTCAAATCTGCACTCAATTTTACTTTATCAAAGAAAAATCATTATTTAATCAAAGATAAGAATAATCATAATTTTACTTTGCATGTTGCAGACTATTCTCCCATACCTAGCCCTAGAATGACAAGCCCTGGTTCTAGTTTTAGAATACATGGTGGAGTTGTATCTCCATTGCATCCACGTGCAAGCGGGACTACTCCAGGATCACCAACAAAGCAGAGCCATAGTTTTCTATTGCTGCATATTAATGTTAATAAAGTATGTCCTTATTCTACTAATACTATCCGGTCAAGTACTTCTTCGGCAACACCGTGGAGTCTGGGAAGGACGGAGAATCCACTTGGTCTAAGTTCATGCTGGAAAAAAAGGAAGATGATTAGACGAGGTACTTTTGGCCATGTTAATGTCAGATTTAATAGGTATGTATTTTTTCTCATAATCTTTTTATATTCATTTGGTGTTTCAGAATGGTTCAGTTAGTTCCTGATATTATTTCCAGAATTCTTAATACATTATTATATAAATATTGTTTCAAATCGAATCTCTCCAATTACTATTAATTCCCAAATTTTGATCCAAAACTCAATTAAAACTACTACTAAGAAAAATTGTTAAACCATACTGGTTTGAAAAGGGTCAAGGTTGTTAAATATACAATTCAAATTTATTGTTTCCTAGACAAATAAAAATGAAAAAAATTAGAACCTTAAGTTTTAGGTTTAGATGTAGAAGCTAACTATCAAAAATAATTTCAAATATATGAATTGGTACTATGGAAATAAGAATCAATACTTTTATATAGTCAAATGTCATTTAGTAATATACATAGTGCAAAATTTTTAGCATACTTTTATATAGTCAAATATACATTTTGATAACCCATATATAACAAATGATGTATTCGAAGTTTCATATTATAAGAAAACCAAACTATAATAAATTTGGAATTCTCATTTTCAGGCCTTAGAGTTCATAATTTAAGTATGATTATTTATACATCTTTTGAAAAAGATTGTGATAAGCACAAGAATGATACATTACTAGATATGATAATCTCTAAGTTCATTCGTAGAATAATGATTGTCTGATCTTCATAAGTGACATGCTGCAACCGGGTTGAAGTGACAAAAGCTGCTGGAATATTGATGTTGTGCACTGCAATTTGCATTACAGAAGTGGCATGTAGCATCAGGCAAGGATAGAAATGTCCTTAGCTGTGTGTTTTGCAATGATATTGCAGTGCATTTTGGTGAACTTTTTTTTTTGCATTTGCTGACTTGAATCATAGGAAGCAAGGGGGCACTTAAACTGAGAACAGTTATAGGGGCAGGTGCATGGTGATGAACAACAGCGAAGTTAGTATGCCTATATGGAATGTCATAGTAGGTGAAGTGTAGCTGAAATTGAGCAGTTTTACATGTATGTGGTAGATGTACATGTAGTTGTACAAGTAGGAGATCCGATGTTGAAGTAATGTGACGATTGTGAAAACAGTGGCTGTGGCAAAGCAAGCAAACTTTGTTGTTTTAGTATGTCTATGGAGTGTCTATTTATGGAGGAGTAATCGATGGCTGCGGTGCTTCATTATGGTCATGTAAGGCCAGCGGTCATAATTGCCCATCTGGTGCCACTGTAAGTTCTCATCTTATCATTTGTGAAATATTTACTTGTATTGCCTACTCAGTTTAAATTTCAAAATTTGTATAACTGAAGCAAATATCCAAATTAAAGGTTCAAAGTTAATTGGTGTAATTAACATATTTAGTAGATTGAATGATTGTTAAACTGGATCCCTAAATCTGGCAATCCGCATTTCCTTTTTATACATGACATGATATATATATATCACATAATTGTATCTAAGAACTTCCCAATTTTGCAGTCAATGGCATTCATGAACTCGAAGAACATAATGCTCAGTGGACCTACATCGATCAACTGTGAATTATACCACATTATGATGACGGATGTGATGGGGTAACAATTCAAAATGTGAAATATCAGCCTGTGGAAACAGTCCAACCACGGATGGTGTGCACATTCAGATGTTAGATATGTAACTACCAGTGGAACTCAAGTCAAAACAGGTGATGATTGCATCTCAATTAGAATAGCACGACAAATCTTTGGATTGAACAAATCAGTTGTGGTCCAGGCCATGGCATCAGGTATTAAACTAACCAGTACATCATATACAAGAAAATAAAATTTTGATACTTAATTTGATGACATATAAAAATGCAGTATTTGGAGTATAGGAAAAATAGAACTTAGGCAGAGCCTTTGACAACAATGTTTGATAACGAAGTTAACTCTTAAGTCACAAAAGCTTATACAGCACTTTGACTTTATATATCATTTTAAACAAATCCATTGTCTTAATGGTTTTCTTCATCATTAACCAATATCAACTGGGTTTACTTTCAACAAACTAAAATTAGCGGTAGATGTAGTAAATGCAGAAAGCTTCTTCCTTATTTATACTTTAACTGACGATTAGTTTGATAATTCAGTTTGGCATACATGGCTCATAATTTGTGTCTAATTTCATGAACCTGTAATAACAAATGCAAATCCATCTCTTACCACCAGACACAAGTCCAACTCACTAATATGTAAAAAGTAAATATCAAATAACCTAAACTTACTTAATAGACTGATTCAATCTTTTGTCATAGCAAGAATCATCTTAAACATTTCTTAAAAAAGAAAAGAAAAATAAATTAAAGAAAGAATGAACGTATTGTTAACAAAGAGATTCGAAAGACATTATTTTTGATGTTATGTCAGCTGATTAAAGTTAAATGTACAATGATTTTGAAAATGGTGAACTGCTCCTAATTGGGATGGCAAATCCTGGGCTATTTTTGTATCTTTGATTCTATTTGATATATTTGTTATATAATTTTGGAACCTTTGTCCTAAAAAAAGGCCAACGTTTCTTTGTATCAAATAAAAAACATATGTAATATAAGCACTTGGTGCCCAGAAGATACTCATTGTGACCATTGTTATTAAAAATCTAACGATTCAGATCATGTTTTAAATCCGATCCCTTGCTTTATAATTCGATCTCCATTTTGATTTAAAGTCAATTAAATCCGTAATTGATCGATCCGTACTTATATATTCAATATGTTTATTTGAATTGACGATTCCTACTTTAATGTTTTCTAAACAAAATAAATATAGAAGAAGAAAGACATATGTTTATTATAGATGTAGAAATTTAAAAATCAAAATCCATTTCAAAAGTATGACTGAATGTTGCTGAGTATTATGTAGGTAAGAGCACCCATTATTACTTTTTGACACTTGTTATGAAAAATGTTGCAGGCGAGGTTTAAACTGGATGCAAATTGGCAAAAAACTTTGATATTTAAGCAACTATGAGGTATTTGGAGGGCGTCAAAATGTAGACTAGTTTGCCAAATAGTAAAAGCAAAGTCCATGGAGGAAAAACTTCAGGTTAAACCAAGTAACATCAAAAGTATGACTGAATGGAAGAAATTTGTAAAGTCAAAAACAAGTGTTGAATTTCAGGTATTTTTTATTACTGTTATCTATTTTTTTTGTAAAAGTTTAAGAACATAAATGATATTGATAATGTATTTAAATCTCTTATTTCAGGCATTAATCATGAAGAACAGAGCTATTAGAGACAAACAGTTGCCACATACATGCAGTCGTAAAGGAATGGCTCAACTTGTTGAAGATATGGTAAAAAAAGAGTAATTTTATTTACTGTAATATCTGCGAACTTCTTAGTTAATAAGTTTGTTATTTGATATTCTTTTCAATGCAGAAAAAGAAGAGTGGCGATTGTACTTCCGTCACGAGAAGTCAAGTTTGGATCAAATCTCACACACGGAAAAACGGTGAACCAGTGAATATGACTGTTGCAGATACTATAGTAAGTTGATAAAAACTTATGTTTATAGCATATATTTAAATGTATATAAGGTCTCATATGCATATGCACTTTCATATATACATGGTTTTAAAAGCATTCAATTTCAAATATCTTTATTTTAAAAGTGTGGAGTCTCCTATATGACTAGTTTGCATGTATAAATCTGAAGTATAGTTTTACATAAAGCAATTTCCATACAAGTCTATAATTTGCTATATGCAGTCTTTTAATTAAGCATTCAGTGTCAACTATTTGGGAACAAATTAAGGATACATGCAAGCATCCAGTGTGAACTATGTAGGAATAAATTAAGGATATATGCGAACTTTGATATTGATGTTAAACAAACACAATCATCATATTGGTATTCAATTGAGAGTTTGTCGATGAGATTATCAAATTTACTATATTTTCTTTAGATCTTAGTTTGTAACTATACCTTTATGTAGTTATATTATGTGGTTTATTTTTTACCAGAAAACAAAAGGGAAAGGAAAAAAGCAATCCTAAGTCTTGACCAACTACACATGAACCGAGATAAACATATTGATTATATGTCGGAAGAAATCCATGTAAGACTCACTGGCCCAGTTGATACTATATATTTGTGGGCTTGTAATCAAACTTTGGTTTGTTTGTCGCTATAGCTTATTTGAATACCTTGTCAGTTAAAATGCAGCAGCAGTTTGATGTGCTCTCTATGTGTAAACTACCATGATTCTCTATATGTAATAAATTGATTAATTAGGGCTATTAGATCAATGAAATAATATTTCTGTTATTCACGTAATTAGTAATTTCTACTTGTATTCTATTCATGAACTTCACTTTTCCACTTACATTTGAATCATCGTATATGTATGAATTACTGACTTAAATGCGGACTTATTTGAACTATCATTTTTATATGGTGAACTATACAATACTGTCAGGTCTGATCACTATTTCTTAAACATTGAAATGGAAAAAATATATTGATATTGTTAACTAAAATCGAATGGAGTGGTAGAAATCATTCATTGGTGAAAGGTGACCCTGAAATCGATACTAAGAAAGTTGAACCTGCAAATAGCAGACTCTTTGAATTGGACCCGAAGACTCGCCTGACAGTTGAAAAAATAATGGTAATTAAGTTACAACCTAGCTTCTTGATTAAGATCGACTATCTTTCCTTTTTATGATGTAAATTTCAAATAAGAAATGTAATGCAGCTTGATCAGAGGCAGAAACTTATGGGCCTTTCAACTAGTGAATAAATGCAGAAAGAGGAATTGCTCAAGAAATTTACGGCTCGGGTCAATTTACTCTTTTTATTATTCTTCTTATTTCTTTATCTTTTTTTCTTGCTCTTTTTGTATTACACTGATACTTTTTTATTTATCGTTTATATTATCTACTCAAGAAATTTACGGTTGACGTTTCTAACATCCAAATTTGATGAGTATATGTTTAAAATCAAAGTAGACTAAGATACATCAAAAACTACATGTAAATTTGCGAGTGAACATTACAAAATTCAAATGGGAGAAATTTTTAATTTTTTTAAATTAATTTTAATGTAAAGTTTATCATTAACAAATCTTCTGAATGTATCCAGAAGCATCCTGCTTTTTAAACATTATTCTTTGGTACCTATAACTACAAGACATTTGAATAGGAAAGCTAATAGGAAGAAAAATAGATCAAATGAGATGGATTCGTGCAATTGACTTGGAATCCGAAATTGACTTGGATTCCCTTATTGTTGAACGTTTTTTTCTTAAAGTATAAATCTTACATCCTCTTTTACTTTTATTAGAGAACAATGACTTGGAGTCATTTGAATTATCGTTTAAGAAATACCAATTATTAAATTTTAAAGCATAGTTGGCAATAGATTGGGTAGAGAGTTAATGCTCAACAATAGAATAAAGTTGATTTATTTGCTTCTTAACAGATCATACAAATCTTTTTTTCTCATGATAGAGTTCAATCCGCTCACATTCTAGAATAGCAAAGTCATACTTATTCTTTGAGATACCCCAGGTTGACACACCACTACGATAGCCACTATTTTCCTTCATTTTTTCTTGACTTAGATTTGGATTTGATTTGTGAAACTAAATTGTTCCATTTTTGATTAGTTTCAACAAATAGCTCATTAGTTTAGACAAATAACTCTCCATTAATTAAGACTTCTTCCCCTTTTAAGTTGTTCAAGCTTAATTTCCCTCTTTTCATCTTTGCAGTAGACCTAGAATTTTCCAAGTCACTCATATTAACATCCAATGCATCCATATCATTACCATTTTTATTCTCAGGAATTATAGCAATGCTATCTTGGGATTTTGCAATCGAAGAAGATTCTCCTGCAGGTAATTCTTTATTTCCTTTTACATCAATAAAATTTTTTTATCAAGGTCCGTAAAATTTTAGTCATATTTTCACATTCCTCTTGTATATCAAAATCATTATTTACTAAAGTAGAAAAAGCATTAGATAGATGTATTTCCATGTTGTTTGAAATTTGTTGTTTCAGGATTTTATTGTTTATAACCATATTGCAATCCTCCACATCCATACTATCTTCAAAAAATTAGATAGTAGAGATTTATCCTTTCTCAAACGATTATCATCCTGCTCATTTGCGACCATATCAGTAAAAATGTTCAAGTTAGATACTGAATTAGTTTGTTCATCTGTTATTTGCAAAATCACCTCCTTTATTTCCATGCTAAAGTCTTTAACAGCAATAACCTTCTATTTCCAAAAAAAAATTTGCATTGCAGTTTACATTATTACCACCAAAAATCTTACAAGTAGAACAAATAGATGAAAACCATTCAATTTCAACTTGCTGCCATACAATTGATTATCTTGGCAGTAGATAGGAACTTCAGTAGGAAACTTAATATTGATATCAATTTCAACTAACACTCTGTATAAGAAATTCTTAATAAGTCATCTATTAGTTGTTACTACCAATAACTTGTAATTTTCATCACAGTTTTATATAATTATTTTCAATTTTTTCTGAATTTTCAGGAAGTACTACCAATGACCGGAGACATGCATAAAGAAAGGCTTTGAGCAGTTCAAGTTCTTAGTGATGCATTTAGTACTTGTAGACGTTAACTTTGAACTATGTTGTCTTTTGTTATCATGAATATGAATTGAATTTGGTAACACATGCATTGAATTTATTTTTTGTTAGTTGATATTTTATTTTGTTATCATGAGTATGCTTTACATACGTTAACTTTGAACTATGTTGTCCCTTAAAATCTTTTGCCCTATGAAATCATTACATACGAAACTTCATTTACAAAGATTTCTAATTCCGTTGAGATTTAGCTGTATTATAGCAGCTACAATGAGCTATTGAATAAATATTTTATAGCGGCAAAATGGTGTTATAAAGATTTACAGTTCCGTTGAGATTTAGTTGTATTATAGCGGCTATAATGAGCTATTGAATTAATGTACCATAGCGGCGAATTTGCATTATAAAACAAAGCTCAACCATAGAGGCATATTTTGTGTTATAAATATTCAACAGTTTTTTATAACATGTCGATATACAACGCTTATCAAACCGCTATGGTTGTGATTAATAGCGGTTATATGCCGCTATAAAAGACACTTTTTGTTGTAGTGTTTTTATTTAGAGCTGTACTGACCTGATGTATATTTGATAATAAAAATATTTTTCGATGTAATATATATATATATATATATATATATATGTGTGTGTGTGTGTGCATACAACCAAACAACTTTGTGACAACATTACTTGCATATCAGAATCGTCGCCTAACTAATAATATATATAATATATAAATATATAATAAAACATTATAATTGAGAATTAATAACTATATTTTAGAAACATACCTTAATCTCAATGCCTTGAAGTACACATTGAAAAGATTGTTTCTACCCCTTGGAACTGTTTTCGATTCAACGGATAGTCAGTCTTTGAACCGTTGACCACCAGCAACCGGATAGTGGATGAATTAACTTGATTTGAACTTGATGAGATGGAGAGAGACCTGTAGGGATTTCGTCCAACAAGCACAGAGGAGGAGGCACCAAAAGATCTCAAACAAATTAGGCTAGAGATGCTTAAATAATAGATAAAAAGCAGAGAAGTGTGGATCTGATCTCATATTTATTCTTCTTTAATCTGAGCCATCTAAAATCAAGCATTTTTAACCTTATTTTAGCTACCCTTTTGGCCACTAAAATTTCCAACCCTGATGTGTCTTAAACCCCTTTTAGCCCAAATAAAATATTATGCAATTAAATTAAATTTAATCTTTTATTGATATCGTATATCAATTGATATATTTATAACTATTACAAATATATTTAATAATATTTATGCATCAAATCATAATCAAATTTTATAATTAATATTCATAAATACAAATTAATTTAACCAATTTAAAAGAATTATAAATTAATTAAATCATTTGGTCAAAGGAGAATTCATCATTTCGGCTGGGTGACTTGTTAGGTGAAAATTTGGGCAGTGATTAATATTAAATTATTTGATATTAATGTTCACAAATCACTTAGCAGTGATATTTTAGCCAAATTTATTATAACACCCTGCAATTTTCAAGACAGAATAATTAAATGATTAATTTAAATATTTAATCATTAATCGACGAAATGCATGTTATACTCAATTTTTAGAGATAGAGGAATTGGGACTTGAGACACCCGTAGTTGAGACTACTTTTCAAAGACGTGAAAAATAAGTATAAACTTGACTATGTTTGGAGTCGATGAATTTTTAGAGTGAATAGTGATTTTTGAAGAAAGAAATGAATTGGGCTAAGCCCAATGCTAGCCTATAAGTGATCAACCCTCTTCATTATTTCCACTCAACTTTTCATTTCGTGTTACTTTCCTCTTACTCTTCTCTAATCTTTCTCAATCCCTTTTCTTTGATTAGCTAATCCAATCCACAAACTAAAATTCCAAAATTTAAATAAGAATCACCATAAATCATCTCTCTCAATTCTGTACAACACCCATAAAGGAATTAGCATGAAGTGGAGTTTAGATGGAGATCTAAAATTTAAATTAAGCTTAGATGTGGGTTTTGTTGATTTTGAGCTTGGTTTGGAGGAAAAGAGGTGAGTGGGATGATTCTCCTATTTAATTTACTTGTTAAACTTCGTATATTTGTTTGGTAATAATTATGAAGTTATGTGATGTGATTTGGTGAATCCGTTTAGGCTTGTATTCATGTTATAAACATGTTTCCTTTAGCTAATTAATTGTTGACCTTAATCATCATGTTTGAAAAAGTTAGTAAACCCTTGAATGAATTTTGAGTTAATTGGATGATATGTGTGATGTTTAGTTTGATTAGAAAATAATTAAGTAATGTAAAGATGTGCATGTCATTAGAAAACATTAATTAAACTATTTGAATTGATTTAAGAAAATTTAGTATGCAAATTAAGTGAGTTAGGGGCTCTACACTTATTATTAAAGTGATAAGAGACCTACTAAGGCTTAATTAGTATACTAGAATTAAAAGATCTAGAACTAAAGATTTTTAATAGATAATAAGATATACATAGCTCTAATCCAAGAATCTAAAATTGAATCTCCTAGCCTTAGTTTTTTTCAAATTCGATTGGAGGAAACTCCCTTAATAAATGGGAATTCATCCTAGCTCAGGGTAGCTCGGGGGTATTATATCGATGTGGCATAGGGGTAAATTTAAGCTTCTCCAAGCTATAACTAATTGTCGCTCTCTTCATATAATTCTACAAGATGTTCTTAATAATCAAATTATTAACATCACTAATTTATATGTACCTAGCAATAGAACCCTCAGACAACTTCTCTAGGCCGAATGTACTAATTTCCGAAGTCTCTTCTATGGGCCTTGGTTGGTTGGGGGAGATTACAATATGACCAGATATATTGGAGAGCCATTTTCTAGGGAGGGGAGCTCTATAGACATGGAAGATTTTAATAATTTTATTCATCAAAATAGCCTTATTGAACTATCACTTATTGGAAGGAGAATTACTTGTTTTAACGCTAAGAAGTCCTCTTACATGCTTTACTAGATAGGTTTTTCATAAGCGAGGAATGGGAGGACTCCTTCCCTCTATCCACTGACGGCCTAACCAGCATCCTTAACCATGGTCCCATCATCCTCAACTCTAATGTTCAACTTCCCATGCATAGAACATTTAAATTCGAAAAATGTGGCTAAAAGGTGAAAACTTTGACAACCTTATAATTATGAAACAGAATTCCTTAAAATAACGGATTCTCGTCTAATGCTGCTAAAAATCTTGTTTATAAGCGAAGAGAACTTAGATCACATTTAAAGAACTAGAATATAAATATTTTTGGAAATAAAAACATTAAAAAGCAAAATACGCGTAATGAAATTCTAGATTTAGATAAATTAGGAGAACAGAGAAACTTAACTAGTGCTAAAATATCAAGATCACATAACTTAAAAACGGAGCTAAATAAATTAATGGACTAAGAAGAAACTATGTGGAAAAAAATTTCTCGTTTTCAATGGGTAAATGAGGGGGACTAAAATACCAAATTCTTTTACCGCATTGCTACGGAAAAAGATGGCAGAATACCATAAAATTTATCAAGATTGATGAAATTGAATATAAAGAGCAAAAGGACTTAAATAATATATTTACTAGTTATTTTAAGGAGATATATGGGAATAGATGTAGTTGTAGAATTCGAGCATACTGGCCTACCCTCTATTCGAACTTGGAAAACTCTCTAATAGAGCTTGAATCCTCGTTTACTGAGAGCGAGGTTTGGTGTGCTACTAAGGGCCTTATGAGCGATAAAGCTTCAGGACCTGATGGTTTTCCTATGTTTTTCTATCAATAATTATGGCCTCTTATTAAAAAAAGATATTATGCAACTATTTATAGAACTCTATAATGGTTTTCTTCAATTAAGTAGACTTAACTAGGCATACATTATATTAGTCCTTAAAAAGGAGAATCCTAAATATTCTGCAGACTTCAAACTCCTCTCTATGATCAACTGCTCTATTAAAATAATCAATAAGGTGTTAGCTAATAGACTAAGACTCAAAATGGATAAATTAACTGACAAAACATAAACGTCTTTCATTCAAGGTAGATACATTATGGGTGGGGTCGTAATGTCTCAAGGATTCATCAATTATTGTCAAATTGAAAAAATTATATGCGCTCTTATTAAATCAAATTTTAGCAAAGCCTTTGACTCTATTGACTAGAGCTTCCTTCTTGAAATTCTTAAAGATGGAGGCTTCTCTAACAAATGGATCTTCTGGATTAGACTTATACTGAAGACTAGTGCTTACGCTATCTTAGTGAATGGCATCAAAGGTAGCAACATTCAGTCGAAAAGTGGTCTTCGGCAAGGTGATCCTTTGTCACCCCTCCTTTTCGACCTTGCGGCTGATGTCTTATTTATAATTCTATCCCTTGCTATCAGAAAGAATATTCTTCCTTGTTTGGGTACGAAATCACTGCATAGAGAGTTTCCTCCCTGTAGTACGTGGATGACATCTTACTCTTCTACTCCCTCCTCCCCTACCATATTGCCTTACTTAAGCTTATCTTATATAACTTTGAACTTCTATCTGGCCTTAAAATCAACTTCCATAAAATTTCAATCCTTGTCCTTAATGACACATCAAGCATCACGTCTACAGTGGTCAATACTCTAAACTGCAAATCCATGAACTTTCCTTTCAATTATCTATGTATAACTATTAGATTCACAAAATCAAAAAAAGAAGTTTAGCACTTTATCATTGATAAAATTAATGGTAATCTACCTACTTGGAAAGCTAACTGTCTATCCAGAGCTGGCAGGGCAGTACTCATAAACTTAGTATTGTCTGCATACCAGTTTATTGGATATCGTACTACAAATTTTCTAATTTGGTACTTAATAAAATAAATTGCATCAGAAGAAGTTTCTTATGGAAAGGTGATGCAGATGGGTCTAATTTGAGCTGTCTCATTAATTGGAGCCTCGTCTGCAAACTCAAAACTCAAGGAGGACCAGGTATTGTTGAATTAAAGGCTTTAAACTCCTCCTTGCTTTGTAAATGGATTTGGAAGTTTATGGGAGATGAGAATTATCCTTGGAAAGAAATTATAAGTAACTATTATTATAATGGATCAGAAAACCTAAACGCACACGGTAACCAAAATTTATCTTTCTTCTAGAAAAACATGTCCAACCTATATCACATTTTTAAAATTGGAACTAAATTCACCGTTAACTCGAGAGACAATCCTCTTTCTGGAATGATCTTTGGATTTCATTCACCACATTGAAACATAAGCTTCCTGATTTGTTTTTGGTCTTTAACAATAAAAAAGATCTAATTAGAGAAGTATTTAGAGCTCACTTGCCTGATAGATGGGACATCTATTTTAATCAAAATTTAATAGGGAATCTACTTACACAATACCTAACATTAATAAATATGATAGAAAACTATAATTCCAGAGACAATCCTGATCACTTAGAATGGTGGTGGGATAAAAAAGGAACTTATACCCCTAAATTGATGTACAAATTTTTAACCTTCTCTAGAACAAATGATTATGGGTACTTCAAACTGATCTGAAGAATAAAGGCTCCTCTCAAAGTTAAAATTCATATGTGGATAGTTCTACATGGCAAATTGAACACAATAACTAAGCTCAATTCGATAATTAACTCCAATATTAATCTGGACCCATGTTACCTCTGTAATCTGATGCCTAAGACTACTTCTGACGCAGCGGATAATTCAAAACGATCTTCAATCGATGAAAGTAGCAGTCGATGGATTGATGAATGCTGAATTGCCCGAATTCGTTGATCCGAAGATACCGAACTCTAGCTATCTCTGACTCGTTGATCCGAAGATACCGGAAAGAGATCTACGATTCTTCGACGTTGATCTTGCGCACAAGATACCGTGAATCGGCTTCAACAAACGATGATCCGAGCGCACTCGAATGACGTTAGTGGAGATAGGAGATACACTCGACTACCAATTGAAATTGAAAGCAACAAGCTAACAAAGAGAATTTTATTCAATATTCAACAACCTTTTACAAATGAAAACACTCGCCTATTTATAGGCTACAACACGCAAGTAGAAAAAATATAACTCCTAAGTCGGCAACCGACTTAACAACGCCTCCGACTTAACATAAGTCGTACACGACTTAAGCCCAAACAGTTACAAAACACATACAAAAGCTTCAAAGAAAAATACAAGTACTTAACTCGGCTCCGACTTATCAATGTTCATCTCCGACTTATAATTAAGTCGTACGCGACTTAAAATTGCAGTGATTCCGCTACCTCGGCAACGACTCATGCTTATCTCGGCAATCGACTCATGGGGACTATCAGCTTAACTCGGCAATCGACTTATGGGTATCTCGTCGCCGACTTATGGGGTATCTCGCCTACGATCTCAGAGAGCTTATCTCGGCAACGACTTAAACAAGTGCCGCGACAATGTCGTTCGCGAGTTATCTGGTAATGATCTAGGGTTAGGTCGGAACTCGCGAAGTGTTTCTGCGACATGGGGTTTAGGTCGGTCGCGATTTTGGGAAGAGGTGTTTGGTTGGTAAAGGCGACTGGAGATGGAAGTGGAGGTGGAGGTGTGGTAATTTGTTCGCGAAGATAGGTCGTAGGTCGGTATTTGGGAATTAGGTCGTAGCTCGGCGTGAAGGTGGGGGTTAGGTCGGAGCCTCTGGTTGTCGAGCCTAGGTATGCTGCTTCATCATCCTCCCCTTGTTGACAAAAATTCGACCTCGAATTTGTACTTCTCTCCTTTTCAACAAGCTCATCTCCATGGTACGGAATCAAATGTTTAACGTTGAAAACGTCAGCAGTGTGAATGTGATCTGGCAACTTTAACTGATAAGCATTATCATTGATTTTCTTCAAGATTTCTACTGGTCCAATCTTTCGAGCTTTTAACTTGTTGTAAGTCCCAACTGGAAAACGATCTTTCGTCAATACCGCGTAAACAAAATCCCCCTCTTTGAAGACTACACTCCTTCGTTTCTTATCCGCCATTTGTTTGTACTTCTCATTTGCCTTTTCCAATCGTTCCTGAACGATTCTATGGCATTCTGTCAACCCTTCCACAAAATCAGCAGCTTTCTTAACTGTCTTCTTTGATTGTGGTATTACCGTTAAATCCAACGGTCCCTTCGGTAAGCTCGAATAAACAATCTGGAATGGACTGAACCCCGTACTTCGATTCACAGCATGATTATGGGCAAATTCTGCCTGACATAACTTCACATCCCAACTCTTTAGATTATCTTGAACAAGACACCTCAACAAGTTTCCCAATGATCGATTAACCACCTCCGTTTGTCCATCAGTTTGCGGATGATAAGCACTACTAAACTTCAGCTTTGTTCCCACCATTTTCCACAAACTCAACCAAAAGTGACTCAGAAATCGAGTATCTCTATCTGACACAATAGATTCTGGCAATCCATGAAGTCGATAGATCTCCTTGAAAAACAATTGAGCAACATGAACAGCATCCGCCGTCTTCTTACAAGCAATAAAATGTGCCATTTTCGAGAATCTGTCCACCACCACATATATGGAATCATTACCTCGCTGTGTCCTCGGTAATCCCAACACGAAGTCCATACTCACATCAACCCATGGTTTAATTGGTACAGGTAATGGCATATATAAACCAGCATTAGTCGCCGTTCCTTTCGAAACCTGACAAATATGACATCTTTCAACAAATCTTTCCACCTCTTTCCTCATTGACGGCCAAAAATAAGATTGAGAAATTAACTGCAACGTACGATCTCTACCCACATGGCCTTCTTCATGTAGTTCTTTAACAATCTTCATTCTCAAGCTACAGTCTGGGATGCACAAACGATTTCCCTTAAACAGAAAACCATCCATTATCACAAAATCATCCGTCTCTCCCTCCTTGACCTTTTCAACAAATTTTGCAAAGTATGGATCATCAGTGAATAACTCTGGCAATATTTCAAAACCTGTCACTTCAACTTTCATTGTCGTCAACAGATGACTCCTTCTGCTCAAAGCATCAGCCACACGATTGGTTACCCCTGACTTGTGCTTAACGACAAAAGTAAACTGCTGTAAATAAGCAATCCACGATGCATGTCTCGCTGAAATCTTGTCTTGCCCTTGCAAATGCTTCAATGCTTCATGATCAGTATAAAGAACAAACTCCTTCTGAAATAGATAGTGTTTCCAGTGTTTAATAGATTGTACAACAGCATAAAACTCCACATCATATGTACTGTATCGCATCTTCGCTCCGGACAACTTCTCACTGAAATATGCAATAGGACGCCCCTTCTGACTCAACACCCCTCCAATCCCAACCTTGGATGCATCAGTATGTAGTTCGAACACCAACTGAAAATCTGGTAGCACTAGAATTGGTGCAGACGTCAGCAATTCCTTGATTTTTCCAAAAGCAATCCCTGCTTCCTCTGACCATGAAAACTGTTTGCCTTTCATACAATCTGTAACAGGCGCCATCACACTACTAAAGTGTGGAATAAACCTTCGATAAAATGAAGCCAACCCATGAAAACTACGAACTTCCGTTATCGTCTTGGGCTGCGGCCAATTTCTGATCGCCTCAACTTTACTTTGGTCAACCTGTATTCCTTTCTCTGAAACAACATACCCCAGAAATAAAACACTATGCGTCATGAACACGCATTTCTTCGTTGCAGCATAGAATTGTTCTTGTCGCAATACCATCAGCACTTCTCTAAGATGATTCAAATGTTCCTCTGGACTCCCACTGTAAATAAGAATATCATCGAAATACACCACCACGAATTTCCCAATGAACGGTCGAAAAATCTGATTCATCACCCTCATGAAAGTACTTGGTGCATTGGATAAACCAAATGGCATGACTAACCATTCGTATAGACCCTCCCTGGTTTTAAAAGCAGTCTTCCACTCATCTCCTGGTCTGATACGAATTTGATGATATCCACTCTTCAAATCAATCTTCGAAAAGATAGTAGCTCCACTTATTTGATCCAACAAGTCATCTAACCTCGGCATTGGAAATCTATATCTCACGGTAATCTTATTCAATGCTCGACTGTCAGTGCACATTCTCCTTGTCCCATCCTTCTTGGGTACCAATAAAGCTGGTACAGCACAAGGACTCAGACTCTCCTGCACACGCCCCTGTTCAAGCAATTCCTCTACCTGCCTCCGCAATTCTTCATGTTCCTTCGGACTCATTCGATAATGTGGTCTGTGTGGCAATACAGCACCGGGAACAAGATCTATCTGATGTTGTATATCCCTCAACGGTGGCAACTCCGTTGGTAACTCATCTGGAAATACATCGTCAAATTCTTTCAGAACTGGTTTAACTTCTTCTGGAATTTCAATCTCTTCACTGCTTTCTCGTCCAATCAACAAGAATACTTCTGGCTCTTCTTCAACTTCTTTAACAAACTCCTTCAAAGTCAATAGAGTTTTCAGCTCTTCGATTTCCTCCACTTTGTTTTCTTCCTGTTGGCGTTTCTTCGGAACCAGAGTAATCTTTGTACCTTCGAACATGAAACTGTAACTGTTGGTCCGTCCATCATGTTGTACTGCTCTATCAAACTGCCACGGTCTCCCCAGCAACAAATGACACACGTCCATATCTACGACGTCACACCAGATTTCATCTTTGTATTTCTGCCCAATTGAAAACTTCACACAAGCTCTACGTCCAACTTTCACTTCACCACCCTTCCTCAACCAAGCTAACTTGTACGGTTTAGGATGTTTCTCGGTTTTCAACTCCAACTTCTTCACTGCTTCTGTAGAGATAATATTATCGCAACTCCCAGCATCAATAACAAATTTACAAACTCTTCCCAGAATAGTGCATGTAGATTGAAAGATATTGTTCCTCAACCAACTACTTTCCTCCTCTTGCTTCGGTGTTAAACAACTTCTCCTCATCATCAATGCATACCCGTCATCTCCCGACAGTAAATCTTCCTCCTCAACTGGTAAAGAATTAGAGCATTCAGCTTCTTCATCCTCATCCTCAACCTCAGCAATCATTGCTCGCTTCTTTGGCTTTGGACACTCATTGCTTTTATGACCCAACTCCTGACAGTTGTAACATTTGAAACCGTTGTTAACCTTTGCCTTCTCAACCTCCTTCATCACTGGTTTGCTGATAGGTTTAGACACATTAGAACTTCCACCAACACCCTTCACTTGATTATTGGAATTCGTAAACACACCACCTCCTCGTCGTCCCTGCTTCTCCCAAGCCAACGCTTTCTGATGTGCTTCCGCCACAGATCTTGGATCGAACATATTAACCATATCCTGAATCTGCATTCTCAATCCCCCAATGAATCTAGATGTCAGCTGCTCTTCCGTTTCCATAATATCATTCCTTGCAATAAGCTGATAAAACTCATCTGCGTAATCATTAACAGTCTTTGTGCCCTGCCTCAAGTTCTGCAAACGTTGATACATCAAAGATTGATAATTGTAAGGTAAGAACGTTGCTTTCATCAATTTCTTCATTTTCTCCCAAGATTCAACTTTTGACTTCCCCATTCGTTCTCGTGTAAGTTTAGTTTGCTGCCACCATGCCAAAGCTCGACCCCTCAACCTTGTAGCAACCAACTTCACTCTACGACGTTCTGGAACTTCTTTGAAATCAAAAATTTCTTCAACATTAGCCATCCAATCCAAAAACTCCTCAGCCTGCATACCACCTTTGAATTCTGGAATTTCTGTCTTCATCCCAGATTCCCACTTGTGATCGTATTCCGACTGATTCCTTCCTCGTCCACGTCCTCGTCCATGAACACTACCACCATCATACTCTTCTTCACCATCCGATGTATATCGATGTCGATCCTGACCACCAACATCTCTACCACCACCATTTCTTCCACCAACATTCCTACGATCCACATTCCTCCGATCTCGATCAGTCACATTTCTATCACGACCTCGATCATCAACATTTCTATCACAATCTCGATCCACGCTTCTATGATCACTATCGACACTTCTCTCTCGATTTGAATGTGGTGAAATTCTACTTCTTCCATGGCTCGATTCAGGTGATACTCTTCTCTGATTTTGACTCATCTTCAACATCATCCTCTCTAATCGACCAATCCCTTCCGTAAGCTTCTCATTGAAATTCTCGTTAATTCTTTGCTCCATCTCATCGGCTTCTTCTCTTCCGTACAAAGCATTAATATTGCGATGACGTTGAACTCGTCTTGGCGGCATGATTGAATACTTCACAAACACTTCAACAATTTCACACTTCACGATTCAAACACCTTTCGAACTTTGATCCAAAATGAAATGGATCGAAAACTCCAACTTTGTTGCAAAATATGACGAACACGATGAACACAACTTCAACACTTCAAATTCTCGGCTCCAAGACTCGATTTAGCTATGATTGGCTAAAACAAGCTCTGATACCAAAACTGACGCAGCGGATAATTCAAAACGATCTTCAATCGATGAAAGTAGCAGTCGATGGATTGATGAATGCTGAATTGCCCGAATTCGTTGATCCGAAGATACCGAACTCTAGCTATCTCTGACTCGTTGATCCGAAGATACCGGAAAGAGATCTACGATTCTTCGACGTTGATCTTGCGCACAAGATACCGTGAATCGGCTTCAACAAACGATGATCCGAGCGCACTCGAATGACGTTAGTGGAGATAGGAGATACACTCGACTACCAATTGAAATTGAAAGCAACAAGCTAACAAAGAGAATTTTATTCAATATTCAACAACCTTTTACAAATGAAAACACTCGCCTATTTATAGGCTACAACACGCAAGTAGAAAAAATATAACTCCTAAGTCGGCAACCGACTTAACAACGCCTCCGACTTAACATAAGTCGTACACGACTTAAGCCCAAACAGTTACAAAACACATACAAAAGCTTCAAAGAAAAATACAAGTACTTAACTCGGCTCCGACTTATCAATGTTCATCTCCGACTTATAATTAAGTCGTACGCGACTTAAAATTGCAGTGATTCCGCTACCTCGGCAACGACTCATGCTTATCTCGGCAATCGACTCATGGGGACTATCAGCTTAACTCGGCAATCGACTTATGGGTATCTCGTCGCCGACTTATGGGGTATCTCGCCTACGATCTCAGAGAGCTTATCTCGGCAACGACTTAAACAAGTGCCGCGACAATGTCGTTCGCGAGTTATCTGGTAATGATCTAGGGTTAGGTCGGAACTCGCGAAGTGTTTCTGCGACATGGGGTTTAGGTCGGTCGCGATTTTGGGAAGAGGTGTTTGGTTGGTAAAGGCGACTGGAGATGGAAGTGGAGGTGGAGGTGTGGTAATTTGTTCGCGAAGATAGGTCGTAGGTCGGTATTTGGAAATTAGGTCGTAGCTCGGCGTGAAGGTGGGGGTTAGGTCGGAGCCTCTGGTTGTCGAGCCTAGGTATGCTGCTTCATCAACTTCACATATGTTTTTTGACTGTAACTTCTCTCAATATATTATCGGTCAGATTCTAGAGGCTTTTAACATAAATATTGCTTTTGCAGTACCCCCTCCTATTGTTACTAGAATAAATTTAGATTAAGCTTTTCCCACCGACTAGGAAAATTTTAGACTCTGTTTATTCTATCACATGCTGGAGCTTATGGACTGAGCGCAACCAACGTATTTTTAATAATATTTATAACAACTCCTCTTCTATAATTCACTCCATTATCTACTATATTTCCTGCTGAACTAACCCATATTATAGGCACTCAGTTTGGCGCTCGAATGTTGATAGGATTGATCAACCTGCTAACGTCACATCTTAACTTCTAATGGCTCTCACCCCTGCTTGATATTCATTTCTGTGATTTGCTAGTTGATTATTCGGACACATTAAAATGATATAATAAGATAGCCTTCTAGCGATCTCTATGGGTTAAATTCCTATTTAATTGATTAAACTTTATCTCTTACATGTATATAGAAGCATTTTATAAAAATTAAACAAATTAAAATAAAAATAAAAATATACACATAGATATAAGTATATAAATAAATAAATAAAATTAAAACTAAATTATAAACATAAACTTCATTAGCCAATATTATTTAAAAAGTTAGTTGCCTTAGATACAATAATCAGTAGGCATCATTGGCTACATGTATACACCCACAAATATATAAAAATGTATTTATATTAATAATTACTCATATATATATATATATATATGTGTGTGTGTGCGCGCGCGCGCGCGCGCGTGTGTGTGTATACTGATCTGTATTGGTATATGTATATGTAAGAGTGTACATATAGATATATGCTTATATACATATATCATGTGTACATGTTTAGTGTTTCTCATACACAAAGACTTATCTAATTATTAGGTAATACTTTTTACAAAGCTAGATGTAAAGCTGTAACTAATATATATTTATAACCTTCTAGTGACCTCTTAGGGTCATTTTACATGTATATAAAAATAATACATAAAAATAAAAATGAAGAAAATATACATATATAAAAGTATATAAATAAATAAAATAAAAATTAAATTATAAACATAAACTTCACTAGCTAATCTTGTTTCATAAACTTGTTGTAATCACCAGGCATCATTGGCTACATAGTTAAGTGTAAAGCTTCAAATAATGTATATACACACATACATATATACATACATATAGGTACGTTAACATATCTATTCAAACTTGCAACTTGAGATAACTGTGTACGCAACAGTGTATATATTTGTGTGTGGTGTGTGTTAGGAGTCTATATTGCTATTTATTCTTATCCTTGAAATTAAGCCCAACTTGACTTGTGACACTTGTGGACATTTACATCTGTTATTTTTTGCAAGAAGCCTATGTTTGTGTGTATATTTTTCAGGCATTATATAATCTTATATAGCCTATTTTCTTAATTCATAACAGAGCTCTATGTATTGTTAATAAAAACATAGTTGTCCGTTTTCCACAAACTTTAAGTGATCTTAGACAATCAGGACTGCACATATTTGTAGAAGTTATTCGCTAAGGCACGAACTCAATAAATACTGTCACAACAACTTTAGATTGTCTCAGTAGCAAAAGGGGTTAATTATAAGTGCATGCAATTAGTAATAGTTTAGCCTCTTTAGTGCTCCCTGTGTTCCTTTCGTTCTAAAAATTGTACAATCCAAATAACCATATACTTAGAACTGCATTCACTAAAATCAGCACTCATATAACTGTATAAGCACAAACAAATTTTTGATATATACTCAAATATATACTACCAAAAAACAACATACTCATCAGATATGTATACTACTGTGTTCATAAACATACTGTTGTGTTTACGTGTATGCTGTTGTGCTCACATATTCTGATGCGTTCACAATATACTCTATATCCATATAGGTTCAAAATATATTCTATATCTGTATATTTATAACATTGGACTTGTGGACTAAGCATTCGCATGTAGTAATAGTGTTTTTTTTGTCGGGTATCTCAGCTGACTAGGTACATCAGCTCACCAAATCCCCAGTTCATGATGTTGTATCATCAACCCGGTGCAGCGCTTCACCACAGTCTGAGCCTCTGAGGTATTCGTCCTTCATGCAATGCAAATACTAGCTCATTCCCTCAATTTTAGATCTGTGAGTTTCTTGCACATCTCTATAATGTCACGTGCATGACCACGCTCACATCTTCAAAAGAAATACATGTAGCACCAACAAAACAATTCTGACCTGTATCACCTCCTAGAAGGCTATATTGCACCTGGATTGCACATGCTCCCAGTGCAGCACTTCCCACCTCAACAGAGCTTTCTTCATCGCAATTTTGTAGCTTTTCATGTCCAATCCAACATCGCTTCTCACTGTTTTAGTACACTCATGATCACTTGCATCCACTTATATAGGCCTACAACTCAGCAATGTCCCTTGAATCTTCTATTGTACAATGCATTTGCTTTTTCAGTTCACGCAATTTTGTAACTACCGCGAAGTTTTGGTTCCAACTTGGAGCTACTGAAGTTTCGGGTCTGCCAATCCCTGCGCCAGCAAGTTTCTGTACATCTAAGCAAGGGTTTTCGCTGCAGCAGTTGTTTGCAACCAAATTTGTCACAAATACCCAAGAACAAATTTTTGTAGAGATGTAAGCGAAGAAAGTAAAATTAAGACTGAGGAATAGATTAAACTAACTGCAAATAAAAAGCAATAATCAGAAACATAGAGATTTATAGTGGTTTGGCGTTGTATGCTTAGGTCCACCTTGAAGATTATCTTTATTGACCACTTATGAATCTGATTACAGCAACAAGGAATGAGGAAAACTTGATTACAATAAAGATTAAAGTAACCAGCAGCGTAAAGATCCTCAGAATGACCCATTAGGCCAGTATTTATTGGTGAAGACGACCACCAATCTCTTTCAAACTTCAGCTATAGGACCTTTTAATCCACATAGGCCCACCATAGGAGTCACTAGGCCCAAATCCCCATGAAGAGGGATCGGTACCGATCCCTTTATTATTTGATTTTTGGGCAACGATCTCTATGATGGCTTCCACACTCCGCAGGTGCTTCACGCCTTTACTCCGGCATAACATACCCATGCTTTTTCTTCACCGGAGCTTTCAAACTCCACCTCCACTTCATATTGCTCACGGCTAAGGGTTGTTCCTAGAGCTTTGTTGAGTTTCAAGTGACGTAGCTTGGCTCGTTGTGTGTAGAACGTTGTTTAGAGAGAGATTGATGTACACACTTATTGATTTTGAGTTGATATTTAACTAGTTTCCTAAGAATTCTCTTAGGAAGCCATTAGAATTTCTAAGAAAAAAATGATGCTTTTGAGAAAGAAAGTAAGGAAATGAAATGAAAAGAGAAGAAAGGAAGAGGTTGCACTTATTTATAACTTAGGATTTGTATTAAAATAACAATGGTTTATGTCACTTCAAGCATACCACCTTACCTCCATACCCCATCACATCCCCACACTCCTCCTTACACACCATAACATATCACATCACACACTCACTTCTACACCTTACCCCTTCACATCACCACACTCCATCACATCACAAGTACACACCCATACTTACTCATCCACACCCCTACATGGCCACACACACACACCCCCGTGCACGCACGCCACCCACACATACGCACTCGTGACACACATACGCACGTGGTACGCACACACACGCACATACACGCACACGCGTGTACACGTACACCCGCATGCGTGCACTCGCGTACACATGCGTATTTCATTCCGTCTCCTTCGTATTTCAATACGTCTTCCATTTATGTAAATATAATCTCGAAATTCTAAGTGTATATATTTAGTTACGGCGTTTCGGCGACTTTTCGACAACTTCTGCGTACCGTTCTATAACGAAATCCAATTTTGTTTATCGATCACATTATCCGATGTATTCTTATCTATGTAGTGATGTAAACAGTTATAATTATATTTTAATAATTTTAATTTAATTAAAACCCGTCAGATTAATTAAAAACCCATTTTATCACACCTTTTAAAGTGCCGCGATTTCAAGCTGTAAAATCTCAATAACTTCACAACTAGTGTTCTCTTTTCTAAGCATGATCATAACTTCTTATGAATCATTATAATCAATTTCCTATCACTTTATAATATGTAAAATGAATTATTAAATTATTAAATCTCGATTTAATCTAATAAATTAATTACTAATTATTATGATGATGTCATAATTACTTTTTATTTCCAAAAATAAAATAAATTTTTTTATTTCATTTTCTCGTTTATCTTAATAAATGAGTATAGGTATTCAAAGTTGTGCGCGATTCCGAGAAAATCTTAAATTTACCGAAAACTGACTTTTCATCATTTTTGACGAAAAATCCAAATATCCATATTTTGTTTATAAACCATTAAAATAAGTGTTATTTATGTTTGAAATCTATTAATTGAATATTTAACTAAATTAAATATCTCATTTTATTGTTATAAAATTATGGGTCATTACATTCTCTCCTCCTTAAAGAATTTCGTCACCAAAATTACCAGGATTGGAAAATATGAAGAGAGCCAACTTTCTTCTCGTATGATGTATATAAACTATTCATACACAACCTGTAAGATTCGATCTACTATCCGAATTCACAACTATCCTTTCCAAACTAGTACCGATCCCTTGATCCTCTAGTGCGGAACACTGATCAGACTTCTTATTTCCAAGTCCTTTGCTTTCCTTACATAGTGCTCAACTATGATAGAAAACTAAAGCATCCTACTCAAATATTCTTATCAACATTTTCCATCAAGAATCAAGTTACCCATACTCTTTCGTACTGGTGTAAACACCTCAAGTTACGTACTCGAATCTTGGATCGACCAAATGCGATGAAGTGATTCATGCACATTATACGTACTTGGTTATCTTTAAAATACTTATAAATTATCCTAAAATGGTATAAATCAAGAATTTCCAAAACAACTAGGATCTTTGTGTTACCAATAGTATCTTTACCTTCCCTTAACAATGAGGGATATACTCAAGAGAAGTGCTTACCCTCCGAACACAATCTCCTACCCATTTTTAGCTACTTTCGAGACACTCGAACTAATCATTATTAAACCTTTCTTCTTTTCTAATTTCTACTTTGAAATTACTGTACCTTTTTATAACTCTAATAAGTTATTTCTTATCTTTAGGATTTGTCTGCATTTAAACTCGTTTCGATTGCACAATGACAAAGAGGATAATCCACTAAGCATACGATCCCGATTGCCGAAACAAACACCAAACCAATACTCGAAAGATTATTCCGATCATCACCGAACAAACTGAGACTTGCTCACCGAACTTTCCATATTTTTCAAAACTTTGGAAATAATATTGTTATGATTTCATTTGCTCAAATTCTTTAGGAATTCTATATTTACAACTTATTCTCCGTAATGTTTGACTTTACAAAACACCTTTATCAATTTATTATCTTAATAAATTTTATTGATCTTTCATATCACAATTGTTATCAAACACTGTTTAGTCAAATCGTGAATTGAATTCACAAGGTGATTATTATTCAAAGTTTTTGTTCTTTGCACATATGAGGGTTACTCATTTTATTAACTAAGGATGTTGTTATCCTTTACCAATTTTAGATTTCTTAATCTTTGAAAAACTCTTATCCGTAGTTCATTACGTTTTTACGAGAAAACTCTTTATCCTTCTAGACAAGTGGATATAGATACAAAGAGAACTGTTTTACTTTCGCAACTTGTTACATTTTTCTTCTGCTTCATAGCCTTAATAAAAAGAACATTCAACACAAAGGTTTTTACTACACAATACTACCATAGCCTATCGGTGGAACATTATAATGATACATGAGTCTGCTAATCTATCCTACTCATACTTCATTTTCGAACTCATCAACCTCAAAATCCTCCTCTACCTTCGATTCTGACTCGGACTATGATTCGGTATCGGATCCTTCTTCCAGATCTTCGATGTCAACTAGATTGTCGGCATCTTCCTCCTCAATCTCTTCCTCCTCTTGCCCGTACGCTACATCATTTTCCCCGGTCTGGGTATGTGCATCCATGTACTGCTGCACCCACTGGGCAAATGCATCCTCCGGAAAAAGGATCGCCTCACTACCGCTTAACCATGCCTCCTCATAAGGTTCCTCCATGTATCCTAGGCCTCCACTGTGGTCGGAGTCTATAAAGAAAACCGATGTCTCGGAGTCGTCTACCCATGGCTCAACCCACTCATAACCTACCACTAGTTCGGGTGGAAAACCCGGCCAATCCTTAAAGCGAAATCATGAATAATCCTTTGCGTCTGAACTAGCTAGATCAGTGATCAATATATCACTCCCTTCCGCAAAACAAAGCATGTTGGTAAAGGGTATACCATAGTCTTCGTCGCTGACCAGGTCTACTGCTTCTATTTCGGTCCAACTAGCTTAACTTATCTCTGAACATCTTATAGTCAAATTGTGATATTCTAGTCATAAGATGTCCAGGTTCCGATTTTATATTTAATAAGCAACCATCATACATCAATCAATCCTTAATAATACAAAGCTAAGGGTATCAAAATAAATTGATTACCTGTAACCTCGGTCGGAGATATGGTATCTTATTCTATCCATGATTATCAACCAAATCCTGGATTTTATGTGTGATCCTATCAACTTAGTGTCATTTATCGAATACCTTATAGTTGAACTGTGAAGTTCCAATCACAAGCTATCCACACTCAGATTGAATATCTAACTTCAATTCGCTCTTTTAAATTCAAACCATCACTAATCATATCAATCAATAAATGATATTGTTATCATTCCATTTGAAAGACATAATATATTCTAAGGTAAAACTATTTCATTTACCATGAATAATCATTTTATATGTCAAAATAACAAATACCCGCTCATATATACATACACACACACACACACTCAGACTCGTTCTAGGGTATTACTATCCCTATCTCTAACGAGTAACTCGTCCTAGGATATTACTAATCCTACCTCTTATGAGACATTCACCTAATCAAGCCTCGGTTGTTGCTTAACCAATGCTCTGATACCAGCTGTAACAACCTGATTTTTCGCACCTCGAAAACCCGCACTGATACTCCTCAGTCACGAATTCCCAAGACACGAAAAACCGACTCATTAAGGATGAAATAAAAGAAAGAAGAACAAAACAGAATAACATACGGAATAGAACAGAATCTCACAATGCATGGAGAAAATATAATATTGAACAATATCTTTACAGTAGAAAACATTTAAAAACATACCAATCAGAGTCTAACCTATGATCAGCCTGGACAATTATAAACTCTGTCCTTACAA
The DNA here is from genome assembly GCA_030737815.1 of Allium fistulosum. NCBI lineage: Eukaryota > Viridiplantae > Streptophyta > Magnoliopsida > Asparagales > Amaryllidaceae > Allium > Allium fistulosum. The sequence continues at coordinate 947,023,443 of CM060905.1, forward strand.
TTGCTGAAATAGATAAACAACAACAAACATAGCATGCATAAGTAAAAAGACTATGCCCATACGTAGATGCGGATATCCAGCACTCCTTTGGAAAGCTCGAACCTCCTATCATGTTGCATGATGCCAAAGCAAAGGCGATCCCATAAGATCTCTATCCAAGAAACTCTCCAAGTCTAGCCTTCTCGTTTCTCGACTTGCATAGCTAATCCTGACCAGAGTGTTGAAAACACCCGGATCGGGTTTGGAAAAACCAGCGTAAGAACACAATCCCAAATGTGACAGTGTCACAATTGGATGCCAAACCAGAATTTTGTATTTTAAAAATAAAGAGTATCTTATAAGGCCACGCAGGATAAAAACACTGAATGCATTTTTCGCTTATGATAACCATAAAATGATTACGCCAAAAATAAGGGATATTATTTTTAATGACTTTATTTTGAAAGTGCTTTTCAAGTAAATTTATGAATCTTAGCTGAAATTGTTATATTCATTAAATTCCATCATTTGGTCTACAATCAAAATCGTACAAGGCTCTTAATGGATTATTGGATTCCATAATAGCAACCAAGGTAAGGGACTACCTTCCGTATAGTTAACCTCTAGAGGGATGCACTAGGGTGTGAGTTCCCCACCCAATGCTTAATCAAGACTGCCTATCCAACCGATTAACCAAATAAGCCATTTTCCTCAGTCGTTTCCGACCTTCCGAGCGAGCTTATACCACATACTTTAAATCCCAATATATAGAGGGAAATTAGTTTTTTGTCTAGAAGGGAAAATGCAGGAATTCTCATGGGTGCTAAACCATGACTTATCTTGCCGCACGCCTTGTTTCAATCACTCCCCATTTGATGAGGCTCGAGGTAACGCATTACCTTTTCATCCAGCTCATTCACTCTGAATGCCACATTGCCAGATCCGCCAATTACTAATTGACTCCCACAAAAATACAACCTTTGAGCTCGTATGTCTCATAGAAGGGTCTTAAGCTAAGAGAAGTTTCCTTCTCCGCCACCAAACAGATGTACGTTTGTAAAAGTCAACGTTCGTAATCATTGGAAATGCTTTTTTAGACATTCTCCCATGCAAGTCATCCAGGTAAAGGATGAACCGAAGGCACCACCCTACTGCATTGCTAATCACAGTAGCCGCAGCCCTTGCATCATCGTAGATCCCATAACAAGGAATCACTATTATTCATTTACCTCAGGAGCAACTCCGAGGTTATCAACAAGTAATCCGCTTGCCATAGAAGATCTCCGGTCTTCAACACCATAGATTTTCCTTCTCGGTTTCTTCAATCAATTGTCCATTTCTAAAACGCCATTCATTGATTCGAAGTAGTCTTCAGATCGGGACTTTACCCTAAATCCGACCTCGGTTGCTTCGATATCAATTATCGAAATAAAATGTGTATATGCGTATACAGAATCGTTAAGCCTCATTTAATTTTATTGCTTAACCCCTTTTTTCCCAATTAGAATCAGCTCTTGATTGTAAAACATTAAGAGAATAATTTCCCAAGTGCAAACCTCGAAGGCCTAAACCAACATCTGATCGACACCCAAAAACTACCCAACTTAACATCACAACAATCGAGTTCCAATTCCTTTTCGCTTATCTAGTTCCCTTTTCTTTATCTTGTCAAAACTTTTACATGATCTTTGACAAGTACCTGGATATACCTTTCGATCCGTTCCACCCCTCGTCTAAGAAATAAACAAGGTCAGATGGATTTCCCATCTTGTTAACTACCTTGTTTGCTTTCTCAGATCTCACAGGCGGGACAAGATGTACTCTTAGGTATTACCGCATACCCCTTTCTGTTATTTACTTTAATTCTCATTCAGAGATAATACCTTATTCATAACTTAAGTCTTCAATTTCAAACTCAGTTATTTATCGGTAAACAATGAGGACTTCCAAGTTGGGGAACTATTTTCTCCCAGACCTTGGTTCGATCACATTCTTTGTCTTTTAAATAATAGTTGCTTCCATACCTTGAAGTTTAATGCCACTTCCGAGCTTATTTCCAAATATTGTTTATTATTTAAACAATTCATTTGAATATAAAATATGATCATTTTTCTAAATATTTAGAAAATTCTCAAATAAATCTTAAAAATCATAATTAATTATTATGAAATCATTCATAAAAGATTTGGGTCAAAAACTCCTTCCAGTTCCGTAATTTCAAAATCCAATTCCTTAATCGTTGGTGAATAGTGGTTGTTAACTAGGTCATTTTTCATAATTATAATTAAGTATAAACTCTTTTTTATCTTCCAAAACCTCATTCTTATATTAATAATGAATTTATAAATTTATTTCATAATTTTTAGAATTATAGAACTCTACTTATAAAAATCTAACTGCTCTTACAATGACCTTCTTGAAAACTGTTTTACTCATAACTTGAGATTTTCAAATCAAAAACTTAACTTTTCAGATCCATTTGAAAGCTATTAACTTTGCAGACAAAACATTTCCCGTTTCAAGTGATTTCAATTTGAAACGCATTTTACACTTCAGTTGAAATTACAGGTCGCATAACCGCGAACTGTCACTCTGAAAAATGCCCAATTTTGACCGTTTTGTTAATTGTTCCGAAACTTGCACGGGACACTTCCAAAACACTTATAAATGATTATAAATTATTATAACCATTTATTATGCTTTTTCAACTTATAAAATATTATTTTTTAATATTTTATCTTTCATAATATTATATTGTTATAATGTTATATTCAAACTTTTCTATGATTTAAAACCCATTTTAAATTCTTTTTCTCTTTTATTTTAAAGAGGTTTAACCCTTTCTGTTTATACACATATTAATGAATGTGTAACGTGATTTGGAATTCTTTTTACAAGTCATGATATTAACATATAAATATGTCAAACTAACATAGGTGTATTGTTTATACTTACCATATAATATCACACCATCAACAAAAACAAATCATTCAATCATCCATATAACATCCAAGGTTATCATCCAAAGATTAGTAAATCAACACAACCAAGTTTACTAACTTTTCTTTGCTAGTTGCTTACTAACTTTTCAAGTTGCTTACTAACTTTTTATAACTTGTTAATTAACTTTCCAAACATGTTCATATTTATAAGTTATACTCATTATGACTTATTAATCATAAATCTAAGCTAAAGAGGCGAAGTGTGTCTTACTAACTTTCATCCATATTAATTAAACATTAATATGCCTTTATAATCATAAGCTAAACTTTAAGTGACGAAGTGTTCTTACAATCAAGCTCCCTCTTTCCTAAGCTTTCTCCGGATGATTTTTCCATAGCTTCCACTCCGCGACAAGCATCCAATCTCCTCCCCAACACTATGTGGTTCGGCCTTGACATGAACCAAGGCAAAACTTCAACCTTTGCTCTTCTATTTGCTTCCACACTCCTCCGTGCTTCACGCCATTACTCCGGCATAACCTGCCCTTGCTTTTTCTTCACCGGAGCTTCCAAACTCCACCTCCACTTTATATTGCTCATGGCCAAGGGTTGTTCCCGGAGCTTCGTCAAGTTTCAAGCTACGTAGCTTGGCTCGTTGTGTGTAGAACGTTGTTTAGAGAGAGATTGATGTACACACTTATTGATTTTGAGTTGATATTAAACTAGTTTCCTAAAAATTCTCTTCGGAAGCCATTAGAGTTTCTGAGGAAGAAATGAAGCTTTTGAGAAAGAAAGTAAGGAAATGAAATGAAAAGAGAAAAAGGAAGTGGTTGCACTTATTTATAGCTTAGGATTTGTATTAAAATAACAATGGTTTATGTCACTTCAGGCTTACCACCTTACCTCCATACCCGATCACATCCCCACACTCCTCCTTACACACCATAACCTATCATGTCACACACTCACTTCTACACCTTACCCCTTCACATCACCACACTCCATCACATCACAAGTACACACCCATACTCACTCATCCACATCCCTACACACCCCCCACCACACACACACACACACCCGTGCACAAACGCACCCACACACATGCACGCACGTGGTACGCACACACATGCACATACAAGCACATTCATGTACACTTACACACGCACACGCACTCGCATACAGATGCGTATTTCGTTTTATCTCCTTTGTATTTTAATACATCTTCCATTTATGTAAATATAGTCTCGAAATTCTAAGTGTGGAGATTTATTTATTTACGGCGTTTCGGCGACTTTTCGACAACTTTTGCATACCATTTTATAATGAAATCCAATTTTGTTTATCGGTCACATTATCCGATGTATTCTTATCTATATAGTGATGTAAACAGAAATTATAAATTATATTTTAATAATTTTAATTTAATTTAAACTCATCAGATTAATTAAAAACCCATTTTATCACACATTTTAAAGTGCTGCGATTTCACACTATAAAATCTCAATAACGTTACAACTAGTGTTATCTTTTCTAAGCATGATCATAACTTCTTATGAATCATTATAATCTATTTCCTATCACTTTATAATATTTAAAATGAATTATTAAATTATAAAATCTTGATTTAATCCAATAAATATTACAAATTATTATGTCGATGTCATAACAACTTTTTATTTCCAAAAATAAAATAATTTTTTTTATTTCATTCTCTCGTTTATATCGATAAATGAGTATAGGTATTCAAAGAGGTGCGCGGTTCCGAGAGAATCTTAAATTTACCGAATACTGACTTTTCATCATTTTTGAAGAAAAATCCAAATATCCATATTTTGTTTATAAACCTTTAAAACAAGTGTTATTAATGTTTGAAATCTATTAAATGAATATTTAACTGAATTAAATATCCCATTTTATTATTATAAAATTCTAGGTCATTACAGCTCCCTATGGTCCATATGCCTTGCTCTCCAAATTCCATATGCTTTGGACTTACAGATCTTGAAATATTGATTGTTGAATATACGAAGGAACTTGTAATTGGTTGGATGCCGATCCCTCTTCAACAGAGCCTGCCGATCCATATCTCCTAGCAAAGCGTGTTGATCCATCCTTGTTCAACTATGCCGAGTCCTTCATTGTGAACCGAAGTATGCCAATCCATACTAGCCAACTATGTCGATCCCTTATTTACTCAACCATGTCGACCCCTTCTTTACACAATCATGTTGATCCCTTATTTTCTCAATCATGTCGATCCCTTATTTGTAAGCTGAAATATGATGAACCTTATGAAGTAGCCAAACCATACCTATCCCTTTCTTTGACTAAGCTATATTCCATACCTTAGGCATTTTACATTGTTTATCTACCCGTTCCTTTCCATTCTAACTTGATATAACCATCTGTGCTTGACTTCCGGTTCCCAAAATCATCATTCTGGAATCATCGGCCTTGATGGCAATCGGGTCTAACTCGTGCAGCCAGTTCATTATAGCCGGGCTGGAATGTCGGATAACACTTGCCCCCTAAAGTACGTCTTGTGATTAACATGACATGCTTTGAATTAAAACAAGTCTGGATTGTCAAAAAGATGTCCATCTAGCTTCCTGAGTGATTGTTATTCCTTTGTTGAATCGTTTTTCCAAGACCTTGAATTTCTCACTAATAGCCATGACGCTTGGTCGGTCTCCAATAACATAAGTCCAGAGCTATATTCTGTCAACATATATAAGTCAAGTTCTATGAGATTTACAAGCTTTTATTATCTACCTAGCCCCGAACTTGAAGGTTTTAGGTTTTACTCCAATTTATGTCGATTTCAAGAATTGAACTTTTAGGTCATTCACGTGCACATTCAAATACATGTTTTTGCCATCGGCTCTCCGACGTGTTCGAACAATTATGGGTCGTTGCCAATTTCTATAGTATTTTGCATGTTCATATTCATAGCCAATCCCCTATAACCATTTCTTATTTTTCCTTTTTATTAAGATTCACAGGGGTCGGCATGCATTATGTCGATCCCTTTTTTTTAAGGCATGCTAATACGGTTCTACGAGCTCCTTACGTCGATCCCTCTCTCCATATTACGCACTCAACACTTTATGTCGAACCCTCACCCATATATATATAAGCTAACACTTCTCTATTCTTCATTCATTTATTCTCTTATCTTCCATATAAGTGTGTCTTCCAACTAAACTCTTTTCTACTTCCCTATTAACTGAACCCTCCTCCTCCACTCAACAATCACTCTAACCTATTAACCCATCTCTTTACTCGATCTTAGATCATCACTCCACCTTCAATCAAATCGTAGCCTCCACCTTCAATCAAATCGCAACCTAATCTTTGTTCCTTTTCACAGTTTTCCTTCGACTAATTTAGGTGAGCTTCCCTTTTTTCTTTTGATTTTAAGGCAACGCAATGGATTCCTCCTAGTAGATAATAATTTGATGGCGTTCGAGGCCGTGATGACAAGTGGCCTGGGAGAGATGAATGATTAGTGAATAAAGTTCGGTAGATTGAGTTAATAGAAGGAAGAGGGGAGGAAGCGAAAGATGAGGGTTCGACGTGAGATTTCGATGGAAGAAAGGTTAGGAGTAGAAGTATGAAGAGGTCGGCATATGAAAACAGTACAGAGGCCGGAATCAGCGGTATTGGGTTAGGAAGGAAATGATCGGTGTCAGTGAGCCTAGGCAAGGGATCGGTAGGGAATGTTTCATTAAAGGGATCGGTCATGGTTGTAAAATAGGTATCGGTCTTGACTAGAGTTGAGCTATCTTGACTTAAACACAATTAGGCCGAACCCTACGTTGATAAGAATGAAGGGGTCAATATTGAAGCCATGGGAAAGGAATCAACATGAATATTGGGATCAGCATTCTTTGGTTGAAGTGAGGGATTGGTATAGGGTCTTTGGGATAGGGATCGGCATATACTCGTTGGGATCAGCATAAAGTCAAGAACTGGCTCTTTGAACTTGTAAACTAATCCAACTTAATTTGTTTGAACAATCACCACTAATTTTACTTAACGAACTTGGACATACGATAACGATGAACAATAAAACATGCATATTCACTGTCGAACTTGAGATTAAACAATCAGATTCCTGGAACTTTCAATATATACTAAAAACTTGCATATGGACTTAAACGACAAACTTCACAATCCAATATGTCGATAGTCGATCCCAAAGCTTTCATAACCGATCAATCATTTTGCCAGTTGTGACGCTCAGCGATAATGGTCACTCTGGTCAAACTTCTAATTCTCATTATTTTACTTTATTTTTCTGATTTTAAACTCTTTATATCTATTATACATTGCACTACACTAGCTCACACTAACATGGGGGGAATAGATTAGCTTTTCAACCTCGATTATCTACTGAGTATAACTAATATGGATTCTAGACGCTCAGAGCGTTTAGCTGGTATGTCTTCTAATTCGACGATGCAACACATCGAATCTAAAGCAAAATCAAGTTCCGCAACTATACCTGGCAGGTTTTCTCCCAGCCATTAAGCAGAATAAACAGAAGTTTCTGGCCCGCCAATCGATCTTTTCTTAGATGTTTCGGTCCTCCCAACGGAGGATAAAAGTCCTGCTATTGACATAGTAGAGGGTGCTATTCTTATTAATAACCTAGTAGACTCACAGGCCTCCCGAATTGGTGAAGCTACTCTTCGCCGGCTATGTTCTATTCAAGGAATTCCATTCGTAGATGTCTTGGTCCATTCAATAAACGACATGCCTCACTTGCCCTCGACGGGGTACACAACGTGTAATAAATTTATGTGCTGGGCCGGATGCGTACCACCCTTTAACTCGTTAATTCGAGAGATGCTGAAAACCTCATAATCCTACTCAACTCTATTCAAACAATTAGCCTTTATACATGGAACCTTCTTGCTGTTTATGAGCATTTTATTCCATCCACCAACTCCCAAAGACATAAGATTTATTTACAACTTCAAACAGCGATAGGGAAGTCCCTCTTATGTTTTTCTTGGACCCTCGCTGAATTTCCAAGTCTTGACAGGCGCTTGGAATAAACTTTCTTTGTTTAAGCACAAGTGGATTTACGTACGATGTCCTCCTGGCTTTGCGAGGCAATGGTTAGAAGAACGTAAGTATTACCCTCGTTTCTTTCTCAAATTCACTAAACCAATTCGTAACTTTTCCTTTGAATCTACTAACATCTGGAGTTCTTTCATGTGTCCGCCCATGTCTTAAAGGTGCCAACTTTTCAAGAGCAGTCGCCGCCATTCGTGCCACCCTTGTCAAAGATAGGGACATCAAACTTCTTGTAACTGACGAGTTACTTTCTTTATTCGGGTTATTGGAGGAAGGCCGTAGTATCGGGCTCCTCGGAAGCGTAGCATTGCCAAGAAACATTACAGAGCAAAACAGAGATGTCATCGATCCTGTCGTGCCCCCGCCAAGGGGACTCAGGATGACATTGAAGAAGGTGAGGTCAGGGGTTTTTAGGCCAGCAAACCTAAAGGCACGGATGTGGGCCTAGGCAAGGAGCCTATGGTCGAACCATCGTAAGCCATGCAATTTCAAACACCCGCTAAAAGAAAGAAAAGGCTAGCATACAGACTTCGTAAAAGAAAGACTGCCATGGATCTAGAATTCGTCATTACTTCTATCAAAGAAGAATCATCTTCCCAACACTTGGAAAGTTCCTTGAAGGGATTTTCAAATCTTCAAATTCTAGATGATATCATGAGCTACGACTTTCCAAATATTAACATCGAATGACTTAATTCTCATACTAGGAGCGGCAAAGGCATTCATCCTTCTGATAAAGGAGAGAACGGCGATGAGCATGGCTACAGCCAGCGGTCTGTCAGAGGGGAACACTAGGACACTCACGACCACGTGCACTTCACTACACACCATTTATCAACCTTTTGCACAATAATTACTCATATGTTTTCATTTGGTCTTTGCAGGTGCAACGACTCAGTCTCGGGCCTTCATCGCTTAAGAGGTTCTTCATCATATTATTGATCTAGTAGGGATTCTGAATCCGGTCGGGGCAAGGAGAAAGATGAGGGACTGAATAAAAGCTATCGCTCAAGGGTATCCTCTTCCTCCAAACGCAAGTCCTAGTCCCAAACATCACGCCAAGGAGAACGATCTAATTTTCCTGCTTATAGTGGAGACCAGCCTCCTTACCGTGGCCCTCAAATTGCTACATCTCATGAGCAACATTCTGGTTCCTCAATCTCTAAACAATCTCTTGAGCATCAATCAAGTAAACATCCAATTGCTGCTTCTGATCCGTCTCTTCCTGTCGCTACTTTCAATGTTTCTACAGTAGAGAAATTAGCCGATCTTAAGGCCGCCTTTCCTAAAATTTGCTTTGACAGTTTTGATTTCCTTCCTACAATACATACAGTTCCGGGGCACGCCAAAGCTAATTCTCTTGCATGCGTCAATGATGTGTTCGTGCAGCATGAATCGTTCCAACATTTGGTAGAAAAATTTTCTGAAGTGTCCATTAAGCGGCAATATGAAATAGACCGCCTCAAGTTAGAAATAATACATGACAAGGACATAATCAAATATTAAGATGCCAAATTGTTAGAATTGAAAACACAACTCACTGAAGCGGAGAAAAATGCTAAGGAAATGGTAGAAGTGGTGAGCCGTTTAGAAACTTCTTATAAAAAGGAACTCGATGTCGCCCTCAATTGCAGCTGGGCACTTGCTCTAGAAAAAGATTCCTTGCAAAAGGAAAAGGACGTTTTGGCCTGCCGCGTTGAGGAACTCGAAGTGCTTCTCAAAAAAAGAAAGGAAGGAGAAAATTAAAGCCCAAGAAGAATCGCAGCTACGAGGAAGCTGTCGAGGCTAGGAGGCTGAAAATTAAGCTTGATGAGCAGCTCGCTAAAATTGAAACTCTTAAAGAGGAGGCTCGAGAAGAAGGCCACAAAGAAATGATTGAACAAATTGAATCCCAAGTGGAAGCCGCTAAAGGGTCTAGTTGGAATGAAATCAAGGACTCATTCGATCCATTGATCATCGAGTATAATACCAAGGTCCTCATCCACCGTGACTTAAGTTTTCTTGGTGAGGGTTATCTGGAATCACTTGCTAAAGCTTGGGAGCAAATTATTGAGATGAAGAAGAGAGAATTGGGTGGATTTGAACTCAATGAAGAAGAATTAGTGTGGGAAATTCTTCGTGGAAGCAAACCGTTGGATTTGGCTGCCGCAAAACTCTGATACTTCAACGTTTCTTCACCTACCGAGGAAGGGGAACATTTTGCTGGATCTTCAGGGGCCGACCCTAAGGGTCCCATTTCTTCCCAAGCAGGCGGAGCATCAGTCTCCCTTGACATGGAGCAGGATGTGGGCTACGATCTAAACAAGCCCGGCTATTAACCCAAGGTGATGTCCCCTATTTTAGAAGGAGGTACACAAGCTACCATAAAGAGTCAACTGGATGCAAGTATTGCACTTTACTTAGTTCATGAAAAGTCTTGTTCTTCATGCCCAATGGTTTTAAGCTCATCTCCTCGTTTTACAAATTTTGCAGCTCTTTCGGGCCCTGGTCAAACACCCAAGAGTGATGCTGCCATAGAGCAATAGGATAAAATGGCTGATCTTCCAGCGGCTACTGATATACTGGGGCCTGATGCTCAAGTCATCAAAGCTCTTGATGACGATAAGGTCGAAGACCCGCTCCCAGCAGTTGAGTCTTACAACGTAATGATTACTGGTTCTTCTGAATACACCGAGAAGATTAGCATGGAAGAGTGGATTGAAAAGGAGGAGTTATTGAAAAGAAAAGCTAAAACTGGGCACGTCGAGGTGGACATTGACGATCCTCATCTTGTGCCACTGCAATTTATTCCACCTACTGGGTCGATTCCCGGTGAACTTCCTCCTACCTCTACAAGCTCTGCTGCTAAAGGTGGTAAGGGATCCAAAAAAAGAAGCACAAGTGGCACTACTACCGAAAAATCCAAAAAGGAAAGGAAGTCAAAGAAATAGCCATCACTTCGTCTTAGTGTGCATATAGTTTGCACAGTTGTTTCTTTCATTAGCTATGGTTGTACGGGCATGAGTCCTGATTTCTTGAAATAACTTGTACTATGATGTTAAAACCTATTATGTGAATAAAAGTTTTTGTTTTCTGTTGTGCTTTCATGTGAATTGTTATTTAAATAGTTGAACAATTACGTTTCGTTCAATGTATTTGTAATTCGTTGTTCATAATTTCTGGTAACAATCCACCAGCTCTATCCTAAGGCCTCAAATTAGTTGTGGTCTCAAGTCGTAACATACACTAGGCTTGGGCCTTAGTGTTACGCTGTCGAATTCAGCAGTTTTTAAGCAACTATACTCTTGCCCTTGGTTTTAGGTTGGCGGGGTTAGATGTCGGATGGTCCAATTCCATCCTTAGCGAGTTTATACTCCTCCCATCAGTTACAGGCCGGAGTTCATGGAATAGTGAATGGTCGAACTCCACTCATATATTCATTCATGTTCGTATCATCACTTTGGGGATAAGATTTAGTTGATTGGTGGTCGGATTGCATCCAGTCTATGTTTATACTCTAGTTCGCACTTTAGGGACTTAAAATTATCCTAAGAGTGGTCGCTTCACGCCCGGTTTATGTTTATACTCCAGTCCGCACTCCGGGGACATAGAGTTATCTCGCAGGAGGTCGATTCACACCCGATTTATGTTTATACTCCAGTCCACACTCTGGTAACTTAGAGTTATTTCGCAGGTGTTTGGTTTATATCGATTTATGTTTAAACTCCAGTCCGCACTCTGGGACTTAGAGGTATTTTGGAGAGCAGTTGAATCGTGCTCTCTTTGATTGTTGGGCGTATCTTTCACAACCATGGAAGACCGAACCAAAACAAAGAAGGCACTACCAAACCAGAAGCATACTACCATCACCGGACCAATCCATGCTCCCACCACCGGACCAGATCTCAACTCCACTCACCAACGGACCAAGACCACCGAACCAAGATCACCGGACCAATCCACGCTCCCACCACCGGACCAGATCTCAACTCCACTCACCACCGGACCAAGACCACCGAACCAAGATCACCGGACCAATCCACGCTCCCACCACCGGACCAGATCTCAACTCCACGCACCACCGGACCAAGGCCACCAAACCAAGATCACCGGACCAAGACCTTACCGAACCAAGGTGAAGAAGACATTACCGAACCAACGTTGCCAGGCCAGATCACATCAGCCCAGGCCCACCAGCAGCTATATACATCCAAGACCCCTACCCCCAGCCTCACTCTATAAATAGAGGGGTGGGGGTACAACAATGGCAGATAAGTTTGAGAGCTCAAGCACGGATAGAACTTTCAAACAACTTTCATATACTGGTATCAAAGCTTTGTACTTGTAATCTGAACAGTAAAGGAGAATAACATATAAAGTGGATGTAGGCACATTCTGGCCGAACCACTATAAATCTGTGTGTCTTTTACAGTTTAGTCCCTGCTTTTTATAAATTTGCATAAATCACCTAGATCACTAAAAACAACATAAAATCAACTAAATCATACGACTTGGAGGTGTTTGCCCATTTTTTGTGCAAACATTTTTGGTGCTTTTATTGAGAGACAGGAGCTCGAAGCTTCAGCTTCTCCCACTTAATCTTCTTCCTAACAGCGTCGTTCATTGCTTGGAAAACATGCCTCCCAGGCAAAAAAAAGACATTAACAAAGGAAAGAACATCGCAACTAGCAGTATTCCAGATCCAGTGGTCACAGATCAAGTAAATCATCCCATTCCAACAGCAGTACCAAATGAAGGTCAGGAAAATCCGACAACCCCTACCACGGGACAGCCGGTAGCAATTACCAGGGCAGATCTAGACAGGGTTGTGGCTGAAGTGACTAACCGCTTCACATCCCAACAGGAAGCCTTGGTGGACCAACTCATGTCATGCTTAAGGAATGTTGAAGAGTCCAACCGCAACACTGAATCATGGGGTGAGTCCCAGTCTGGAGGATCTCGGAGGCAACAAAGATCTTCCTTCTTCGAAGAGGCTAACGACAGAAGCGGCCATGGTAGGAGCCGAGACCAAACTCAGTCCGAGCGCCAACCCAAGGAAACGCTTGGAACCGAACCCAACGGGGGAGGTACCAGGCGAAGGTCAACCGTAGCTGAGCCTGTCATGCTGCCTAACCACGGAAACGCCAATGAACGGGGCCGAGCTAGAGTCCAGTCTGAAGTTGGACCCAAGGAAGTGCTTAGATTAGAACCCAGCAGGGGAAGATCAAGGCAAGGGCCAGCTGTGGCTGACCCTAGCATGCTCCCAGAAGATAGAAGACAACCATTGGAAAATGTTAGGAATAATAGACAATACCATCCCTACAGATCATCTGGACGGAATCAATCCTACGGAGCAGAACCGAACTCATTTCTGCCTGCTCCAAATTCTGATGAAAGGATGGCACGCTTGTTCAGAGAGTGCGTCCAACGGGATCAAAGAGATCGAGGGATAGGCGCTAGGGTAACCAGCCCTTTCGCCCGCAATATCGAAATTGCCATCACCCTCCGAGAATGGAAGATGCCAACAATGGAACCTTACAAAGGAACCTCTGATCCCGTTGTACACTTACAAAGATACACACAGCATATGCTCATGAGTGGAGCAACAGAAGGAGTACTGTGCAAATGTTTTCCGCTATTCTTAGCAGATCTAGCTACCTCCTGGTTCTGCCGTCTACCCCAAGGATCCATCAGCTCATGGGAGATGTTGAAAGAAAAATTCATCAGCCAATTCCGCATTCATGTGGAGCAACCCAAGGACGCTTATTCCTTATCCAGTATCAAATAGAAACCTGGAGAGAAAGTGCAACAATATCTAACCCGATTCAATGCCGTAGCGGCTGCAGTCCAAGATGCCGATGAGAAGCTTATCTTAATAGCCCTCTGTAGTGGTGTGCATCCGGATACTAAATTTGCTAGAAGATTGACCAAAGAAAAACCACCTACTTTACCTGATTTCTTCCATGAAGCTGGGAAATATATGAGACTTGAAGACGCTGCCACTGAGAGGTAGACAGGGCAACAAAATAAGGCAGCTCACGGCAACACGCCCGCTATAGCAAAGGACGTTCGAAGAAATGATTCTAGAGACAATGCTGGGGGCAAGAAGGGAGAAAAGCGTCTATATCGGCCAGGACCGAGATTTGACGCTTACACCCCTTTGAATGAAACGATCGAAAACATCTTCCTGGCCACTCAAGACGAAGTTAAATACAAACGCCCCCCGCACAAGAAGGAATCAGATAACACAATTAAGTCTAGAAAATTCTGCCGCTTCCACGGATCCCATGGGCATGATAGCAACGAATGCCATCATCTCCGGGACTTGATTGAAGAACACATCAGAAGAAGGAGACTAGAACGCTATGTAAAAGGTCAAAATAGGACTCCAGTTCCTGCCAATGAGAACCCAAGGCTACCCTCCCCAGAAATAGGCAGAGGAAATTGCAACACTAGCGGCTCCAGTCAAGAGAAGATAGTGGTCCATACCATCTCGGGAGGGCCACACATCGCCGACAAAAGCTGGGCAGAGATGGAAAGGTACGGAAAGGCACTTAGAAACAATGAAGAATGCGTCAATTCTATTATAGAAGAACGCCACCCGAAGCGGATAGAGAATGGTGACATCACATTCAGTAGGCATGACATGGAGGGAAGATAGTAACCTCACACGGATCCCATGGTTATCTCTGACCGGCTCGGTCCAGCCGAGGTTTTCCGAATTCTAGTAGACACTGGAAGCTCAGTAAATATCCTATTCAAACATGCCTTTAACAAAATGAAGCTATCATTAAAGGATGTTCTTCCCTGCAATAAACCACTACACGGTTTCATAGGAAATGCGAAGATGCCCCTCGGGCGACTGGACCTCTTTGTTGAAATTGGAAGTCATCCCCGCTTCGTTGTGCGGAAACAAACATTTGTGCTGATAGAAAACCACTCGGCCTACAATGCCTTCTTAGGAAGGCCATCTTTGTCTGACTTCCAAATTGTCCTGGCCCCATGGTGCCTGAAGATGAAATTTCCAACGGACAATGGAATAGGGGAAGTAGAGGGAGACCAGGACATTGCTCGAGATTGCTATGTAACTGAACTTCGCAATAACCACAGGAAGGATAAAGGGAAGAGTGCAGAGATTGCCCTCTGCACAAAAAGTTTGGAAGCATAGCAACTAAAGAAAGCCCCTCCTCTTCGATATACCAGTGACCCTTTCAATGAATTAGACCCCAGGGACAAAGAGGAGGAGGCCACCACCGAGCCTGCAGAGGCTATGGAATTTGTATCTGTGAACAAACATGACTCGAATAGACTATTGAAAGTCGGGTCCCAACTAAAAGCAGAGTTGAAGGAACAACTCATTGATTTTCTCCGCCACAACTTGGATGTATTTGCATGTCACACGCTGACATGACTGGAATCTCCCCTGACATAGCATGCCACGTACTAAACATTGATCCTACCAAGGCGCCAGTAAAATAGAAAAAGAGAAGTATGGGGGCAGAACGATCAGCAGCCCTCGATGAAGAAGTAAAAAACCTACTGGCCAATGACTTCATACGAGAAGCCATCTACCGAAGTGGATCGCCAATCCGGTACTAGTAAAGAAGGCTAATGGGAAGTGGCGAACATGCATTGACTTCTCCAACTTAAATGACGCCTGCCCGAAGGATTTCTTCTCACTTCCCCGAATCGACCAGCTCGTGGACAGCACGGCCGGGCACGAACTCTTATCTTTTATGGACGCATACTCAGGATATAACTAAATTCCTATGCATGCTCCCGATCAAGACCACACTAGTTTCATCACTGACCGGGGATTGTACTGCTACAAAGTAATGCCTTTCGGACTCAAAAACGCAGGAGCCACCTATTAGTGCCTCGTCAACAAGATGTTTGCGGGGCTAATAGGACAAACTATGGAAGTTTATGTGGATGACATGCTGGTAAAGTCAAGGAAAGCCGACGATCTCGTAAGCCACCTGGGAAAAATGTTTCAAGTACTTCGCCAATATGGAATGAAGCTGAATCCTCTAAAGTGCTCCTTCGGAGTATCATCAGGAAAGTTCCTAGGATTCATCGTCCATGCAAGAGGAATTGAAGCAAACCCCGAACAAGTCCGAGCTCTGAAAGATATCAGGATACCTTCTACCCAAAAAGAAATGCAAAGCCTAAATGGGAAGGTGGCCGCCCTGAGCAGATTCATCTCTAAAGCGACTGACAAATCATCCCCTTCTTCGAAGCTCTAAAGAAACAGAAAGGAAAGTTCGAATGGACTGACGAATGCTTAACAGCTTTACTTAACTTAATCGAACACCTCCAGAGACCACCAGTACTCTCAACTTCGAACAAAGGCGAAGAGCTTTACCTATACCTTGCTGTGTCATCTCATGCTCTAAGCGCCGCATTGGTGAGAGAAGACAAACGCACGCAGCGGACAGTATACTTTGTAAGCAAGAGGTTTACAGGGGCGGAAGCTAGATATCCTAAACTTGAGAAACTAGCATACTATTTACTAATCACATCACGGAAACTGCGTCACTATTTCCAATCTCATTCCATCAGAGTTCTGATCGATCAACCACTAAGGCAGGTACTCCATCGTCCCGACACTTCTAGGCGACTACTTAAATGGTGCATTGAACTAAGCCAATATGATATCACCTACCATCCTCGCACCCCCATCAAAGGACAAGCCATGGCCGATTTCATTGCCGAATTCACTACCAATGAAAGTAAGAAGCAATCGGAAATAGCAAAAGACATCAAGTGGAATCTCTTTGTGGATGGAGCATCAAACGAACAAGGCTCGGGGGCAGGCGTGGTAATAATCACTCCCAGGGGAAATTGGCTACACTACGCTCTAAGGTTGGAATTCGCTGCCACCAACAACGATGTAGAGTATGAAGAAGTGATAGCTGGATTAGAACTTGCCTTGGAAATCGGAGCCAATTCTTTATGCCTTCATAGTGATTCTCAACTTATTGTAAATCAGATACTAGGAGAATTTCAGACTCGAGAGGAACGAATCACAGCATATCTAAAGAAGACCAAGCTACTTCTCAATCAATTGGATCACTATTTAATCAAACACATCCCTCGGGAAGAGAACCAAGAGGCCGACGAATTGGCAAAGCAAGCTAGCATGAGAGACGGTACTATTTCCGGAGCAGTGGCCATCTCAAAGCAACTGACCCTGAGTTTCGAGTAGGTGAATCTGGTAGCTGCAATCGAAGAAGAAACTTGGATGACTCCCATCCAAAAATACTTACAAGACGGCACCCTGCCTGACAAGCGTAACGAAGTCAAGAGAATCTTGAGGAAAGCTTCCCGCTACACAATACAAGAAGGCACCCTTTATCGGCGCGGCTTCTCTAACCCCTTATTAAGGTGTCTCGCCGGAAGGGAAGCAAAGGAAATCTTATCCAACATCCATCAAGGAAGCTACGGAGATCACACTGGAGGGCAAACTTTGGCAAAGAAGATACTCCGATATGGATATTTCTGGCCTACCTTAAACAAAGACGCCTTAGACTTCATAAAAAAATGTGACAGATGTCAGAAATTTTCTAAGATTCCACGGCTACCAACGACTGAGATTACTCAAATGACCAGCCCTTGGCCCATTGTAGTATGGGGAATTGACTTGATTGTCGAACTGCCAATGGGCCGTGGCGGAGCCAAATATGCTATAGTGGTGGTCGACTATTTCACCAAATGGGTGGAAGCAGAACCCCTAAATAAAGTATCTTCAGCAAAAGTTATTAACGTCATGATCAAAAATGTTCTATGCAGGTACGGAGTCCCATTTAAAATCATATCGGACAATGGACTTCAGTTTGACAGCGAGGAGTTTGCCAACTGGTGCCAAGAGCACGGAATTCACAAAAGCTTCTCATCCGTAGCTTATCCCCAGGCAAACGGACAAGTCGAAGCCGTCAACAAAATTCTCAAAACTCTAATAAAAAAGAAACTCGAAAAGTCAAAAGGCGCTTGGGTGGATGAACTTCCTACGGCACTGTGGACCTATCGCACATCTTTCAGAACATCAACGGGGCATACTCCTTTCTCTTTGGCATACGGATCGGAGGCTACGCTCCCAGTTGAAACTATAGTGCCTTCCCACCGTAGGATCCACTATAACCCAGAAGAGAACGAAGAGCTCCTCCACATGTCTTTGGATCTAATTGAGGAAAGAAGAAACGATGCAGCCCTCAAAGCAGCAGCTCACAAGAAAAAAGTGGAAACGCAATACAACTCCAAAGTCAAGCATTGTAGCTTACAAAAAGAATATCTTGTCCTCAAGCGAATCTTCCCACGCCCCGAAGCGCTAGATCCAATCTGGGACGGACCATATGTAATTCATAAAGATCTCCACAATGGAGCTTATATTTTGTCAACAGTGGACGGGGAGGTGTTCCAGAGGGCATGGAACATCCAACACCTTCGTCGATACTTTTCTTAACTTGTACCGCCCATAGGAAGTGAATTAACAAAGAGAATCAGTGGACGTAGGCATTTTCGTGCCGAACCACTTTAAAAAACTTGTCTCTTTTTAACTTGTTCCTTTATATCTTGGCTGCTTGTTAACTTTATCTTTTTCTCTTGAACAAAATCCTGTGTAATGGCATTTCCATTCAAGACACATCACGGCGCAACCTCACCTGGACAAGACCTAACAGGTACTATGCGAATCTATGCCCTCGCCAATGAGACACTTTTGCTCCAGCATCCCTCTGATGCGAGTTAACTCATTGCTCACGATCGGCCCTTAAAGCCAACTATAATGAGCCGATTATAAGCCACCGAGAAGGCCGACTATAGCCGAGGCAGCTCATTACGGCGTTCGGCTCGCCGGCAACCGTGAACCTACTTTAAGCCCCAACATAAGGTGTGGCCAGCCAGGGGCAGTTCACGGTTGACGATCGGCACCCACGCTAGCCGGCCACGGTAAATCGAATAATACCCGCGACTACGGGCCATAATGGCCCAGGTAGTTACTGTGCGCGATCTCGGCTCCGATGTGTCTTAAGTACGGCTGTGGTAAAAAAGATAAACTCCCCGCAGAGGCGTAAGATGGGTGACAAATGTCTCCAAGACCCGCAGCTAGGGAAAGTGACTACAAAACCCGTTTGCCACGAACTTAAGCACATCGCAGGCCTTCCGTGATTGGAAGTTTTACTATTTCTCATATTTTAATTTTATTTAAAAAAAACTTTCCTCCTATCCTCTATAACGATCCCTAAAGTACAGGACACAGAATAGGAGACACTCGCTAATGGGACTAAGAACTCACAATCGGATGACGAGTCAATCAACTGCATTCCATACTCAGTCGTATGAGACATTCAAAGCAACTATCTACGACCGAAACATAAAAGGCGGTACTTTCTTCCCTTGCAAGTAAATACATAGCTATAATTTATTCGCACATCACACTAACATTGCAGAATACGAAATTATATTTTTTTTAGCAAGAACAAAGCATTCAAATACGACAGAATCAGCTTAAGTTAAAAATTACATACCAAGAATAAAGTCGTTTATTACAAGTAACATAATTACAGCCTAAAAGTTACGTTACTGCTCTAAGACTAACGTAGACAGCAATGTCAAGTAAACAAAAAGATATCCAGGTCAAGTTAAGGAGTCGGCTGCATCGGAGCTTCACCCTTGTCCTGCTAGCCCTCCGAAATCTCCTTAACCGCGGAGTGGGAACTTTCAACATGTTGACCAGAGATATTTGGTGCTCCAGAGGTCCCGCCTGTCCGATCAAGGAAAGAATTCATTAATAATAAGCAACCAAGTTACGAAAAGCTAAAATGGGAGACTTACCAGCATCTGCTCCTTGATCATCATCCTCCAACTACACACCAACCTCCTCGACAGCAAGCAGCCGCATACCCTCTTTCACCGCCACCTTCTCCTCCTTGGTGAATTGGGCCGTAACCACATCCATTCTAAAGGACACACCACCCTCCTTATCTGCATCAGACTTAGCCTCCTCCAAGGCCCTAAGATAAATCCTGGCCATGACTCGGGGGTAATCATCCATCCAAGATAAGTTGTCCTGTTTCCAAGTGCGAAAGTATATATCGTGAAGCATCTCATCCATTATCCCCTCATTCTCCTCGAACTCCCTTATTCGGTCCTCAGAAGCCAACAGCTTTGCAACGGTAGCGTCCCTCTTCGATCGGTATCGCAAGCAGTCAGCCTGAAAGGATTTTCTCATCGCCTCCATCTCCTCCTTCAGCTTGGTTTGGGCAAGCTCCGCAACCTCAAGTTTCCCGGATAACTCCTGTATCCGCTTGAGATCCACTTTCCGAACCTCATCCACCGTCGCAATAGCCATATCAATCCGTTCCTTACAAACAGCCTCCATTTTCCGCATCTCTGCCCTGCTGACCTTTTCCATGGTTTTCTTTAATTGCCTAGATGCAAACTCATGTTGAGAGATCTGGATGGCTTGATCAACGAGTTGTTTGGCTTGGTCGGAAACCATTAAACGCAGTCGAATGTTAGCACTGCCGATTTCTTCTCCAGCCTTAACCAGTCGAGCATGATGCCCCATCAGCTTCCTGGTTTCCTCAGCAACCCGGTCAATGTTTGCCTTAGCTTCGTCCCCCAAGATTACAACCCGAGTGGTAAGCAAATCAAGGTCCAGGGACTTGGCATCGTCAAGCACCCTTACCATGGGATTACGAGGGAGAAGGTGCTCACCAGTAGCCTCATCAAAAGAAATATCGTGAGAATCCAGATCCAGATCCGGACGACCCGCAAACAGATTACGAACCAAGCCAGGATGGTCTATCGGGATAACAATAGGATTTTCAGACGGGAGCGGGGAAGGAATAAACTCAGTGTTCTCCTCCGTGGTATCCTGAAGAGGCTGAGTCGGGGGCTGAGGACCAGGTGAAGATTCAAACAAAGAGCGACTCCTCTTTTTCCTTTGAATATCCTCTTCGATAACTCCAAGAAGGGGACGGTAGCCAACTACAACTCCAGGACGGTTAGTCGGAGGCTTTAATTTAGTAGAAGCCTTGAGGAGTTTGTACTATTCAAGACTGTGCCGAACATCTGACACCTTGGCCACTTTACCCGTTCCTGTAATAAAAGTCAAGTGTTACGAGCATACATTGAGCTATAATTCAAGAAATACATCAAGTTAAGAAGAATAAAAAAAAGACGCATTTGTTATACAAACCCCGGGGAGGAGTGGGATACTGCAATAAGTTCTGGATCTCGTTCCAGGACGGGAGTTGACCATAAAATATTTCTAAGTCCTTAACATAAATGGAGTCGGCAGAAGTCAAAAATTCACCTTGAGTCGCGGGGGCTGCCTCAGCTAGAACACTTTTGGAAGATGAGTCAGCGCCGGATCCGGCCTTGTCAGCTTCCTTAGGCTCCTCTACCAGAGCCGTTCCTTCCTCCAGCCTTTCAAAAGCTAGGCGGAAAGCATCATCCGTCCACTCCTGAATCACACCCGCTTGCTTAGAAGACAAAGCCCCAGCACCATCACCACTCTGTCTGTCACCACCATTATCACCACTCTGTACATCACCTTCTCCACCACTTCCATTCTCCGCCTCACCTCCTTCACCCTCGCCTCTTTCCTCCTCCTCATCTTACTCCTCCGGAATGTCTGGGCATGTGCTAGGGGAGGGTCCGTCATATTTCTTAAGTTTCTTCCCTCCGGAAGTTGGATGCTTTGAGAAGGGTTTCCTTTTACTGCTCTTCGTCGTAGCCCCTCCTTTAGCTTTGGCGGCTCTCTCCTCAGCTGTGTCTCTCTGTTTGACCACAGACTGACGTGGCAGAATCAGGTTGAGTCCCAAAAGAGTAGCGTTTCTGATCAAATAAGAAGCCGCCCTTTCCCCTTCTGGAATGGCTTCTATCTCCTCAGCCATCCGAACCAAACGATCGTTCTCTACAACCGCAAAGCCACCTGTCGCTAGCAAGAAATAAAGCACGTAAGGAGGAGTATTACAGTCAGAACAAAGAAATTATAAATGAGATTCAACTTACAGCCAGAGATGAAGCGGCGGAAAGAAACGGAGTCATCTTTGACAAAAAACCATTCCTTCTTGAGCATGCTGAACTTCGAGTATAAATCCAGGACTGGCTTGAAAGACACGGCCGACTCCAAGCTAATATACGGAGACCCCTTCTTGTAGCCTCTTAAGTTGTACAGATACCGGATCTCCCGGTTGGAAGGAGGACGCCCGTATCTCCTTTGGAATATAACGAATAGGCTCACCAAGATGGCATAGGAGTTGGGTTGAAGCTAGAAAGGAGCCACCTTCAAGTATGTGATGAAGCTGACTATCCAAGCATTGATAGGTGGGATGGCACCACACATGAAGTGATACCTACTATAAGCAAAATATCCTTCAGGGGGGTTATACGGCATCACTCCTTCCCCCGGCAACAACATATGCGCTCTGTCGATCCCGAAAGAGCGAGAAATAACATCAAGCTGCTCATCTTTGAGGGAGCTAGGAAAGCAATCAGGCGGTGAGTTCAGGAGCTCTTGAGGACCGTACCCGTCTACTAGCGATCTCGGGGTTGGTCCATGTCGTTCTGGTGCTGCCTGAACTGGGGGCACTATGGAGGACTCTCCTTGGTCCTTAGACTTCTTTTTGTCAGAACGAGTTTCTACTTTATGAGATATTATCTACAACACAAGAAAACACATTGTTAGAACAAGGGATGTAGAGATATAAACAAGCAAGTGTATGCAGTCTGGAATTTCACTCGTAATTCAAAACATAAAAGTGCATCCGGTAGTTCAAGGCCGAAAGGTCATTCGGCACTCAAACTCCCGAATTCATTCGGTAAAGCAAGGCAAAAGGTCATTCGGCACTATATTCCCCAGTCCGTTCGGTAGTCCAAGGCTCAAATACCATTCGGCACCCATACTCCCCGATCTCATTCGGTATTTCCAACATAAAAAACGTCATTCGGTATCCTGGGTCTTAGAGTTCATCCGACATCCATGTTCCCCAAGTACCGTTCGGTAGTCCAGGTCTTGGAGTTCATTCGGCACTCGTACTTCACAAGGTGCATTCGGTGGTTCAGGACGGAAAGCTCATTAGGCACTCATAATCCCCAAAGTGTCATTCGGTAGTACGAGGCGAAAGTTCATTCGGTGCTTATGCTCCCCGAACTCATTCGGTAGCTCTAGCATAAGGTTCGTTCGGTAGAGGGGAACCTCACCTGATTAGGCAGTTAAGAATCTGGATCGGCTCTTTCAAACAGTAAG
Organism: Allium fistulosum; assembly: GCA_030737815.1. Lineage (NCBI taxonomy): Eukaryota > Viridiplantae > Streptophyta > Magnoliopsida > Asparagales > Amaryllidaceae > Allium > Allium fistulosum. The sequence goes on from CM060905.1 coordinate 947,046,684, forward strand.
AAATGACGAAGATGTGGAGCCCATACTTATAGACAAAAGTAGGGTAGCTGGACCAACTGGTTCGGCACTCGGGTCGAATGAGAGTATCCAAGCTGAAGTCTAACACAAAGCGCGACATATGCGGACCATGTGCCCCACTTTGGGGGGCAAATGTTGGGCGTATCTTTCACAACCATGGAAGACCAAACCAAAACGAAGAAGGCACTACCAAACCAGAAGCATACTACCATCACCGGACCAATCCACGCTCCCACCACCGGACCGGATCTCAACTCCACTCACCACCGGACCAAGACCACCGAACCAAGATCACCGGACCAATCCACACTCCCACCACCGAACCAAATCTCAACTCCACTCACCACCAGACCATGATCACCGAACCAAGATCACCGGACCAATCCACGCTCCCACCACCGGACTAGATCTCAACTCCACGCACCACCGGACCAAGGCCACCAAACCAAGATCACCGAACCAAGACCTTACCGAACCAAGGTGAAGAAGACATTACCGAACCAACGTTGCCAGGCCAGATCACATCAGCCCAGGCCCACCAGCAGCTATATACATCCAAGACCCCTACCCCCAACCTCACTCTATAAATAGAGGGGTGGGGGTACAACAATGGCAGACAAGTTTGAGAGCTCAAGCACGGATAGAACTTTCAAACAACTTTCATATACTGGTATCAAAGCTTTTTACTTGTAATCTGAACAGTAAAGGAGAATAACATATAAAGTGGACGTAGGCACATTCTGGACGAACCACTATAAATCTGTGTGTCTTTTACAGTTTAGTCCCTGTTTTTTATATATTTGCATAAATCACCCAGATCACTAAAAACAACATAAAATCAACTAAATCATACGACATGGAGGTGTTTGCCCATTTTTGTGCAAACATTGATTGATTATTTTGCCCCCCAGGATTTGGAGTTTGATTTAACAAGCGATCAGTCATGTCACGGTCGCTCTGATTTTATCTCAGTTCCACAATTGGGCAGGAGTTATTCGATCATCAAATTGTCGGCAACATTCATTCCTTATTGTGTATCCTATCCTTTGGATTGTGAATGAGAGTTGTTAAATAAACAAGTTGATTGAGCTCATCTTGTTTAATCCCATTGGGAGTTAGCATGATCGATTGATTTCAAACTTTGGGAGCCTGTTCATACATATCGACATCAATTAGTTTCGCTATGTAATTAGCATACAATGCAATAGCAAACATAAATATAAAGGAAGCCTGAAACTTTATTCATTAAATGGAAAGGAATAACATAAACTATCTTATTACACATTCGGAAAATCAAAAAGCAAAATTTGAAAGTAAATACAACTAAAATGTAAAGGAAATAAACTAAGTGAAATAGCGTCGAAGATGTTCGCTATTCCACACCCTTGGAAGTGCGATGCCATCGATAGTCGCTAGCTCGAAAGTTCCTTCTCCAAGTCCCTATTCAATGACATATGGTCCTTCCCAGATTGGATTCATGTGTGATGGGGTAGGAAAACCCCATTTCAGGATGAGATCGCCAATTTTGAAGGTTCTAGGTTGAACTTTAGTGTTGTAATATCGGGCGACTCGATGTCGATGCAGCTTCCCTCAGATCGGCTTCTTTGCACTTCTCATCTATAAAGTCAAGAGATTCTAAGAGGAGATCCTTATTCATTTTGGGATCGTAGTAGGTCACTTGATGAGAAGGAACCTCAAGTTCAATAGGAATAATGGCTTCGGAACTGTAGCTGAGCGCGAATGGAGTATGGCCAGTCATGAACTTATGGGTGGTCCTATAAGCCTACAGTGTTATAGGGAGTTCATCCACCCACCTTCCTCTAGCCTTCTCCAAGTGCTTCTTCAGAATGGACTTTATGATTTTATTTACAGCTCCAACCTATCCATTTGCCTGAGGGTGAGCGATCGTTGTAAATATCTTTTTAGTACGGTATCTTTGACAAAATTCTTTGAATTCAACACTGGCGAATTGAGTCCTATTATCTGTTACAATAGTTCGTGGAAGACCGAAGTGGCATATGATATTTCGGACAATAAAGTTGGTTACTTTTTTGGTTGTGATCATGGCTAAAGGTTCTGCTTCGGCCCATTTGGTGAAGTAATCAACTGCAATGATAACGTACTTGGTGCCACCTTTAGAGATTGGGAAGGAGTCGATAATGTCTATACCCCACATGGCAAACGACCATGGACTAAGCATCTGCGTGATTTCTGTTGGCGGAGCCCTTAGAATTTTTGCATATATTTGGCATTTATCACATCATCTTACATAATCAGGAGCATCTCGATTTACGGTTAGCTAATAATACACATAATGGAGTATTTTCTTTGCCAGAGTTTGCCCCTCCCCTCCAATGTGATCGCCGCATTCTCCTTCATGAACTTCTTTTAGAAAATGTTTTATCTCATCGTAAGCGATGCACCAGAGTAGAGGGACTGAAAAACCTTTTCTATAAATAATTCCTTTTAGCATAATATACCGTGAAGCTTTGCGAAGGACTTGTCGCTTTTCATTCCTTTTATCTAGTAGGATTCCGTGTAGTAAATATTCTTTGATCGGGGTTATCCACGATTCCCTTTCAGGCTCTGGTTCCAGTGTTTGTTCGATTTCCATCATGCTTATACTTGGGTTATTTAATACTTCAACCAGAACCAAACTCATCTGCTGTGCATCACTGGTACTAGCAATCTTTGCCAATGAATCAGCCTCTCTATTTCAATCTCGTGGAACATGCGAAATGTCATAGTATACAAATTTTGTCAACAACTCTTGGACTTGGGTAAGGTATCGGGCAAGCCATTGTCCCATGGCCTGATAATCTCCTCCATCTTGATATACACCAACTACGAATTGCAAAAGATGTAGAGAGATTTTATTCCAAGTTTTCTAGCGAGTATAAGTCCAGCAATCAGAGCTTTGTATTCAGCTTCATTATTTGTTGCTGGGTAATCAAGCATTAATGCATAACAGATTGACCGATTTTCAAGAGTTACAAGCACAATCCTAGCTCTAGAATAATGATTGTTATATGCTCCATCGGTATACAATTTTCACTGTACCATAGGGATTTCACTGCCTTCCGAAGAATCATCTTGCACAGTAAACTCTGCTATAAAGTCTGCCAATGCTTGACCCTGGATATCCCTTCGAGGGAGATAAGTGATGTCGAACTGACTGAGTTCAATATTCCACTTGAGTAACCTTCTAGACGTCACAGGTCATTATAGGACCTATCGTAACATCTGGTTGTGTAAACATTAATCGGATGTGCCTGTAAGTACAGACGAAGCTTCCGTGATGCAATTAGTAAGCAGTATGCTAATTTCTCTATCTTTGAACAGTTCCTTTCAGCTTCTGTTAAACATTTGCTGGCATAATACACCGGCCTCTAGATCTGATTCTCCTCACGAAGCAATGCGAAACTTATAACGTGTGCTGATATAGCCAAATAAATGTACAACTCCTCATGATCCACTGGTTTTGACAAGATAGGGGGTCTCTCAAAATGATTCACCAAAGCTTGAAATGCGTCTTTACAATTATGCATCCATTCAAAGTTTCTTTTCCCTTTTTTAATCAAATCGAAGAAAGGAATGCATTTATCGAAAGCTCTGGAGATAAATCGGCATAAAGTAGCAACTTTCCTATTCAGACTCTCTACTTGTTTAATAGTCCTTGGTGCTTGGATATCATGGATAGCCTGAATCTTTTTGGGATTAGCTTCTATCCCATGTGCATTGACAATAAATCATCATCACTTCACGAGTATATCATCCACATACACTTACGTTGTCCTTCCAATCTGATCTTTAAACATTCTATTGACCAAGCGTTGATAAGCTGCTCCTGAATTATTTAATCCATATGGCGTAACTACATAGCAGTACAATCTAACAACAATAATGAACTGGTGTGCTCCTGATCAGGGATATGCATTGGGATTTGGTTATATCCCGAGTATGCGTCCATGAAAGATAGCAATTGGTGTCCTACGGTTGAATCCACCAGCTGGTCATACCTCGAAAGGGAAAAAATGTCTTCTGGACACGCCTTATTCAAATCAAAATAATCAATGCACGTTCTCCATTTCCCATTCACCTTCTTCACAAGTACAGGATTAGATACCCATTCAGGTTAGAGAGGGTCGTGAATAAACCCGTTGACATTTAGTTTATCCACTTCCTCTTTAAGAGCGGTAGATCACTCAGGATCCATACCGCATCTTTTTTTGCTTCACCAGGACAGGCCTCGGGTCAATATTCAATGCATGGCTCATAATGGCAGGTGAGAATCTGTAACGACCCTAATTTTTAGTAACATTATTTAGGATATTTAATTAGTAAAATTAAATGAAATAATGTAAAATGGTTAAGGGATTGAAGTTTGTGAAATTTGAAGGTAGTCGGGCCTATTAAACCAATGAACTAAGGGAATGAAATAAAATAAGTTAGGGTAGATGACAAGGGCAATATAGGAATAAGTAATAATCTTATACCGTAAACCCTCATGCATTCTCATTTCATATGTTCATGAGTAAAACCATATTAGAAAAGAGGCCGGCCACCATTAAGAGAAAGCAAGTAAAAGAAAAGCAAAAATCATGGGGAAGAAGCTAATCGACTTAATCTAAGATCAAATATCAACTCCTTAACAACAAAGCTAAGGTGAATAATAGGTTACATCTCATATTTTTGATGATTTTGATTTCTAGATCAGATCCGAATATTTTGCAAAGTATATTTCCATGTTTTTTTATTGTTAAAATTGATATATATGCTTGTTGATGATTTATGCTAATTCATATAGATTTTATGGTGATTTTTAGATTTAAAAACCAATTAAATGACATCTAAATGCCTTGCGATTTTGAGATAAGGTTAGAAATAATAATTTGGAAATGGGTTTCAAATCCTGACCAACTACCTAATACTATGTAGGCTCATCAAACAACGCTTTTGAGCTTTCTTTAGGATTTGGCTTTCATAATTTTCTGAATTAATGTGGATTTATTATGAATTTTCTAGTGAAGAAAATAGTATTTTGGGTTTAAATTAATTACATCTATTTTATGATGATTTTGGGCAGAAATTAATATATGTTGGAAAAATTATTAAAAGTGATTTAAGGAAATTTTTATAGAATTTTCCTAAGTGTTTGAATAGATATATAAAATTATTTAAGGTATGGGACTTAAATGTTTTATATATTTATAAAAGGAGAAGGGGTATTTTATAAATATTTTAAATTGTTGCTTATGAAATTTTAGCGGCGCTTTTGGAAAAGAATTTGAAAATGAAATTAGAAATCAATCATTTGTTGACAAAAAAGGCAGGTTAGTTGAAAAGAATTACTTTTTAAAGTAAAAATGCGGTTTTACCTTACTTTACCTATTTCGCCACTTTCGGCACCCAGCATTCGGCTAAGTTCTACCACCTCCATCACCATCGAAACCAATGCGCATGGTATCAAAGACTTGGTACGCAGCGAATTAGACATAGGCGAAAGGTATGTAGTCGAAACATGGGGTTCTTAAGGGGTCGAAGCTTTGCTTTGTTTTAAAAGAAAATGCACCTGCTTTGCTTTTAAAAGGAATGTTGTCGATTTAGTTAGCTTTCGACTTGGTTAACTGGTTTTAAGGAATGGTTTCGAAAGAGGTTGCACTTTTTGTTTTATAAAGAAGCTTTTGACAGGGTTGAAACCCCTTGCTGCCGCATCTTACCTTTCAAAGCAATGCCTTCGAAAAGGTTTCTTTGTTTTAAAACCCAAGCCGCTTCTCCAGTGCTTTCGAAGGGATTGATTTCGACACCATCCAATTCTTTTACTTAGGAAATAGCTTTTGAAAGTGTTACTTTCAACTTTCTTCTTTTAAGACCCTTTTGAGATTTTGAAAGGTAGACCTAAAGGTTTCGAAAGGTACAGTTTTGAATGATTTTGAAAGGTTATTCCACATGTTTTACTTGAACCCAAATGCTTTCGAAAGGTTTAAGACAAAGGTTTCAAAGGGATGGTTCCCCAATGTTTTCAAAGGGTTATAAAAGGAAGATTTCCAAAGGTTTCGAAAGGCATATTTAAAGTGTTTTGAAAAGAGGATGTTTAAGGTTTTAAAAGGCTTTCGAAAGAGAGGTCTTGAATGTTTTTGAAAGGACTATGTCAATGGTTTTGAAAGGTATGTTTGGCCCTTCGGCCTAAGGTTTTACTTGTACTGAAAATGGTACTTTCAAGGGTTTCGAAAGAGATACTTTCAATGGTTTCGAAAGATATTGTTTTAAGGTTTAGATTCTTTCATCAACAATGTTTTGCGAAAAGTATATATATAACATGGCAAAGTGTTTTGAGTAAAGCATAGAATATTTTCCTTGTTTAAGTATGATTTAAAAGGATTAAATCATTCTAAAAGAAAAGATTTTCAAGGAAAATTTATGGGTAGTTGAACCTAAGTAAAATGACTCAGATATTAGAATACCAGATGGAACTGGTATAGGGTCGCGCCCTATAGATTAGCTATTAGCCCCTAACTAATTTAGTCCAAACTTCTAGTGTGTAGGGTTTAGTCAAAGGTAGATTTAAATGATGGTTACACATAGAAAAGAATATATGTATAGAAAAAGAAGGTAGGTTATTGGAGAGCCCGCAAAACCATTAGGATCAGGTGACCCTTGGATAAGTAAGTTAGGGACAGACCATCCATAAATATGTCCAACAGTTGTTAGATAATTTGTTTAGTTTGTCTGGTAAGCCTGAGTCAGCCAAAGATTAGTAGTTAGCCAAACAAAACTACATTGTTCCAGATAGATGGTCCATTTATTACCCATTTTTGAGCATATATGATATTTTCTATTATTGATATATCAGTTTGATTAACTAGTTTGGTTGTAGGGTTTTGATTTGCAAAAAGGTATGTTTTAAAGAGAATTAGTGAGGGGAAACCTGTTCCGCTTAGCGGCGTGGTGTCACTTAATATCGGTTAACCGAGATGTAATAGTATTATTCACACCAGGCTTTATGTCTGACTCAAAGTTTATGTTTTCCCCCTTAAACTCTCAAATGCTCAAAATTAATTTGAGTGGATTGAGAGTTAAGGTTTTACAGGTTTAGTAGGTAGACGAATAATGCTTCCGAAGATGTGCTGGAGGCAAAGTTAGCTATTTAGGAGTTGGTATATAGTTTATTTTCATTGTGATGTATTAAGACTTATATGTCTATTTAGTACTCTGATCATCCAAGGGGGCATCTTCATTTGTCGCAATTGGCATATTTTGTAATAATTATATTTGATTTAAACCTGGGAAACGATTGGATTATGTAAATTGGATATGAAATGTAATCAGAAAAGTGTTTTAATCTGTAATGATTTTATTTCATATTCAAGAGCCTTTGATATTATGGATACCATTAACATTACCATATTTGGTCATTGGAAGTTAATACTATAGATGACTGCAGCATCTATAATGCTTAGCTTCGGGCCTCCAGATAGGGGATGTTACAGCTTGGTATCAGAGCATAGGTTTATGTAAAACTTTAAACTAAAATGATTTTTTGAAAACATAATCCTAAGGAATTAGAGAAAAGATCGGGGTATAGGGTAATGCTATAGTAACGTAATTGTATTTGCTATATATAAGTATACGCTATATCTCTATTCTCTCATCTCTATTAGGCTATTATTCTATATCTTACGAAGGCTTGAATACAGATATGGATACTAGAGGTGGAAGAGTTAACCTTGCTGGGGGAAGCACCACAACTAATGGAAATGCCTGACCAAATACCATGATAAATCAAGGTCAGGCACAAGCTTGAAATGTGGGTGCTAGATTTCTGCAAGTGGATATGGGAACAATGTACTAGTTCTTTGTCAACATAATGTAGGCGGGAATTGATGCTAGAGTAGTTGGAGGAAATGCTGGAGGAGGGAACCAAGAGGCTCTAGTAGTGCATAACTATGCTATTCTGAGTAGAGATTTTGCTCGGCTGGGAGGAAAGCCGTTCATTGGTACTGAAGACACAATCGAAGTAGAGAATTGGATATTTCATTGCGAAAGGATTTTCGCTGACTTAGGACTCAACGATGAGCAGAAAAAGAGATGCTTCTAGACAGCTTCAAGGGGCAGCACTGTTTTGGTGGAATAGTGTGACAATTGGAGTTAACGAGGAGAATATGACTTGGGCTGAGTTCAAGAGGAGGTTCGAGGAAAGGTTTATGTTAGAAATTGCTAAGTCCACTCTGCTTAGGAAGATTACCGAGTTGGAGCAGGGGATATGACTGTGCTCGAGTATGCAACAAGATTTGAAGAGCTAGCGAGATATGGCTATGCTACGATTGATATAGTGATTAACAAGAATGAGAAGTTCATCAAGGGTTGAAGCCTGAGCTTGCTAAGGCCATGTTACCTCATATTAGGGATCCAAGTGATGTTGTTGTTGAGATGGCCTTAAGGAACGAAGAGATGTAAGCTTTTCTTGAAAGAAATAAGGCTAAGGATGCTCAAGAAGGGCAGAGTCAAAAGAGGAAGTTTTTCCACAAGAAAGGAACTCGGAAGGGTGGAGCTGCTAAGAAGGGAAAGGAAGAAGTGGTCTGTTACAAGTGTGTCAAGAAAGGACACTATGCCCATGAGTGTCGGACAGACAAGGGAAAGAAAGCTACTGAGAAGAAAGGAATAAAGTGTTTTGACTATGATCAGATTGGGCACTATAAGAACTAGTGCAAGGAGCCAGCCAAGGATGGAAAGGGAAAATGTTTGCATTGGAGCCAACTACCTCAAGACCAACAACAGAGGAGAGGGGAAAAGCTGTGTTGGGAGGTACGCTTTTGATTTATGGTGTATCAGTTAGAGTTCTATTTAATGCAGGTGCATCGCATTCTTTTATATCTCATTGTTTGGTAGATAAGCTTAACCTAGAAACTTCATACCTAGTTACTTCCTTAAGGGTTGCAAATCTGATAGGAGGTTATGCGACACTTGGGACGAAGTGTGACCACCTAGAGTTTGATTTGTTAGGTCATACCTATGTTTGCAGTTTGCATGTGTTTGATTTCGTAGGGTTCGGAATTATTTTAGGTATGGATAGGTTAAGTAAGTACGATGCTAGGATATTTTTCCATGATAGGAAAATATCCCTTAGACACCCTAACAGTAGTGATCGGATTGTATACACCATAAAAAGCCCTAGCTGTAAGGTGAATGCTATGTTGGGTGTTATGGAGGTAGAAGTCGAGTTTTCATTGTTAGAGAATTCGTAGATGTCTTTGAACCCATAGTAGGATTGCCACTGAAACGAGCCATTGAGTTGCAGATAGATTTAGTATCGGGAGCAGAACTAGTGAGTAGACTGCCAAGAAGGATGACACCTGCCGAAATAAAGGAGCTAAAGGTGCAGTTAGTGGATTTGTAAGGCAAGAATTTTATCAAACCTAGTAGTTTACCATAGGGAGTAGCTGTAGTGTTTTCCAAGAAGTCGGATGGATCGTTAAGGTTATGTATCAATTATCGTAAGTTGAATGGGAAGATGATAAAGAATCGATATCCGTTACCTAGAATTGACGATTTGTTCAATCGGTTGAGTGGGGCTAAAGTATTTTCCCAGTTGGATTTAGTAATAGGTTTCCATCAGCTTAGAGTAGCAAAGGATAGCATTCTTTTGACGGCGTTTAGAACAGATATGGATCGTGCGAATGGTTGGTGATGTCGTTCGAAGTAACTAATGCGTCAGCATTCTTTGTGGATTTGATGAACCGAGCTTTCCAAGAGCACTTGGATAGGTTCGTGTTAGTTTTTATAGATGATATTTTGATATACTCTAAAGATGAAAGAAAGCACGAAGTTCATCTTAGAGTGGTGCTTGAGACGTTGAGGCAGCATCAGCTGAAGGTGAAATTTTTGAAGTGTCATTTCTGGAAGAAGGAAGTGAATTTTCTTGGTCATGTAGTCTCAGAGAAAGGGTTGTTTGTAGATCTGACTAAGATCGAAGCGGTGAATAGTTGGAAGAGACCCGAGACGATGACTGAGATAAAGAGTTTTCTTGGATTAGCTAGGTACTATCGGAGGTTCATAAAGGATTTCTCACGAATAGCAGCACCGATGACCAAGCTAACGCGAAAAGATGTGAAGTTTGTGTGGATCGATAAGTGTGAGGAAGCATTCCAGAGCTTGAAACACTTATTAATTAATGAACCTGTGTTAGTTATTCTAGAAGGGAATCAGGGCTTAGTAGGATATACAAATGCTTGTAGAACTAGGTAAGGAGCTGTGTTAATGCAAAGAGGTAAAGTGATCACATATGCTTCTTGACAGCTTAGACCGCATGAGGTGAGATACCCGACGCACGATTTGGACCTAGCTGCGATAATTTTTACATTGAAGGTGTGGAGACATTACCTTATGGGAGAGAGATTTGTGCTGTCTACGGATCATAAGTCGTTGAAGTATTTATTCTCTCAAAAGGAGTTGAATATGAGACAGTAGAGGTGGTTAGAGTTTTTAGCTGCTTATGATTTTGATCTTGAGTATACACCGGGAAAAGGTAATAAGGTTTCGGATGCACTTAGGAAAAAACATCAGAATGCAGTATTAGCGATGATAATTGAGTGGAAAGATTTGGAATAATTAACGACATGTAAAGTACAGTAGAGATCTCAAGGTGGGTCTACTATAGAAACTGCTATGTTGTTATGTTTAGAAGTTTGACCGGTAATGATCGAAAGGATTGCTTCCAAGCAGAAGGAGGATCCATTATTAGTTGAACGGATCAGAAAGTTAAGGGATGGAACGGAGGAGCGAAGAATTGAAGGATTTCAGTCTTGACCAGAACGGGTGGTTAAGAAAGGAAGGAAGATTGTGTGTTCCGAATGTGGGAAGCATTAGGAAGGAAGTTCTTGAGGAATGCCATTGTTTAAAGTTCACTATTCATCCGAGAGGAACTAATATGTATCTGACATGAAGAGGAGTTTCTTCTGGGAAGGTATGAAGAGAGATGTATGCTTATGGGTGAAGCAGTGTTTGAACTGCCAAAAGGTAAAAGCCGAACATTAGAAACCGAGTGGGTTACTTCAGCCATTAGATATTCCAGTATGGAAACGGGATTCTATCTTGATGGACTTTATTGAAGGGTTGCCCAGATCAAATCGAGGAAATAAAAGTATATTGGTCATAGTGGATAGGTAACCAAGAGTGCCTATTTCATTCCAGTTAAGTAAACTAGGACGGCACCTGTTTTGGCTAAGTTATTTATGAAGAATACAGTTAGACTTCACGGAATTCCTTGTAGTATAGTAAGTGATAGAGATTCCTTGTTCACTAGTGAGTTTTGGAAGAGTCCACGGAATACTTTAGGTACCAAGCTCAAGACGAGTACCGCTTCCCATCCGCAGACTTATAGGCAAACGGAAAGAGTTAACAAAGTCTTGGAGGATTTGTTAAGAGCTTGTGTGTTAGATTTTGGAGGATCATGGGAAGACCATCTACACTTAGTTGAGTTTTCGTATAACAATGGTTATCAGGCTAGTATAAGGATGGCACTGCTTGAAGCTTTGTACAGAAGACCATGCAAATCTCCCGTTTGTTGGTTAGAGATCGGGGATAGGTTGGTTCTTGGTCTGGATTTAGTTAGAGAAGCTACAGGGAAGATTGATTTGATTCGGGCTAGGATAAAGGAAGCTTAGTCTAGACAGAAGAGTTATGCTGATAAGAGACGGAAAGACTTAGAGTTCTCAGTTGGAGAACATGTTTTTGTAAAAGTATCACCAATGAAGGGTGTGATCAGATTCAGGAAATCGGGAAAGTTAGCACCAAGACTCGTTGGACCATTTCCTATTGTAGAGAGGATCGGGAAACTGGCATATAGAGTAAAGTTACCGAACAATTTGGCAGGAGCCCACGTTTTTTTTCATGTTTCTCATCTAAGGAAGTGTATTCGGGATCCATGGACTATCTTAACACCGACTGTGTTAGACGACTTAGTAGTGGAACTGAATTTGACTATAGTTAGAAAGCCAGTTCGTATAGTTACGAGAGATGAGAAGAGGCTAAGGAATAAGATAGTCAGATTAGTTAAATTCCAGTGGAGTGACAATGAGAAAGACTGTACTTGGAAGACTAAGATCAGGAATAGAGATGCTTATCCTGAATTGTTTGATGGTATGATTTACCCTTTGATTGACTTGTTGAGTATCTTATCGTAATTTCGAGGACGAAATTCTTTAAGGAGGGGAGTCTGTAACGACCCTAATTTTTAGTAACATTATTTAGGACATTTAATTAGTAAAATTGAATGAAATAATGTAAAATGGTTAGGGGATTGAGGTTTGTGGAATTTGAAGATAGTCATGCCTATTAAACCAATGAACTAAGGGAAATGAAATAAAATAAGTTAGGTAGATAACAAGGGCTATTTTATGATGATTTGGGTCAGAAATTAATATATGTTAGAAAACATATGTAACATCCCCTATCTAAAGGCCCAAAGCTAAGCGCTACAGATGCTGCAGCCATCTATAGTATTAACTTCCGGCAACTAAATACGGCTATGTTAATGGTATCTATAATATCAGAAGCACTTGAATATGAAACAAATCACAGATTTCAAAACAGAATTTTCCATTACATTCCAAAACAGGTGTTCCATATTCAGATTACATAATCCCAAACATTTCCCAAGCAATGATAAAATATACTTATTACAAAATACGCCAAGAGCGGCATATGAAGATGCCTGTTTGGATTATTAGAGTCATGTAGTCATAATTGACTTAATAAATACACAGCTGAAATAAACAACAAAATAAAGAACTGCAACTCCTAAATAGCTATCCATTAGCCTCCTTCTCTCATCCGGTAGCTTTATTCGTTATCTTACTAAAACCTAAAAGAACCTCAACCCTCAGCCTACTCAAATCAATTTTGAGCACCCGAGAGTTTAAGTGGAAAGCATAAACTTTGAGTCAGACATAAAGCCTGGCGTGAATAATACTATACATCGTAGTTATTAATGTTAAGTGAGACCATGCCGCTTAGCAGAATGGGTTTCCCATCACTAACATCCTTTTAAAACATATCTTTTTCAAACCTTTATCCTACAACCATATCTGGTTAAAACTGCAAAGCATCAATATATTATGTAAACATATATATCAGGTAACAAATAGACCATCTGTCCGACCAATATAGTTTTGTTTGGCTTACTATTAACATTTAGCTGACTCGGGCCTTCCAAACAAAATAACATAATTTATCAAACATCTTCTAAACACATCTCTTTTGGACGATATGTCCTTAACTATTTGTTAAAACCTTCTCTGCTGGACGGTCCATCCCTAACTTAACACCTCTTAGGGTCACATGATCCTAATGGTTTTGCAGGCTCACCAATAACCTATCTGTATACAAACACATATTCCCTTCTATGTGTAATCATAATTTTAGTCTTACCTGTGACAATGCCCTACACACTAGAATTTTGGACTAAATTAGTTGGGTCCAATAGCTAATGTATAGGGGGCGACCCTATACCAGTCCCATCTGGTATTCTAATATCTGAGTCATTTTCTCTTAGGGATAACCTCCCTTAAATTTTCCTTGAAAAACTCTTTCAAATTGATTTAAATCTTTAAATCATACTTACATAAGGAAAATACATATTCTCTATGCTTTACGCAAAATCACTTTGCCATGTTATATATATATATATATTTGACTCAACCCTTTGTTGATGAAAGCATTTAACCCTTTCAAAACCATTAAATCTTGTCTTTCGAAAACATTGAAAAATCCTTTCCATTCTTTTCTCCGAAAGCTTCAAAATAATAGACATCCCTCTTTAAAACCTTTAAACATTTCCTTTCAAAAACATTGAAATAACCCTTCCTTTCTTTTCATCAAAAGCTTCGAAAACAAAGGAAAACCTTCCCTTTCGACTCCTTCGAAACCCTGGGGAACCACCCCTTCGAAACCATTCATTTAAACTCTTTCGAAAGCATTAAAATGCTAAACCTTTCGAAATCCTTTAGGTTCAGTTTAAAACATATGGAAACTTTTTTGAAACCATTCAAAGTTTACCTCTTCGAAACCTTTAAAAACTGTCTCGATCGAAACCTTTTGAATTATGCCTTCAAGTATAGCAAAAGGATAAGAAGCCCGTTGAAGTCGAAAGCACTTCTTTTGAAACCATTAAAACTATCTCTTTCAAAACCATTTGTGTTATACATCAATTATAGAAAAAGGGTCTTTAAAACATTTAAGTCGAAAGCATCTGTTTCGAAACCATTTCCTATGTAAAGAAGTGATGGTGTCGAAACCATCTCTTCAAAAGCATTGGAGAAGTGGCCAAGTTTTAAAAGCAAATTATTCCCTTCGAAAGCATTGTAGTCGAAAGGAGAAAAGCGGCAGCTAAAAAGGTTTCAGCTTTGTCAAAAGCAGCATTTTAAAACTAAAATGCAACCCATTCGAAACCATCTCTTTTAAATCGATTGACCCATTCGAAAGCCAACTGAGTCGAAAGCCATTTAGTTGAAAGCAAGCAGACGCATTTTAATTTAAAAACAAAGTGACGCTTCGACCCCTTCAGAACCTATGGTTCCAACCTCATACCTTTCGCCTTCTATCTAATTCGCTACGTACCAATTTCTTGATTCCAAGTGCATTGGTTTCAATTGAGGTTGGGCCGGAGGGACTTGGTCGAAAGCCAACCAAGGCGGAAGCAGGTGCGAAAAGCAATAAAATAGTTAAAAAGCCTGAAATTAACAGTTCTTTTCACCTAACTTGCTTTACGTGAAAATTTTTGATTGGTTGCCTCTTTTCTTTACCAGTTAAAAGTGCTGCACGTTTCAGAGCTAATTAATTAATTTAAATCATTTGCAAAACACCCCTTCTCCTTAATTAAATATATAAAACATTTTAGTCTCATACCTTAAATAATTTTATATATTCATCAAAACATTTAGGAAAATTCTATAAAAATTCCAAAAAATCCTTTTCATTATGTTCTCTAACATATATAAATTTCAGACTCAAATAATTATTTTTTTGCCGTAAATAATTTATAACCTAATAAATCACTTTCTTTACTAGAAAATTTATATAAAATCCACTAAATTGAAATCCATCTCTAAAATATAGTTTCCGATGTACATTAGAATTTGCAAGGCATTTGGAAGTCATTTAATAGTGTTTTCATATCAAACATATCATAAAAACTTATATGAATTTGCATAAATCATCAATAAGCATATATAAACTTTCAATCATTCAAAACATGGCATAATCTTGCAAAATCATTTCAGTTTACCCTTAAATCTGAAAACTATAAGAAAAAGGGGATGTAGTAATCATTCACCTTAGCTTTGTGATTAAAGATATGAGATTTGATGTTGAAAAAGTTGATTCACTTCTTATTCTTGAAACCCTAGCTTTTATCTTCCCTTGAGATTGAAAATGGTGGTCGGCCTTATAATGTTTTTGCTTGAGAAAATGAAATGAACGTGTGTTTGAATTGCTAAGGGTTTAGGGTATAAGTTCTATCATTTTCCTATTTTGCCCTCCCTTATTTCCTAACACTTTTATTCATGTTATTTTGTTTTGATTTACATTTAACATGGCACAGCTACCCTTGGTTAAACCAAATCCCAATCTATTAATCATCTTATGTTATTTTTATTTAATTTATCTAATTAAATATTCTAAATAATGTTACTAAAAATATGGGGTGTTACAATCTCCCCTCCTTGAAGAATTTCGTCCTCGAAATTATGATAAGGAACACATTAAACAATCAAAGGTAAAAACATACCATTAAAAAAAATCAGGATAAGCGTCTCTAATCATGCTCTCAGTCTCCCAAGTACAGTCTCTAGCATCATCACTCCACTGGACTTCTACTAATCTGACTGTCTTGTTCCTCAACTTCTTCTCATCTCTGTCGACTATTGGATAGGCTTCCTAACTATAGTCGCATTTGGTTCCACAACTAAGTCCTCTAACATAGTCGGTGCTATAGTAGTGTCTGGATCCCTAACACATTTCCTTAGATGAGATACATGAAAAACATCATGGACTCCTGTTAAACTACTCGGTAACTCTACTCTATATGCAAGTTTCGTAATCCTTTCTAAAACAAGGAACGGTCCTACGAACCGTGGTGCTAACTTCCCTGTTTTTCCAAACCTGATAACACCTTTCATCGGCGATACTTTGACAAAAACATGATCTCCAAAAGAGAACACCAAATCTTTTCATCTTCTATCTGCATAGCTTTTCTACCTGGACTGAGCTTCCTTCATTCTTGCCCATATCAGCTCAATCTTTTCGGCAGCTTTTTTTTACCAAATCAGAACCAAGAACCAATCTATCCCTGGTCTCTAACCAACATGCAGGGGATTTGCATGGTCTTCCATACAAAGAGTCATACGGTGTCATTCCTATACTTGCCTGATAACTATTGTTATATAAAAACTCGACTAGATGTAGGTGGTCTTCCCATGATCCCCCGAAGTCTAATACATAAGCTCGTAACAAATCCTCCAAGATCATGTTAACTCTTTTCGTCTGCCCATCTGTCTGTGGATGGTAAGCGGTACTCATCTTGAGCTTGGTTCCTAAGCTTTCCTAAAGACTTTTCCAGAACTCGCTAGTAAACAAAGAATATCTATCACTAATAATACTACTAGGAATTCCGTACAGTCTAACCACATTCTTCATAAATAACTTAGCCAATACAGGTGTCGTCCTATTTGCCTTAACCGGAATGCAATGTGCGCTTTTGGTCAATCTATCTACTATGACCCATATACTTCCATTCCCTCTATTAGATCTCGACAATCCATCAATAAAATCCATAGAGATGGAATCACATTTCCATATTGGAATCTCTAAAGGCTAAAGTAACCCACTCAGCTTCTGATGTTCAGGCTTCACTTGTTGACAGTTTACACACTGCCTAACCCACAGGCCAACATCTCTCTTCATGCCTTCCCAATAGAAACTTCTCTTTTTATCTTGATACATCTTGGTCCCTCCAGGATGAATCGCAAACTTCGATCGATGACACTCTTCTAGAACTTCCCTTCTTTAGTCCTCTACATCCGGAACGCATAATCGTCCCTTCTTTCTCAACCATCCTCTTTGGTCAAGACTAAAATCTTTTAGGTCATCAACCTCTGATTCTACCTCAAGCCTTATAATCCTTTCGGCTAAGAATGGATCCTCTCTCTGCTTAGAAGTTATCCTCTCGATCAACACTGGTTGAACTTCTAAACAAGATAACATTGCAGTACCCTGACTAAAACTAGCAGTAGATCTCAATTGCACACCACAACTGGCCAAAGCTTCTAAATCCTTCCATTCTGCCAACATCGCTAACACCACATTCTGATATTTTATGCAGAGAGCATCTCCCACCTTATTGCCTTTCCCAGGAGTATACTCTATACCGAAATCATAAGCGACTAGAATCTCCAACCATCTTGTTGTCTCATGTTTAGCTCCTTCTGAGAGAACAAGTACTTCAACGACTTTTGATCTGTATAAATCTCAAACTTCTCTCCCAAAAGGTAATGCCTCCACACCTTTAATGAAAATATAACTACAGCCAACTCTAAGTCATGCGTTGGATACCTAACCTCATGCGGTCTAAGCTGTCTAGAAGCGTGGGCAATCACTTTACCCCTCTACATTATAACAGCTCCCAACCCAGTACCACATGCATCAGTATAAACAACCAAATCTTGATTTCCCTCAGGAACTACCAACACAGGTGCATGGGTCAATAAGTGCTTCAAGCTTTGAAATGATTCTTCACACTTATCGGTCCATACAGACTTTGCATCCTTTCGTGTTAGCTTAGTCATCGGTGGAGCTATCCGAAAAAAATCGTTTATAAACCTTCAATAATATCCTACTAATCCAAGAAAACTTCTTATCTCGGTTAATGTTTCTGGCCTTTTCCAATTATTAACGGCTTTGATCTTCTCTGGATCAACCGACAATCATTTCTTCGAAACCACGTGACCAAGAAATTTTACTTCCTTCTTCCAAAAATGGCTCTTTGAAAACTTTGTCTTTAGCTGATGTTCCCTCAGCGTTTCTAGCACAACTCTAAGAAGAACTTCATGCTCCTTCTCATCCTTAGAGTATATCATAATATCATATAAAAAAACAACACGAATCTATCCAAGTGCTCCCGGAAGATTCGACTCATCAAATCTACAATGAATGTCGGCGCATTTGTGAGTTAGAACGACATAACTAACCATTCTTATGACCCATATCTCATCCTGAACGCTGTTAAAGGTATACTATCTTCCGCTACCCTAAGCTGATGAAACACTGTCGCCAAATCTAACTGGGAGAATATCTTAGCACCACTCAACTGATCGAACAAATCGTCAATCCTTGACTGTGGATATCGATTCTTTATCGTCTTTTCATTCAGCTTACGATAATCGATACATAGCCTTAACGATCCATCCGGCTTCTTAGCAAATACAGCGGCAGCTCCCTAAGGCGAACTACTTGATCTAATAAAACTCTTTGCTTCCAAATCTACCAACCGAGCTTTCAAATCCTTCATCTCAGTTGTCGTCATTCTGCTTGGCTGCCTACTCACCGGTTCTGCACCAGGCACTAAATCAATCTGAAACTCAATGGCTCGTTTTGGCGTCAATCCAACCATAGGTTCAAACACATCCACGAATTCTCTAACTACGAAAAATCGATTCAACTCATCTTCCAACTCCATAACACCCAACAAAGTGTTCACCTCATAACTAGGATTTTCTACGGTATAAAATATCTGATCATTGCAATCCGAGTGTCTAAGTGATATTTTCCTATCTGGGAAAAATATCCTAGCATCATAATTACCTAACCAATCCATACTCAATATAATTCTGAATTCAAAAAAAATCGAATACATGTAAACTGCAAACAAAGGTGTAACCTAGCAGGTCAAACTCTAAGTGGTCACACTTCATCACAAGCGTCGCATACCCTCCTATCGGATGTGCAACTCTTAAGAAAGTAACTAAATATGTGGGTTCTAGGTTAAGTTTATCTACCGGACATCTAGATTTAAAAGAATGAGAAGCACCAGTATCAAATAAAATGCTAACAGATATACCATGGATCTAAAGCGTACCTCCTAACACAGCCTTTCCCTTCTCCTGCACTATCGGCTTTGACGTAGCAGGCCCCAATGCAAACACCTGGCCTTTATCCCCTTTTGATGGCTCTTTGCACTGGTTCTTGTATTGCCCAATTTGATTACAGTTAAAACATTTAATCCCTTTCTTCTCAGCAGCTTTCTTTCCTTTTCATGTCCAGCACTCATGAGCATAATGGCCTTTCTTATCACACTTGTAGCAGACCAACTCAGACTTTCATTTCTTTGTCGCATCTACTTTTTGATCATTCTTTTTATGCAAAAACTTTCTCTTTTGGCCCTGTCCGACCTGGACCTCCTTCTTCTTCTCCAAACAAGCTAACATCTCTTCATGTCTCAACGCCATTTCCACCACTACATCACATGGGTCTCTGATGTGCGGTAAAGTAGCCCTAGCCAACTCCAGCTTCGGACCTCTAATAAACTTTTTATTTCTTTTCAATACTATGTCAATAGTAGCATACCCATACCGGGCTAACTCTTTGAATCTACTAGAATATTCCAGAACTGACATTTCTCCTTGTTCCAGCTCGTCAAACTTCCTGACCAAGACAGACTGTGCCATTACTGACATGAACCTTCCTTGAAACCTCCTCCTGAACTCCACCCACGTCATAGTCTCTTCATCCACGCTAGCGTTTACAATATTCCACCAAAACAAAGCAGCTCCTTGAAGCTGTCTTGAAGCAAGTCTCCTTTTCTGCCCGTCATTGAGCCTTAGGTCAGCAAAGATCCTCTCACAATGTAGCGGCCAGTTTTCTACTTGGCCAGCATCCTCTGTCCCAATAAACGGTTTTCCTCCAAACATAGTACAGTCTCTACTCAAGTTAGCATACTGATTGACTACTGGAGCTTCTTGAACTCCTCCTCCAGCAGCATTACCTCCAACAACTCCAGATGCGATTCCAGCTTGCATCATGTTAATGAAAAACTGATACATGGCTCCCATATCTACTTGGGGAACCCCAGCACCAACATTTTCAGCTTGAGCCTGACCTGGACCTCTTCTATCATTTGGTCGGGCATTTCCATTTGTGGGGGTGCTCTCTCATCTAAGATTAAATCCGCCTCTTCTTATGTCCATATCTGTATTCATGCCTCATGAGATACGAAAGAATAGCCTAACAAAGAAAGGAGTCTAGAGATATAGTGTATACATATATATAGCAAATACAAGTATGTTACTATAGCGTTATCCCATACCCCGATCCTATCTTTAATTCCTAAGGATTATGTTTTCAAAATCATTTATAGTTAAAGTTTGTCATAAACCTATGCTCTGATACCAAGTTGTAACATCCCCTATCTAGAGGCCCAAAGCAAAGCCCTACAAATGCTGCAGCCATCTATAGTATTAACTTCTGGCGACTAAATACAGCTATGTTAATGGTATCTATAATATCAGAAGCACTTGAATATGAAACAAATCACAGACTTTAAAACAAAATTCTCCATTACATTTCAAAATAGGTGTTCCATATTAAGATTACATAATCCCAAACGTTTCCCGAGAAAAGATAAAATATACTTATTAGAAAATACGCCAAGAGCGGCATACATGCCCCCTTGGATGATCAGAGTCATATAGTCATAATTGACTTAATACATATACAACTGAAATAAACAACAAAACAAAGAACTGCTGTTATCCCGCCTTTTGGCAAGACCGTGACACCAAAAAGTTGACCGGAAAACTAAAGATAGTTCGTCTCAAAGACTGGCTGGACATTGCTTCACCATGGATATCGACGAATTTTGTCCAAAGCTCGAATTAAGCTGCAATTGATAGGACACGGCAAGCAAAGTCATGGGAGCCAGCGTTTCAAATTTCAAGATAATTGGAGTTCGTATGAATGAGATATGATCGATACAAGTTAGAAAAAACATGCTGGTTCGTATCCACCAGGTTCGAATCGATGGCGTTCGCATCGATCAATCACCACTGCTTCGCATCCATTGGTGCACCCTACTTCGAATCGATCGGTTTCGTATCCATCCCCATGCACTACCTCGCATCAATCGACCTCGCATCCATCATCAGTGGCAAGTCACTGTTTCGTGTCCACGAAACCTGCCCTGTTCGTATCCATTCGACTCGTCTCGATCCAGTTCGTATCGATCAATGATTCGTATCCATCGGTTCAAACTGGGTCGTGAGACTTGATGCGGAAAAGGCGAAATTCGTGGATACGAAGCGGTCAACCCGGAGCAAAGGGTGGATCGATGCAAGATATGCACGCCACGTTGTCTCAAAGACACGTGCATACATCGATTCGAAGGCGTGGAGTCGAAGTGATCGAGTCGAAACGAACAGCCAACCCGGAAACCCTTACTCATATCGATCATATCTCCCAATCTACAAATCAAAATGCTATGAAATTTTCACAGTAGCTTCCATACAAGGTAAAGAATGTTCCTGCCAAGTTTCAGCTCGATTGGACTAATCCTTGATGGATACGAAATCACTTCGTATCGATCGCAGATCGAGTCGAAACTTGGTGGGACCGGTCGCGTGGGCCCACTCACGTGCCAGAAAAAGTCTCTTGAAGTTTGGGCGAGATCTGGGCCTCCTACACCTATAAATAGCCCCCTGAAGCCTACAGAAAATGGATCGTTTTTGGCCATTCAACGTCCAGACTCTGCCGGATTCAACTCTACTCCTCTCCATTGCTGTCTATTCAGATTCATTCATTGTATTTGCTGTAATCATCTGTAATCAGCGAAGAACATCAATAAAAGATAAAAATCCTTGAAGTGGACGTAGGCCGGAGATAGCCGAACCACTATAAATTGTGTGTCACTGTTCATTATTTCTGGATTGTTGTTTGTTGCTTGCATAGATCTGATATTTGTGTTTGAATATTACTGATTTGTATTCATACACTGGTGCTTTCACAACACTTGGGGTTTGTGACCATTTTTGGTGCAAACACTTTGGTGCTTTCACTGAGAAGGCTAATTCAGGAGTTCTTTCATTTAGAAGTCGAATTCGAAGACTTAAGAGCTCAGATCTGAGAAGATATGACGAGGCAAACTAGTAGAAGGCAAAGGCCAGAGCAAAGTCGGCATGAAGGGAGTCAAGAGGCTTCCTCGGGGGCAAACCAAGCATCGATCTTCATCACCAGGGATGAGATGGAGACAATGATGAAGAGACAGGAGGAAATGATCCAGAATTTGCTTCAACAGATTGGACAACTTGGAGCGCAAAATCAAGGAACAACCAGAATCCAGAACGGAGCAGGACCATCTGGCGCAGCACCGGAGCTGGGGGGCACACACTTAGAGCATGTTGATCCAATCCTGGGAAGAGATTTAGGGACATCCGAGCAACCTGGTGGCAATGAAGGGATGAACGCTCAGCCAGGGGGGCAGAACGAAGGCGATACTCAAAGATCACAGCCTGGCGACAACGACAGGTTGGCGGAGATGGCCAGACGGGCCATGAGAGGCAGACTAGTCAATAGAGATCTGGAGGATGTACATAGGAGTCCCTTTACTCCTACGATCAGGCAGGCCAGGAATCCACCAAACTTCAAGCTACCATCGGTGGAAATGTATGATGGGCGGACAGATCCAGCGGTCCATCTAACGAAGTATATGAGGCACATGGAAGTGCTGGGGGCATCACAGGAAGTCATGGCTCGGTGCTTTCCATTGTATTTGTCGGACATCGCAGCGCTATGGTTTAGGCAACTGGAGAGTGGCTCCATTGGGACTTGGACAGATTTAACAGAAAGGTTTATGAGACAATTCAGGGTTCATATTTCGAGACCCAAGAACGTGATGAGTTTGGCGACTCTAAAGCAGAAAGCTGGGGAGTCTTTGAGGAATTTTCTGACGCGATTTAATGCGGCAGCAGCGTCAGTGGATCGACCAGATCCATCTATGGTCATGATGGCAGCCGTATCTGGAATATATGATGGCACGGAGTTCAAGAATTCACTAACTAAGGATCCACCTACGGACCTGGGAGAGTTTTATCATGAAGCCGAAAAGTTTTTGCGATTAGAGGATGCTCGTACGGAGAGAGAAGAAGAAATCGATGTTTATGCAGTTAGAGGCGGTAATTCACCTGAAAAAGGTACAGAGACTAGTAAAGGGAAGCGAAAGGCTGAAGAAAATGATGACAGGTCAAAGCGGCAACGGAGGGAGCCGCGATTTACCACCTATTCAGAACTGAACGAGGGTTTGGAACGAATCTACCAAGACACCCGAGAGCAAGTTGCCTATCGCAGACCAATGCGACGGGATCCAACTACCGACGAGAGAAAATCAGACAAATATTGTTTATTCCACGAGCTGAATGGACATAGCACAAATGACTGTAGACACCTGAAGGATGAGGTAGAAGGGCATATCAGGAACGGTAGGCTACTTCGGTATGTGAGGAGGCGAGCTCCAACGGTGGAACCAGAGCGGCCACCATCTACATCAGCCAGGGGTGACCCCGAGCCGGGGCACCGTATGGTTATCAATTGATTTGAATAACGATGAACAAGTCGTAAACTTCTCACTAACAACATCAAACCATTTACGCATGTATGAGATCGCAAACGATCCATAGGCATGCTCTGAATGATTATTGACTGTCTCGTAGTGAGAATTTACACTTCGACATCCTTGCTTTGCTTTTGTTTCATGTTGATTTGGACATTTAGACTTTGTTTGTTTGGATATTTCTGTTATGGAATTCATGTGAACGTTAATTTGATATTTGCAATTCTGTAGAAGAAGTCACTCGCGTATGCTTTGGACCGCGAATGGTCCACAAGCACGCCTTGTATGGCGACGAACCACCGCGATCGCTGAATCAGAAATTCACCCGAACGTGAATCTAACATCGATAATACTAAGTCCCCCCCGGGCACTCTCATTCGCCTCGAACGGCACCCGACCTCGAACGGTCACCGTTTGCCTCGAACGGCATCCGACCGCGAACGGTCACACTTCATCTAGTATAACAGTTGATCGCGAACGATCACACTCTGCCTCGTGCGGCACTCGACCACGAACGGTCACAATTCACCAAATATTACATTCGATTGCGAACGATCACATTCTGCCTCGTGCGGCATCCGATCGCGAACGATCACATTTTATCTCGTGCACCATGCGACCACGAACGGTCAAAATCTAGCGTAATTCGTCTAGAACGACACCCGATCGCGAACGATCACGTTTCTGCCTCGTACGGCACTCGATCGCGAACGATCACATTCTTCTTTCCACGCCAATCGATCGCGAATGGTCACAACTCGTCTAGAATGACACCCGACCGCGAACGGTCCCATTTTGTTATTTGCCGCGAACGGCATCCGACCTCGAACGGTACCATTTTACTTCAAATGACATACGGTCGCGAACGATCGTCATTCGTGGTCAGGAAAGACTATCAAGTTCTTTGCAGGTCGATGATAGGATATGAACATCCAGCTTATGGAACTACAAAACACACCTTCCTATCGCAAGGCATGTTTTGGGGGGCAAATGTTATCCCGCCTTTTGGCAAGGTCGTGACACCAAAAAGTTGACCGGAAAACTAAAGATAGTTCGTCTCAAAGACTGTCTGGACATTGCTTCACCATGGATATCGACGAATTTTGTCCAAAGCTCGAATCAAGCTGCAATTGATAGGACACGGCAAGCAAAGTCATGGGAGCCAGCGTTTCAAATTTCAGGATAATCGGAGTTCGTATGAATGAGATATTATCGATACAAGTTAGAAAAAACATGCTGGTTCGTATCCACCAGGTTCGAATCGATGGCGTTCGCATCGATCAATCACCACTGCTTCGCATCCATTGGTGCACCCTACTTCGAATCGATCGGTTTCGTATCCATCCCCATGCACTACCTCGCATCAATCGAGCTCGCATCCATCATCAGTGGAAAGTCACTGTTTCGTGTCCACGAAACCTGCCCTGTTCGTATCCATTCGACTCGTCTCGATCCAGTTCGTATCGATCAATGATTCATATCCATCGGTTCAAATTGGGTCGTGAGACTTGATGCGAAAAAGGCGAAATTCGTGGATACGAAGCGGTCAACTCGGAGCAAAGGGTGGATCGATGCAAGATATGCGCGCCACGTTGTCTCAAAGACACGTGCATACATCGATTCGAAGGCGTGGAGTCGAAGTGATCGAGTCGAAACGAACAGCCAACCCGGAAACCCTTACTCGTATCGATCATATCTCCCAATCTACAAATCCAAATGCTATGAAATTTCCAAAGTAGCTTCCATACAAGGTAAAGAATGTTCCTGCCAAGTTTCAGCTCGATTGGACTAATCCTTGATGGATACGAAATCACTTCGTATCGATCGCAGATCGAGTCGAAACTTGGTGGGACCGGTCGCGTGGGCCCACTCACGTGCCAGAAAAAGTCTCCTGAAGTTTGGGCGAGATCTGGGCCTCCTACACCTATAAATAGCCCCCTGAAGCCTACAGAAAAGGGATCTTTTTTGGCCATTCAACGTCCAGACTCTGCCGGATTCAACTCTACTCCTCTCCATTGATGTCATATTCAGATTCATTCATTGTATTTGCTGTAATCATCTGTAATCAGCGAAGAACGTCAATAAAAGATAAAAATCCTTGAAGTGGACGTAGGCCAGAGATAGCCGAACCACTATAAATTGTGTGTCACTGTTCATTATTTCTGGATTGTTGTTTGTTGCTTGCTTAGATCTGATATTTGTGTTTGAATATTACTGATTTGTATTCATACACTGGTGCTTTCACAACACTTGGGGTTTGTGACCATTTTTGGTGCAAACAACTGCAACTCCTAAATAGATATCTGTTAGCCTCCTGCTCTCCTCCGGTAGCTTTATTCGTCATCCTACTAAAATCTGAAAGAACCTCAACCCTCAGCCTACTCAAATCAATTTTGAGCACCCGAGAGTTTAACGGGAAAACATAAACTTCGAGTCAAACATAAAGCCTGGTGTGAATAATACTATACATCTCGGTTATAAATATTAAGTAAGACCATGCCGCTTAGCGGAATGGGTTTCCCCTCACTAATATCCTTTTAAAACATATCTTTTGCAAACCTTTAACCTACAACCATATCTGGTTAAAACTGTAAAGCATCAATATATTATGTAAACATACATATCAGGTAACAAATAGACCATATGTCCGACCATTATAGTTTTGTTTGGCTTACTATTAACATTTAGCTAACTCGGGCCTTCTAGACAAAATAACATAATTTATCTAGCATCTGCTAGACACACCTCTTCTGGACGGTCTGTCCTTAACTATCTATTAAAAACTTCTCTACTGGATGGTTTGTCCCAAACTTAACACCTCACATGGTCAACTGATCCTAATGGTTTTGTTGGCTCACCAATAACCTATATGTATACAAACATATATTCCCTTCTGTGTGTAATCATAAATTTAGTCTTACTTGTGACAAAGCCCTACACACTGGAATTTTGGACTAAATTAGCTGGGGCCAATAGCTAATGTATAGGGCGTGACCCTATACCAG
The DNA here is from genome assembly GCA_030737815.1 of Allium fistulosum. Classification (NCBI taxonomy): domain Eukaryota; kingdom Viridiplantae; phylum Streptophyta; class Magnoliopsida; order Asparagales; family Amaryllidaceae; genus Allium; species Allium fistulosum. The sequence continues at coordinate 947,073,357 of CM060905.1, forward strand.
TCTCATCTGGTATTCTAATATCTGAGTCATTTTCACTTAGGGATAACTTCCCTTAAATTTTCCTTGAAAAACTCTTTCAAATTGATTTAAATCTTTAAATCATACTTGCACAAGGAAAGTACATATTCTCTATTCTTTACTCAAAATCACTTTGCCATATTAGATATATATTTTACTCAACCCCTTGTTGATGAAAGCATTTACCCCTTTCGAAACCATTAAATCTTGTCTTTCGAAAACATTGGAAAATCCTTTCTTTTCTTCGAAAGCTTCAAAATAATAGACATCCCTCTTTAAAACCTTTAAATATTGCCATTCGAAAACATTGGAATAACCCTTCCTTTCTTTTCATCGAAAGGTTCAAAAACAAAGGAAAACCTTCCCTTTCGACCCCTTCGAAACCATTCATTAAAACTCTTTCGGAAGCATTAAAACACTAAACCTTTCGAAAGCCTTTGGGTTCAATTTAAAACATGTGGAAACTTTTTTGAAACCATTCAAAGTTTACCTCTTTGATACCTTTAAAAACTGTCTCAATCGAAACCTTTTGAATTATGCCTTCAAGTAGAGCAAAAAGATAAGAAGCCTATTGAAGTCGAAAGCACTTCTTTCGAAACCATTAAAACTATCTATTTCGAAACCATTTGGGTTATACTTCAATTATAGAAAAAGGTTCTTTAAAACATTTAAGTCGAAAACATCTATTTCGTAACCATTTCCCAAGTAAAGAAGTGATGGTGTCGAAACCATCTCTTCGAAATCATTGGAGAAGTAACCAAGTTTTAAAAGCAAAGTATTCACTTCGAAAGCATTGTAGTCAAAAGGTAAAAAATGGTAGCTAAAAAGGTTTCAGCTTTGTCGAAAGCAGCATTTTAAAACTAAAGTGCAACCCATTCGAAACCATTCTTTTAAATCCATTGACCCAATCGAAAACCAACTGAGTCAAAAGCCATTTAGTTGAAAGCAAGCAGGCGCATTTTAATTTAAAAACAAAGTGACGCTTCGACCCCTTTGGAACCTTTGGTTTCGACCTCATACCTTTCTCCTTCTATCCAATTCGCTATGTACCAATTTCCCGATACCAAGCGCATTGGTTTCGATTGAGTTGGGGGTGGAGGGACTTGGTCGAAAGCCAACCAAGGTGGCAGCACGTGCCGAAAGCAATAAAACAGTTAAAAAGCCTGAAATAAACAGCTCTTTTCACTTAACCTGCTTTACGTATAAAATTTTGATTGGTTGCCTCTTTTCTGTACCACTTAAAAGTGTTGCATGTTTCAGAACTAATTAATTAATTTAAATCATTTGCAAAACACCCCTTCTTCTTAATTAAATAAATAAAACATTTAAGTCCCATACCTTAAATAATTTTATATATTCATCAAATCACTTAGGAAAATTCTACAAAAATTCTAGAAAATCATTTTCATTATGTTCTCTAGCATATATAAATTTCAGACCCAAATAATTATTTATTTTGCCGTAAATAATTTATAACCCAATAAATCACATTCTTCACTAGAAAATTTATATAAAATCCAACATAATTCAGAAAATTATGAAAATTGAAACCCATCTCTATAATATCATTTTTGATTTACATTAAAATTTGTAAGGCATTTGGATGTCATTTTATAGAGTTTTCATACCAAACATATCATAAAAACTTATACGAATATGCATAAATCACCAACAAGCATATATAAACATTCAACCATTTAAAACATGGAATTATCATGCAAAATCATTTCGATTTACCCGTAAATCCGAAAACTATAAGAAAAAGGGGATGTAGTAATCATTCATCTTAGCTTTGTGACTAAAGATATGAGATTTGATGTTGAACGAGTTGATTCACTTCATCTTCTTGAAATCCTAGTTTTTATCTTCTCTTGAGATTGAAAATGGTGGCCGGCCTTATAATGTTTTTGCTTGAGAAAATGAAATGAACGTGTGTTTAAATTCCTAAGGGTTTAGGGTATTGGTTCTATCATTTTCCTATTTTGCCTTTCCTTATTTCCTAACACTTTTATTCATGTTATCTTATTTTGATTTACATTTAACATGGCACGGCTACCCTTGGTTAAACAAAATCCCAATCTATTAATCATCTTACATTATTTTATTTTATTTAGCTAAAAACTATATATTCTAAATAATGTTACTAAAAATATAGTATGTTACAACATATTAAAAGTGATTTGAGGAAAATTTTATAGAGTTCTCCTAAGTGTTTTAATAGATATATAAAATTATTTAAGGTATGGGACTTAAAAGTTTTATATATTTATAAAAGGAGAAGAGGTATTTTTAAATGTTTTAAATTGTTACTTCTGAAATTTTGGCAGCACTTTTAGAAAAGAATTTGGAAAAGAAATTAGTAACCAATCATTTGTTGACAAATAAGGCAGGTTAGTTGAAAAGAATTACTTTTTAAAGTAAAAATGCAGTTTTACCTTAATTTACCTATTTCGCCACTTTCGGCACCCAGCTTTAAACTAAGTTCCTCCATCACCATCGAAACCAATGCGCATGGTATCAAAGACTTGTTACGTTGTGAATTGGACATAGGCGAAAGGTATGTAGTCGAAACATGGGGTTTCGAAGGGGTCGAAGCTTTGCTTTGTTTTAAAAGAAAATGCACCTGCTTTGCTTTCAAAAGGAATGTTGTCGATTTAGTTAGCTTTCGACTTGGTTAACTGGTTTTAAGGAATGGTTCCGATAGAGGTTGCACCTTTTGTTTTATAAAGAAGCTTTTAACAGGGTAGAAACCCCTTGCTGCCGCATCTTACCTTTCAAATCAATGCCTTTGAAAAGGTTTCTTTGTTTTAAAACCCAAGCCGCTTCTCCAATGCTTTCGAAGGGATTGATTTCGACACCATCCAATTCTTTTACTGAGGAAATAGCTTTTGAAAGTGTTACTTTCAACTTTCTTCTTTTAAGACCCTTTTGAGATTTTGAAAGGTAGACCTAAAGGTTTTGAAAGGTACATTTTTGAATGGTTTCGAAAGGTTATTCCACATGTTTTACTTGAACCCAAATTCTTTCGAAAGGTTTAAGACAAAGGTTTCGAAGGGATGGTTCCCCAATGTATTTTAAAGGTAATAATCCTAAGGTTTCCAAAGGTTTTCGAAAGGCCTATTTAAAGTGTTTTGAAAAGTGGATGCTTAAGGTTTTAAAAGGCTTTCGAAAGAGAGGTCTTGAATGTTTTCGAAATGACTATGTAAATGGTTTTGAAAGTTATGTTTTGGCCTTTCGGCCTAAGGTTTTACTTGTATCGAAAGGGGTACTTTCAAGGGTTTCGAAAGGGATACTTTCAATGGTTTCGAAAGATATTTTTTAAAGGTTTAAACAAAGGTTTAGATTCTTTCATCAACAATGTTTTGGGAAAGGTATATATTTAACATGTCAAAGTGTTTTGAGTATAGCATAGAATATTTTCCTTATTTAAGTATGATTTAAAAGGATTAAATCATTTTGAAAGAAAAGGTTTTCAAGGAAAATTTATGGGTAGTTGACCCTAAGTAAAATGACTCAGATATTAGAATACCAGATGGGACTGGTGTAGGTCGTGCCTTATACATTAGCTATTAGCTATTAGCCCCTAGCTAATTTAGTCCAAAATTCTAGTGTGTGGGGCTAAGTCATGGGTAGACATAAATTATGTTTACACACAGAAAGAAATATATATACAGAAAAAGAAGATAGGTTATTGGTGAGCCCGCAAAACCATTAGGATCAGGTGACCCTTAGAGAAGTAAGTTAGGGACAGACCGTCCAGAAGTATGTCTAACAGTTGTTAGATAATGTAACGACCCGATATTTTCAACCATTCGCATCCGCACATGTCGGACTTGAATTACTCAACATACCGAATTGTAAATATAAATTTGGAAAAACTCAGAATATACAGTAAATAAATCACAGATCACAAACACAGAGTAATATAACAATGCATCAGAAGCAAAGAAATAGTAGTTCATGAAGCTATATATATATATATAACTGAGTTAAACAAGATACAACAGAATTTATGAATACAAAGATGTCTCGATACAATAGCCAAATACAAGATCTGAATACATCACTGGAATCAACTGGATAATTGAAAGATAATAGATAGCTGGATCTCCAAGAAAAGCTCCAACTCCAAAGGTGAGTCTCGAATACTGGTACAACTCCGTCTGACCCGAGCGTAAAGCAAAACACAAAACACTCGAGTATGGACATACATACTTATATAATGTAAACCAACTCAAGTGAACTATAGTATAAAGGTACAAGTAACTTAAAGAATGCTTGGGATCGCCCATTCTTTAAGGATCCGTTAAACTATCTACTATGTAGTAATATACGCTATTATAATAATGTCTAAAGTAAAGTAAACTATCAAAATAGCGTTAAGGTGTTACCCATATCCCCCTTAACACATTTTATATATTCCCATAGTCTATACAGTATCATAATCCCACCCTTACTGGGTGTCGTCAGAGGGCACTCCATAGGTATGGTACAAAACAAACTTGTAGTAAGGCTCGCTAGGGTAGGTGACACGACACAACGAGGCAATGCTAGGGTAGATATACCAATTACACACACAGACTGGTGGTAACGCATAGCAGCCACTACCTCCCACCTCGGAACACACTCCCAAATCAATAATCGAAGGGTGGCCACCAAATCAATCAAAAAGTAATAGAATAGTATCGAAGAAATGTGTCCGATCATAGGTGCTACCTCATTGGCCCGAGATCGCTCCTGTTTTAGCCACCTTATGCCAACTCACGGGAGTCGGGTCCACGTATATACCTCAATAGGATCGTCGCCACCATCCTACTTCATTATGGAATATCCACCGCGTACACGGTTGTCAAAGTGGTTTTCGGTATCGACAAAAAGTATGTCCATATCTGATCCCGGTCTCTTTGCCAACCAATCGTTATTATAACCCATGGATATTTATTTCAAAATAATTTATACCTCAAAACAAAATATCATATCCATTTCAAACTAGTTTATACTTCAAAACCAAAATATCATATCCATTTCAAACTAGTTTATACTCCAAAACCAAAATATCATTTGAACAAACCCAAATTTCCAATCACTGAATATTTCTTTCAATTTATTTAAACTTGAAATATTCCCTTTTTAAATCATCTTAAACCAAAACCACTTTATAAAGCCATATTCTTAAATCTTAAATTGCAAATCAATATATTCAAAACAATTCTTAATTAAATACTATTTCAAATAAATTCATTTCCAAAATCATAGTACTTTCTAAGTTATAACACCTTTGAAACCAAACACTTTGAAACCATATCAATTTTAAAATGTTATCATTTGGAAATCATAATGTTTAGAAAAATCATAACACCCTTAAAAATAATATTCATTACCAAAGTTATAGCATTATTAAGTTCATTCGTTCAATTATACCAATTTCGAAAACATTGTATTAACTTATAAATTTCAAAAATGGTTTATATTACACCTCAAAACATATTCATTTAAGCCATTTGAATTCAATGTCAAAATCTTCCAAAATAATATTCATTTCCAAAGTTCATTGTAATTTCAGCCACAACAGCACTTATAAAGTGTTACAGTAAATATATTAACATTTCAAAAACATTGTCAAATTCAAAACAGCAGCACCTATAAAGTGCTACAGTAGGTATTAGTATTTCAAAACATTTTAGTTTCAGAAACAGCAGCACTTATAAAGTGTTGTAGTATTATAGTTATTTTAGAACATAGTTAAATTTCAAAAACAGTAACACTTTGGAAATGCTGCCAATACAATTCCAGATTTATTATAGCATTTTAGAAACATTAAAAACTTCAATATTAGCCATTTTTAACTTATAAAACATATCTCACATTTCAGAAATATTCGTTTGGATATCAATTTACTTATAGTTTACATAAAATAACTTTTATAATTAAAATATCCAAATTTACTATAATTCATTTATTAAGTCAAAAGTGCACTATTTACTTAACATTTATTTTAACGAATAACTTAACACTTTATTTGAAATACACATTTCATAAAGAAAATATTCTTTTAATAAGTCAAACTTCACATTTCCAATTGAAACCAAATTTTCCATTTAAAGTTAAGTCATAATTTAAGATACATTTTACCATTTTAAATCATAATTATTTATTTTACAAAACATATCTATTTCATAAAATTAAATCTATTACCATCACTAGGTTAGATTTAAAAATTCCACATTAAATCAAATTTAATTATTAAGTTATTTATCATCAATAAAGATCTTTAAATTGAAATTTAAAACCAATTATTGATATATAAAGATTCCAACTTATAGAAAACCAATATAACTTTATAATTTAAAATCAAACCACTTATTGACTTATAAAATTCCATATATTTAAATCATTGAATCAAATTTTTAAGTAAAATTTTCATAAATCTTAAAACTTAAAAATACTTAAAACTTTTTAAGAAAATATTTTTTAAAATATAACCATGGGTCTGTATAATATTTTCTAATCTAGGTCAAGTGATACGGATATGTATCATTTCAATCCGTAATTTAAAAGAAAAAAATCTGGGTTCTATCATTTCAAACCCGCAATCCCAAGTCAAATAAAATACAACAAAAATCACTCGAGCCTATCATTTTAGCTCATAATGATTTTTCCTTATTCTAAAGTCCGTTTGGGTATGTATCATTTCAACCCATAGTGAAAGGGAACTTGCAGCGTGAGAATCAGTAAATAAATGAACAGTAGAACATATAATCATATCGGATGATGTAACAAATATATAAATAGAATTTAACATCATATAATCATATCACAAGCATATATGAACATATTAACATAACATATAAATTTTCTACAATTCACATGCCATTGTTTCACAATTATAAAAGCACGTATGTCGAGTGTAACGACGTGGAATTTTGGACCATTCGCATCCATTATAAGTGTATAGGTAGACACTCATGCCGGAGTTGAATTGCTCAAAATACCGCGTTGTTAATTTAAATTTGGCAAAACTGAACATATACAGTAAATAAATAATCACAGATCACAGACACAGAGTAATAATTTGCAGCGGAAATAAAAGAGATAGTAGTTCATGAAGCTACTATATGAATATAAAATACATCAGAGTTTACAACAGAAGAGTAATACGATACATCAGATACAAATCAGAATACATCACTGGAATCATCGAATACTGAAAGCAGAATAGATGGCTGGATCTTCAAGCAAAGCTCCAACTCCAAAGGTGAGTCTCGAATACTGGTACACTCAGTCTGACCCGAGCGTAAAGCAAAATACAAAACACTCGAGTCAGGATTAACATTCTTATATTTATAAATCCAACTCAAGTGAAATAGCAATTGAAACACAAGTAACTCAAAGGATGTTTGGAATAACCATCCTTCAAGGATCCGTTAAACTATCTACTATGTAGTAGTGTACGATAAGTAGATAATGTCTATCAGTAATAATAAGATATCAAAATAGTGTTAAGTCATGGCCCATTCCATCCTTAACACATTTTTATTCCCAAAAGCATATACAAGACCGTAGTTTCCCCAAAACCGGAAGTCACCAGAGGGCAATCCATATACTAAAGGTACAAAACAAATTCGTAGTGGTCGCGAATAAATGGAATACAAGTATGACAAGGCACATGAGGCAATACCCAAGATAGTGACACTACCGTTCGCCTGATCCGGACTGGTGAGAACGCAACGCCGCAGCGCCCGCAACACCGTGAAACAACACTCCCAAAATCAAGGGTGCACCAATCGACAACAAGTAATAAGTAGTTCGAAGAAGTGTGTCCACTTGAGGTAGCTAATCCTCCATTGGCCCGGCACAGCTCCTGTTTTAGTCATTTACAATTTGACACAAGTGTCAGGGCTATCCATCATCGTTCTCTTTCTTCAGTCAACACGATCACCATTCCAACCACTTCATTCTGGATCATTACTCCGCATATAGTTATTAAAGTGGTTTTTGGTTTAGATAGAGAGTATATCCATAACCGACTCCGGTCTCTTTAATAACCTCCGAAATTATTTCACCGATTGGTCGTTTGTTTATTTCAAAACCAAATCAATTTCAATTTCAATTACAATTTGTAAATCAACATTTCATTTGTCTTTCAAAACCGATTTCCAAAATTTACGTTTCAACTTCCAAATTTATTTCAAATCCTATAATTTAATTTCAATTTCCTTTAAAACAATTCAAATATTGATTCAAGTTCGTATATAAGTTTCATTTCGAAAATCATTTAAATCAATTTAATTTAACATTCAAATCAATTTAAATTCATTTATCGATTTCATTTAATATTCGTAAAGTAAATTTATCGTTCAAAACAACTTCTATTAAATTTCCAAATCATTAAATCAATTTCTTAAGTTCAACTTCATTAAATCAAAACTTCAAATCGAATTAAATTAAATTCGTCAAATCAATTCTTTCAATTACATGTCTTATATTAATTCCAAAATATCACATTTCATTTCTTGTTAAAGAAAATTCAATTTCAATTATTTACTTACTTAAATAATTTTCCAAACTTAATTAATAAAGAAACTCAATTTCAATTATTTACGAAGTAAAAATTTACTTATTCAAAAGTTCAATTTTACTTATTAAAGAATTCAATTCAATTTAATCATTAAATAATTCAATCTTATTTAATTATTAAATAATTCAAAACTTAATTATTACATAATTTCAAAGTTTAATAATTTCAAACTTAATTATTAAATCATTTCAAAGTTAATTCAATCATTTCTCAAATTAAACAGCATTCTTTCATTAATTACATTGTAAATCTGTTGTTTCAGATTATTAAATATTAACATTTCCTTTCATTAAAATTAAATTTCAACTTCATTTCAAAACCATATTATTTATTCAAATAAAATCTTCATTTTAATTTTAAATCAAATTATTTGACCAATCGGGTTTTATTTAATTCTCTATATCCAAGGTCAAAGTTCAATTTGGGTATTTATCATTTCAACCCGATTCCAATTCAATTCAAAATCAAAACATAGCAAAGGGAACTTGCAGTGTGATAACTGGGATGATGTCAAAGTAAATAAACAAGCAATAACAACAAACAATAACAATCCAATAATCAATTCAAATAATCCCGAAATAATCGTATTAATTCGCATTGTTATTTGTACGAATTAATATAATTATTTCTAGAATCTACACTATCATTTCATGTAGATTAAAGATTATAACATTACGGTTTCACTTGTCGTTCGATTTCAATTTTTACAATACAACAATTAATCCAATATACGTCGATGGTTCAAAGTGTAATTATCACTATTCTATATGTCAATTAATTTAACAATTAAAAGGGGTCATGTTCACTAATCAAATTTAGCATATAAATCATTTTTAAAATTGTTAACTATCCTATATCCATTTCAATTTTGCATACTATTTCATTAAACACTAACAATTTAACGCCCAATATAAACATCAACAATCAATCAATTATCAGCCAAACTGTATTATCATCACATAATTAATTAACAGATAATGGTGTCAAATGTCACAGGTGAACTGATACAGGCAATAGCATATATAACAGGGTAATTAACTAACAGCAGTATATTTCAATTGTCGTTTCAATTGAAATCAGATTTAATAAATAAAAGAACGTTAATCGTGAGTGAGTGCTCACCTTTCGAGGTTAGAGATGATTCGATAATGGAATGAACTACTAATCCAAGTATGAATTGCAAAGCAAAGGCAGGATTGGCATGATTTTGATGAATAGAGCTGATAACAAGAATCGATGAAACAAATCAAATCAGTTTTGATATTTATACAGAAATATATTGTTATTATTATTTTATCAATATTTTAATTTCACACAAATATCAAGATAATATATATATATATAATTAAAAATTCATTATCCTCAAAACACATATACTTAAAAGCCAATATTAAGGAACACATGAAATTTAAAGTCTAATATTTTATATTTCCCAAAACAATACTTAAACGATATTTGCAAAGCAATAGTTGTATAAAATCGAACACATCACGTCTAATATGATTACTTTAAAAGTCAAGGTTACAATAACATACATATAATACCCATTAGCCATAATGAAAATCTTTTGAAACACACCCATAAATATTATTTACAAGATACTACAAGTATATAACAACGGCAAACTACGTTTGCAAACATTATATAATACCCAAATATATTTATATGTATACACGTTAAACTTTAGAACCAAAGCAATATAGGATCCCGACATAACCCAGACTGCTAATGCATAATATATCTATGTATGTAAGTTACAAATCAATATATATATAATTGAATATATAAAAGGTTGCGCATACAGTATACTTTATATTAAATATACAGTACAAATTAAGACTTGCGTATGAAATACCAATATATTGAAATGTTGTACCCAATATAATATATAACATATAGTATAACTTGATATACATATATAACTGAGACTAAATCATATATATGCATACAATACAAAATATAGTTTGAAAACCTTTATATATATACACGAAACAAACAGGTTAATCAAAACATATGTATACTACATTGTAAACTCATTTATTTATAGATAAATATATATATATAACATACACTAATATATTTTCTACTGCAACCTTTTTAACTAATATTTTAATAAAACAACACACATATACTAATACATATACGCACGCAACACACATAAAATAATACATATAGATTAGAACATTTTATATAATATATATACACCTATATAATATAACGTATACCAATTGTCACGTACCGAAATTTTTGACTTTCGAAAATTCGACACCGATACTCACTTTATCGACTGCCGAGAAATCGAACGCCGGAAACTCCAATAGTGAGGGTTTTAGAAAGAAGAAGTAGAAGAAAAAGAGAAGAAGAAGAACAGAACAACATCAGAACAGAAAACAATATCAGAATCTCACATATCGCAGCGGAACAATATATAATAGATAAACACTAGTCTTTCAAAACAAAGAACTATATCAGTTTATACATACATCAATCATCAGAGTCAATATACAACAATGGACAGTTATATAACTTGTCCTCATACAGAATACACAGCGGAATAAATACTATCAGATACAAATACTACGTCTCGCCATCCAGCTTGCTTCCAAAGCTCCAGAATATCCAGAATATCCTGATAACATAACTCTAGACTGCCCGTGTGGAAATTGGTGGGCACCCAGAGTTTAGAAGGGAACAATAAACTCCGAGTCAGTCATGGTGACTGGTGTGAGATCGTAAAACAGTTATTATTCTTTAAAATAAACAACAGAAAAATTTTAAAGTAAATTCGCAATGCTTTTGGAAAATGAAACTACCATAAGACCTCTCGCCACACACACAATGCAAACACAGACTTGGAGGAGATTTCTTCTTATGATAGTCAAAGATGCTTACTACGCAAAATCAAATCATTTTTGATATTATTATTAGTGCATAGTGGAAAACATTTCGAAAGTATAATATAAATCTTAGCCAGCATAGGTACCATTATATTATGCCTGCTATAGCTGCCTCCTGAGGAGACAGGTTATACAATTGAAATCGTAAAGGCTCGTATTGTTTCTTTGGATTTCCAACAAATGGTCAGGCTAAGGAACTTCCTATCCACGATGGGTACGTCCCTGGAATAGACGACCCGAGAACCTAACCGGATCTCTACCAACACAAGGCCGGGTTACCTCTGCAAAAATAGGTAACTACTGACACGCGTATGCCATCCCCCGATCGTCACCGATCTTCCCGAGGATCCCCGATTCGCAACAACCACAAAGAAATAAATTTTGCAGCAACCACAGAGGTTAAGTATCTGGGCTCCATACCATGATACCACCTTTATCCAGAAGGAATGACATACACTAAGGGGCGCTACTCCCTAGAACCTTGCTGCATCCTTCCTGTTTCGACCATTTCCGGGGTGTGAGGCTCGACGAAGTCTCGTCCACAAAGCTACGCTTACTACAAAGCCCTGCTTCGGGTCAAACAAAAATGATCAACCTATGATCACAAAGATATAAGATCAAACAAATGATCATATCGCAAATGATCAAACACTGATCATTTCACAGCAACACTCAGTATGCCACGTTACCAAATTGGGATATATCGCTGATAAATTTCAACTACATAACCTCTGAGCTCGTACGTCTCAGAGAAGGGTGTTAAGCTAAGAGAATAAATTCTCCGCCACCAACAGAAATGTATTTGAAAGAAATCAGCTTTATATATCAAATTGTAACGTCAGACACACAATCCATACAAGTCTGTTCCGAGATCGAACAGAACCGAAGGCACTTCTCACGAAGCCCTTGCATTTCCGGATAAATTTCTAATCACGTCCGAACTTCCCGTCACTAAGGGTGATAAAACCTCTAAACCGGAGATCAGCCGATGTAGAGTAACTCGACGGTAATCCTTCCGTTTTCAAAAATATCTGGTCTTCAACACCGGTCTTCAAATGCAATTCATAACGACGTATCACATATTCGGAATGGGTTATACGACCCCATGGTCCTTTCCCGGCTAACCCGAATAGTGAGCGCTTATTTAAAAATAAGTGTGGCATTCAAATTCATCCAATCACAACAAATACCTATCTAAAGGTAATTATTGATAGTCGGTTATTTAACTATCAATAAAGATGCGCAACATCATCAGATTCCAAATAATTTTCCCAAATTATTTTATCTTCAAAAATATCTTTACTAGATATAAAATTTCCACACTTCAAAAATAAATCAACGTTTATTTTTCTAAATAGTTTCCCTTTCCTTTTATAAATTCCATAGTGAATTTATATTTCAAAATATCTACTGATATACGATTTCCAAATCGATTTCAATATTCAATTTCGATTTATCTTTACGAAGATAAATCTCAAAAACGTTCATTTCATATTGGAAAAGCAATTCCTTACTTATTTAATAATAAGTGTTTCACAAATCTTTTATTTTCAACATTTGAAAATATTCGATATACTTAAATCAAAATTAAGTATATATTCATTCTTTAAGGAAATCATTTACTATAACAACATTTATTTGAGTCAAAACGAATGTTACGTAAAACATCGTCACAACGACTCAAAATCACTAGTATAGGGATTCGGATTTTAAGATAGATATATGTAAATCCCAATACTACATAAAACATTTCCTTTCGGAAATCATTTACTATAACAACAGTGTTATAGTCCACCATTTCCTTATATTTCTCGAAAACGCTTATTTCAACAATGAACGTTGAAATCTATGCTTTCAATTCACAATACATTTTAAAACATCTTTAAAATGTTTAACTTCATTTTTTTAATATCACTTCTTCAAAAATGAATCCATTTTATTCAATAATATATTCACTGTCCAAAATCGTGAATATACTTCACTTAACCAAATTTCAATCTTTTCTACACGTTTATTCCAAAGATAATTCGCTATCCAAAATCGCGAATATATCTTCTTTAGAAATCTTCTATATTTAATTTATCCAATTCAATCTATTTCGAATTTACAAACACGTTCATAAATTCTATTTCTCTTTTATAACAGCTTCGACTTATAAATTTCCTTTTATTAACAATTCGATCAATATTCCACTAAAAGGCAAAAATCCAATTTACCAGTAAATTTCTTATAAGTCTTTATTCTACAATTTCATTCATTTTTATAACTTCATACTTTATAAATTTATAAACTTCATATTTTCACAATTTATAATTCTATACATTTCATATCTTCACATTTTATAATTATAAATTTCATATCTCTTTTAAAACTCATTTTAAAATTCCAATAACTTTAATTGATAAATATCAATTTGATACATCTTTTATATACATTGGTTTAATAATTCAAAAATCTCAACTTAAACCATTTTATAAATTTCTTAACTCTTTATTTCAAAAGAAATTACTTTTTGGTTAAAATTCACCAAATCTTAACTTTTATAACTTTAAAGTTTTAACGTTTATTTATTTAAAGTAAATCAATTCAACAATTTAAATAAACGTATATTTTCAAAGATCACTTTTAAAATTTCACTTTTAAAATCAACATCGTTATTTTTAAATTTCAAAATTTGAATCCAATGATGCAACGCATCAATTAGTCCATCACAACATCAAACATCATATATCATCATATGATAACAGAATATATATCAACATCGGTAAATAAATAAATACAGTTGAGGAATCCAGTTGGATCCCTCCAACCTGTTTCCCTGCATCCAAAGACGTTAGCACAATACCATTCCACTTCGAGGTGGAATATCGCGGTATATGGGTTTTTATAAAAATCCGCTTACTAATGGCGCAATAGGGTCTCATCCGCTATACGAGGCGGGAAATCATCAATCCAATATATACATATGCCAATATGTATATATTGCTATATATATAATAGATATATCCTACTATATCTAATATCAACAATCCAAACAGACAATCAAACAATAACTGAAAATTCCACTTTTCAATTTTGAGTGAGAAAATCTCACCTTTGCTTTTAATTCGCAATCCATTTTTATTCCAGCTTTTTGTCTTCACAGTATTAAACCTTGTATAAATAATTATACAATTCTATTAATATTCGAATTAAATGGACAATTTACTTCCGTTTAATAGTTTTTGATTAGCCGATAATTCTTTTTAAACTAATTTTCTTCTTTAATAAATTTATCTAATTAAACTTAGATTTAAAACTAAATTTACTTAAATAAATTATTCCTCCCTTTCAAACTACATATGTATAAATATACTTATAAAACAATGTTCAAGATCAAATCTTTATATATTTTACAAAAAAAAATTCCTACAATGGTAATACAAATTCCTTTTGTTGTAATATTTTCTGTATGCATATATTGAAAACTGTTATATATTTCTATATAAACATACATTCATTCGATTCCCAAAACTAATTTCTTTCACGTCTATATTTTAAAATTTTACTTTGAATTTTATAAAACAATACCTTACTGCTCAATGAACGGAACCCTCGAACGCAAATTGCCCCATCGGCCTCCACGGTGCCACCCAAAGTCGAACTGCTCGACATCCCAGCCGTGACTTCGCCAGTGCCACCCCCTCCATCCCAAAGCTGCTGCCCTCACTCGCGACTTGCCTTGTCGCCAATTGCCGCCGCGACCTTAACGTCGCCCCAACGTCGCCGACTGAATCAATTTCGATAAGCCTCCGTGTACCCAGCCGATGCCGCCACCAGTCGCTAGTCTCCCCTCCCCTGTCGCGTTTGCCCACGCGTTCGCCGTATCCCCATAAGCTCGCGATCGTCGATCGCCGTTCCCCTTGTCTCGCCATTTTGAACGCGAGCGCGATGCCCTCGAATCCCCCAGCTCGGTCGAACTAATTGAAGAAAAGAGGATTGTGATTTTAGTTTAGGGGAATACGAGTTTGGAACGAGAGATAGTTTCGTTTGATTTCATTTGAACTGGAAGGGTTCGGCTTACTTTCGATTTTAAATTAACAGAGAGGAGGGAGGCGGCCATTTCCTTTCGAACGAAGAAGTTTTCGTTTTGATTGTTCGATTTGGCACTGAGGAGGGAGAGGGTTACTTTAAAATCGAAGACGGCATGGTTTACACGATTTATTCCATGATTTTAGGCGTATTTATCGGGAGGTAACGTGTGGTGATGTTGACCATTTTAAATTTAAATTCAAATTTAATTCGAGAAATATTTTTAATGCGTTTACACGCCGTACGATCACGTATTGACTCCGAAAAATACGAAAATTGAAATCCGACAATAATGCAACGTTACGGACCCAATGGAACTGGTTTCGTCGAATTCCGAGACTGTGCCTCGGACGGCTATTTTTAAATATCGATTCAAACAATTAAATTCAAAACTAAGCAAAACAGTTTAAATTTCAATCCTGAAGCTGCGGTTATCTTTAGTGTTATCAATATAAATTTTACAAGCGTTTGAAATATTTTTAATCGGCCTAAATTTGAAGATTCAAATTTTTATTCAACTTCCAATCGATTAAATTTTATAATTTAATCGTCAAATTCAAATTTAAATCGGGGATTCCAATTAAATCATCGTTCAAATATTTAAAATTAATTAAATATTCTCAATTTAATTTGGTCAAAATTCTGGGTCGTTACAGACTTCCCTCCTTAAAAGAATTTCGTCCCGAAATTACAAGTCAGAAAGAAAGGTCCTTAACTCGTCTACTATTTTCCAACATTCAATAGTTTTATCAAATTTTATCATAGCAAATCTTTCTACTAAAGATTCGTTATGAATTTCAACTAACTTTCCAAACCTTTTCATAATTTTCAAACATCATTGTTTTCCTTAACAATTCAAATTTAAATTCAAATTCAAATTTAAACTTTCAAAATTTTCTCAAATATTTTCTAACACTCGAAATTTTCAAAAAATTTCGCCAGCGTCTCCTTTGCGCGGCTAATACGGCACAACTACAAAACGTCCCTACGGACTCTCAGATTTCAAAAAGAAAAAGAAAAAGCCAAGCGGCTAGAGAAATAAGTCATCAAATCTCATATTCAAATTTAAATACATACCTTTTTCGAGCAATTCAAATTATCTTTGAAATCAAATCCAATTTCCTTTTATAACACCTGTATATCCTACTAGCCATAATATCTAGTTACACATTCAAATCATTTTGCGAATTCTATTACAAAATTTTCAATATAAACTCCTTATATCATCTCTAATTCGCTATTGAAGTTACATATTCAATTTCGTTAAATTTTTCATTTCACATTCATTTGAACTTATAATTCACATTTTCAATTCTATTTGAATTCAATTCAGTCTCATTTACTTACAAATTCAAAATGAACTTTAACATTCAATTTCATTTTCTGGCACTTGCAATCGCAATTTATTCATTCATTCACCAATTCATTCGTTTTCACTTTGAATTTCATTCTAATCAAAATTCAAATATTCTATAAGTTATTAACTTATTAATATTTCGTAAGTATTTTAAATAGGATTCCAGAGTCGTTTCCACTTTTTTTCAAAACCATTTGAAAACAATTCAAATTCCATTTGAATTTCCAAAACAAAAACCCAAATTTTCAAACAACTCCTATTTAAAACAATTTGACAGCAATTTCTCTTTTGGAAACCCGAAAATGAATTCTAATGATGTGGCCACCATCATCAGGATTATTTTCCAGCGACCTAAAAGAGTTTAGAGCTTTTAACTCTCCAAAATACTTTTCAAAACCTTTGAAATACATTTCCAACTCCAAAAAGAATTTAAACTTTCTAAATCCCCAAAATTTTCAAATTCTTTTCAAAACATTTCCAAAAACTTCTCTGGAATTCCGTTTCAAATTACAAATCACATTTATAATTTATATTCTCAAATTTCATTTGTATATGATTTTATTTCTTAACTTTGGAGTTACGATTTCAATTTCTTATTCAGTTTCAATAGTAATGATAACATTTCAATATCATCACTTTCCTAACAACCAAACATCCATATATTATGATAATTCATAGAAAATCATTTCTTTTCTATACAAAAATAGTTTTTGGGCAAAATTATTTCATTTACCCTATTTAAAAACAATACTATGTCGTCTTGCCTCGTTTATGTGTTTAGAAATCCCTATCGATAATATGGCGTCCCACATACCGACCAAAATTCACAAACATCTCAACGGATAAGCAAACACAATATAAAACATTTTTATATTCACTAACAAATACGCGCTCATATCTATTATTACACTCAACTCATTCTAGAGTACTACTGACTCTATCTCTAATG
The DNA here is from genome assembly GCA_030737815.1 of Allium fistulosum. NCBI lineage: Eukaryota > Viridiplantae > Streptophyta > Magnoliopsida > Asparagales > Amaryllidaceae > Allium > Allium fistulosum. The sequence goes on from CM060905.1 coordinate 947,091,227, forward strand.
AGTAACACCCAACAGAGCAGGGTTGTCGCTTAACCATATGCTCTGATACCACGCTGTCACGTACCGAAATTTTCGACTTTCGAAAATTCGACACCGATACTCACTTTATCGACTGCCGAGAAATCGAACGCCGGAAACTCCAATAGTGAGGGTTTTAGAAAGAAGAAGTAGAAGAAAAAGAGAAGAAGAAGAACAGAACAACATCAGAACAGAAAACAATATCAGAATCTCACATATCGCAGCGGAACAATATATAATAGATAAACACTAGTCTTTTAAAACAAAGAACTATATCAGTTTATACATACATCAATCATCGGAGTCAATATACAACAATGGACAGTTATATAACTTGTCCTCATACAGAATACACAGCGGAATAAATACTATCAGATACAAATACTACGTCTCGCCATCCAGCTTGCTTCCAAAGCTCCAGAATATCCAGAATATCCTGATAACATAACTCTAGACTGCCCGTGTGGAAATTGGTGGGCACCCAGAGTTTAGAAGGGAACAATAAACTCCGAGTCAGTCATGGTGACTGGTGTGAGATCGTAAAACAGTTATTCTTCTTTAAAATAAACAACAGAAAAATTTTAAAGTAAATTCGCAATGCTTTTGGAAAATGAAACTACCATAAGACCTCCCGCCACACACACAATGCAAACGCAGACTTGGAGGAGATTTCTTCTTATGATAGTCAAAGATGCTTACTACGCAAAATCAAATCATTTTTTATATTATTATTAGTGCATAGTGGAAAACATTTCGAAAGTATAATATAAATCTTAGCCAGCATAGGTACCATTATATTATGCCTGCTATAGCTGCCTCCTGAGGAGACAGGTTATACAATTGAAATCGTAAAGGCTCGTATTGTTTCTTTGGATTTCCAACAAATGGTCAGGCTAAGGAACTTCCTATCCACGATGGGTACGTCCCTAGAATAGACGATCCGAGAACCTAACCGGATCTCTGCCAACACAAGGCCGGGTTACCTCTGCAAAAATAGGTAACTACTGACACGCGTATGCCATCCCCCGATCGTCACCGATCTTCCCGAGGATCCCCGATTCGCAACAACCACAAAGAAATAAATTTTGCAGCAACCACAGAGGTTAAGTATCTGGGCTCCATACCATGATACCACCTTTATCCAGAAGGAATGACATACACTAAGGGGCGCTACTCCCTAGAACCTTGCCGCATCCTTCCTGTTTCGACCATTTCCGGGGTGTGAGGCTCGACGAAGTCTCGTCCACAAAGCTACGCTTTCTACAAAGCCCTGCTTCGGGTCAAACAAAAATGATCAACCTATGATCACAAAGATATAAGATCAAACAAATGATCATATCGCAAATGATCAAACACTGATCATTTCACAGCAACACTCAGTATGCCACGTTACCAAATTGGGATATATCGCTGATAAATTTCAACTACATAACCTCTGAGCTCGTACGTCTCAAAGAAAGGTGTTAAGCTAAGAGAATAAATTCTCCGCCACCAACAGAAATGTATTTGAAAGAAATCAGCTTTATATCTCAAATTGTAACGTCAGACACACAATCCATACAAGTCTGTTCCGGGATCAAACAGAACCGAAGGCACTTCTCACGAAGCCCTTGCATTTCCGGATAAATTTCTAATCACGTCCGGACTTCCCGTCACTAAGGGTGATAAAACCTCTAAACCGGAGATCAGCCGATGTAGAGTAACTCGACGGTAATCCTTCCGTTTTCAAAAATATCCGGTCTTCAACACCGGTCTTCAAATGCAATTCATAACGACGTATCACATATTCGGAATGGGTTATATGACCCCATGGTCCTTTCCCGGCTAGCCCGAATAGTGAGCACTTATTTAAAAATAAGTGTGGCATTCAAATTCATCCAATCACAACAAATACCTATCTAAAGGTAATTATTGATAGTCGGTTATTTAACTATCAATAAAGATGCGCAACATCATCAGATTCCAAATAATTTTCCCAAATTATTTTATCTTCAAAAATATCTTTACTAGATATAAAATTTCCACACTTCAAAAATAAATCAACGTTTATTTTTCTAAACAGTTTCCCTTTCCTTTTATAAATTCCATAGTGAATTTATATTTCAAAATATCTACTGATATACGATTTCCAAATCGATTTCAATATTCAATTTCGATTTATCTTTAAGAAGATAAATCTCAAAAACGTTCATTTCATATTGGAAAAGCAATTCCTTACTTATTTAATAATAAGTGTTTCACAAATCTTTTATTTTCAACATTTTAAAATATTCGATATACTTAAATCAAAATTAAGTATATATTCATTCTTTAAGGAAATCATTTACTATAACAACATTTATTTGAGTCAAAACGAATGTTACGTAAAACATCGTCACAACGACTCAAAATCACTAGTATAGGGATTCGGATTTTAAGATAGATATATGTAAATCCCAATACTACATAAAACATTTCCTTTCGGAAATCATTTACTATAACAACAGTGTTATAGTCCACCATTTCCTTATATTTCTCGAAAACGCTTATTTCAACAATGAACGTTGAAATCTATGCTTTCAATTCACAATACATTTTAAAACATCTTTAAAATGTTTAACTTCATTTTTTTAATATCACTTCTTCAAAAATGAATCCATTTTATTCAATAATATATTCACTGTCCAAAATCGTGAATATACTTCACTTAACCAAATTTCAATCTTTTCTACACGTTTATTCCAAAGATAATTCGCTATCCAAAATCGCGAATATATCTTCTTTAGAAATCTTCTATATTTAATTTATCCAATTCAATCTATTTCGAATTTACAAACACGTTCATAAATTCTATTTCTCTTTTATAACAGCTTCGACTTATAAATTTCCTTTTATTAACAATTCGATCAATATTCCACTAAAAGGCAAAAATCCAATTTACCAGTAAATTTCTTATAAGTCTTTATTCTACAATTTCATTCATTTTTATAACTTCATACTTTATAAATTTATAAACTTCATATTTTCACAATTTATAATTCTATACATTTCATATCTTCACATTTTATAATTATAAATTTCATATCTCTTTTAAAACTCATTTTAAAATTCCAATAACTTTAATTGATAAATATCAATTTGATACATCTTTTATATACATTGGTTTAATAATTCAAAAATCTCAACTTAAACCATTTTATAAATTTCTTAACTCTTTATTTCAAAAGAAATTACTTTTTGGTTAAAATTCACCAAATCTTAACTTTTATAACTTTAAAGTTTTAACGTTTATTTATTTAAAGTAAATCAATTCAACAATTTAAATAAACGTATATTTTCAAAGATCACTTTTAAAATTTCACTTTTAAAATCAACATCGTTATTTTTAAATTTCAAAATTTGAATCCAATGATGCAACGCATCAATTAGTCCATCACAACATCAAACATCATATATCATCATATGATAACAGAATATATATCAACATCGGTAAATAAATAAATACAGTTGAGGAATCCAGTTGGATCCCTCCAACCTGTTTCCCTGCATCCAAAGACGTTAGCACAATACCATTCCACTTCGAGGTGGAATATCGCGGTATATGGGTTTTTATAAAAATCCGCTTACTAACGGCGCAATAGGGTCTCATCCGCTATACGAGGTGGGAAATCATCAATCCAATATATACATATGCCAATATGTATATATTGCTATATATATAATAGATATATCTAATATCAACAATCCAAACAGACAATCAAACAATAACTGAAAATTCCACTTTTCAATTTTGAGTGAGAAAATATCACCTTTGCTTTTAATTCGCAATCCATTTTTATTCCAGCTTTTTGTCTTCACAGTATTAAACCTTGTATAAATAATTATACAATTCTATTAATATTCAAATTAAATGGACAATTTACTTCCGTTTAATAGTTTTTGATTAGCCGATAATTCTTTTTAAACTAATTTTCTTCTTTAATAAATTTATCTAATTAAACTTAGATTTAAAACTAAATTTACTTAAATAAATTATTCCTCCCTTTCAAACTACATATGTATAAATATACTTATAAAACAATGTTCAAGATCAAATCTTTATATATTTTACAAAAAAAAAATTCCTACAGTGGTAATACAAATTCCTTTTGTTGTAATATTTTCTGTATGCATATATTGAAAACTGTTATATATTTCTATATAAACATACATTCATTCGATTCCCAAAACTAATTTCTTTCACGTCTATATTTTAAAATTTTACTTTGAATTTTATAAAACAATACCTTACTGCTCAATGAACGGAACCCTCGAACGCAAATTGCCCCATCGGCCTCCACGGCGCCACCCAAAGTCGAACTGCTCGACATCCCAGCCGTGACTTCGCCAGTGCCACCCCCTCCATCCCAAAGCTGCTGCCCTCACTCGCGACTTGCCTTGTCGCCAATTGCCGCCGCGACCTTAACGTCGCCCCAACGTCGCCGACTGAATCGATTTCGATAAGCCTCCGTGTACCCAGCCGATGCCGCCACCAGTCGCTAGTCTCCCCTCCCCTGTCGCGTTTGCCCACGCGTTCGCCGTATCCCCATAAGCTCGCGATCGTCGATCGCCATTCCCCTTGTCTCGCCATTTTGAACGCGAGCGCGATGCCCTCGAATCCCCCAGCTCGGTCGAACTAATTGAAGAAAAGAGGATTGTGATTTTAGTTTAGGGGAATACGAGTTTGGAACGAGAGATAATTTCGTTTGATTTCATTTGAACTGGAAGGGTTCGGCTTACTTTCGATTTTAAATTAACAGAGAGGAGGGAGGCGGCCATTTCCTTTCGAACGAAGAAGTTTTCGTTTTGATTGTTCGATTTGGCACTGAGGAGGGAGAGGGTTACTTTAAAATCGAAGACGGCATGGTTTACACGATTTATTCCATGATTTTAGGCGTATTTATCGGGAGGTAACGTGTGGTGATGTTGACCATTTTAAATTTAAATTCAAATTTAATTCGAGAAAGATTTTTAATGCGTTTACACGCCGTACGATCACGTATTGACTCCGAAAAATACGAAAATTGAAATCCGACAATAATGCAACGTTACGGACCCAATGGAACTGGTTTCGTCGAATTCCGAGACTGTGCCTCGGACGGCTATTTTTAAATATCGATTCAAACAATTAAATTCAAAACTAAGCAAAACAGTTTAAATTTCAATCCTGAAGCTGCGGTTATCTTCAGTGTTATCAATATAAATTTTACAAGCGTTTGAAATATTTTTAATCGGCCTAAATTTGAAGATTCAAATTTTTATTCAACTTCCAATCGATTAAATTTTATAATTTAATCGTCAAATTCAAATTTAAATCGGGGATTCAAATTAAATCATCGTTCAAATATTTAAAATTAATTAAATATTCTCAATTTAATTTGGTCAAAATTCTGGGTCGTTACACCAATACATACTGTTAAAATATACATAACAAGCTGGAACCTATATGAACAATATACAATCACATCTAAAATTTAAAATGTCAGTGTTACTTATGTATACCAGGGCTACAATCATATATATGCGGATGCTAAAATTAAATGCTACAACTTGATATACTAACTCATGCTATATATAAACACTTACATAACCTGTATATATGCAAACTAATTAAAATAATATAATATATATAATACCTTATACATATCACGGTGGACACTAGAAGAGGAGGCACAAGGGGAGATGATGAGGCGGGACGAGGTGAAGAGGGAGACGGGCGGCATGGGCTTCCGTCGGTGGAGGCTTGGCTTGCCGTCGAGTAGGTGAAGGCGGAAGGGAATGAGATGTAGAGGCTTGCGGTGGCTGATGGAGATGCAGGCGGTGGATCTAGGAGAAAGGGACAAAGGAGCGTGTGAGGTAGAGGGAAAGGCGGAGGAGACGAGGTTCGGGTCTGGTGAGGCGTGGAGTTGTGGGGTCGATCGGAGTGTGATGGGTGGAACGTGGTGGAAGTGGTGGCACGGTTGGTGGAGAGGAGATGATATTGGTGGTCGAGGCCGGTGTAACGACCCTGAATTTTGAACAATTTAATTTGAGAATATTTAATTAATTTTAAATATTTGAATGATGATTTGACTTGAATTTCAAATTATCAGAATGAATTGGCGATTTAATTTTTGAATTTAATCTATTGAAAGTTGAATAAAATTTGAATCTTCAATTTTAAGCCGGTTAAAAATAATTTAAAGGCTTAGAAAATTCATATTGATAATACTGAAGATAATAGAAGTTTCAGAATTGAATTTGAAAGCGATTTGTTTAGTTTGAAATTGTATCGTTTAAATTGAATTTAAAAAATAACCTTCCGAGGCACAGTCTCGGAATTCGACGAAACCAGTTCCATTGGGTCCGTAATATTGAATTATTACCGGATTTCAATTTTCGTATTTATCAAAATTGTTTTGCAAATACACGGCGTATAAACGCGTATAAAATTTAATTGAATTCAATTTAAAAGTTCTGTAACAACCGGGGTTTTGCCCAATTTATAATCATCAATAAACGATTAACGTTGACAGCTAATTGCTGTTTGTTGTTGGAATTTTTGGTAACAATAAATTTTTTTCGTCAATTGACGGTTTAATTTAGTTGTTAATGGCTATCGGCATTTTTATGGATTGTTGATTGCGGTTGATAGTTTTTAGTTGAATCGAAATTCTTTTCAAAATTTTTGGCTAAGGGTTAAGTGGGCTTGAAAATAATACTGCCCATATTTTCCTTGATGCCGTGATAAAAATCCAAACCCGCCCCCTCACTTTTCTCATTCACAAACCCTAAACCTAAAACAGACGAAAAGAAAATTAATGGCGGCTTCGTTTCCTTCATTTTCAGCTACTCCTTAAATCATGCCTTAAGCAATGCCGAGAATCACGATTTCTTTTCCCCTTTTCTCTGATAAAACACGAGAGACCCCTCCTCCCTTCCCATTCATTTTCAAAAACCAGAAAAACGAAGAAACGAACGAAAATGGCGACTGGACGAATTAGGGCTTTGGCTTCGACTTTCGTTTCTCGTTCGCAGCTGCTCCATGGAGCTTTGGAAATTTAGGGCTTCGTCTTCCTCTTTTCTCGCGACTGCTCCGATGGCGAAGGTGAGTAATTTATGTTACTCACATCTTATTCGAACAGTTCGAATGCGTTTGCTCGTCTGTTTTTCGTGGTCTTTGGCTTCGATTTGGTTTCCTTGTTTGATGTTGATTTACGTGTTCTTCACGTTATTGAAACTTTCCTGTTTTAATCTTCGTATTTTTGGAAAATCCTTTCGATGCACGGCTTTATTTTTGTGACGTTCAATCCTTCTTTGATTTTAAACAGTCGAATCTTTCCTAATTTTAAACTTTGACTATTTCAAAAATACAGCACTTGAATTTTTGACTTTCCTCTTTTGATTTTGTTCGACTGTTTCAAAAACAACAGATACGCACTTGATTTTTTTTCATTTGACTTGGAGTAGAATTTTTATCTTCGGTCAATCATTGTATTCGTGAATTTCCATTTCATCTCGACTTGCATCTGTATTAAATTTGAATTTGTTTACTTCCATGATGTGTTGCCTTGATCTTCTAGCCACTGTGAACTTCGTCTCTGGCCATCTATTCTGTGCTTGAGCATTTCACAGTGGTTTCATGTCTTGCAATTTGCATTCCATTCTGTTGCACTGAGCTCTGTGTAGTTACTACTATGGTCTTCACGTATGTTTGTCTGCTGCCACTGTATATATATGTTTTTTTTATTGCACTCTTATACATGAATTCTTGTTACTTTGTTCCCTCGTCACCCTATTACTGAATGTAGTGGGTTGTATACTGTAAGTTTTAATTCTGTTTGTATATCTTGCTTATATTCTGGTTGTGGCCCAGTCTATGCATTCTATTTTCTAATATGATTCAGATGACACCTCTAGTTCCTTTATGTATTTGTGTATACAAACAAGTATTTCACTTTGCAATGTTTCACATTAACTAGTTAAACAAGTTTTTCTATTTTGTTATTTAACTGTTTTGAGGCATAAGCTACAGATATTACATATAAGAATTGTAGATATAAGTTCAACAATTTATTGAAGTGATTTTTTTAATATACAAATCAAATTAGTTATTAATGTATACTCTGTCCCTGAACTACCTGTATATATATATTTTTTTTGTCAGTTTTCATATACTTGTGCCTTGTTTTATTCCGAGCCACCATTACAATAATTGTTTTTGTTTTAAACATTGTATGTTTCTCGCTCATTTGTGTTTGCACCGCTTCATCATGTCACTGGTCTGGTAGTGCATGCTTTCTGTAACCTTGATCTTGACTCTGTCTGGTTGCATACACATTGTTCACTTGAGCCCTTGCATACATATACCCTGTTTCATTTGATAGTTGTAGTTGATGTACTCGAGTTGGTCTGGTCTGGTCGCATTCCTTTAAGTTCCACTGCTTCATGTTGTAGCTTCACTTGTATCTCTTGTGATATCTGTTGAGTCTGTTTTGTTGGCCAGTTGCAGTGACACTTGTGATATTTGTATCAACTCGAATTATTTACTTGATCCACTTGAGCATTTTTTTTCATCTGGTTCTTGTTGCACTTCACCTGATATGTCCTTGTTCATGATTTAGTGTACGTGAATGTCTACTGTCTCATTTCTAGTTTGCATTGACTTTGTGATCTTCACTTAGGTGTAGTCTGCACTTTGATAATCATGTAGCCAGGCATGTGTATAGATATGTACATATTCTATATTACTTCGGCATTAAATCAGATTTTGAGCCTGGTCCTTGATGATGTTTGACTACTTGTTGCATCGAGAGTACATCTGAAATTTTGGCGAGGCAGTGCACGCGTGCGTGCACTGAAGCCACCCAAACTCGACAGTTTTGAATTGATATTTCTTTGCGTCGTGATGCATTGATCTTCTATGCCGTATTGGCGAGGCCGTACACGTGTGCGTGTACGGCAGCCAATAACACTATTTATCTCTGTTGATGATTTAAATCTGTTGACCTATTGTTTAACACTGTTAAGTGTTATATTTTCGTTATCCGATTTCTTTGTTAAAAGAGTTGGATAGACGAGAATTATTGTGACTGTCGTCTATTTAAATTATTATTGCCTCTATGCACTAATAAACTGGTTTGAATTAGACTGACCTGTGTATTATTTTCTTTTGAATATAATACTCGGGTCAGACCGAGTATTTTTACAGCTTGAAGATTTTCGAGCAGCGAAGTTAGAGAGAGAGTAAAGAATCATTTATTTCGAGAAAATTGTATTTTAAGATATTCCGCTGTATCAGTATTAAATTGTATAAACTCTGATGTATATAAAAAGATTTATAGTAATGAAATAAAGATTCATTTGTTTTAATTCATTGTTATTATCTGTGTTTCTGTGGTTGATTCTGTTTAAACCTTATAAACTAAATAACAATTCGTCTTTTTGAACGTTTCGAGTTGGTGTAATTACCGACTGGGGACGGTCAGAAGGGGGAATGTTACAAGGTGGTATCAGAGCTTTGGTTTACACAAAGCTTAGTTTATGATGTTTAATATGAATAGTTACTAGAAACACTTTAAAGGAGAATGTTTTTCAAATCCAAAGAAGTATAAAATTGTTTTTGAAAATAAAGATTTTTTTTTTACTTAAGAAAAGTTAAATTGAATTGAATTAGTATTAATAAATATATGATTTGGAATTTAACTAAAGGAAAGTTAAATAAATTGAACTGGATTAGATAAATTATTGAGATGAAAATTTAAACTCGAAAGAGAAGTGATTATATAATATGAATTGGGAAGTTTAAATTAATAAGTTGTTTAACTTATAAAATGAGAAAGTTTAAGTAAAACCAGTTTTTAAATGGTTAAATAGTTTTGTTAAGTAAACAAAATCTGCATTTTGAAATGTGATATGAATTTGACTTTAGTAAAGTTAAATAAAATAGAATTTCAAATAAATTTGAGACGAACTTAAGTTGTATGGTGAAAATAAATGCAAGTGAAGATAAAATGGAACATTGCTTAAGTAATAGTGAATCAAATTGAATTTGATATCAAAATGAATTGATAAAGTGAAGTAATGAATATGAATTTGAGTTATATAAGGAAATTCAACTTTAATTGTAAAAGTGAATTTGTGAATATGGTGAGTATAAGAATTCAATCTGAATTAGAATATAAACCAATTGAAATTAAGTGTGTTAAACCAAATTGAATGTAAGCAAAGTAAATAAATTTGGTTAAATTGAATGTGCATTGGTTGCTAGTTGATCGTATGGAAATTCATTAAGTGTTAATGAAACTGTATTAATGGATTGAAAGCTATGTAAATTGAATTCAAATTTAAAGATAAGTAAATCTAAAAAGAATCAAATTTGATTTGAATTGAAAGCAAACTAACTTGAATATAAATTAGTGAATGTGAACTAATTGAATATGAATGAATGTTAGTAAAATCCAATGTGAATGAATCAAATGCGATTAAATTGAAAACCAAGTCGATGAATGATTTATTAAAGAACTAGTAGATTGTCTTGGAAATGGAAAACTGATAAATTTATATAATAGTATAAATTGGAAATTTTGAATTATTATAAACGGCTTAAATTGAAGATTTGAAAGTGTTAATATAATATTGGAATTGTATAAGTGTTAAAAATGAAATATTAATGGATTTCATAAGTAATGGAATTTAAAAGTTTTATAATGTGAAGTTATAAAATGAATCGAAGTTGCGAAATAAAAGAATTTATAAGTAATTTACTTGTAAATTAAAATTCTGATATAAAACTGAGTTATAAAGGAATGGTTAATAAAGCAATTTTTATGAATTGAAGTCTTTATAAATAGGAATAGAATTTATAAACGTTGTGTATATATTTGAAACTGACTTATTTTGATAAGTAAAATTCTGTATAGTTTGTTAAAAGATGTATATTCACAATTTTGGACCGTGAATATATTATTGAATAAAATGGACATGTTTTGGGAAAGTGATATTTTAAAACGAAGTAATTGTTTTAAAAAGATGTTTTCAAAGGCATTGAATATCGAAACCATAGATTTCAACATTCATTGTTGAAATAGACGTTTTCGAATATAAGGAAATGATGGACTATAACACTGTTGTTATAGTAAATGATTTCCGAAAGGAAATGTTTTGTATAGTATTGGGATTTATACATCTATCTAAATTTCGAATCCCTATACTAGTAATTTTGAGTTGTCGTAACGATGTTTTACGTAACATTCGTTTTAACTCAAATAAAAATGTGAAAGAGAATGATTTCCTTAAAGATGAAATATATACTTAATTTTGATTAAAGTATATCGAATATTTTCAAATGTTGAAAATAGAATGGAATTGTGAACTACTTATTTTTAAATAAGTATGGAAATGTTTTTCCAAATATGAAATGTTGTGAATATATTCCGTAAGGAATAAATGATTTGAAATTCATTTTTGAAGTCGAAGTTTAAAAGTTAAATGAGGATTTGAACAATTTGTTCAATTTGAAATTTTTCAAAAGATTGAATCGTTAAGTTAAAATTGAGTTTAACTTCGACATCAAAGACAATATAAGTTGAGCTTTGAATTTCAGATGATGATTTGGATTGTATGTCTAACATTGTGAATTGATGACATAGCAATTGATCTCTATTAAATATATACCTGTTGGTGGCGGAGAATTTATTCTCTTAGCTTAACACCCTTCTCTGAGACGTACGAGCTCAGAGGTTATATATCGATAGACATCAATTCTGTGTTGAGAATTGACGATGTAACGTGTAATTCAAATCGAATGTGAAAGTCGATAATAAATGGAATTATGAATATGAATTAGGTTTGAGATAACCTTAAATTTCCAAATCGACTTAGAGGAAAATTTTGAAATCCTCTATTTTGTTATGAATATGAGATATGTAAGTTTTCAGAACTTATATATATGAATACGGTAAATTTGAAACCGTTAGTTTAGAAAGACATTGTTATGGAAATCTTATGTATGTTTACATAGATGTTATATGTACGAAATGTGAAATGAAAGTACTACATATATGATATTATGTTTTCTAAACTGAGGATGTGGAAAAGTACCTTCCATTTATTATTAGAGAAGGTATTGGAACTCGTGAAGAGTGTCCATTTGAAATTCGTAGCTACGTAGAATTTACATTTAGTCAGAGTGACTATTTGAATCGGAAATCCTTCGCGATAGATCATCGCGATGAGATTAGATTGATTGATGATTAGCGTAATTTGAGGGGCGAGATGCCCACAGTTACAAGCGATTCCACTGGGATAGTGGCGCAACCGTCGGGTAAACTGCAATCTAATGCCAGGCGAAATTTGAGGGGCGTGATGCATACAGACACGAGCGATTCTACTGGGATAGTAGCGTAACCGCCGTGTGTACTGCAATCTATGGCGACAACCATGGCGAAATTTAAGAGATGTGAAATCTACAGCCACAAGCGACTCTACTGGGATAGTAGCGTAACCGCCGGGTGGAACTGTAATCCATGGGGGAACGTGCTTTCCATATCCATTTTTAAAAGAATTTTTAAAAGTATTTTCACTGGGAATTGAAGCAAGTATGTTTAGTACTTGGAGATTTTTAGACCTGCGCCTGGCCAGCGTATGCCTAATGTCTGTGAGAACGAAGATGAACTTGTTAAATTTCGAGTTAGCAAGTATTTTCAAACTGTAAATAGCGAATCAATAGTTTGAAATTAAAATTTCAAAATTCCTACCTAATAAACTAAGGAAGAGGATTTTTGCAATGTTTTGAAAGTCCACAGCTTTGGAAGAGATATATTATATAAATCTCTAACGTGAAGAATTTTAAGTTTGAATCTGAGTTATAAATTAAAAATGTTAGTAAAAGACTTTTGGGTTTTGATTTTAGAAAATCAATGAACAAAAGAGAAGTTAAACAAAACTAATGAGATTAAACAAATGAAATGAATCCTATATTCATTTATTTGTAATAAGTTTTAAGTTTAGTAAAAATTGACTAGAGTATAAATATCGATGAAATTTTAACAACTTTTCCTTTTCGTGGACGAAAAGTTTTTAAGGAGGGGAGTTTGTAACGACCCTGAATTTTGAACAATTTAATTTGAGAATATTTAATTAATTTTAAATATTTGAATGATGATTTGACTTGAATTTCAAATTATCAGAATGAATTGGCGATTTAATTTTTGAATTTAATCTATTGAAAGTTGAATAAAATTTGAATCTTCAATTTTAAGCCGGTTAAAAATAATTTAAAGGCTTAGAAAATTCATATTGATAATACTGAAGATAATAGAAGTTTCAGAATTGAATTTGAAAGCGATTTGTTCAGTTTGAAATTGTATCGTTTAAATTGAATTTAAAAAATAACCTTCCGAGGCACAGTCTCGGAATTCGACGAAACCAGTTCCATTGGGTCCGTAATATTGAATTATTACCGGATTTCAATTTTCGTATTTATCAAAATTGTTTTGCGAATACACGGCGTATAAACGCGTATAAAATTTAATTGAATTCAATTTAAAAGTTCTGTAACAACCGGGGTTTTGCCCAATTTATAATCATCAATAAACGATTAACGTTGACAGCTAATTGCTGTTTGTTGTTGGAATTTTTGGTAACAATAAATTGTTTTCGTCAATTGACGGTTTAATTTAGTTGTTAATGGCTATCGGCATTTTTATGGATTGTTGATTGCGGTTGATAGTTTTTAGTTGAATCGAAATTCTTTTCAAAAATTTTGGCTAAGGGTTAAGTGGGCTTGAAAATAATACTGCCCATATTTTCCTTGATGCCGTGATAAAAATCCAAACCCGCCCCCTCACTTTTCTCATTCACAAACCCTAAACCTAAAACAGACGAAAAGAAAATTAATGGCGGCTTCGTTTCCTTCATTTTCAGCTACTCCTTAAATCATGCCTTAAGCAATGCCGAGAATCACGATTTCTTTTCCCCTTTTCTCTGATAAAACACGAGAGACCCCTCCTCCCTTCCCATTCATTTTCAAAAACCAGAAAAACGAAGAAACGAACGAAAATGGCGACTGGACGAATTAGGGCTTTGGCTTCGACTTTCGTTTCTCGTTCGCAGCTGCTCCATGGAGCTTTGGAAATTTAGGGCTTCGTCTTCCTCTTTTCTCGCGACTGCTCCGATGGCGAAGGTGAGTAATTTATGTTACTCACATCTTATTCGAACAGTTCGAATGCGTTTGCTCGTCTGTTTTTCGTGGTCTTTGGCTTTGATTTGGTTTCCTTGTTTGATGTTGATTTACGTGTTCTTCACGTTATTGAAACTTTCCTGTTTTAATCTTCGTATTTTTGGAAAATCCTTTCGATTCACGGCTTTATTTTTGTGATGTTCAATCCTTCTTTGATTTTAAACAGTCGAATCTTTCCTAATTTTAAACTTTGACTATTTCAAAAATACAGCACTTGAATTTTTGACTTTCCTCTTTTTATTTTGTTCGACTGTTTCAAAAACAACAGATACGCACTTGATTTTTTTTCATTTGACTTGGAGTAGAATTTTTATCTTCGGTCAATCATTGTATTCGTGAATTTCCATTTCATCTCGACTTGCATCTGTATTAAATTTGAATTTGTTTACTTCCATGATGTGTTGCCTTGATCTTCTAGCCACTGTGAACTTCGTCTCTGGCCATCTATTCTGTGCTTGAGCATTTCACAGTGGTTTCATGTCTTGCAATTTGCATTCCATTCTGTTGCACTGAGCTCTGTGTAGTTACTACTGTGGTCTTCACGTATGTTTGTCTGCTGCCACTGTATATATATGTTTTTTTTATTGCACTCTTATACATGAATTCTTGTTACTTTGTTCCCTCGTCACCCTATTACTGAATGTAGTGGGTTGTATACTGTAAGTTTTAATTCTGTTTGTATATCTTGCTTATATTCTGGTTGTGGCCCAGTCTATGCATTCTATTTTCTAATATGATTCAGATGACACCTCTAGTTCCTTTATGTATTTGTGTATACAAACAAGTATTTCACTTTGCAATGTTTCACATTAACTAGTTAAACAAGTTTTTCTATTTTGTTATTTAACTGTTTTGAGGCATAAGCTACAGATATTACATATAAGAATTGTAGATATAAGTTCAACAATTTATTGAAGTGATTTTTTTTATATATACAAATCAAATTAGTTATTAATGTATACTCTGTCCCTGAACTACCTGTATATATATATATTTTTTGTCAGTTTTCATATACTTGTGCCTTGTTTTATTCCGAGCCACCATTACAATAATTGTTTTTGTTTTAAACATTGTATGTTTCTCGCTCATTTGTGTTTGCACCGCTTCATCATGTCACTGGTCTGGTAGTGCATGCTTTCTGTAACCTTGATCTTGACTCTGTCTGGTTGCATACACATTGTTCACTTGAGCCCTTGCATACATATACCCCGTTTAATTTGATAGTTGTAGTTGATGTACTCGAGTTGGTCTGGTCTGGTCGCATTCCTTTAAGTTCCACTGCTTCATGTTGTAGCTTCACTTGTATCTCTTGTGATATCTGTTGAGTCTGTTTTGTTGGCCAGTTGCACTGACACTTGTGATATTTGTATCAACTCGAATTGTTTACTTGATCCACTTGAGCATTTTTTTTCATCTGGTTCTTGTTGCACTTCACCTGCTATGTCCTTGTTTATGATTTAGTGTACGTGAATGTCTAATGTCTCATTTCTAGTTTGCATTGACTTTGTGATCTTCACTTAGGTGTAGTCTGCACTTTGATAATCATGTAGCCAGGCATGTGTATAGATATGTACATATTCTATATTACTTCGGCATTAAATCAGATTTTGAGCCTGGTCCTTGATGATGTTTGACTACTTGTTGCATCGAGAGTACATCTAAAATTTTGGCGAGGCAGTTCACGCGTGCGTGCACTGCAGCCACCCAAACTCGACAGTTTTGAATTGATATTTCTTTGCGTCGTGATGCATTGATCTTCTATGCCGTATTGGCGAGGCCGTACACGCGTGCGTGTACGGCAGCCAATAACACTATTTATCTCTGTTGATGATTTAAATCTGTTGACCTATTGTTTAACACTGTTAAGTGTTATATTTTCGTTATCCGATTTCTTTGTTAAAAGAGTTGGATAGACGAGAATTATTGTGACTGTCGTCTATTTAAATTATTATTGCCTCTATGCACTAATAAACTGGTTTGAATTAGACTGACCTGTGTATTATTTTCTTTTGAATATAATACTCGGGTCAGACCGAGTATTTTTACAGCTTGAAGATTTTCGAGCAGCGAAGTTAGAGAGAGAGTAAAGAATCATTTATTTCGAGAAAATTGTATTTTAAGATATTCCGCTGTATCAGTATTAAATTGTATAAACTTTGATGTATATAAAAAGATTTATAGTAATGAAATAAAGATTCATTTGTTTTAATTCATTGTTATTATCTGTGTTTCTGTGGCTGATTCTGTTTAAACCTTATAAACTAAATAACAATTCGTCTTTTTGAACGTTTCGAGTTGGTGTAATTACCGACTGGGGACAGTCAGAAGGGGGAATGTTACAGCCGGAGGGTTGCTGGACGTGGATGGGTCGGTGTTTGGTTGCGAGGAAGGGAGGAGAGAAAAGAGCAGGCGGGATTAGAAACGAAATTTGGGAAAGAAGGAAGAATGCAGGTCTAGTTTTCATAAATATATTATAGCAGTGAAGGAAAAGGCAGAGCAAAAGACAGAGTAAACGTACCGAAGTAAATAAATGAAACAATGGGAAAGGAAAAGAAACGGTACAGTCTCACGTTGATTCAGCGGAAATATTCAAAGTAATTTATTGTTGTAGTTCACGCTGTACTTTACAAATTTGAAAAGTGAAGGAAAGTTAACGGTAACAATTTACGGTACCGATACGACGCACCGTTTTATTGTTTCCGTCGCGAACCGGACTTCAAAATACAGAAATAAATATACCGCAGAGATCAGCACGACGAGACGATCAAAACGGTATACAGATATTAGCGATACGATTGAATTATAAAAATTCGAATTTTCTAATAGCGGAAAATGCAAGAAAAACGCTGAAAAATAAAATCGACGGAGCCAAAGATGTCCGAATTTGGAAAAACGACAAACTAACATCTTGCTCAGAAGATGGTTTAGAATTTTCCTATGTAAAAATATTTTGGTTTCGAAAATGTTTTATTTTCATCACTTTTTAACTGTTTAAATTGAAGTGAATTTACGCGCGAAATAAACTTTCATATTTTCGGACGAAAATTTACCAGTTGTTATGTTTAACTAGACGTATTCCAAATATTAAATTTTTATTTCAAAATTTTATCGTTTAAAATTTCACAAAATTTCCACTAATTACGTTATTAAACAGTTGAAATTTACGGGTCGTTACACTCTCCCCCACTCAAAACTTTTCGTCCCCGAAAAGGAACGAGGTAGGAGAATAGAAACAACCAGAAAGAAAACAGATTTGAAATACAAAATAACAATTAATTTAAACCATATAAATTCAAATTTAAATTAATTGATATTGAATAATTGATTTAATCTATTTGATTTCACTAAAATCAATTCCGACTATTTCTAAATTCATTATCTTATTTTCCAATTATCCTCAATTTACAATTTCTAAAACCATAAATTTGAATAGTCTTTTATTATAATCATATTTTTCAGCAATTTAAATTCTTCTTTATTCCAAATTATTGTTAAATTTATTCTACTTAATATATCTAATCACATATATTTAACCCATATAAATTAATTTAAAACATAAAAGTTTCGATTTAAATTAATTTATATTTACTAATTTCTTTTAAATTCAAGGTATTTTCATAAGTTGATCAAATTTCAATTTAATTTTTTCTTTCAAAGTAAATTTATTAATTCTTTCAAAACAAATTTATTAATTCTTTCAAAACAAATTTATTTCATTTTTAACCGAGTTTTATTTATTATCCTATCTAATTCAATTGACTTCTTTATAATCAAAATTTAGTGTAAAACATTTATTACAAACACTCAAATTTTATTTATAAAATTATTTTATATTGTATATCATCCAATTACATATTCAACTTCCGAATGATTTATGTAAGTTGTATTGATATGCAATTTAGTACTATACAAATAAAATTATCAAATTCAATTATCTCAAGTTTAAATACTTATTCCAAATTTTGGTTCTATTTATAATTAAAATCATCCTTTAACAAAATTTAAGAATTAGATTTCCGATTTACTTTAAACAATTTAGAGATATATATAATATATTTATCTCAAATCAAATTAAATTTTAAATAAGATACTTATATATATGTAAATCAAAATATACTGAAAAATTCAAATCAAAATATTTTCAAAACAAAACCGTAGCAAAGCTACAGAATAGTATCTCCACTTCGAAACTCGAAAATGAATGTCGATGATGCGGCTGCCATCACCGAAATTATTTTCCAGCGACAAAGAGAAGAGCACTGATTTAAACATTTTAAAAATTCTTTGAAAACGATTTCTATTCGAAAATACTTTCAATAATATATACTTTAAAATTTTAAAACCAAAGTTCGAAATCACCGAAAACTAATAAATTCTCAAATTTCTGAATTAAATTCATTTCAAATTCCAAATCAATTTATAAACTGTATTTATAAATTTATTTAGAACAATAAATGATAATCAAATATTATCATTTCAAACAAACAATTTAATTAACCTATTAAATTTTTAGAAAATTTTACTTATATATTTATAATATAATCATACAAACTTAATTTTATTTACCAAAGTTGAAAACGAAATTGTGTCAGTTTGCTCTGCTCAAGTGTTTTGGAAATCCTATCGATAGCGTTGATCAGACGAATCGATCGGAAACCCAAATCAACATCAACAACTCAAACAACACAATATATTTTAAACATTTTAAATATTAATTTACAAATACACTTCCTCGCTCGACTATATAAGAATAGATTTCAAAGCAAAGATAGAGATTCAAATTTGATGGACTCAAATCAAAGAGAATTTTGATTCGAAAAATAAGTTTGAAACAGAAGATAAGATAATTCGATTACCAAAATCGGGAGATGAAGGAGTTTATTTAATTCACGGGCAACCTTAACCGGGTCATCCGTAACTTCAAGAATGAGATTGATGCTGAATTCCGAGGTACATCAACACTCGATCTCAAGAGATCTAATTCAGGTATAGCAGGGAATAGATAGCATCGTAAACCGAGGATACAGAAATCTCCGGTAAATCGATGCCTATTATAAAGGAGTTTTGCTCCTTTATGAATCATTCGAAGTTTGGCGAGACCGCCGATCTATTATAGATATCATTCAAAATGGAGTTATGAGGTGCTCCAAAATTGGAAGAAGACGAATAGTGAAGGACACGAATGAATTTCGGAACCGAGGGGAACGTTCCAAAATTCAAAGGAATTGAGTCAAAGGAAGAGATTGAAACTCGAATGAGTGTGATTCTGTAAATACATTTACCCTATATGTTGAGTTTTGCCTAGAGCTACCAAAGCTCTGATACCAACTGTAACAACCCGGAATTTTGGACCATTCGCATCCATTATAAGTGTATAGGTAGACACTCATGCCGGAGTTGAATTGCTCAAAATACCGCGTTGTTAATTTAAATTTGGCAAAACTGAACATATACAGTAAATAAATAATCACAGATCACAAACACAGAGTAATAATTTGCAGCGGAAATAAAAGAGATAGTAGTTCATGAAGCTACTATATGAATATAAAATACATCAGAGTTTACAACAGAAGAGTAATACGATACATCAGATACAAATCAGAAAACATCACTGGAATCATCGAATACTGAAAGCAGAATAGATGGCTGGATCTTCAAGCAAAGCTCCAACTCCAAAGGTGAGTCTCGAATACTGGTACACTCAGTCTGACCCGAGCGTAAAGCAAAATACAAAACACTCGAGTCAGGATTAACATTCTTATATTTATAAATCCAACTCAAGTGAAATAGCAATTGAAACACAAGTAACTCAAAGGATGTTTGGAATAACCATCCTTCAAGGATCCGTTAAACTATCTACTATGTAGTAGTGTATGATAAGTAGATAATATTTATCAGTAATAATAAGATATCAAAATAGTGTTAAGTCATGGCCCATTCCATCCTTAACACATTTTTATTCCCAAAAGCAAATACAAGACCGTAGTTTCCCCAAAACCGGAAGTCACCAGAGGGAAATCCATATACTAAAGGTACAAAACAAATTCGTAGTGGTCGCGAATAAATGGAATACAAGTATGACAAGGCACATGAGGCAATACCCAAGATAGTGACACTACCGTTTGCCTGATCCAAGTGTAACGACCCGTAAATTTCAACTGTTTTAATAACGTAATTAGTTGAAATTTTGTGAAATTTTAAACGATAAAATTTTGAAATAAAAATTTAATATTTGAAATATGTCTAGTTAAACATAGCAACTGGTGAATTTTCGTCCGAAAATATGAAAGTTTATTTCGCGCGTAAATTCACTTCAATTTAATCAGTTAAAAAGTGATAAAAATAAAACATTTTTGAAACCAAAATATTTTTACATAGGAAAATTCTAAACCATCTTCTGAGCAAGATGTTAGTTTGTTGTTTTTCCAAATTCGGACATCTTTGGCTCCGTCGATCTTATTTTTCAGCGTTTTTCTTGCATTTTCCGCTATTAGAAAATTCGAATTTTTATAATTCAATCGTATCGCTAATATCTGTATACCGTTTTGATCGTCTCGTCGTGCTGATCTCTGCAGTATATTTATTTCTGTATTTTGAAGTCCGGTTCGCGACGGAAACAATAAAACGGTGCGTCGTATCGGTACCGTAAATTGTTACCGTTAACTTTCCTTCACTTTTCAAATTTGTAACGTACAGCGTGAACTACAACAATAAATTACTTTGAATATTTCCGCTGAATCAACGTGAGACTGTACCGTTTCTTTTCCTTTCCCATTGTTTCATTTATTTACTTCGGTACGTTTACTCTGCCTTTTGCTCTGCCTTTTCCTTCACTGCTATAATATATTTATGAAAACTAGACCTGCATTCTTCCTTCTTTCCCAAATTTCGTTTCTAATCCCGCCTGCTCTTTTCTCTCCTCCCTTCCACGCAACCAAACACCGACCCATCCACGTCCAGCGACCCTCCGGCCTCGACCACCAATATCATCTCCTCTCCACCAACCGTGCCACCACTTCCACCACGTTCCACCCATCACACTCCGATCGACCCCACAACTCCACGCCTCACCAGACCCGAACCTCGTCTCCTCCGCCTTTCCCTCTACCTCACACGCTCCTCTGTCCCTTTCTCCTAGATCCACCGCCTGCATCTCCATCAGCCACCGCAAGCCTCTACATCTCATTCCCTTCCACCTTCACCTACTCGATGGCAAGCCAAGCCTCCACCACCGGAAGCCCATGCCGCCCGTCTCCCTCTTCACCTCGTCCCGCCTCATCATCTCCCCTTGTGCCTCCTCTTCTAGTGTCCACCGTGATATGTATAAGGTATTATATATATTATATTATTTTAATTAGTTTGCATATATACAGGTTATGTAAGTGTTTATATATAGCATGAGTTAGTATATCAAGTTGTAGCATTTAATTTTAGCATCCGCATATATATGATTGTAGCCCTGGTATACATAAGTAACAGTGACATTTTAAATTTTAGATGTGGTTGTATATTGTTCATATAGGTTCCAGCTTGTTATGTATATTTTAACAGTATGTATTGGTATACGTTATATTATATAGGTGTATATATATTGTATAAAATGTTCTAATCTATATGTATTATTTTATGTGTGTTGCATGCGTATATGTATTAGTATATGTGTGTTGTTTTATTAAAATATTAGTTAAAAAGGTTGCAGTAGAAAATATATTAGTGTATGTTATATATATATTTATCTATAAATAAATGAGTTTACAATGTAGTATACATATGTTTTGACTAACCTGTTTGTTTCATGTATATATATAAAGGTTTTCAAACTATATTTTGTAGTGTATGCATATATATGATTTAGTCTCAGTTATATATGTATATCAAGTTATACTATATGTTATATATTATATTGGGTACAGCATTTCAATATATTGGTATTTCATACGCAAGTCTTAATTTGTACTGTATTTTTAATATAAAGTATACTGTATGCGCAACCTTTTATATATTCAATTTTATATATATTGATTTGTAACTTACATACATAGATATATTATTGCATTTAGCAGTCTGGGTTATGTCGGGATCCTATATTGCTTTGGTTCTAAAGTTTAACGTGTATACATATAAATATATTTGGGTATTATATAATGTTTGCAAACGCAGTTTGCCGTTGTTATATACTTGTAGTATCTTGTGAATAATATTTATGGGTGTGTTTCAAAAGATTTGCATTATGGCTAATGGGTATTATATGTATGTTATTGTAACCTTGACTTTTAAAGTAATCATATTAGACGTGATGTGTTCGATTTTATACAACTATTGCTTTGCAAATATCGTTTAAGTATTGTTTTGGGAAATATAAAATATTAGACTTTAAATTTTATGTGTTCCTTAATACTGGCTTTTAAGTATATGTGTTTTGAGGATAATGAATTTTTAATTATATATATATATATATATTTTATCTTGATATTTGTGTGAAATTAAAATATTGATAAAATAATAATAACAATATATTTCTGTATAAATATCAAAACTGATTTGATTTGTTTCATCGATTCTTGTTATCAGCTCTGTTCATCGAAATCGTGCCAATCCTGCCTTTGCTTTGCAATTCATGCTTGGATTAGTAGCTCATTCCATTTGTCGAATCATCTCTAACCTCGAAAGGTGAGCACTCACTCACGATTAACGTTCTTTTATTTATTAAATCTGATTTCAATTATAACGACAATTGAAATATACTGCTGTTAGTTAATTACCCTGTTATATATGCTATTGCCTGTATCAGTTCACCTGTGACATTTGACACCATTATCTTTTAATTAATTATGTGATGATAATACAGTTTGGCTGATAATTGATTGATTGTTGATGTTTATATTGGGCGTTAAATTGTTAGTGTTTAATGAAATAGTATGCAAAATTGAAATGGATATAGGATAGTTAACAATTTTAAAAATGATTTATATGCTAAATTTTATTAGTGAACATGACCCCTTTTTATTGTTAAATTAATTGACATATAGAATAGTGATAATTACACTTTGAACCATCGACGTATATTGGATTAATTGTTGTAGTGTAAAAATTGAAATCGAACGACAAGTGAAACCGTAATGTTATAATCTTTAATCTACATGAAATGATAGTGTAGATTCTAGAAATAATTATATTAATTCGTACAAATAACAATGCGAATTAATACGATTATTTCGGGATTATTTGAATTGATTATTGGATTGTTATTGTTTGTTGTTATTGCTTGTTTATTTACTTTGACATCATCCCAGTTATCACACTACAAGTTCCCTTTGCTATGTTTTGATTTTGAATTGAATTGGAATCGGGTTGAAATGATAAATACCCAAATTGAACTTTGACCTTGGATATAGAGAATTAAATAAAACCCGATTGGTCAAATAATTTGATTTAAAATTAAAATGAAGATTTTATTTGAATAAATAATATGGTTTTGAAATGAAGTTGAAATTTAATTTTAATGAAAGGAAATGTTAATATTTAATAATCTGAAACAAAAGATTTACAATGTAATTAATGAAAGAATGCTGTTTAATTTGAGAAATGATTGAATTAACTTTGAAATGATTTAATAATTAAGTTTGAAATTATAATTAAGTTTGAAATTATTAAACTTTGAAATTATGTAATAATTAAGTTTTGAATTATTTAATAATTAAATAAGATTGAATTATTTAATGATTAAATTGAATTGAATTCTTTAATAAGTAAAATTGAACTTTTGAATAAGTAAATTTTTACTTCGTAAATAATTGAAATTGAGTTTCTTTATTAATTAAGTTTGGAAAATTTTTTAAGTAAGTTAATAATTGAAATTGAATTTTCTTTAACAAGAAATGAAATGTGATATTTTGGAATTAATATAAGACATGTAATTGAAAGAATTGATTTGACGAATTTAATTTAATTCGATTTGAAGTTTTGATTTAATGAAGTTGAACTTAAGAAATTGATTTAATGATTTGGAAATTTAATAGAAGTTGTATTGAATGATAAATTTACTTTACGAATATTAAATGAAATCGATAAATGAATTTAAATTGATTTGAATGTTAAATTAAATTGATTTAAATGATTTTCGAAATGAAACTTATATACGAACTTGAATCAATATTTGAATTGTTTTAAAGGAAATTGAAATTAAATTATAGGATTTGAAATAAATTTGGAAGTTGAAACGTAAATTTTGGAAATCGGTTTTGAAAGACAAATGAAATGTTGATTTACAAATTGTAATTGAAATTGGAATTGATTTGGTTTTGAAATAAACAAACGACCAATCGGTGAAATAATTTCGGAGGTTATTAAAGAGACCGGAGTCGGTTATGGATATACTCTCTATCTAAACCGAAAACCACTTTAATAACTATACGCGGAGTAATGATCCAGAATGAAGTGGTTGGAATGGTGATCGTGTTGACTGAAGAAAGAGAACGATGATGGATAGCCCTGACACTTGTGTCAAATTGGAAATGGCTAAAACAGGAGCTGTGTCGGGCCAATGGAGGATTAGTTACCTCAAGTGGACACACTTCTTCGAACTACTTATTACTTGTTGTCGATTGGTGCACCCTTGATTTTGGTAGTGTTGTTTCACGGTGTTGCGGGCGCTGCGGCGTTGCGTTCTCACCAGTCCGGATCAGGCGAACGGTAGTGTCACTATCTTGGGTATTGCCTCATGTGCCTTGTCATACTTGTATTCCATTTATTCGCGACCACTACGAATTTGTTTTGTACCTTTAGTATATGGATTGCCCTCTGGTGACTTCCGGTTTTGGGGAAACTACGGTCTTGTATATGCTTTTGGGAATAAAAATGTGTTAAGGATGGAATGGGCCATGACTTAACACTATTTTGATATCTTATTATTACTGATAGACATTATCTACTTATCGTACACTACTACATAGTAGATAGTTTAACGGATCCTTGAAGGATGGTTATTCCAAACATCCTTTGAGTTACTTGTGTTTCAATTGCTATTTCACTTGAGTTGGATTTATAAATATAAGAATGTTAATCCTGACTCGAGTGTTTTGTATTTTGCTTTACGCTCGGGTCAGACTGAGTGTACCAGTATTCGAGACTCACCTTTGGAGTTGGAGCTTTGCTTGAAGATCCAGCCATCTATTCTGCTTTCAGTATTCGATGATTCCAGTGATGTATTCTGATTTGTATCTGATGTATCATATTACTCTTCTGTTGTAAACTCTGATGTATTTTATATTCATATAGTAGCTTCATGAACTACTATCTCTTTTATTTCCGCTGCAAATTCTGTGTCTGTGATCTGTGATTATTTATTTACTGTATATGTTCAGTTTTGCCAAATTTAAATTAACAACGCGGTATTTTGAGCAATTCAACTCCGGCATGAGTGTCTACCTATACACTTATAATGGATGCGAATGGTCCAAAATTCCGGGTCGTTACATCGAGAGTGATAAACTCACCTTTTTGAAGCTAGAATAACAAACTGTAAGAAATGCGGATTATGAATCTTTAGGCTAGTATAAACATTAGAGGGGGGTGAATAGTGTTTTAAGAAATTACTAATTCTTTTTGAGTTTATATTAATTTGAATACAAATGTATGCAATATTCAGACACAGATATGATCACAGATTCAAACACAGATGCAAATATAAAGTAAAAGCAGTAAAGGAAAGAACACACCGGATTTTATACTGGTTCGGAGTTACCCTACATCCAGTCCTGCACACAAGTACAGATTTCCTTTCAAAAACAATCTTTATAATAACAACCCTCGATTTCAAGGCCACGAGGTACACCACTCCAGATTCACAATCCTCTGGGTAGAGATACTTGATTTCTCGGGCAACAAGTTCACCCAATTGAATTCCTAGGCTACAATCACACCTTTTCTCACTTGATTGATTTCCAAGGCTACAATCACACCTTTTCTCACTTGATTGATTATAAAGAAGCCTATAACTCTGAATAGCACTGGGATCTTGTTGAGATAGTGATAGAGAATCAAACCAGAAATGATCTAGTTAAATTCAATGGTGATTTTGGTAGAGTAATGGTAAGAATATATATAAAGAAATGTGGAAGAAGAAGAGGAGTGAAAACCAGAAAAATATTGTTAAAATTCGTTGAAAACATCCCTTATTTATAGAAGAACAACAGCCATGTCTATTCTTGAAAGGTTATGGCGAATAGACACTTCTTTTGAAATTCAAATTTTTGAAACCAACTGCCACTATGTCGACATGGGTATCTTGGATATGTCGACATCCCAAAGGAAATTTTGGTGATTTGTTTATCTTTGAAAATTACTTCTATCTTATATTAAAACTATTTCAAACTTTATAAATATACTTAACTATAGTTAAAATACATAAGTAAATATAGAGAATAATATATATATATAATTTCACTATAATTTTATATTTAAATCTAAGTATAAATATATTATAATTAAAAGATAGTTTAAAACAAACGAAGTTTAAAACAAGAGTTTATTTGAAAAACAAAATCAAAGAATATTTTAAGTCTAAAACATCTTTTTGAAAATCATTTGAAAAGATAATTTTTAAGGCTAAAACATTTTGAAAAGCAGTTTTGAAAATCATTTTGAAGTAGTTTTGCAAGCTTCTTCCTGCAGAATATCTCATCACATCAGAACTCGAGAACTTGTACAAAACCAGGATGTTCATGGGTTTGTAAGCCACTTGTCGTAGGTTTTTAAGCTACTTGTCGTGGGTTTGTAAGCCACTAAAAAGGTAGAAATGGGTTCCATCCCAAATGAAATATGTAGTGAAGATTTCAGTGCTATTATGAAGTTTTAACATAATTCTAGACTCAATACTTATCTTGTATTATTTGATAATCTTGCTATTCTTGATACTCATGAGTCTTCAATCTTGATATCTTGAATCTCTATACTGTACAGTCTTCATTCTTGATACATGCATGGTTAAATCCTACATATACATATATATCAAAACTATAATGTTAGTATTTATATTTTATAATTTTATTCTAAGGTTGTTATCATCAAAACCATCATCTTAAGGACTAACAATCTCCCCCTTTTTGATGATGATAACCTTTGTTTATAAAATATTATTTCTATCCAAATGATTCCCCCTAAAACTAATAACTCCCCCTTAATATATGCCTAACTATCCTAACTATCCTATATTTTATACTTCTCCCCCTTTGTCATCAACAAAAACTAACTCCAAACTATATAACTCCCCCTTAGTCTAATACTATGTGATTATAATGATAGTGTTATCATAAATAGTCAACACTTAATTCTAAAACTAAAACTTTAGTCCTAAATTACAAACTCTCCTAATTAAGAATCTATATATGATAATATTTGTAATATAAGAACACAAATCATTTATATTGTTATATTTACATGAGCGTAGAGAACGTAAGTAAAAACATACAACAATAGGAAAGAGAAACTAATGCGTGTCCTTAAAAATGGGAGATCTATGAACCGAACAATTTGTATAGTGGAAACAGAAATTTCCACGTTGTTCGACAAGATTTCCATCTTTGTCAAAGCACACTTCGCCAACGCAAACGACTTTGTCATTATCTTCAGCATGCTCTTCTTCCATGGGGGCTTCTTCTTCTTCCTTGCTGTCCTCTTGCACTTGATCTCCTGAAGAATCTTTGTCAATCAAGATTGGATTAGCATGATTGTCCATTAGAAATTTTTGAAAATTTCTAAGGATTTTGTCTTGCCTTTCTTGTTCCTTGGCCATTCTAAGTTGCACCACTTGTATTTCAGTCATTAGTTGTAGTGCATCCTTCAAAGAATCCTCCATTTTCGTCACTCGTGTAAGCGTTGTTCGTTGAAACGGTCCAGAAGAAGGAGAAAGGAACGAAAAGGTTGAATTTATGATTGATTTGGAAGAGGAGGCCATTGTTTAAATGTTTTCAGAAGATAGAACAGAGAAAGAACAGAAAGAATGATCCAAATTTGAAATAAGAAGAATATATAACCACTTATTTGAATTTTGGTGGGAAAAATTCAAAAATAAAAAATCATTATATGTCGACATGGTTAGGAGGAGGATGTCGACATGGTGCTTAATATTTTTACTATTTGATTTATTTTTAATTTAATTTTTAGTTATACTTTGTTATTTATATTTTATATTTCAGTTATTGAACAAATACCTAATTCTCTTCTTAATTTAGTAAATATAGATTCATTTAAAGGTTTTGTTAATATATCAGCAATTTGATTCTCAGAATTGATATAATCGAGAGTAATTACTTCCTTACTTATATTATCTCTGAGAAAATGATGTTTGATATCAATATGTTTAGTTCGAGCATGATGAGTAGTATTTTTTGATAAATTTATTACACTAGTATTATCACAATAAATTGGTGACCTTGAGATATTTAAACCAAAATCTTTTAAAGTTTGTTGCATATATATTACTTGAGAACAAGCTAAAGCAGCAGAAATATACTCTGCTTCAGTTGTTGATAAAGAAACTGTGTTTTGCTTTTTACTAAACCAGGAAATCAGAGAATGCCCCAAAAAGTGACAAGTTCCACTTGTACTTTTTGGTCTGACTTACAACTAGCATAGTCAGCATCATAGTAAGATATTGATTCAAAAGTGTAAAGACCCGCAAATCCGTCTTCCGAAAACCCGACACTGCTACGTCCACTGTAGCAACTGTCGAACGATCGGGTGGCGGAAACGCGAACTTTAATGTTTAAAAGAAGAGATAGAAGAAAAGATAGAAGAAAAAGAGAAGAAGAAGAAAGAAGAGAACAACACATCAGAACAGAGACAATATCAGAATCTCACATATCGCAGCGGAACAATATATAATAGATAAATGAATATCATTTAAAAACAAAAGAATTATATCTGTTATTACATTACATCACATCATATCATCAGAGTCAATAAACAACAATGGACAGTTATATAAACTTGTCCTCATACAGAATACACAGCGGAATAAATACTATCAGATACAAATACTACGTCTCGCCATCCAGCTTATCTCCAAAGCTCCAGAATATCCAGAATATCCTGATAACATAACTCTAGGCTGCCCGTGTGGAAATTTGTGGGCACCCAGAGTTTAGAAGGGAACAATAAACTCCGAGTCAGTCATGGTGACTGGTGTGAGATCGTAAAACAGTTATTCTTTAAAATAAACAACAGGATAATTTTAAAGTCAATTCGCAATGCTTTTGGAAATGAAACTACCATAAGACCTCCCACCACACACACAATGCAAACGCAGAATTGGAGGAGATTTCTTCTTATAATAGTCAAAGATGCTTACTACGCAAAATCAAATCCTTTTTGATATTATTATTAGTGCATAGTGTAGAAAACATTTCGAAAGTATAATATTAATCTTAGCCAGCATAGGCATTCCGCACTTATGCCTACTATAGCTACCATCCAAACAGTGGTGCCCACCATAAGTGAATGATAGGTTCTACAACTAAAACCGTACAAGATCGTATTGTTTCTTTGGATTTCCAACAAATGGTCAGGCTAAGGAACTTCCTATCCACGATGGGTACGTCCCTGGAATAGACGACCCGAGAATCTAACGTTACGGTTAGATCTCTGCCAACACAAGGCCGGGTTACCTCTGCAAAAATAGGTAACTACTGACACGCGTATGCCATCCCCCGATCGTCACCGATCTTCCCGAGGATCCCCGATTTCCAACAAACCACAAAGTAATAATAACTGTGCAGCAACCACAGAGGTTAAGTATCTGGGCTCCATACCATGATACCACCTTTATCCAGAAGGAATGACATACACTAAGGGGCGCTACTCCCTAGAACCTTGCTGCATCCTTCCTGTTTCGACCATTTCCGGGGTGTGAGGCTCGACGAAGTCTCGTCCACAAAGCTACGCTTTCTCAAAAAGCCCTGCTTCGGGTCAAACAAAATGATCAACCTATGATCACAAAGATATAAGATCAAACAAATGATCATATCACAAATGATCAAACACTGATCATTTCACAGTAACACTCAGTATGCCACGTTACCAAATTGGGATATATCGCTGATAAATTTCAACTACATAACCTCTGAGCTCGTACGTCTCAGAGAAGGGTGTTAAGCTAAGAGAATAAATTCTCCGCCACCAACAGAAATGTATTTGAAGGAAATCAGCTTTATATCTCAAATTGTAACGTCAGACACACAATCCATACAAGTCTGTTCCGGGATCGAACAGAACCGAAGGCACTTCTCACGAAGCCCTTGCAAATCCGGATAATTTTCAATCACGTCAGGACTTCCCGTCACTAAGGGTGATAAAACCTCTAAATCGAAGATCAGTCGATGTAGAGTAACTCGACGGTAATCCTTCCGTTTTCAAAAATATCCGGTCTTCAACACCGGTCTTCGAATGCAATTCATAACGACGTATTCACATATTCGGAATGGGTTATACGACCCCATGGTCCTTTCCCGGCTAACCCGAATAGTGAGCGATTATTCAAAAAATAAGTGTGGCATTCAAATTCATCCAATTCACAACAAATACCTATCTAAAGGTAATTATTGATAGTCGGTTATTTAACTATCAATAAAGATGCGCAACATCATCAGATTCCAAATAATTTTCCAAATTATTTTATCTTCAAAAATATCTTTACAAGATATAAAATTTCCACACTTAACCATTTGAAAACAATTTCAAATATTCACATTTCATTTTATCTTCGAAGATAAAATCCCAAAACAGTTCATTTCATATTGGAAAAGCATTTCCATACTTATTTAAAAATAAGTATTTCACAATCTATTTATTTTCAACACTTAGAAAATATTCGATATACTTAAATCAAAATTAAGTATATTTTCATTCTTTAAGGAAAATATTCTTTCAACACATTTATTTGAGTCAAAACGAATGGTACGTAAAACATCGTTACGAACGACTCAAAATCACTAGTATAGGGATTCGAATTTTAAGATAGATATATAAATCCCAATACTACATCAAAACATTTCCTTTCGGAAATCATTTACTATAACAACAGTGTTATAGTCCATCATTTCCTTATTTCTCGAAAACGTCTATTTCAACAAGAACTGCGGAAATCTATGCTTTCGATTCATAATACATTTAAAACATCTTTAAAATGTTTAACTTCATTTTTAATATCACTTCTTCAAAAATGAATCCATTTTATTCGATAATATATTCACTGTCCAAAATCGTGAATATACTTCACTTAACCAAATTTCAATCTCTTCTACACATTTATTTCAAAACTAATTCGCTATCCAAATTCGCGAATATATCTTCTTTAATAACCTTCTATCTTTGATTTATCAAATTCAATTGATTTCGAATTTATAAAACAACGATTATAAATTCTATTTCCATTTTATAACAACTTCTACTTATACATTTCTTTTTATTAACTTCTATACTTTACTTATCAAGATAAGTGATTTCGGATCTATAACCAATTTTTATAAATTCCAATTCCATTCATAAAAACTTCAATACCAAATCAATTTCAATATTGATTTCTAAATTTATTTTCAACTTTAAAATAAAATTTCCATACTGATTTCTCAAAAATCCATTTCCAAATATTAAATCAATTACAGATTTGATTTCTAATTTTATTTATCCCTACTAAAATAAATTCTTATTTTCCTTCAAATTTTCAATATCCTGTTTTTAAATGGATTCTTTAAATTGAAGTCATTTTACATTGACTTCTCAAATCATTTCAATTTACCAAGTAAATTTCTAGTCGGATTTCCAACTTATCTTCTTTTAATAAATTCCTTATTAAGAAAATAAATTTCAATCGTTTCTTTCAATCTATTTAGAAATCCATATTTTTAAATTAATTTCCTCAATTTAAAATCACTATTATACGAAATTCATTTATTCAACATTTTCACTTTATTCTGGAAATAAATTCGATAAGATTATAAAAATTAACTTTTTATACTTTAAATTCTTTTCTTCAAGATTTCTTCAATTTCAAAAATTTATTCACTTAGAAATTTTCTACTTGAATCTCAAAAATTCAATTTCGTTTATCTTTGGAATCCAATGATGTCAAATATCCATTCAGCTAAATTTTAGCTTTCAAACAGTTTCCAGATATCAATATGATTAATAGCATCACTATCATCATTCACAGATTCATATCACAATAGAAATAAATTCAATCAATGTGAGGGGTCCAGTTGGATCCCTCCAACCTGTTTCCCTGCATCCAAAGACGTTAGCACAATACCAATTCCGTTCCAGTACGGAATTATCGCGGTATATAGGTTTTTATAAATCCGCTTACTAACGGCGCAATAGGGTCTCATCCGCTATACGAGGCGGGAAATCATCAATCCAATATATACATATGCCAATATGTATATACTGCTATATATATAGATATATCCTATTATATCTAATAGCACATTCAATAGCAATCAAAACAAATCAATCAATAACTGCAAACAAATCCACTTCAATTTGAGTGAGAAAAATCTCACCTTAGCATTTATTTGCAATCCATTTCCCAATCCTTCTTTTGTTTTCTCGACTTTAACCTTGTATAATAATTTATAAATCTATTAATATTCGAATAGATCGAATAACAAATTTCCATTTGTTAATTTCTTTAAACCAATTATTTAATTTTATCGAATGATTTATTTAAACGAATTTTCTATTAACTATTTAAATTGACCGAACAATTCATTACTATTTCTTTCAAATAAATTTATTTAACTAACCCTTTTAATTTCAACTAACTTTCCATTTACTTTAAACCAAAATCTCATCCACATAAATACTTCAAACACTTTTACTTATATAAATTAAATTAACTAACAATTTTCACTTAAAACTAACACTTTTAATTATCCAATGATTTAATTTCAAACTAATTTTCTTTAACAATTTCATTTAACTAAATTTCTTTCTTTTAAATAAATGGAAAATGACCAACAGTTTTATACTGTACTGCACATATTAATTTTATCTATCTATTTATTTATCTGTACATGTAGTTACAAATCAAGATTTAAATCGAGAAAAATGAAGTTTGAATACCTTCAGCCTCGACCACGATTCACAGTAGATGAACGAGTTCGCACTGCCTGACCACGACGCTACCGGCCTCGCGATACCCCCTGCTTTGCCCACACATCTCCCTGAGTCGTCTGAAACTGCCATCGCGACATCAACGACACGCCACCCACGTTCGCGGTTGCCAACCGTACCCCGCCTCCCTCTACCTCGCGAATCACGCGAGCCTAAATGCCACCGCTACCTGACATCTCGCGAACCCCCTCTGACCTAGGTCGCAACCTCGCACTCGAACCCACATCGAACTTCGACCAAACCCACGCGCTTACGCGTGTAGACAGTCGCGACATGCCTCTTCCCCTCGACCTGCCCTAATCGCTTCACCCAATCCCCCACTGTCGCGTGCTCGAAGACGCCGCCTCCCCTTGCCTCGCGATTTGCCCACCGAGTTGCCTTCTCTCACGCGCGAGCACGCGCGCGTGCGCCCCAGATTTTCGAGCGCCTCCCTGTTATTGAACGCGACCACCGGCATCAATTTTGAGACTGTAGCCAAATTTCAAATCAGCAGTAGAAATATCGCGTGGGAGGCAAAGACGAGCCGCGATGGCTGATGGAATAGCCAAGTATGCAGCGATGATTGTTATGAAGGCGTTGATTTTCGAAACCCTAGATGGAAGTCGCGAGCGCCCCTCCAATGATCACACGCGCATTCGAGGAGAGACCGGCCATTATTTTTTTCTCGTTTTATTTAAATCTGAAAAGAGGGGAAATGATTTTAAAAGAATGGAGGAAGACAGAAGACATGGGATGCACGATTTTCTTCCCGTGATTCCCTGCGTGGTTGAAGGAACGAACGTGTGATGTTTACAAGATTTAAATTTTAAATTTAAATCGAATTCCATTTAAATTCTAACGCGTTTAACTATCGTATGGTCACACAACAACCCCGAAAATTACGAAAATTGAAATCCGGCAATAATACAACATTCCGGACCCAATGGAACTGGTTTCGTCGAATTCCGAGACTGTTTGAAAATTGACTATTTTATAAATATCGGTTCGAGTGATTATTTTCAAAACTGAACAAAACAGTTCGAAATTAAATTCTGAAGCTTCCATCATCTTCAGTATTATCAATACGAATTTTAAAAGCCTTCGAAATATTTTTCTTCAACTTTAAATTGAATATTCAAATTTTTATTCAACTTCAATCGATTAAATTTTATAATTTAATCGCCGATTTTCAAAATTATATCGGGGACACAAATTAAATCATCGTTTAAATATTTAAAATAAATTAAATATTCTCAATTTAATTCGTTCAAAATTCCGGGTCGTTACAGACTTCCCTCCTTAAAAGAATTTCGTCCTCGAAATTACAAGTTAGGAAAAAAAAGGTCCTTAACTCGTCTACTATCTTTCACAATTCAATAGTTTTATCAAATTTTTACCATAACAAATCTTTCTACTAAAGATTCGTTATTATTTCAACTAACCTTTTCCAACTTCAATTATAAGTTTCAAACAACATCGTTTACTTCAAAATTCAAATTCAAGTTTAAATTCAAATTTAAACTTCCAAATTTTCTCAAAAATTCTAACACTCTAAATTTCCGAAAAATTTCGCCAGCGTCTCCTTTGCGCGGCTAATACGGTACGACTACAAAACGTCCCTACGGACTCTCAGATTTTAAAAAGAAAAAGAAAAAGCCAAGCGGCTAGAGAGAAATCATCAAAAACTCATATTAAAATTCAAATACGTACCTTTTGTCGAGCAATTCAAATTATCTGTGAAATCAAATCCAATTCCTTAATGACACCTGTATATCCTACTAGCCATTATATCTAGTTACAGCATTTAAATCATTTTGCAAATTCGATTACAAAATTTTCAATATAAACTACTTATATCATCTTTAGTTCACTATTGAAATTACATATTCAATTTCGTTCAATTTTTCATTTCACATTCATTTGAATTTAGTTTACCATCTCACTAAATTTGGATTCAATTTACTTTCAATTCTGAAATATTGAATTTCATCGGCTTTCTTTTACAACTGCACTGTTTCAAATTAGTTTCATTTACTAATTTATTACAAATTCTAATCCACGGACAAATTCAAATTTGTTGTTAACATTCAGTTTCAATTTTATTCACTTACAATTGTGAATTCCATTCATTTAAAATTTATTTCTACTTACTTGAATTTATTTGCAATTTCGAACCATTCTTTCATTTAGTTCACAATTCAAGGTTTAATTTCACTAATTTAACTTTCAATTTCGCTTTCATTAAATCACAATCAATTCACTTGTACTTACATTTATTTAACTTCATCTTTAAGTTAAATTTATTTTATCAAAATTCAATTTGTATAGGTTATCAACTTACAATATTTCATAAATATTTTTATATAGCATTCCAGAGTTTTTTCAACCTTTTCAAAACCATTTTTGAAAACAATTCAAATTATCCTTTGAATTTCCAAAACAAAACCCAAATTTTTCAAACAACTTCTATTTAAAACAATTTGGCAGCAATTTCTCTTCTGGAAACCCGAAAATGAACACCAATGATGCCGCGGTCATCATCGAAGTTATTTTCCAGCGACCGAAAAGAGTTTAGAGCTTTTCATCTCTCTAAAATACTTTTCAAAGCCTTTGAAATTCATTTTCAAATCAAAAAGAAATTTAAACTTTCCAAATCTCCAAAATTTTCAAATTCTTTTCAAAACATTTCCAAAAACTTCTTTGGAATCTCATTTTAAATTACAAATTACATTTATAATTTACATTCTCAAATTTCATTTGCAAGTGAATTTATTTCTTTAACTTTGGAGTTACGATTTCAATTTCTTATTCGATTTCATATAAAAATGATAACTTTCAATATTATCACTTTCCTAACATCCATGCAACCATATACTGTAATAATTCATAGAAACATTTCTTTTCTATACAAAAATAGTTTTGGGAAAAATTATTTCATTTACCCTATTTTAAAACAATACTATGTCGTCTTGCCTCGTTTAAGTGTTTAGAAATCTCTATCGATAATATGGCATCCCACATACCGACCAAAACTCATAAACATCTCAACGGATAAGCAAACACAATATAAAACATTTTTATATTCACTAACAAATACGCGCTCGTATCTATTATTACACTCAACTCATTCTAGAGTACTACTGACTCTATCTCTAATGAGTAATACCCAACAGAGCAGGGTTGTCGCTTAACCATATGCTCTGATACCAAATGTAAAGACCCGCAAATCCGTCTTCCGAAAACCCGACACTGCTACGTCCACTGTAGCAACTGTCGAACGATCGGGTGGCGGAAACGCGAACTTTAATGTTTAAAAGAAGAGATAGAAGAAAAGATAGAAGAAAAAGAGAAGAAGAAGAAAGAAGAGAACAACACATCAGAACAGAGACAATATCAGAATCTCACATATCGCAGCGGAACAATATATAATAGATAAATGAATATCATTTAAAAACAAAAGAATTATATCTGTTATTACATTACATCACATCATATCATCAGAGTCAATAAACAACAATGGACAGTTATATAAACTTGTCCTCATACAGAATACACAGCGGAATAAATACTATCAGATACAAATACTACGTCTCGCCATCCAGCTTATCTCCAAAGCTCCAGAATATCCAGAATATCCTGATAACATAACTCTAGGCTGCCCGTGTGGAAATTTGTGGGCACCCAGAGTTTAGAAGGGAACAATAAACTCCGAGTCAGTCATGGTGACTGGTGTGAGATCGTAAAACAGTTATTCTTTAAAATAAACAACAGGATAATTTTAAAGTCAATTCGCAATGCTTTTGGAAATGAAACTACCATAAGACCTCCCACCACACACACAATGCAAACGGAGAATTGGAGGAGATTTCTTCTTATAATAGTCAAAGATGCTTACTACGCAAAATCAAATCCTTTTTGATATTATTATTAGTGCATAGTGTAGAAAACATTTCGAAAGTATAATATTAATCTTAGCCAGCATAGGCATTCCGCACTTATGCCTACTATAGCTACCATCCAAACAGTGGTGACCACCATAAGTGAATGATAGGTTCTACAACTAAAACCGTACAAGATCGTATTGTTTCTTTGGATTTCCAACAAATGGTCAGGCTAAGGAACTTCCTATCCACGATGGGTACGTCCCTGGAATAGACGACCCGAGAATCTAACGTTACGGTTAGATCTCTGCCAACACAAGGCCGGGTTACCTCTGCAAAAATAGGTAACTACTGACACGCGTATGCCATCCCCCGATCGTCACCGATCTTCCCGAGGATCCCCGATTTCCAACAAACCACAAAGTAATAATAACTGTGCAGCAACCACAGAGGTTAAGTATCTGGGCTCCATACCATGATACCACCTTTATCCAGAAGGAATGACATACACTAAGGGGCGCTACTCCCTAGAACCTTGCTGCATCCTTCCTGTTTCGACCATTTCCAGGGTGTGAGGCTCGACGAAGTCTCGTCCATAAAGCTACGCTTTCTCAAAAAGCCCTGCTTCGGGTCAAACAAAATGATCAACCTATGATCACAAAGATATAAGATCAAACAAATGATCATATCACAAATGATCAAACACTGATCATTTCACAGCAACACTCAGTATGCCACGTTACCAAATTGGGATATATCGCTGATAAATTTCAACTACATAACCTCTGAGCTCGTACGTCTCAGAGAAGGGTGTTAAGCTAAGAGAATAAATTCTCCGCCACCAACAGAAATGTATTTGAAAGAAATCAGCTTTATATCTCAAATTGTAACGTCAGACACACAATCCATACAAGTCTGTTCCGGGATCGAACAGAACCGAAGGCACTTCTCACGAAGCCCTTGCAAATCCGGATAATTTTCAATCACGTCAGGACTTCCCGTCACTAAGGGTGATAAAACCTCTAAATCGAAGATCAGTCGATGTAGAGTAACTCGACGGTAATCCTTCCGTTTTCAAAAATATCCGGTCTTCAACACCGGTCTTCGAATGCAATTCATAACGACGTATTCACATATTCGGAATGGGTTATACGACCCCATGGTCCTTTCCCGGCTAACCCGAATAGTGAGCGATTATTCAAAAAATAAGTGTGGCATTCAAATTCATCCAATTCACAACAAATACCTATCTAAAGGTAATTATTGATAGTCGGTTATTTAACTATCAATAAAGATGCGCAACATCATCAGATTCCAAATAATTTTCCAAATTATTTTATCTTCAAAAATATCTTTACAAGATATAAAATTTCCACACTTAACCATTTGAAAACAATTTCAAATATTCACATTTCATTTTATCTTCGAAGATAAAATCTCAAAACAGTTCATTTCATATTGGAAAAGCATTTCCATACTTATTTAAAAATAAGTATTTCACAATCTATTTATTTTCAACACTTAGAAAATATTCGATATACTTAAATCAAAATTAAGTATATTTTCATTCTTTAAGGAAAATATTCTTTCAACACATTTATTTGAGTCAAAACGAATGTTACGTAAAACATCGTTACGAACGACTCAAAATCACTAGTATAGGGATTCGAATTTTAAGATAGATATATAAATCCCAATACTACATCAAAACATTTCCTTTCGGAAATCATTTACTATAACAACAGTGTTATAGTCCATCATTTCCTTATTTCTCGAAAACGTCTATTTCAACAAGAACTGCGGAAATCTATGCTTTTGATTCATAATACATTTAAAACATCTTTAAAATGTTTAACTTCATTTTTAATATCACTTCTTCAAAAATGAATCCATTTTATTCGATAATATATTCACTGTCCAAAATCGTGAATATACTTCACTTAACCAAATTTCAATCTCTTCTACACATTTATTTCAAAACTAATTCGCTATCCAAATTCGCGAATATATCTTCTTTAATAACCTTCTATCTTTGATTTATCAAATTCAATTGATTTCGAATTTATAAAACAACGATTATAAATTCTATTTCCATTTTATAACAACTTCTACTTATACATTTCTTTTTATTAACTTCTATACTTTACTTATCAAGATAAGTGATTTCGGATCTATAACCAATTTTTATAAATTCCAATTCCATTCATAAAAACTTCAATACCAAATCAATTTCAATATTGATTTCTAAATTTATTTTCAACTTTAAAATAAAATTTCCATACTGATTTCTCAAAAATCCATTTCCAAATATTAAATCAATTACAGATTTGATTTCTAATTTTATTTATCCCTACTAAAATAAATTCTTATTTTCCTTCAAATTTTCAATATCCTGTTTTTAAATGGATTCTTTAAATTGAAGTCATTTTACATTGACTTCTCAAATCATTTCAATTTACCAAGTAAATTTCTAGTCGGATTTCCAACTTATCTTCTTTTAATAAATTCCTTATTAAGAAAATAAATTTCAATCGTTTCTTTCAATCTATTTAGAAATCCAGATTTTTAAATTAATTTCCTCAATTTAAAATCACTATTATACGAAATTCATTTATTCAACATTTTCACTTTATTCTGGAAATAAATTCGATAAGATTATAAAAATTAACTTTTTATACTTTAAATTCTTTTCTTCAAGATTTCTTCAATTTCAAAAATTTATTCACTTAGAAATTTTCTACTTGAATCTCAAAAATTCAATTTCGTTTATCTTTGGAATCCAATGATGTCAAATATCCATTCAGCTAAATTTTAGCTTTCAAACAGTTTCCAGATATCAATATGATTAATAGCATCACTATCATCATTCACAGATTCATATCACAATAGAAATAAATTCAATCAATGTGAGGGGTCCAGTTGGATCCCTCCAACCTGTTTCCCTGCATCCAAAGACGTTAGCACAATACCAATTCCGTTCCAGTACGGAATTATCGCGGTATATAGGTTTTTATAAATCCGCTTACTAACGGCGCAATAGGGTCTCATCCGCTATACGAGGCGGGAAATCATCAATCCAATATATACATATGCCAATATGTATATACTGCTATATATATAGATATATCCTATTATATCTAATAGCACATTCAATAGCAATCAAAACAAATCAATCAATAACTGCAAACAAATCCACTTCAATTTGAGTGAGAAAAATCTCACCTTAGCATTTATTTGCAATCCATTTCCCAATCCTTCTTTTGTTTTCTCGACTTTAACCTTGTATAATAATTTATAAATCTATTAATATTCGAATAGATCGAATAACAAATTTCCATTTGTTAATTTCTTTAAACCAATTATTTAATTTTATCGAATGATTTATTTAAACGAATTTTCTATTAACTATTTAAATTGACCGAACAATTCATTACTATTTCTTTCAAATAAATTTATTTAACTAACCCTTTTAATTTCAACTAACTTTCCATTTACTTTAAACCAAAATCTCATCCACATAAATACTTCAAACACTTTTACTTATATAAATTAAATTAACTAACAATTTTCACTTAAAACTAACACTTTTAATTATCCAATGATTTAATTTCAAACTAATTTTCTTTAACAATTTCATTTAACTAAATTTCTTTCTTTTAAATAAATGGAAAATGACCAACAGTTTTATACTGTACTGCACATATTAATTTTATCTATCTATTTATTTATCTGTACATGTAGTTACAAATCAAGATTTAAATCGAGAAAAATGAAGTTTGAATACCTTCAGCCTCGACCACGATTCACAGTAGATGAACGAGTTCGCACTGCCTGACCACGACGCTACCGGCCTCGCGATACCCCCTGCTTTGCCCACACATCTCCCTGAGTCGTCTGAAACTGCCATTGCGACATCAACGACACGCCACCCACGTTCGCGGTTGCCAACCGTACCCCGCCTCCCTCTACCTCGCGAATCACGCGAGCCTAAATGCCACCGCTACCTGACATCTCGCGAACCCCCTCTGACCTAGGTCGCAACCTCGCACTCGAACCCACATCGAACTTCGACCAAACCCACGCGCTTACGCGTGTAGACAGTCGCGACATGCCTCTTCCCCTCGACCTGCCCTAATCGCTTCACCCAATCCCCCACTGTCGCGTGCTCGAAGACGCCGCCTCCCCTTGCCTCGCGATTTGCCCACCGAGTTTCCTTCTCTCACGCGCGAGCACGCGCGCGTGCGCCCCAGATTTTCGAGCGCCTCCCTGTTATTGAACGCGACCACCGGCATCAATTTTGAGACTGTAGCCAAATTTCAAATCAGCAGTAGAAATATCGCGTGGGAGGCAAAGACGAGCCGCGATGGCTGATGGAATAGCCAAGTATGCAGCGATGATTGTTATGAAGGCGTTGATTTTCGAAACCCTAGATGGAAGTCGCGAGCGCCCCTCCAATGATCACACGCGCATTCGAGGAGAGACCGGCCATTATTTTTTTCTCGTTTTATTTAAATCTGAAAAGAGGGGAAATGATTTTAAAAGAATGGAGGAAGACAGAAGACATGGGATGCACGATTTTCTTCCCGTGATTCCCTGCGTGGTTGAAGGAACGAACGTGTGATGTTTACAAGATTTAAATTTTAAATTTAAATCGAATTCCATTTAAATTCTAACGCGTTTAACTATCGTATGGTCACACAACAACCCCGAAAATTACGAAAATTGAAATCCGGCAATAATACAACATTCCGGACCCAATGGAACTGGTTTCGTCGAATTCCGAGACTGTTTGAAAATTGACTATTTTATAAATATCGGTTCGAGTGATTATTTTCAAAACTGAACAAAACAGTTCGAAATTAAATTCTGAAGCTTCCATCATCTTCAGTATTATCAATACGAATTTTAAAAGCCTTCGAAATATTTTTCTTCAACTTTAAATTGAATATTCAAATTTTTATTCAACTTCAATCGATTAAATTTTATAATTTAATCGCCGATTTTCAAAATTATATCGGGGACACAAATTAAATCATCGTTTAAATATTTAAAATAAATTAAATATTCTCAATTTAATTCGTTCAAAATTCCGGGTCGTTACAAAAAGAATCATTTTTAGGATAAAATAAGCCATAGTCAATGGTGTGTTTAATATATCTTATGATACGTTTTACAGCTTTTAAGTGGGTCTCTTTAGGTTGGGATTGATATCTTGCACACAGGCAAACGCTATGCATGATATCAGGTCTACTAGCAGTGATATAAAGTAGTGATCCAATCATTCCTCTATATAATTTTTGATCTACATCTTTCGAGAGATCTTCTTTACTTAGGTACTCATTGGTTGCCATGGGAGTGGGTTTTCCACTTGTAGTAGTCAAACCAAATTGGCTAACTAGGTCTTTAGCATATTTTTCTTGACTAATAAAGATACCATTATCTAATTGTTTTATTTGTATTCTTAGAAAGAAGTTTAATTCACCCATATGACTCATCTCAAACTCTTTTGTCATTATTTCAGAAAATTCTTTATTTATTTCAAAATTAGTTGATCCGAAAATGATATCATCTACGTAAACTTGTACTAGTTGAATATCATTTTTATTTCTTTTAATAAAAAGAGTATTATCTACTTTACCAATTTCAAAGTTTGAGTGAAGTAAGTAAGATCTTAGTCTATCATACCAGGCTCTAGGAGCTTGTTTTAGACCATATAGAGCTTTCTTAAGTTTGTAAACATGATTTGGAAATTTTTCATTTTCAAAAAGTGGTGGTTGTTCAACATATACTTCTTCTTTTACAAATCCATTTAAAAAAGCACTTTTAACATCCATTTGAAATAATTTGAAATTATTATAATTTGTGAAAGCAAGTAAAATCCTAATGGCTTCTAATCTTGCAACGGGAGCAAAGGTTTCATCAAAATCTATTCCTTCTTCTTGACAATAACCTTGAGCGACTAACCGGGCTTTATTTCTAACGACCTCACTTTGTTCATTCATTTTATTTTTATAAACCCATTTTGTTCCAATTATAGTTTTATTTTTAGGTCTAGGAACAAGTTCCCAAACATCATTTCTAGTGAATTGATTTAATTCTTCTTGCATAGCCAAAATCCATGAATCATCAGTTGATGCTTCTTTTGGATTTTTGGGTTCAATAGTTGATATAAAAGCTACATTGCTCATTTTACTTAGTTGATTTCTAGTTGTAACAACAGATTGCATATCTCCTAGAATATTTTCTATGGGATGATCTTTTAAAAGTTTAATCCTTTTATTAGGATGATTAAATTCATTATTAGTTTCAATTGACTCTTGATTTTGAGTAATTAAATCCTCTTCATCATTTGTCTCTACAACATTTTTGGGATTTTCGTCGAATGAAACATGCATTGTTTCTTCAATGGTGTTAGTTCTTAAATTAAACACTCTGTATGCTTTGCTTCTATTAGAATATTCGATAAAGATACCTTTGTCGGATTTAGGATCAAATTTATCTAAGTCATCTTTTGTATTTAAAATAAAACATTTACTTCCAAAAATTCTAAAATAAGATACCTTAGGTTTCTTTCCGTGAAGAAGTTCATAAGATGTCTTATGAGTTAAAGGTCTTATTAAGATTCTACTTAAAATATAACAGGCGATAGCAACTGCTTCTGCCCAAAAATGTTTTGGTAAATTACTATCTGAAAGCATAGTTCTAACACTCTTGAATCGTCCTATTTTTACGTTCTACTACTCTGTTTTGTTGTGGAGTTTTTGGAGATGAAAAATTGTGAGTTATTCCCTTTTTATTGTAGAATTCCTCAAACTTTTCATTTTCAAATTCACCACCATGATCACTACGGATGGTTATAATTTTTATAGAAAGTTGATTTTGAATCCTTTTTGTAAAGTTCTTAAA
Organism: Allium fistulosum; assembly: GCA_030737815.1. NCBI lineage: Eukaryota > Viridiplantae > Streptophyta > Magnoliopsida > Asparagales > Amaryllidaceae > Allium > Allium fistulosum. The sequence goes on from CM060905.1 coordinate 947,135,420, forward strand.
ACATTCAAAAGTATCACTTTTATGTTTCAAAAATATTGTCCATGTAAATCTAGAATAATCATCTACAATTACAAAAACATATTTACTGTGATTTATTGACTGAATTTGAGATGGACCAAATAAATCAAGATGAAGTAATTCAAGAGGTTTTGAAGTTGAAATCATATCTTTTAATTTAAAGGAACTTTTTCTAAGTTTTCCTAATTGACATGCATCACATAAACTATCTACTTTAAAATTCATTTTAGGGAGACCTCTTACTAGATCATGTTTTGACAGTCTAGATAAGAGTTTAAATTCAAATGCCCAAATCTCTTATGCCAAATCTAAGGGTCACTTGTATTTGCTAAAAGACACATGTTATCATTTGAAACTTTCATACTAAGAATATAAATATTCTTTTTCCTAATTCCCTCAAATATTATGGTTGAATTATTATCTTCAATGTGACACTTATCTTTTTCAAATTTAATTTTATATCCTTTATCGCAAAGTTGACTAATACTTAGCAAATTATGTTTCAAATTCTTAACTAGCAAAACGTTAGTAATAATAGGAGTTTTAGAGTTACCGACATTGCCGATGCCAATCACATATCCTTTTGAGTTGTCTCCAAAGTTAACCAATCCTCCATCTTTGTATATTATATCATTTAGCATATCCGGATTACCAGTCATGTGTCTAGAACATCCACTATCGAGTATCCATTTATTCATTTTGATCTGCACAATTTGTCAATTGTGGATTGATTCCTCAACACCCATGTTTCCTGCACATCATAAAAACCTTGTGAACGATTTGACTTTGAATATAGATTATATGCAGACTTATGATACAATGATGATTTGAATATTTTTAAACAAGTATTAACAAAATTTTCAAATATAGCCATTAAAACATTTTCAAAATTCAGATTATGAAACTTTGAAAACCTTGCTCTGATACCAAATGTAAGAAATGCGGATTATGAATCTTCAGGGTAGTATAAACACTAGAGGGGGGTGAATAGTGTTTTAAGAAATTACTAATTCTTTTTGAGTTTATATTAATTTGAATACAAATGTATGCAATATTCAGACACAGATATGATCACAGATTCAAACACAGATGCAAATATAAAGTAAAAGCAGTAAAGGAAAGAACACACCGGATTTTATACTGGTTCAGAGTTACCCTACATCCAGTCCCGCACACAAGTACGGATTTCCTTTCAAAAACAATCTTTACAATTACAACCCTCGATTGTAGGGCCACAAGGTACACCACTCCAGATTCACAATCCTCTGGGTAGAGATACTTGATTTCCCGGGCAACAAGTTCACCCAATTAATTTCCTAGGCTACAATCACACCTTTTCTCGCTTGATTGATTTCCAAGGCTACAATCACACCTTTTCTCACTTGATTGATTACAAAGAAGCCTATAACTCTGAATAGCACTGGGATCTTGTTGAGATAGTGATAGAGAATCAAACCAAAAATGATCTAGTTAAATTCAATGGTGATTTTGGCAGAGTAATGGTAAGAATATATATATAAAGAAATGTGGAAGAAGAAGAGGAGTGAAAACCAGAAAAATATTATTAAAAATTCGTTGAAAACATCCCATATTTATAGAAGAACAACAGCCATGTCTATTCATGAAAGGTTATGGCGAATAGACACTTCTTTTGAAATTCAAAATTTGAAACCAACTACCGCTATGTCGACATGGGCATCTTGGGTATGTCGACATCCCAAAGTAAATTTTGGTGATTTGTTTTTCTTTGAAAATTACTTCTATCTCATATTAAAACTATTTCGAACTTTATAAATATACTTAACTATAGTTAAAATACATAAGTAAATATAGAGAATAATATATATATATATAATTTTACTATAATTTTATATTTAAATCTAAGTATAAATATATTATAATTAAAAGATAGTTTAAAACAAACGTAGTTTAAAACAAGAGTTTATTTTAAAAACAAAATCAAAGAATATTTTAAGGCTTAAACATCTTTCTGAAAATCATTTGAAAAGATAATTTTTAAGGCTAAAACATTTTGAAAAGCAGTTTTGAAAATCATTTTGAAGTAGTTTTGCAAGCTTCTTCCTGCAGAATATCTCATCACATCAGGACTGGAGAACTTGTACAAAACCAGGATGTTCGTGGGTTTGTAAGCCACTTGTCGTAGGTTTGTAAGCTACTTGTCGTGGGTTTGTAAGCCACTAAATAGGTAGAAATGGGTTCCATCCCAAATGAAATATGGAGTGAAGATTTCAGTGCTATTATGAAGTTTTAACATAATTCTAGACTCAATACTTATCTTGTACTATTTGGTAATCTTGCTATTCTTGATATCTTGAATCTCTATACTATACAGTCTTTATTCTTGATACATGCATGGTTAAATCCTACATATACATATATATCTAAACTATAATGTTAGTATTTATATTTTATAATCTTATTCTAAGGTTGTTGTCATCAAAACCATCATCTCAAGGACTAACACAAACTAGATACACAACAAACTCCGAAAAGCACGACAAGGCACAACTATATTTTGAATGAAAAGAGTGCCAAGATCCACATCTTGTACATAACAAATAAAGCAAACTAATATAAAAATAGATTCAACACAACCCAAGATGAATTAACGCAATGAGAACATATGAAACAAAATGTCATAACCTTGCTTCAACCACCAAGTGGGCTCGGCCATGGTCTAATAAGCTAGACCATCATTATGTGGCTCGGCCACATCATGTTTTGTGCAAGTTAGGCTCGGCTATGGACAATGAATACACGGCTAGAGATTAGTAGGTGAAGAGAATGGAAGTTAAAAATGCATGGAAGGCTAAAGGTCAAGGGGTTTGCGTCCAATTGGTTCGGCCATGGTGCAAAGCGGCTCGGCCATGGGCTAGGCTTGGGTCAGGTCTAGTCATCATCATCAGGTGGTGCGGCCAGTGGTCATGTCATGGGCTGGAGGAGAAACTAGTGGTGGTGGCCGAAGTTAAAAGGAGAAGTGGTGATGAAGTGGAGGTTTGGTTAGGGTTTCAAGGCAATTTTGTGATGGATTTGGTGATGGAATCTTCAAGGTGGTCACGGCCTGGCTTTGCGGTAATGGGGAGGGGTTGTGATCGGTCATGGTGGTGGTGGAGGAGATGTGGTCGGCTAAAGCATGGTGAAGATGGATGATGGTGAGGCCGAGCATAGCAAATAGAAAGAAAAGAGAAAAAGAGGAAGAAAGAAAAATGTTTGCTGCAAATTTTGTTCAAGAGATGGAAATGAGAAAAGATGAGATGAGAAATAGATTTGAGAAGTTTTTGAACGTGAATTAGCAATGAAGTGTACGGCTAAAGGAAAGAAATGAACGGCTTAAGAAAGACAATGAAAAGGCAATAATTAAATAAGTAACCTAAGACTCTTTGAATTTCCTAAGCCAATTAATGAAAATAAACAAGTTAAAAACCAATAAATAAAAGGACAAATTTTTAAAAGAAGCTGGTTTTTCAAACTATTGGCATAAATAGGCTAGTTTAAAACTATTTGCAAGTTTAGGCTAGTTTTGGCCAGCTCAGCGATGAACTAGCCAAAATTTTAAAAAACAATTATAGGGCGCCTCTGCGAAATGCGCCCATACAAAATTACACTAACGCATCTGCCAAATGCGCCAGTGTAATTTTTTGTCCAAACCTGGACAGCAAGCAACAACATCCTTCACCAATTTCTTCACCGTCAAACAATCTAATTTATACCACACAATATTCCAATCTTAAATGATAGTAAATATTTATCCACATAAAAGCCGATAAATAAAATTACCATTAATTAATTTCAACCATAACTTAGTTAGAATTCGATTACAAAAGCAAACTAATATTAAACTAAAAATAGTAATATTCATAGTGGAGTTGGATCGTCTTATGTAGGTGGTGGTTGAGAAGATCCAGCAGCTTGCGATTAGTGTGTATCCTGCCTTCTTTTAGTTCTTCGCTCTCTAGTCTGCATAGCTTGTTCGGAAGGGCTTGGTCGTGCTAATCGATTTCTAAAAAGGAGTGTATCAATAAGTTTCTTGAAATAAAGACACCGTGGTTGGACTTCTCATTCGGGTACTCTACCATATCCGATATCGTCCAACCCTCTTCCTACCATCTCTAATACATCGACCTACAAGTTGTAATTATTTATTCAAAAGTAGAAACATAATTCAAGTGAACAAACAATTCAAGCCAATGAACTAAAAATATCTTGATAATATGAAGATTTGCCACATCTTACTCAAGCGGTGCACGAGCGGTGTATGCACGTTCGTGAGAAGTCCGATCTGCAATAATGAATCTTCGAGTAATCAACCAATACCAAGTCATGTATCTCGAAATAGAAATGGTAGGAAACTGTTGGTGTACGATACGGTTATGTCTATCGTTCCACTGAATGATAACAAACTCCAAATTTGGCTTTGGTTCGCATTTCCATGTTTGGACAAAAAATTACACTGGTGCATTTGGCAGATGCGCCAGTGTAATTTTGTATGGGCGCATTTCACAAATGCATCCCGTAATACTTTTATTCAAATACTGGCCAGCTCATCGCTGAGCTGGCCAAAACTAGCCTAAACTTGCAAATAGTTTGTAAACTGGCCTAATTATGCCAATAGTATGAAAAACCAGCCTCTTTTGAAAATTTGTCCTAAATAATATAGAAGACTAAACAAAATAAAATATAAAATAAAATAGAGAAATGAAAATAGGAAAAATAGACATAGAAAAATAGACAAAATTACAGAAAATAGTTGCGTGTAAAACGCTAAAAGTTATCAAATTTAAAAGGTACAAAACAGAATTTAACGAAACGAAAAGCAGAACGAATATCAGAATTATATTCTACTTCAAAGAAAAAGATTAGAAACTAAAAATTCAAATTTAAAATTTTCAACTGAAAGTCAAAGTTTGACCAAAGTTGACCAGAATATAAAAATTTTCAGAAAATGTTTATTTTGTTATATGTGGAAAATAAATCGCAAACAAAATCCATAACTACACTGAAAATTCTAAAAATTCAATTTTAAATGATTTAAAAATCAAAGTTTCAAAATAAAAATTAAATAAAATATTTACAAAATTATGGGTTGTTACACTCTCCCCCACTCAAAACTTTTCGTCCTCGAAAAGGAACGAGACAGGAAAAACAAGGAAAACAAGATAAAATAAGATAGGATCAAGACAAGATAAAAAGAAGATTGAAATTATACCTGATAACTGTTGTTATATGTGAATTCAACAAGATAGAGATGATCTTCCCAAGATCCTCCAATATCAAGAATACAAGCACGAAGAAGATCCTCCGGAATCTAATTCACCCTTTCTGTTTGACCCTCGGTCTGTGGATGTTAAGAAGTGTTCAGATTCAGGTGAGTACCCAAAGATTCTTGAAAAGTTTCAAACAGACTGGCATAAGCAATACCCTTTCATTCTTGTAACAAGATAGGGGAAAATAAGGACAACTGAAAAGATAGAGTTATGGAATGAGATCACAAAGGAAGATGAGAAGAAAGCCATATATTGATCGCAGCGATCTTAACTGGATCAATGGAAATTCCATTACCAGAAACCATATGCCCGAGAAATCGGGCTTCATCCTTCCAGAAATGGCATTTCGAAAATTTTAGCCTTCAACTGATGATTCCTAAGAGTCTCTAGAATAGATTTCGAATGTGACTCCTGTTCTTTCCTTGACTTGGAGAAGACAAGGATATCATCAACAAAGACTAAAACAAACTTGATAAGCACAACATGAAAAACACGATTCATCAAATCAACAAAGAAAGCTGGGGCATTAGTCACACCAAAAGGCATAACTAACCATTCATAAAAAAACTATTCTCAATACGGAAAGTAGTCTTGGGAGTACTTTCCTTAGCAACACTAAGCTGGAGAAGCCTGTCAAGTTGAGAGAAAACAATAACTCCATAGAGCTGAATCAAACACATCATTGATGCGAGGCAATGGATATCTCTTTTCCTAGTGAGCTTGTTCAGCTCCTATAATCAACACACATCCTCAAAGGATCATCAGACTTACTTAACCTTCTCAGGAGTGACATTCTTCTGGGAGAAAGAACTACAGGTCGAGCTCCAGGAATTAGATCAATTCGAAATTCAATTTCCCACTTAGGAGGTAGGAGACTAGGAACAACCCGAAAGAAAAATAGATTGGAAAATAAAATAAGATATTAGATTTAAAACCATGAAAATTTCAACTTAAATTAATAATTGATTTCATCTATTTAATTTCACCTAAGTTAAATAAATCTTAACTATTTCTAATTTCATTATCTTATCATCCAATTAACAATTTCTAAAATCACGAATTTGAAAATCATTATTGTACTCATAATTTATTCAATAAATTTTTAGTTCTTCTTTATTCCAAATTATTATTAATTTTATTCCACTTAATATATCTAATCACATATATTAAGTCTATTTACACTTATTATAACTACTCCAATTTATTATAAATTCCTTTAACACCATTTTATATTGTACATTATTCAATTACATTGTTAACTTCTAAATAATCAAGGTAAGTTATATTAGAATGCAATAGAATATTATTCAAATAAAATTTTCTAATTCAATTATTCAAGCTTAAATATTTATTCAAATTTTGGCTTCATTTTATAATTGAAATCATCCTTTAAGATAAAATTTAAGAATTAAATTCCCGATTAACTTCAAACTATTTTAGAGATAAATAAATATATATACAATATATATATCAAATCAAATTTTTTTACCATATATCAATATATATATATAAATCAAATCAATTTTTAGAAATTCAAATCAATTTAATTCTTCAAAGCAAAACTATAGTAAAGCTACAGAATGGTCTCTTCACTTCGAAACTCGAAAATGAATGTCGATGATGCTGCAGTCATCACCGAAATTATTTTCCAACGACAAAGAGAAGAGCACTGATTTAAAACTTTAAAATTCTTTAAAAACAATTTCTATTCGAAAATACTTTAAATAATATATCCTTTTAAAACTTTAAAACCAAAGTTCGAAATTATCGAAAATTAAATTCTCAAATTCTTGATTTAAATCCATTTTAATTCCCAAATTAATTTATAACCATGTTTTATAGTTTAAATATTTATATATGAACAATGCCAATGATTACAATATATACAAAGTCAAATATTGTTTCTTAACAACCAATTCAATTAACTATCAACATTCAGAAAATTATACATATATATAATATGATTATACAAAATTTATCCCATTTACCAAGTTTGAAAACAATATGGTGTCAGTTTGTTCTGTTCAAGTGTTTTGGTGATCCTATCGATAACGTTGATCAGACGAATCGATCGGAAACCCAAATCAACATCAACAACTCAAACAACACAATATATAATAAAACATTTTAAATATTAGTTTACAAATACACTTCAAGAATGATTTGAAGATAAGTTGGAAACAAAAGACAAGATGATTAAATAACAGAATAAGGGAATGAATAAGCTTATATAAATCTCGAGCAACCTTAATCGGGTCGACCATGACTTCCAGAATAAGATCGATGTAGATTTCTGGGACAAACGTACATCCGATCTCAAGAGATAGAATTCGGGATAACAAGAGATAGATAGCATCGTAAACCGAAATCTTCGGTGAATCAATGCTAATTGTAAAGGACTTTCACCCCTTTACAAGTCATTCGAAGATAGGCAAGACAACCAATTTGTTATAAAGATCATTCGAAGTGGAGTTATGGGATACTCCAGAATCAAAAGAAGACAAATAGGGCGAGACAAGAATGGATTTTGGAACCGCAGGGAACGTTCCAAAATTCAAAAGAAATCGGCACGAAGAAGAAGGAATTCAAGCTCGAACAAAAGTGATTCTATAAATAAATTTACTATATATGCTAAGTTTTGCCTAGAGCCAAAGCTCTGATACCAAATGTAACAGGACGTCGCCAGTGGGGTAACGCCCACCGTTGCATACAGGTGTACCAGTGTTCTGCCTTTACGACCAGCCTCTTGACTGCACCAACCCCGCAAGGACATGTAGGAGTAAGAGTCATCCGCTCGCTACCAAACCAAAATGCAAGAACCTCCTATCATGTTGCACCCACCAAGTGCATAGGTAGACACACATGTCGGACTTGAATTGCTCAAAATACCGAATTCTAAATATAAATTTGGCAAAACTCAGAATATACAGTGAATAAATCACAGATCACAGACACAGAGTAATATAACAATGCAGCGGAAGCAAAGAAATAGTAGTTCATGAAGCTACTATATATATATAACAGAGTTAAACAAGATACAGCAGAATTTATAAATACAAAGATGTCTCAATACAATAGTCAAATACAAGATCTGAATACATCACTGGAATCAACTGGATAACTGAAAGATAATAGATAACTGGATCTCCAAGAAAAACTCCAACTCCAAAAGTGAGTCTCGAATACTGGTACAACTCTGTCTAACCCGAGCGTAACGCAAAACACAAAACATTCGAGTCAGGACATACATACTTATACAATGTAAACCAACTCAAGTGAACACTAGTATAAAGGTACAAGTAACTTAAAGAATGCTTGGGATCGCCCATTCTTTAAGGATCCGTTAAACTATCTACTATGTAGTAATATACGCTATTATAATAATGTCTAAAGTAAAGTAAACTATCAAAATAGCGTTAAGGCGTTACCCATATCCCCCTTAACACATTTTATATATTCCCATAGTCTATACAGTACCGTAATCCCACCCGTAATGGGTGTCGTCAGAGGGCACTCCATAGGTATGGTACAAAACAAACTCGTACTAAGGCTCGCTAGGGTTGGTGACACGGCACAACAAGGCAATGCCAGGGTAGATATACAAATTACGCACACAGACTGGTGGTAACGCATAGCAGCCACTACCGCCCACCTCGGAACACACTCCCAAATCAAAAATCAAAGGGTGGCCACCAAATCAATCACAAAGTAATAGAATAGTATCGAAGAAATGTGTCCGATCAGAGGTGCTACCTCATTGGCCCGAGATCGCTCCTGTTTTAGCCACCTTATGCCAACTCACTGGAGTCAGGTCCACATATAAACCTCAATAGGATCATCGCCACCATCCTACTTCATTCTGGAATCTCCACCGTGTACACGGTTGTCAAAGTGGTTTTCGGTATCGACAGAGAGTATGCCCATATCCGATCCCGGTCTCTTTGCCAACCAATCCTTATTATTACCCATGGATATTTATTTCTAAATAATTTATACCTCAAAACAAAATACCATATCCATTTCAAACTAGTTTATACTTCAAAACCAAAATATCATATCCATTTCAAACTAGATTATACTCAACCAAAATATCATTTGAACAAACCCAAATTTCCAACCATTGAATATTTCTTTCAATTTATTTAAACTTGAAATATTCCCTTTTTAAATCATCTTAAACCAAAACCACTTTATAAAGCCATATTCTTAAATCTTAAATTGCAAATCAATATATTAAAAAAATTCTTAATTAAATACTATTTCAAATAAATTCATTTCCAAAATCATAGTACTTTCTAAGTTATAACACCTTTGAAACCAAACACTTTGAAACCATAATACTTTGAAACCATATCAATTTTAAAATGTTATCATTTGGAAATCATAATGTTTAGAAAAATCATAACACCCTTAAAAATAATATTCAATACCAAAGTTATAACATTATTAAGTTCATTCGTTCAATTATACCAATTTCGAAAACATTGTATTAACTTACAAATTTCAAAAATGGTTTATATTACACCTCAAAACATATTCATTTAAGCCATTTGAATTCAATGTCAAAATCTTCCAAAATAATATTCATTTCCAAAGTTCATTGTAATTTCAGCCACAACAGCACTTATAAAGTGTTACGGTAAATATATTAACATTTCAAAAACATTGTCAAATTCAAAACAGCATGTCACGTACCGGAATTTTCGACTTTCGAAAATTCGACATCGATACTCACTTTATCGACTGTCAAGCAATCGAGTGCCGAAAACTCCAATAGTGAGGGTTTAAGAAAGAAGAAAAAGGTAGAAGAAAAAGAGAAGAAGAAGAAAAAGAAAGAAAGGAGAAAGAGAAGAACAACCGAAAAACAGAACAACAGAACAACATCAGATACAGAAACAATATCAGAATCTCACATATCGCAGCGGAACAATATATAATAGATAATCACTAGCCTTTTAAAACAAAGAATTATATCAGTTTTTATACATACATCAATCAGAGTCAATATACAACAATGGACAGTTATATAAACTTGTCCTCATACAGAATACACAGCGGAATAACTACTATTAGATACAAATACTACGTTTCGCCAACCAGCTTGCTTCCAAAGCTCCAGAATATCCAGACTATCCTGATAACATAACTCTAGGCTGCCCGTGTGGAAATTGGTGGGCACCCAGAGTTTAGAAGGGAAACAATAAACTCCGAGTCAGTCATGGTGACTGGTGTGAGATCGTAAAACAGTTATTTTTCACAAAGAAAATATAATAGATTCGCAATGCTTTTGGAAAATGAAACTACCATAAGACCTCCCACCACACACACAATGCAAACGCAGAATTGGAGGAGATTTCTTCTTATGATAGTCAAAGATGCTTACTACGCAAAATCAAATCATTTTTGATATTATTACTAGTGCATAGTGTAGAAAACATTTCGAAAGTATAATATAAATCTTAGCCAGCATAGACATTCCGAACAATGCCTACTATAGCTACCATCCAAACAGTGGTGACCACCATAAGTGAATGGCAGGTTCTACAACTAAAACCGTACAAGTCTCGTATTGTTTCTTTGGATTTCCAACAAATGGTCAGGCTAAGGAACTTCCTTTTCCACGATGGGTACGTCCCTGGAATAGACGACCCGAGAAATAACCTAACATTACGGTTAGATCTCTGCCAACACAAGGCCGGGTTACCTCTGCAAAAATAGGTAACTACTGACACGCGTATGCCATCCCCCGATTGTAACCGATCTTCCCGAGGATCCCCGATTTCCAACAACCACAAAGAAATAAATTTGCAGCAACCACATAGGTTAAGTATCTGGGCTCCATACCATGATACCACCTCTATCCAGAAGGAATGACATACACTAAGGGGTGCTACTCCCTAGAACCTTGCTGCATCCTTCCTGTTTTGACCATTTCCGGGGTGTGAGGCTCGACGAAGTCTCGTCCACAAAGCTACGCTTTCTACAAAGCCCTGCTTCGGGTCAAACAAAAATGATCAACCTATGATCACAAAGATATAAGATCAAACAAATGATCATATCGCGAATGATCAAACACTGATCATTTCACAGCAACACTCAGTATGCCACGTTACCAAATTGGGAGTATATCGCTGATAAATTTCAACTACATAACCTCTGAGCTCGTACGTCTCAGAGAAGGGTGTTAAGCTAAGAGAATAAATTCTCCGCCACCAACAGAAATGTATTTGAAAGAAATCAGCTTTATATCTCAATTTGTAACGTCAGACATACAATCCATACAAGTCTGTTCCGGGATCGAACAGAACGGAAGGCACTTCTCACGAAGCCCTTGCATATCCGGATAAATTTCTAATCACGTCCGGACTTCCCATCACTAAGGGTGATAAAACCTCTAAACCGGAGATCAGCCGATGTAGAGTAACTCGACGGTAATCCTTCCGTTTTCAAAAATATCCGGTCTTCAACACCGGTCTTCAAATGCAATTCATAACGACGTATCACATATTCGGAATGGGTTATACGACCCCATGGTCCTTTCCCGGCTAACCCGAATAGTGAGCGTTTATTCAAAAATAAGTGTGGCATTCAAATTCATCCAATTCACAACAAATACCTATCTAAAGGTAATTATTGATAGTCGGTTATTTAACTATCAATAAAGATGCGCAACATCATCAGATTTCAAATAATTTTCCAAATTATTTATCTTCCAAAATATCTTTACTAGATATAAAATTTCCACACTTCAAAAATAAATCAATGTTTATTTTTCTAAACAGTTTCTCTTTCCTTTTATAAATTCCATAGTGAATTTATATTTTCAAAATATCTACTGATATACGATTCTCAAATCGATTTTCAAATATTCAATTTCAGTTTATCTTTAAGAAGATAAAATCTCAAAACGTTTCATTTCATTTTGGAAAACATTCCCATACTTATTTAATAATAAGTATTTCACAAATCTATTTATTCTCAACATTTGAAAATATTCGATATACTTAAATCAATATTAAGTATATATTTCGTTCTTTAAGGAAACCATTTACTATAACAACATTTAGTTGAGTCAAAACGAATGTTACGTAAAACATCGTTACGACAACTCAAAATCACTAGTATAGGGATTCGGATTTTTAAGATAGATATATAAATCCCAATACTACATAAAACATTTTCTTTCGAAAATCATTTACTATAACAACAGTGTTATAGTCCATCATTTCCTTATTTCTCGAAAACATCTATTTCAACAATGAATGTTGAAATCTATGGTTTCGATATTTCCCACATTTTAAAAACATCTTTAAAATGTTTACTTCATTTTTAATGTCACTTCTTCAAAAATGAATCCATTTTATTCAATAATATATTCACTGTCTAAAATCGTGAATATACTTCACTAACCACATTTCAATCTTTTCTACACATTTATTTCAAGAATTATCCACTGTCCAAAATCGTGGATAAAATTCCCTTAATAATCTCTATATTTAAAATCAATCAAATTTGATTGATTTTCGAATTTATAAAACAACGTTTATAAATTCCATTTCTATTTTGTAACAACTTCAATTTAATAAATCCCCTTTATTAACAATTCGATTCATAACTCAAATCTTATATCAACAATCCATATTATAAGTTAAATACTTATAATTCCTTTATTTTACAAAATCATTTCCATTTATAAGTTCACAATTTATAAATTTCATTTATTTATAAATTCTTAAAAATTCATTTTAACGCTTATAAAAACTTGTTTTATAATACCAACATTTTAATTTATAAAATGTCAACTTTATAAACCTTTTAAGTAAACCGTTTATAATATTTTAAAAAATCTCAATTTAAAACATTTTATAAATCAATCAACTATTCATTCCAAAAATCACTTTTCGGTTATATTTCACAAAGATCTTAACTTTTATAACTTTAAAATTTGAACGTTTATTTATTTAAAATAAATCACTTCAACAATTCAACAAAACGTCTAATTTCAAAGATCACTTTAAAAATCCTTTTAAATTAAAAGTCGTTATTTTTAAAACTTGAATCCGATGATGCAACAGCACCAATTAGTCAATCACAACATCAAACATCATATATCAACATATGATAATAGAATATACATCAATATCTGTAAATAAATAAATACTGGTGAGGAATCCAGTTGGATCCCTCCAACCTGTTTCCCTACATCCACAGACGTTAGCACAATACCAATTCCACTTCGAGGTGGAATATCGCGGTATATGGGTTTTATAAAAATAATCCGCTTACTAACGGCGCAATAGGGTCTCATCTGCTATACGAAGCGGGAATCAATCAATCCAATATATACATATGCCAATATGTATATATTGCTATATATATAGATATATCCTACTATATCTAATATCAACAATCCAAACAGACAATCAAACAATAACTGAAAATTCCACTTTTCAATTTGAGTGAGAAAATCTCACCTTAGCTTTTAATTTGTAATCCAATTTCCATTCCAGTCATTCCTTCAAGGTTCCAGACCTTGTATAAAACAATTTTACAATTCGTTAATATCCGAAATAATCGGATAAATTAAATTCTTCGCTTAATGATTTAATTAATTTAACTATCGATTTAGTCCTAAACAAATGATTTCATTTCAAACCAAATTTCTTTAACAAATTCATTTAACTAAGGTTTTAGTTTAAAATTAAATTTTCTTCTTTAATCCTTTCTAACAATAAATTAAACAGATTTCTTTCCTTTAAATAAAGTTATCTAACTAAAAATTAGATTTAACTAATAATTTTACTTTAAATTAATATCTTTAAATCAATTTCTTTTAAATTTTAAACAGATTACTCTTAACAAATTTATCTAATTAAAATTAAATCTCAACTAATTTTTTTTTCTTAAATAAATTATTCTTCCCTTTCAAACTAATCATCAATAGTTTTAAAATATCTAACCTGGTCAAATAAGTTTAATCTCATAAATTAAACATTTTACTGTAATGAAAAAAAAAATTCTATGGATATATATATATATATATATTAATCTACAGTATAAATTAAATTAAATTAAAAACGAACAAGATGAAATTTCTACCTAACTGCCGATCGAAATCCCAACCTTTGCCTTCTTCGATCGAAACCCATGCTCACGGACCCCTCACCGAAGATCGCGATCGATCTGCTACCCTTGACCTCGCGACGCTACCCTGGCTCCGATCCCCAGCTCGAACGCGCTACCCCCAAATCGATATCCCTTCGAACCCTAATCGCATCGCGATCCCCTCTGCCTCTCGCACGCGAGAAGGCATCGCGATCCCTCACCGCGCTCGTTTGACAATCGCGACCCCACATCCAGTCACCTCCATCCTCGAAGTTCGCGAAACAGTAGCAGTATAAAGAGACTGCAACAGGGCTTCAAATCGGCAGTAGAAAATATCACGTGGGAGGCAAGGATGAGCCGCGATGGCTGATGGAATAGCCAAGTATGCAGCGATGATTATTATGAAGGCGTTGATTTTCGAAACCCTAGTTTCATTCGGGTTCAAGCATCGCGACATGGAGATTGCTATGGAACTGTAACTTCAAACGAAAGGAGGTATTCATTTATATTTTATAGAAGCTGGAACGAGATGATTTCGATTTGAAGTTTTAAAGACGAGCGGCCATTTTTCTCATTTGGGAAGGACGAGATTGATTTTGAAATGAACGAGATTTTTCTTTCTTTTATCTCGTATGGTTTTGCAGAAGAAAGGGGAAAAGAAATAGAGTACGAACGAGACAAATTGGAGGCGTATTATACTTACGGTCGGACAAAGGAAAGCAACCAAATTTTTTTTTATTTGAATTCAATTTGTTTCAAAACAAAGTTTACCGCGTTTATATATCGTGTGCTCACATATCAACTCCGAACAATACGAAAATTGAAATCCGACAATAACTCAATATTACGGACCCAATGAAACTGGTTTCGTCGAATTCCGAGACTGTGCCCCGGAATGCTATTTTTAATATCGGTTGAAACGATATAAATTCAAAACTGAATAAAACAGTTTGAAATAAAATTCTGAAGGTTCTATTACCTTCAGTATCATCAATATAAATTTTGAAAGCTTTCGAAATATTTTTCTTCAACTTTAAAGTTGAAGATATCAAATTTTATTCGACTATCAATAGATTAAATTATATAATTTAATCGCCAAATTCAAATTTACATCGGGATTCAAATTAAATTATCGTTCAAATATTTAAAATTAATTAAATATTCTCAATTTAATTTGTTCAAAATTCAGGGTCATTACAGACTTCCCCCCTTAAAAGAATTTCGTCCCGAATTACAAGTGAGGAAAAAAGGTCCTTAACTCGTCTACTATTTTTCAACATTCAATAGTTTTATCAATTTATCAAAACAAATCTTCCTACTAAAGATTCGTTATCATTCAACTAGTTTTCCAAACCTTTCATAGTTTTTTAAACATCATTGTTTTCTTAACAATTCAAATTCAAATTCAAATTTAAACTTTCAAAATTTTCTCAAATTTTTCCTAACATTCGAAATTTTCGAAAAATTTCGCCAGCGTCTCCTTTGCGCGGCTAATATGGCACGACTACAAAACGTCCCTACGGACTCTCAGATTTCAAAAAGAAAAAGAAAAAGCCAAGCGGCTAGACAAGAAATCAGCAAATCTCATATTAAAATTCAAATACTTACCTTTTGTCGAGCAATTCAATTTTATCTTTGAAATCAAATCTCATCCCCTTATACACCTGTATAACCTACTAGCCATAATATCTAGTTACATATTCAAACCATTTTGCCAAATTTTATTACAAAATTTCAATACTTATTTCTTATATCATCTTTACTTCACTATTGAAGTTATTTATCTATTTTCATTCAATTTTGCATTTCAAATTTCATTTGAATTCAATTTACACTTTCAATTCTATTTGGATTCAGTTCAACTTCTGAATATTGAATTTCATCGATTAACTTTCATTTACAACTGCTTATTTTAGATTAGTTTCAGTTACTAATTCATTACAAATTCTAATTCACTTTATTCAAATTTGTTTTCAACATTCAGTTCCAATTTCATTTACTTGCAATTGTAAATTTCATTCATTGAAAATTTATTTATACTTACTTGAATTTATCTTTAAATTCGAACCATCTCTTTTATTTAGTTCACAATTCAAGTTTCAATTTATTTGTTTACAAATGTTATCTCGTTTGTTCATTTACAAACACAATTTAATTTCATTTAACTTAATTCCAATCAGATTTCAAATATGTTATAAGTTCTCAACTTGTTCATATTTCATTATTGAATTTTGTTGCAAATATTCTTCTGAAACTCTATTTCAGATTAAAAATCACATTAACATTTCATATTCACAAATTCTATTTGTATATGGATTTTATTTCTTTAAGTTAGATTTTTGTTTAAACTTTACAAGTTATCAACTTCATAATATTTCATAAATATTTTTATATAGTATTCCAGAGTCTTACTAACATTTCAAAAATCATTTTGAAAACAATTCAAATTATCCTTTGAATTTACAAAACAAAATCCAACTTTTTCAAACAACTTTCATTTTAAAACAATTTGGCAGCAATTCCTCTTTTGGAAACCCGAAAATGAACACCGATGATGTCGCGATCATCATCGGAATTTTTTTCCAGCGACCGAAAAGAGTTTAGAGCTTTTCATTCCTTCAAAACATTTTTCCAAAATCTTTTGAAATTCATTTTCAAATCAAAAGGATTTTAAACTTTTCAAATCTCCAAAATTTACAAACTCCTTTCAAAACATTTCCAAAAACTTCTCTGGAATTCCGTTTTAAATTATAAGTCACATTTATAATTTATATTTTCAAATTTCATTTGTATGTGAATTCATCTCTTTATCTTTCAATTCACATTTATAAATTTCATTCGTTAAATGGATTTATTTCCAAATCTTTGGTTATTATTTTAATTCCTCATTCCATTTCATATAACAATGATAATAATTCAATGTTATTATTTCTTAACAACCAAACATCCATATACTATGATAATTCATAGGAAAATCATTTCTTTTCTATACAAAAATAGTTTTGGGCAAAATTATCTCATTTACCCGTTTTAAAATCAATATTATGTCGGTTTATCTTGTTTAAGAGTTTAGAAACCCCTATCGATTTCAGTTAGCTAGACTGCACCGACCAGAATCCATAAACAATCAACCGATAAGGCAACACAATACAAAACAATTTTATATTCACTAACAAATACGCGCTCATATCTATTATTACACTCAACTCATTCTAGAGTACTGCTGACTCTATCTCTAATGAGTAACACCCAACAGAGCAGGGTTGTCGCTTAACCATATGCTCTGATACCACGCTGTCACGTACCGGAATTTTCGACTTTCGAAAATTCGACATCGGTACTCACTTTATCGACTGTCAAGCAATCGAGTGCCGGAAACTCCAATAGTGAGGGTTTAAGAAAGAAGAAAAAGGTAGAAGAAAAAGAGAAGAAGAAGAAAAAGAAAGAAAAGAGAAAGAGAAGAACAACCGAAAAACAGAACAACAGAACAACATCAGATACAGAAACAATATCAGAATCTCACATATCGCAGCGGAACAATATATAATAGATAATCACTAGCCTTTTAAAACAAAGAATTATATCAGTTTTTATACATACATCAATCAGAGTCAATATACAACAATGGACAATTATATAAACTTGTCCTCATACAGAATACACAGCGGAATAACTACTATCAGATACAAATACTACGTTTCGCCAACCAGCTTGCTTCCAAAGCTCCAGAATATCCAGACTATCCTGATAACATAACTCTAGGCTGCCCGTGTGGAAATTGGTGGGCACCCAGAGATTAGAAGGGAAACAATAAACTCCGAGTCAGTCATGGTGACTGGTGTGAGATCGTAAAACAGTTATTTTTCACAAAGAAAATATAATAGATTCGCAATGCTTTTGGAAAATGAAACTACCATAAGACCTCCCACCACACACACAATGCAAACGCATAATTGGAGGAGATTTCTTCTTATGATAGTCAAAGATGCTTACTACGCAAAATCAAATCATTTTTGATATTATTACTAGTGCATAGTGTAGAAAACATTTCGAAAGTATAATATAAATCTTAGCCAGCATAGACATTCCGAACTATGCCTACTATAGCTACCATCCAAACAGTGGTGACCACCATAAGTGAATGGCAGGTTCTACAACTAAAACCGTACAAGTCTCATATTGTTTCTTTGGATTTCCAACAAATGGTCAGGCTAAGGAACTTCCTTTTCCACGATGGGTACGTCCCTGGAATAGACGAACCGAGAAATAACCTAACATTACGGTTAGATCTCTGCCAACACAAGGCCGGGTTACCTCTGCAAAAATAGGTAACTACTGACACGCGTATGCCATCCCCCAATCGTAACCGATCTTCCCGAGGATCCCCGATTTCCAACAACCACAAAGAAATAAATTTGCAGCAACCACATAGGTTAAGTAGCTGGGCTCCATACCATGATACCACCTCTATCCAGAAGGAATGACATACACTAAGGGGCGCTACTCCCTAGAACCTTGCTGCATCCTTCCTGTTTTGACCATTTCCGGGGTGTGAGGCTCGACGAAGTCTCGTCCACAAAGCTACGCTTTCTACAAAGCCCTGCTTCGGGTCAAACAAAAATGATCAACCTATGATCACAAAGATATAAGATCAAACAAATGATCATATCGCGAATGATCAAACACTGATCATTTCACAGCAACACTCAGTATGCCACGTTACCAAATTGGGAGTATATCGCTGATAAATTTCAACTACATAACCTCTGAGCTCGTACGTCTCAGAGAAGGGTGTTAAGCTAAGAGAATAAATTCTCCGCCACCAACAGAAATGTATTTGAAAGAAATCAGCTTTATATCTCAATTTGTAACGTCAGACATACAATCCATACAAGTCTGTTCCGGGATCGAACAGAACGGAAGGCACTTCTCACGAAGCCCTTGCATATCCGGATAAATTTCTAATCACGTCCGGACTTCCCGTCACTAAGGGTGATAAAACCTCTAAACCGGAGATCAGCCGATGTAGAGTAACTCGACGGTAATCCTTCCGTTTTCAAAAATATCCGGTCTTCAACACCGGTCTTCAAATGCAATTCATAACGACGTATCACATATTCGGAATGGGTTATACGACCCCATGCTCCTTTCCCGGCTAACCCGAATAGTGAGCGTTTATTCAAAAATAAGTGTGGCATTCAAATTCATCCAATTCACAACAAATACCTATCTAAAGGTAATTATTGATAGTCGGTTATTTAACTATCAATAAAGATGCGCAACATCATCAGATTTCAAATAATTTTCCAAATTATTTATCTTCCAAAATATCTTTACTAGATATAAAATTTCCACACTTCAAAAATAAATCAACGTTTATTTTTCTAAACAGTTTCTCTTTCCTTTTATAAATTCCATAGTGAATTTATATTTTCAAAATATCTACTGATATACGATTCTCAAATCGATTTTCAAATATTCAATTTCAGTTTATCTTTAAGAAGATAAAATCTCAAAACGTTTCATTTCATTTTGGAAAACATTCCCATACTTATTTAATAATAAGTATTTCACAAATCTATTTATTCTCAACATTTGAAAATATTCGATATACTTAAATCAATATTAAGTATATATTTCGTTCTTTAAGGAAACCATTTACTATAACAACATTTAGTTGAGTCAAAACGAATGTTACGTAAAACATCGTTACGACAACTCAAAATCACTAGTATAGGGATTCGAATTTTTAAGATAGATATATAAATCCCAATACTACATAAAACATTTTCTTTCGAAAATCATTTACTATAACAACAGTGTTATAGTCCATCATTTCCTTATTTCTCGAAAACGTCTATTTCAACAATGAATGTTGAAATCTATGGTTTCGATATTTCCCACATTTTAAAAACATCTTTAAAATGTTTACTTCATTTTTAATGTCACTTCTTCAAAAATGAATCCATTTTATTCAATAATATATTCACTGTCCAAAATCGTGAATATACTTCACTAACCACATTTCAATCTTTTCTACACATTTATTTCAAGAATTATACACTGTCCAAAATCGTGGATAAAATTCCCTTAATAATCTCTATATTTAAAATCAATCAAATTTGATTGATTTTCGAATTTATAAAACAACGTTTATAAATTCCATTTCTATTTTGTAACAACTTCAATTTAATAAATCCCCTTTATTAACAATTCGATTCATAACTCAAATCTTATATCAACAATCCATATTATAAGTTAAATACTTATAATTCCTTTATTTTACAAAATCATTTCCATTTATAAGTTCACAATTTATAAATTTCATTTATTTATAAATTCATAAAAATTCATTTTAACGCTTATAAAAACTTGTTTTATAATACCAACATTTTAATTTATAAAATGTCAACTTTATAAACCTTTTAAGTAAACCGTTTATAATATTTTAAAAAATCTCAATTTAAAACATTTTATAAATCAATCAACTATTTATTCCAAAAATCACTTTTCGGTTATATTTCACAAAGATCTTAACTTTTATAACTTTAAAATTTGAACGTTTATTTATTTAAAATAAATCACTTCAACAATTCAACAAAACGTCTAATTTCAAAGATCACTTTAAAAATCGTTTTAAATTAAAAGTCGTTATTTTTAAAACTTGAATCCGATGATGCAACAGCACCAATTAGTCAATCACAACATCAAACATCATATATCAACATATGATAACAGAATATACATCAATATCTGTAAATAAATAAATACTGGTGAGGAATCTAGTTGGATCCCTCCAACCTGTTTCCCTGCATCCATAGACGTTAGCATAATACCAATTCCACTTCGAGGTGGAATATCGCGGTATATGGGTTTTATAAAAATAATCCGCTTACTAACGGCGCAATAGGGTCTCATCCGCTATACGAGGCAGGAATCAATCAATCCAATATATACATATGCCAATATGTATATATTGCTATATGTATATAGATATATCCTACTATATCTAATATCAACAATCCAAACAGACAATCAAACAATAACTGAAAATTCCACTTTTCAATTTGAGTGAGAAAATCTCACCTTAGCTTTTAATTTGTAATCCAATTTCCATTCCAGTCATTCCTTCAAGGTTCCAGACCTTGTATAAAACAATTTTACAATTCGTTAATATCTGAAATAATCGGATAAATTAAATTCTTCGCTTAATGATTTAATTAATTTAAAATAAATTTAACTATCGATTTAGTCCTAAACAAATGATTTCATTTCAAACCAAATTTCTTTAACAAATTCATTTAACTAAGGTTTTAGTTTAAAATTAAATTTTCTTCTTTAATCATTTCTAACAATAAATTAAACAGATTTCTTTCCTTTAAATAAAGTTATCTAACTAAAAATTAGATTTAACTAATAATTTTACTTTAAATTAATATCTTTAAATCAATTTCTTTTAAATTTTAAATAGATTACTCTTAACAAATTTATCTAATTAAAATTAAATCTCAACTAATTTTTTTTCTTAAATAAATTATTCTTCCCTTTCAAACTAATCATTAATAGTTTTAAAATATCTAACCTGGTCAAATAAGTTTAATCTCATAAATTAAACATTTTATTGTAATGAAAAAAAAAATTCTATGGATATATATATATATATATATTAATCTACAGTATAAATTAAATTAAATTAAAAACGAACAAGATGAAATTTCTACCTAACTGCCGATCGAAATCCCAACCTTTGCCTTCTTCGATCGAAACCCATGCTCACGGACCCCTCACCGAAGATCGCGATCGATCTGCTACCCTTGACCTCGCGACGCTACCCTGGCTCCGATCCCCAGCTCGAACGCGCTACCCCCAAATCGATATCCCTTCGAACCCTAATCGCATCGCGATCCCCTCTGCCTCTCGCACGCGAGAAAGCATCGCGATCCCTCACCGCGCTCGTTTGACAGTCGCGACCCCACATCCAGTCGCCTCCATCCTCGAAGTTCGCGAAACAGTAGCAGTATAAAGAAACTGCAACAGGGCTTCAAATCGGCAGTAGAAAATATCACGTGGGAGGCAAGGATGAGCCGCGATGGCTGATGGAATAGCCAAGTATGCAGCGATGATTATTATGAAGGCGTTGATTTTCGAAACCCTAGTTTCATTCGGGTTCAAGCATCGCGACATGGAGATTGCTATGGAACTGTAACTTCAAACGAAAGGAGGTATTCGTTTATATTTTATAGAAGCTGGAACAAGATGATTTCGATTTGAAGTTTTAAAGACGAGCGGCCATTTTTCTCATTTGGGAAGGACGAGATTGATTTTGAAATGAACGAGATTTTTCTTTCTTTTATCTCGTATGGTTTTGCAGAAGAAAGGGGAAAAGAAATAGAGTACGAACAAGACAAATTGGAGGCGTATTGTACTTACGGTCGGACAAAGGAAAGCAACCAATTTTTTTTTTTAATTTGAATTCAATTTGTTTCAAAACAAAGTTTACCGCGTTTATATATCGTGTGCTCACATATCAACTCCGAACAATACGAAAATTGAAATCCGACAATAACTCAATATTACGGACCCAATGAAACTGGTTTCGTCGAATTCCGAGATTGTGCCCCGGAATGCTATTTTTAAATATCGGTTGAAACGATATAAATTCAAAACTGAATAAAACAGTTTGAAATAAAATTCTGAAGGTTCTGTTACCTTCAGTATCATCAATATAAATTTTTAAAGCTTTCGAAATATTTTTCTTCAACTTTAAAATTGAAGATATCAAATTTTATTCGACTATCAATAGATTAAATTATATAATTTAATCACCAAATTCAAATTTACATCGGGATTCAAATTAAATTATCGTTCAAATATTTAAAATTAATTAAATATTCTCAATTTAATTTGTTCAAAATTCTGGGTCGTTACACAGCAGCACCTATAAAGTGCTACAGTAGGTGTTAGTATTTCAAAATAGTTTAGTTTCAGAAACAGCAGCACTTATAAAGTGTTGTAGTATTATAGTTATTTTAGAACATAGTTAAATTTCAGAAACAGCAGCACTTTGGAAATGCTGCCAATACAATTCCAGATTTATTATAGCATTTCAGAAACATTAAAACTTCAATTTTAGCCATTTTTAACTTATATAACATATCTCACATTTCAGAAATATTCATTTGGATATCAATTTACTTATAGTTTACATAAAATAACTTTTATAATTAAAATATCCAAATTTACTATAATTCAATTATTAAGTCAAAAGTGCACTATTTGCTTAACTTTTATTTTAACGAATAACTTAACACTTTATTTGAAATACCCATTTCATAAATAAAATATTCTTTTAATAAGTCAAACTTCACATTTCCAATTGAAAACAAATTTTCCATTTAAAGTTAATTTCATAATTTAAGATACATTTTACCATTTTAAATGATAATTATTTATTTTACAAAACATATCTATTTCATAAAATAAAATATATTACCATCACTAAGTTAGATTTAAAAATTCTACATTAAATCAAATTCAATTATTAAGTTATTTATCATCAATAAAGGTCTTTAAATTGCAATTTAAAACCAATTATTGATATATAAAGATTCCAACTTATAGAAAACCAGTATAAATTTATAATATAAAATCAAACCACTTATTGACTTATAAAATTCCATATATTTAAATCATTGAATCAAATTTTTAAGTAAAATTTTCATATATCTTAAAACTTAAAAATACATAAAACTTTTTAAGAAAATATTTTTAAAAATATAACCATGGGTCTGTATAATATTTTCTAATCTAGGTCAAGTGATACTGATATGTATCATTTCAATCCGTAATTTAAAAGAAAAAAATCCGGGTTCTATCATTTCAAACCCGCAATCCCAAGTCAAATAAAATACAATAAAAACCACTCGAGCCTATCATTTCAGCTCATAATGATTTTTCCTTATTCTAAAGTCTGATCGGGTATGTATCATTTCAACCCATCGTGAAAGGGAACTTGCAGCGTGAGAATCAGTAAATAAATGAACAGTAGAACATATAATCATATCAGATGATGTAACAAATATATAAACAGAATTTAACATCATATAATCATATCAAAGGTATATATGAACAACTAACATAACATATAAATTTTCTACAATTCACATGCCATTGTTTCACAATTATAAAAGTACGTATATCGAGAGTGATAAACTCACCTTTTTGAAGCTAGAATAACAAACTAGATACACAACAAACTCCGAAAAGCACGACAAGGCAGGACTATATTTTGAATGAAAAGAGAGCCAAGATCCACATCTTGTACATAACAAATAAAGCAAACAAATATAAGAATAGATTCAACACAACCCAAGATGAATTAAAACAATGAGAACATATGAAACAAAATGTCATAACCTTGCTTCAACCACCAAGTGGGCTCGGCCATGGTCTAATAGGCTAGAGCATCATTATGTGGTTCGGCCACATCATGTTTTGTGCAAGTTAGGCTCGGCTATGGACCATGAATACACGGCTAGAGATTAGAAGGTGAAGAGAATGGAAGTTACAAATGCATGGAAGGCTAAAGGTCAAGGGGTTTGCGTCCAATTGGTTCGACCATGGTGCAAAGTGGCTCGGCCATGGGCTAGGCTTGGGTCAGGTCTGGTCATCATCATCAGGTGGTGGGCCAGTGGTCATGTCATGGGCTGGAGGAGAAACTAGTGGTGGTGGCCGAAGTTAATAGGAGAAAGTGGTGATGAAGTGGAGGTTTGGTTAGGGTTTCAAGGTAATTTTCTGATGGATTTGGTGATGGAATCTTCAAGGTGGTCACGGCCTGGCTTTGCGGTAATGGAGAGGGGTTGTGGTTGGTCATGGTGGTGGTGGAGGAGTTGTGGTCGGCTAAAGCATGGTGAAGATGGATGATGGTGAGGCCGAGCATAGAAAATAGAAAGAAAAGAGAAAAAGAGGAAGAAAGAAAACTGTTTGCTGCAAATTTTGTTCAGGAGATGGAAATGAGAAAAGATGAGATGAGAAATAGATTTGAGAAGTTTTTGAACGTGAATTAGCAATGAAGTGTACGGCTAAAGGAAAGAAATGAACAACTTAAGAAAGATAATGAAAAGGCAATAATTAAATAAGTAACCTAAGACTCTTTGAATTTCCTAAGCCAATCAATCAAAATAAACAAGTTAAAAACCAATAAATAAAATAGAAGACTAAACAAAATAAAATATAAAATAAAATAGAGAAATGAACATAGGAAAAACAGACATAGAAAAATAGACAAAATTACAGAAAATAGTTGTGTGTAAAACGCTGAAAGTTATCAAATTTAAAAGGTACAAAACAGAATTTGACGAAACGAAAAGCAGAACGAATATCAGAATTATATTCTGCTTCAAGGAAAAAGATTAGAAATTAAAAATTCAAATTTAAAATTTTCAACTGAAAGTCAAAGTTTGACCAAAATTGACCAGAATATAAAAAAATTTAGAAAATGTTTATTTTGTTATATGTGGAAAATAAATCACAAACAAAATCCATAACTACACTGAAAATTCTAAAAATTCATTTTTAAATGACTTAAAAATCAAAGTATCAAAATAAAAATTTAATAAAATATTTACAAAATTATGGGTTGTTACAGATAATTTATTTAGTTTATCTAGTAGTCCCGAGTCAACCAAAGGTTAGTAGTTAGCCAAACAAAACTGCATTGTTTCGGACAGATGGTCCATTTATTACCTGTTTTTGAGCATATCCGATATTTGCTATTATTGATATATCAGTTTGATTAACCGGTTTGGTTGTAGGGTTTTGGTTTGCAAAGAGATGTGTTTTAAAGAGATATTGGTGAGGAGAAACCCGTTCCGTTAAGTGGCGTGGTCTCATTTAATATTGATAAACCGATATGTAATAGTATTATCACACCAAGATTTATGTCTGACTCAAAGTTTATGTTTTTTCCCTTAAACTCTCTGGTGCTCAAAATTAATTTTAGTACATCGGGTGTTGAGGTTTTACAGGTTTAGTAGGCGGACGAATAAAGCTTCTGAAGACGTGCACGAGGCAAAGTTTGATATTTAGGAGTTGCTATTTAGTTTATTTCCACTATAATGTATTAAGACTTATATATCTATTTAGTACTCTGATCATCCAAGGGCGCATCTTTATATGTCGCTCTTGGCGTATTTTGTAATAATTATATTTGATCTGAACTTGGGAAACGTTTGGGATTATGTAACTTGGATATGAAATGTTATTTTGAAATGTAATTCGAAAAGTGTTTTAATTTGTAATGATTTTATTTCATATTCAAGTGCTTCTGATCTCATGGATACCATTAACATTACTGTATTTGGTCACCGGAAGTTAATACTATAGATGACTGCAGTATATGTAGAACTTAGCTTTAGGCCTCCGGATAGGGGATGTTATAGATTCCACACATGTCAGAGTGAGTCCAAGCGAACACATTTAGATTCGCTTGGAGAAATCCAGCAAGTTCCTTCATCATCATAGGGATGAGCTGTGATTCAACCTTTAAGACTCATTATGGGTCGTCATGGATGAACGTGATATTAATCGTCAGCACAGCCGATGTAGCCTTAGTCTCTTTGGGCTTTTCTTCGTCATCTCTCGGATCTATATCTCTATTGAACCGACTGTGGTGCCCGAGCTCAAGCTTAGGTGCTAGATGTCAATCTTCGGTAGCTTGGACACAGACGGTCTTGTCCACACCTTTACCTTTTTCTTTACGATGAGAATCCCTCAACTCAGCTACATAATAGGCATGTGTAGTCGCCTGATCGCCATGAACAACTCCTATACCATTATCTATCGGAAATTTCAAAGTCAAACACCATGGGGAAAGAGCTGCTCGAAATTCAGCTAGGGCCGATCGACCCAGAAAACATTTTATGGAGAGTCAACATCCAAAATAATAAACGGCAAGATTTGTACTCTCCTTCGTTCACCTTCTCCCAACTCAATAGGTAATCCCACATAACCAACAACTTCAGTTGCAATGCCATTAAAACCGTGTGTACGAGCTTTAGACAGTTTTAAATCTTTGGCTTCCATCCTCATCTGATCATAAGATTTTTTGAAGATTATATTCACCGAACTTCCACAATCAATCAAAATCCTTCTCACCAAAGCAGGACCAATCATGGTCGAAAAACCATTGGGTCGATTGTCGGAACCTCCACATTATTTGCATCTTTGTACCTAAACACAATATCATTAGCCATAGTACGTTGCTGCTTCGCTGGAACTCCGTCTTCCGTATTCGAATAGCACTCAAAATCCACATTCCTAATTGCGCTATCATAGTGCTCCATCTCTTGCCAACTCCTATCCACCGGGTGTGGTCCTCCGACAATAGTATTTATCACCAGCCTTTCACCAGTCTACGCAGGCTCCTCGTCCCTACGTGGAGCTTGTCCTCGGTGGGGGTCAGAAGTCCCTTTCCCGCCATCCTACGGGGCTTTTACAAACTATTGTAACTTCATTTCTTGAATCAGTTTTTCTATAACATCCTGAAGATGCCAACATTCATTTGTATTGTGCCCATAACATTTGTGAAACTGGCAATATTTCTCGGTCTACTTCTGCTTCTCTGTTGACTCTTTTGGAGGCGGCTTGCTGTACTACATCGTATTGCAAGTAGACAGATGGATATTCTCTAGGGAGGTATTCAATGGTGTATAATTATCATACATCGGAATCCTAGGCTTCAACCTTCTAGAATCCCTATTTCGTTCTCAGTTTCTATCTTCACCTCTCTTTTGCTAATTTGTTTTATTCTGAGCATTCACTTGGACTTTCCCAGAACTCTCATCGGACTGTTTGATTGCAATGTTACTCTATACTCCTTCTCCACTCGGTCTCATGGCATTCTTTTTTCTGGAGGACCTAGCTTCTTCCTTCCTCAAAAATTATGCCGCCTTTGCGTAAAAGCGCTCCAACATTGCGGGTGGCTTGCCGGTTAACCAATCGCCAAACTTAGACTCTGGATCAATCCCTCTTGTCACGACCATGAGTATCGCATGGTCATTTGGATTACTGACCTCTATAACAGCTGTATGTAATCTCTCCAAACAATCTTTCAATGACTCTCCTGAAGCCTGAATCAAACTAGAAAGGGACATCACATCTTTAGGATGAGTCACGTGCATTCGAAATTGCTCCACAACTTGGTTGCCAAATCATTGAACCTAGAAATTGATCGTGGGGGTAGTCTTGTGAACCACATCGTTGCTATTATGGAAAGTGTTATGGGAAAGCATCTTCACTAAATCGCATCATTAGCTCATGCAGAATCCATCAACCATTCATATCTCATGATGTGCTGCCTGGGTTTGTTTTTCCCTCGTAGGCAGGCACCGATGGCATGTTGAACTTCCTTGGGTACCGTACATGTAATACACTATCCGTAAACGGGGTATGACTTCTTCAGATTCCCTAGTCATCATTAGTTAAGCCTCGGCTCTAGCTCACTAACTGTCTGACCATTGCCGATAAGCTGGGTGTTTGGATGGATGGTGCCAAGCGGTGGTCACGCTCCACCTCACGTGAGCGCTCTGGTCAATGCCTGCGGGCCATTTCACGCCTTCTTGGTTCACCATCATCCCAATGCGCATCTTGTACATTCACTCCATCATTATTACAAGGGGTAACTGGTTAGTATTCAATCAAACTCCATCATACAAACCTATAGAAATAGTTCCAGCATGAATCCCCAAGTGTATGGGGGGAATCCCTCCTCTATGTAATGCCCCAGAAATTTATGAAACCTTATTTTGGTTGAATTTTGAAAATATATGAATTTATTTGTATAGGAATGTATGGAATTAATTGTGTGTAAGTGTGTGTGCATGTGTGCACGTGCACACTGACATGGCACAAGGAAGAACTCCAAATTTCCTGAAATTAAAACAAGAACTGGAAAAGCCTTACAAACATGATTTTGTAATGAAAATTATCAAACCAGACATGGATATTTGATTTCTGGATTTATATGGATTATTTTAGAAAATAAGATAAAGCAAGTTTTGTTTGAACCAGTAAACAGATTTTACTTAATTTAAACCCAGGATAAATTAGATAAGGATTTGAAACATGTATGCACATATATGTGTATGTCTTTCTGAAACTTAGGAGGAGTTAAGTAAGCCTAGATAAGATATGTATGCATATGTACATTTCTATAAGTACTGAAAGTATTAAAAAGAAATAAGCAAGGGAAAGCATAACATTAAAATAGCAAAAGACATATTGCAAGCAAAACAATTGCTTTAGGCAGAAAATAGAAAGGAGGATTTTTAGAAAATAAACAAGTGACAATGTCACACAATTGTCATGATTTAGAAAGAGAACAAAATAGATATTCTGGAAAAGAAAAAGGGGAATAAGCATTACATGGCCGGGGTACTAAGGGTGAGAATAAGCAAATGAGAAATGCAAAATGCATGAGCACTAGCCAGGGTAAGAATGAGATTTTACATTTGTAAAACCTTAGAAAACCTCTCTTATAAATCCAAGTTTAAACCAGAATAATCACTTTCTACCAAGACATTTAAGAAAACAAAGAAGAAAAATATTTGTAAGAAGAAAGGCAAAGTTTCAAAGGGTTTCTTTTCTGGATTAAGCAAGAGGAGCATTTTTCTGTGAGTAATCTCACTAAATCCCATGGCATTAAGTCCTATTATGAGGCAGTCAAGTTTATGTTAATTTCCTACATATTTCTAATCTTATTACTATGGTTTTAATGGATGCTTTAATGGGTGTTTATGAATGCTTTTGATTGCTTTGATGGTTGAGTATTTTCTCTGTTTGGTTACACCCAGAAATGTTAAAGTATGAAATCATGAAAGGAAATAGAGAATACTTGTAACTGGTTTAGATATGGCATGAAAAATATAGAAATCAAAATGTATATGAGTTGCATTACACTTGTGTAAGTGCTGAGGCTCAAATGAAAGATTCAAGGGTGCAATGGAAATATCCAAAAGTGTTGAACCCTTGATCAAATAGAAAACCCATGAGCCAGAAATCTTGTTTAAGATAGATCTTGAATTTAGTTCAAACATGGTTGCTTATGAAACAATAATAACCCACATGCCTAGGCCCTATTCACAGTTGCAATTATTCTTGTATTTTCTTTGAGCCGGAATATTTGAGAAGTATGATTTCCCCTGGATATGAATATTAGCTTGCCTTTGAAGTATGCTTGCAAGTTTTATGTAATGTTTCATGTACACTATGATTTAATCACCTAGCTATCTCATGATAGGATCAAACATGAA
The DNA here is from genome assembly GCA_030737815.1 of Allium fistulosum. NCBI lineage: Eukaryota > Viridiplantae > Streptophyta > Magnoliopsida > Asparagales > Amaryllidaceae > Allium > Allium fistulosum. The sequence continues at coordinate 947,166,138 of CM060905.1, forward strand.
CACTTAGTAAATAAACTAAGGATTGTGAGCCAAGAAGACTGCTGGAATGCTTGTTATATTTAAAGTATGCAAGTTGGCACATGGTTTGTTTAAGCCCTGAGATCTTTGTGCAATATTGTGAATTATTTTATTGCAACGTGTCCCCGTGATTCCTTTATGGCAGATGAGGCTAGGAATTAATTTGGTAAATGCAACCCTAAATTGATGAAGTAGGAACTTGAGTTATTCCTAGGTTGGTTGGATTGGAGTTATGATAGTTCCTGAGTATCTCTGTTTGACATGTATGTTTGCATAGTTGAAAGTGTGTACATAATTAGTCTTAATACTGATCATATATGCACAATATATCAGAAACAAGTCAGGCAAATTGATTAAAGAAGTTATGCCAATCTATACAAAATGCTTATGTCTCACTTATTTACTTAATATCATGGAATTTTTGATATTGCTCATACCAGATCTTGTATCTGACCCTTGTTTGCTTATGGCATCTGGGGTGTCTCAATAAAATGGGGCAGCCTCTAATGCTCTTTCAGGGAATGCTGGTTGTAATGACCCTAGATTTTAATTTAATTTAAATTTATAATTAATTTAATTTTGAATAAAAATTGTAAGATAATTAGTAATTAATATAAAATTCTGGTTATAAATGTTTAAGTTAAATTAGAATTTAATATATATACAAAATGTACTTGCGAAATAAATAATAAAATATATATATGTAAGAATACAAGAAAATTTACATGTAAGGCAATTTAAATACTTAAGTTAGAAATATAATTATAACAACATATTAACTATAGAGCCTCATTTATATCCCTAAGTAATTAAGCAATGTACAAAACAAACAAAGTAAAATAACACACAAAATCTCTCAGCCGAGTAAAAATAAGATGCAGGCAAAACAAAATGCAAACAAGTACAAATATAAGCATGGAATAAAACAAAATAAAATGTATTCAAGTATAGGGATATAACCAGGCTTGTATACATAAAGTGAAAGCATGATATCAGCCGAAAATAAAGGAAAGCATATATATACATATATTTGTTTGTACAACATCATTAAGGCAAGCCATCACAAGATCATATCTCCTGTACAAGCCTCTTCAGCCATGCTTTGTATTGTTCAAACCCTACCTATTAAACATTTACAAACCAATAAAATATATACATGTACAACTCTTTCTATATATCACCATCTTCAAGCTTCAACTCAGTTGTTCATTCGAAACTAAGTAAAACTGTAAATAAACTTCAACTTAGACAACTCAAACAGAAAGAAAAAAAAGAGCTTAGCTTGTATTTTTCAAAGACTTGTTCAATATAGTTCTCTGTTCTTCCTTCTGAAGCAACAAAGATCAAATGCAATGATTTAAAATCTAAATCATCTCGATCAAGCATGCAAGTTCAGGTCTGTGGTGAGGAAGCTTCATTTAAAACTTAAGTAAAACATTCGACATCATCAAGCAATCCAACAAAACAGAGGAGAGTTTCAGCTTGTATTTTTCAAACCTGTTGTAGTAAAAAGCAGGCTCTGTTCTTTCACAAATCCAGGTGAGCAAACTTTTAAGACCAAATTTTTTTTTGATCAATGATCTGCAATGATGGATGAAAATAATGATGTTGTGAAATATGTTAAATGTATATAAATATGATATATATATACACATATATATATATGGGATTGCATACAGGCATATATCTCTGTTATGCATGACAGGATTTGAAATCTGTTTGAAAAATTCAAATCATCACATTTGATTGATTTTAGAATTTAATCTTTAAATGAAAAATGATCATAATAATGTAATGCAAAATTTAAAATGATTACAAGTATATTGGTGAACAAATATTTTGAAAAAATGGGAGATTTACAGTAATGAGCAATTTAAATCAGAAAAATCAAATATGATAATTTCAAGTTTTGTTTATATCATCAGATTCGAGTATAAAAACGATGATTTTTGAGAGAAACATCATGATTTTTAACTAAGTAAATCATGAGATATTGGAAGATGATCAGAATCGACAATTTGTTCGATTTTTGATGATCGCATAGCCGAGTAGCTTTGGAATTCTGGTTAAAGCTTGCTGGAGGATCGGTGGTTAATGGAAAAATAATTAAGGGAATTCTAGATTTTTGTGTTGGCCTGGCGATGAAGAATTAGGGTTTAAGAACCTTAGATTGACCAATGAGTTCATCGACATCGTGTGATGACGAGGGTGGATCGGAGTTGTCCCGTCTGGTGGGAATCGAAGCTGGGAGGTTTGGCAAGGCTCCAGTCGTGGTCGCGTATTTTATGGTGGTCGGAGTTGGTGGCTGGAGTTGTTTTTTTTCCCGATCGAGTTTTATTCCAGTTTGATCGAGAAACTCTTTTCCGATTCGAAGGCGTTTCTGGCGATCTGGGTTTACGTAGGGGTTAGCGTAGGTATAGATGGCTTGTCGTGAACCACAGTAGTGATCTCCGATGGTCGGAGTGACGGTGTACGTGCACCGCGTGCATGTGTATCAGGTGGAGTGAGTTTTGGGGAAGACGATAATATCTCGGGATCGATCTCGTGTTTTCCGCGTGAGTGACTCGAAGGAACGAAGGGTTTTGGCTCGAGTATTTTCGGGGTTGTCCCGGGTTAACACTTAGAAAATTTAAGTTTAAAAGAGAAAAATGGCATACGGGTTAGTTTGGGGGAAAACTCGAAGCAGGGATCGGGTAAACAGGCGTTTGGCTCGGGTTAGAATGATATAACAGGTTTAAATAGAAACTTGTTTGTTCTGTTTTAATTTTTTTTTAAAAGATGATTTAAATTAAAAAGGTAATTAAAGAATGATTTGTTTAATTTATAAATAAGTAATTTAGATTTAATTTATAATTGGAAATGATTAATAATGAATTAATCTAAGATAATTTCTCAAGAAGGCAATTAAAGGAATGTTATTAGTTAATGAAGATAATTAACTAGAAATTATTAAGTAATCAAATTTATGTGATTAATTTTGATAAATAATTAGGTAAATTAATTTAGATAATCAACTGTAAATTGTTAATTACTAATGAAAGTGATCATATGAGAAATAAATTTAAAGCCACACACAAATTTATTCATCTTAATTATAGATGTTTGATTGTTATTAGATGCTATGAATTGGATTTATAACTCTGTTATGTGATTGTGATGCTTCGTAATATGAATTGCTTTGTGCTGAGCTATTATATCTGCGATGAATATACTGTTATATGAATATGAAACCCTTGGCCCGTAAAACGGCACTTGAATTTCGATGCGACAGGGAGTCGGATCCCAGTTGGTTATCCGAAACCCACATCGAATTGTAATAGTGAATCTTTGTGACCGATAATTTTTTTTTATCTATGTATCTGTGAATGAAGATAAGCGTTATCGATTATACCGCTTATCGATATATCTGTGATGATTGATGTTGCACTATTGTGTGTAAAACCCCTGGACTACACCTTTACACACACAAATGTGGATTTCACGAGGAAATCGGTTAAGTCACAGATAATTTAAATTTGATGTTTTTGAAATTGAAATTTTAATTTCAATTGATTTTGAAATTGGAAATTGGGGTTGAATATGAAAAGCTTTTGAAATGGAATTTCAAAGATAAAACTTATTTTCGAATAACTTGATTAAGTTTTGAAATTTAAATAATTTGATTTAAACTTAAATTCAAGATTTGAAATTGAATCCTATGATTTGAAACTAGGGATTACACATGCTGTATAAGTTTATATGTGATTAAACTATTTTAAAGGTATCAATTTGGGAATTTGAATTTAAATTCAAAAGCTTTAACTCGTGCAAATATAATTGGATTTTTCTTAAACGAAAACTATTTGTTTTCAAATAATAACAGCTTTCATATAAGAAGTGAACTTCCAATTTGTGTTGAAAGGTTTCAAATTTAAAATGAAATTGAAATGTTTTGAAAGGCTATGAATGAATTCTTTTTGAAAGCTATGAATTGAATCTGTTTATTTTTAACAGATTTAAAATGATGATTTGTTCAAACCATTCGAAATGACATTGTTTTGAAAGCTATAAGTTAAATCTTGATTTAAGAATTTAACGAGTTAATCCAATTGAAACGGAAATTGTTTAGAAATCTATGAATGGATCTTTGTTGAAACTGGGTGAACTTTGTGAAATAAATCTTTTTGTTTAAAAGATTTGAAATGGTAATCGATTGGAACCATTTAAAAAGGAAGTTGAATTATAAATTGTGACTTAATTGAAATCCCATTATCCATTTGTTTTTGAATATTGCGCTCATTATTCGGGTTAGCCGGGAAAAGACCCTTGTGTCATATAACCCATTCCGAATAGTGATACGTCGTATATGGATCGCATTTGCTATATTACAGCATGATAGGGGGTTCTCGCTTCGCTGTTTGGTGGCGAACGGGAGACTCTTACCCCTACATGTCCCTGAGAGGGATGGGTTGGTTAGGCGAAGGTCGTGACAATCGAGAGGCTGGCCGTAAAAGTAAATGCGAGGTGCTAGTGTCAGCCACGGTGGGACTGGGATGGTTGCAAAGCCTACCGGTGGCCACTAAGTTCGCTTCGTTACATTTGGTACCAGAGCTAAGGTTGAACTTTAGCTCAGGAGTATAACACGTTAAGTAGCTCATTGGAGATAGAGTGAAGTTGTAACAACCCGCATATCTATCGAGTCTATAATTAAATATTTTATTTAAATATTTTATCGTTAGTCGGATGTTAGTCCGAAAAGCTACTTTTTGCATACGGTCAAATTAGGACTCGAGACCACCCCCATTGAGTTCAAAATGACGTTTGCGATCTTTTTGAGTGTAAACTTCGATATGTTTGGAGATAGTGAAATTTTCAACACTTTTTCCCGCCTTTGACTTTGGTTTGGACTGCACCCCTTTAGTTCATCCCAACCATCTTCCTCACTCTATCAAAACACTTCAAGCTTTGTCAAAAATGGTGGTGGGAAGTGGAAATTAAAACTCCAAACACAAATTCCATTGCAAATCCGAGATTCAACATCAAATTCACGTAAAGACCATTGATTCAAGCTTGTTGGTGTTCTTGCTTTGCTCTCAAATCTCTATCTTCATCAAATTCCGTGAAAAGGTGAGATTTTTGATCTCACATCTTGCCTATATCTATCTTGGACTGTTGGGAATGATCCCCTATTGCATTCGCATCAACATTTGCATTTGGTTTGGATTGGATTGGCGAAAAACTTCAATTTTCAGCGTTTTGGTGATTTTTCTGGCCTTAAGTCGTTTCTGGCCATCCCTAGGTCGTCCACGAGTTAACTCCTTAGGTCGTCCAGGCTGCTAGCTCGCGTGTTGAAAAGTCTCCAAAAACTTAGGTCGTTGCCGACCTATAATCTCCAGGCGAAGTCTTAGGTCGTTGCCGACCTATAATCCCCAGGCAAAGTTAAGTCGTTCGCGAGTTAAACCTTATGTCTTAGGTCGTTGCCGACCTATAATCCCCAGGCAAAGTTAAGTCGTTCGCGAGTTAAACCTTAAGTCTTAGGTCGTTGCCGACCTATAAATCCCAGGCAAAAACTTAGGTCGTTGCCGACCTATAAATCCCAGGCAAAATGCTAAGTCGTTCGCGAGTTAAACTTTAAACCTTAGGTCGTTGCCGACCTAAAATTCCAAGGCAAACCACTAAGTCGCTCGAAATTTTGTTAAGTCTTAGGTGGTTGCCGACCTATAATCTCCAGGCAAAACCTTAGGTCGTTGCCGACCTATAATCCCCCAGGCAAACTTTAGGTCGCTCGCACTGGCTTATCTCGTAGGTCGTCTCCGACCTAAGCTTCTTTTCCATAAGTCGTTCGCGAGTCATGTGTTAGGTCGTCTCCGACATAACGTCCTCGTCCCCTTAGGTCGTAGCTCGTAAGTCGCTCGACTCTGCTAAGTCTTTAAGTCGCTCGAGTTAGGTCGGCCAGTATAAGTCGTAGGTCGTCTCCGACCTATGCCCCACTAAGTCGTATCCCACTTAGGTCGTAAGTCGTAGGTCGTCGCCGACCTTACACTTGGTCTTTTGAGTTCGCGATTTCCTTAGGTCGTATGACCTATTTTTCCTTAGGTCGCGATTTCAGTCTCCTCCACAAGATAAAAATCTCTGACCGAAACAAATAAAAATCTTGTACCAGTACATCAGCCTGTAAACTTTGTTTCTACATATATCATCTGCTTATTTCATCCGTTCATAAAAAAAAATTCAAAGCCAAGATCAAATGTAAAATCTGTTCAAAAATCTACGGAAAACTCAACAGCATCTCTATTTAATTTTATACCAGGTGAGTAAACAATTAAAACTAAGTATATATATATATATATATATATATATATATATATATATATTATCTGTTGCTTAAGAAGTTTGAGATTTGAAGTGCTTTGTTATGCATATAGATACATGAATTTCCTCTGTGTATAAATATTGGTAGGAGTGTATGTCTGTTATGTTGAAATCTTCTCTGTTTTTTTTCTAGTTCAGAGCATTAAGCTTGATCAAAATCAAATATCAAATCCCTTATTCATTGTTAAGCGGAAAGTTTCAAATACAATATGATTGTTTGGTCATAAATCGAAGTTAAAAATTTATATCCAGCAAAATAAGATCGAGACGTTGCTTGGGAACTTCATAGGCCTAATGGATATGCACATACAGGATAAAAATCGAATGTCATAAATTGTTAATTCAAGTATATGACGTGAATTATTGTATGAAAACATGATTTTTAAAACAGATAGGATAATTTTTAGTGTTGTATACATGGAGCAGTTCGAAGATGAACTGAAAGTGGAATCTTATCAAGTTCCGGCGATAAGTGAGTTTTGGGAGTCGAGCTTTCGACTGGAGGTGGAGGATGGCATGGTGGGGTCGGGAAAAATGGTCAGTCGCGTTTTAGTTCGACGTGGTGATGTGTGTGGGGCGATTTAGGGTTTAATGATCAATTTTGTTGAGGTGAGGAAATTGATGATCGCATCACCGTGGAGTCGCCAGAGCAGATCGGTCGAGGAGAATCGAGGGTTGGAGCGTCGGCGAAGCTTCAGGCAGAAAATGGTGGCGTCTGGAGGTTGGCATCGCCTTAATGAGGCAAATTGATGGTTGGAGTTATAGAGTTTGGAAGCTCGAATCGGCAAATTCTCTTTCGCGAGTTAGTTCAAGGGTCTAATGGGTTCGAACGATCGAGCGAACGAAGTTTGACGTGTGGGTGATCGCCGCAGGCATCAAAGGAGCGTCGGCGGAGTGTGCCAATGCACGGTGGGTTTCATGCACGTTTGATGTTTTGAGTTATGGGGAAGCATGCGCGGGAAATTGGTGAGTTATTCCGAGTTTTCCACTGGGTTTACTCGAGTTCCACCTAGGTTTCGCATGAGATGTTGAGTACCTGGGTTTATAATTGTTGACAGTAAATTAAATAAGGAAGTAAGAGCTCGAACTCGAGTGATTTCGCGAGTGAGTAGGCCTGTGAAGTTTACAGCTTAAATTAAAAATCTAAGTTTTGACAAAATTGAAATTAGCTTTTAAAACTACTATTGGATAATGTTTAGTTTAATTAAGGAAGTTATGTTTTGTTAACTTTAAATTATCAAGTTAAATGGTTATCTTATTTCAAATTCCAATTCAAGAATTTAATTAAGTTAGTAAATTATAAGGAGTAAAATATTTTAAAATGTTAGTGTTAATAAAGGTATTAATAGGATAATGTTTTAATTTTAAGATAATTAAGGATCTAATGTCTTGAGATTAATTAGGTAAATTAAGGGAATTAAGTATAATTATGATGAAATGTTTTAACATGTATTAAAATTAAGTAACTAATTAAGGAATAGTAGTAGTTTGGTTTTAATTATTTTGTGTGGTTAATATGAAGGATAATTACTTAGTGAAAGTAATTAGGAATTAATTACTTAGTGTAATGAATTTAAGACTTAATTAATTAATAAATTCAAAGTTAATTAAATAAAGTAATTAATTAAGGGTATTTAATTACTAAGTGTGATTAATCAAGCTGATTAATGAAATAAAATTTAAAAAAAAATTTATTAAAGAAGCAATTAAGAATCATTAATTAATAAAATTAATGAAGCAATTAAGAGTTGATTAAGTTAAGGATAATTAATCAATGGAGTGATTACAGAATAATTAATTTATGTATTTAATAACGTATAATTACGTAGTGAAGTAATAAATGGATAAATCACTGGATGTAATTAGTTTAACAGGAAATTACTTGATGGAAAATAATTGAAGAAAAATTACTTAGTGGAAGTAATTAAGTATTAATTACTCTGTGTTATTGATTGAAGAATTGATCAAGGATGATCAATTTAGCTAATAAAAAAACGATAAATTTGTTGGAAATTAATTAATGTTAAGAAAGCAGAATTAAGGGTGATTGAAATAATTAATTTAAGGCTGGAACGGTATGAATTAAGTAAATTGAACTATTAAATCTAAGTTTGGTACTTAGAAATTGATGTGTGAAATAAGTGTTGTCTATAACGAATTGTGAAATGATACGAGTTATCCGGGTTTAATTAAGTTAGATGTTTTGGTAATTCTTGTTAGATGGATTTACTCACGCTGGTTTCCAGCCTGACCCGGGTGTTACTTTGATGTAATGCTCGGGTCAGACCGAGTATTACAGATTTTCAGGTAAGGACGTTTTGGAGCTCAGGAGGAGTACTGGATGGCAGGACGTATGGAGTGATTCCGCTGTGACTATTATTTTTGATTATCTGAGACATATTTGATTTATATATGAACATTGTTGTGTATTGGAATATAACTCTGATGTAAATAAATGTAAATTGACAAATACAGTAATCTTTTGTAAACTGTTATTATTTGATATTATATTTTGTTCCGCTGCGAATGTGAGCATCTGTGTTATGTTTTCTATTTCTTTTCTTCTATCTCTTTCTTCTTTTCATAACTATTTGGAATTTTCGGGATCGAAAATCTCGGTTCGTTACAGTTGGTATCAGAGCGAAGGTTAAGCGAGAACCTTGGCTCCGGTGGGTTTACTCATCAGGAATAGGGTTAGTACTACCCTAGGATGAGTTGAGTATATATATATATATATATATATATATATATGAGAGCGTACTTGTTATTTTCATATATAAAGATTTTAAATGATTTTATGTAAGAATATATTTTGATATATAAAGTAATATTTCTTTCTAATAAATATTAAGGTAATTGGTTGTTAAATTAATGGAATTAATTAAGTGGCAATGGAAATACAACCAAATTGGAACTAAATAAAAGATAAGTTTGAAATGGATTCAAACTGAAATTAAAATTTTGAATTTGGAGAAGAATTTTCAGAATAAGATAATAGTGAACTGATCTCTAGCTATAATAACCTTGGTTATTATCCTAAAATGATGAAATGTTCTAGGGAAATAAAACATTTAGGGAAGTATGACATACAATGGGAATTGAAAATGATTTAAATTATGAATTTCTAAACCTGGGTCCAGAATTTGAAAATTTTTCAAGGTAATAAAGAAATAATAAATACCATTATTTAATATATTTAAATGGAAGGGTCCTATTTCAACAAAGGTTGTTGGAAATTTGTTTTGAACCAAAAGTGGTTTAAAATTTAAAGATAACTTGGTGTGTAAAGGAAATAATATGTATAAGTGATATACATAAGATCAAAGTTGATTGGAAGTAAACACTAGGTGTCCAGTTTTGAATTTTCCTTAAATATGATAAGTTTTTGAGCTTATAAGTGAGAAGGGATATTGATAGGAAGTTTAAGAATTTGAAATGGAGAAATTCAAATTTTGTGAGATTGACTGGATCAAGTGAATTGAATTTAACTTAGGGGAAGTTAAATAAGAACAACCTAAATTGGAAATTTCAAGATGAAATTAAAATTTTACTTAGTGAAGTTAAATGGGTTGTTTTGAAATGGGAGTTATGTGTGATCTCAAACGGATTTGAGATCTGGAAATGGGAAATGTGTGTTATTGATGGATGCTGTTTTAAATAATCTGGATGTTTATTTACTTTGGCTTATCCCGATATCATCCTTTTGTTATTAATAATCCATGAAACTGTGAATTGGATTATTCTAATTAAATTAAGAAATGGATTGAGGTAATATACACCCATTGCAGAAATTTAATGGAATCACTTTGAACTTAAGAATTAAGTTTGCAAACTAAAATTGTTTAAGAATTGGTTTCAAAGTTAGAAGTTAAAAATTTGGAGATAAATGAAATTCTAAAGATTAAATTGTTTAAAAATTCCGAACTCTTATTTGAACCTTGAAATAAGTTAAGTAAAGGCAATTTAAAATGAAATTTGGATTCAGAATTGAAAATTGTTGAAGATTTAAGTTGTTAAATTAAAAATAAAGGTTAATTTGGTTTAAGGGGTTAAATCAACATTTGAAAATTTAACTCGAATTTATATAATTGGAGATGGTTTAAAGTTGAGATTCATATTTCATTAGTTCATATTGAACTTAGTCTGAATTAACTGGAATTGAAGATGGATAAGTATAAAATTCATAAGAAAATTGAAATGATTTGAGATTGAAGTGGATTCAATTTGGAGTTAGTCTAAATTAATTTAAATAATTTGGAATTGTAATTAAAGTGAATATGTTTAAAATCAAATGGGATTTGATTTGAATTTAGGAAAGAAATTGTGGATAATTCAATTTGAATTGGGATTGGATCAATTTAATGGGAAATTGATTGAAATGGAGATTGGGAAGTTGAACAGTTTGACTCTAGACTATTTTCAGAATAAATTGTTTTAATATAAATCTATTTTTCTAAACTATTTACTATACAGCTTTTCTTTTAAACCTAAAACTATCTTAAGCTTGTTTTACAATTACTTTTGAAAACTATTTAACAATTTTACAACTATTTTATAAACTAATTACTATTTCTCCACTATTTTACAAATTAATTACTATTTTACAACTATTTTGCAATTATTTAAAAAAAATCCTATAACTATTTGATTATTTTTCAACTATTTACAATTACTTAACTATTTTGTAGCTATTTTACAAACTAATAATTATTTTTCAACTACTTATCTATTTTAAAAATTTTCAAGTATTTTTTTTAAATATAAACTGGTCGGAGTTCAAACTGTTATTGAGTAAATACCCAACTGAGATAAGAATTGAAGTGATAATCCAAATGGGGATTTAGGCAAATGTGGATAAGTGAATAAAATCAAAGTGAATGTGAATAGAAAGGGAATTGATTTAACTGATAATCAATGAAGATGAATACGTAGGATGTACGTATATTATTCTATTCGCATAGTGGTTTGATCCAGATTCGAGCACAGAATTTCGAGATAGTATTATCGATCCGAGTTGGGATTTTTCACTTGATTTTCGACGGCGAACCTGGATATGGATTTTTGATTGGTTCTGGATATTCTCTATCATAGTTGTGACCTATGTAAGGAGAATGACGGTTTCTGATCAAGAAACCAGATCTGAGTCCACACTAGATAGTCGGGTGGACGATACTAGTTCGGAAGTGAAATTGTGTGATCGAGTGAGCGATCAGATTGATATTGCGTACGAATGATATGTGGACAGCGTACGGGTTTGAATAAAATCGACATTGAAATTTGTGGATAAGAACTGTAAAATGATTTATGAAATTGAAAGTATATTTTGTGAAATATATGATGAAGTAAAGTGGGAATTGAATATTTCTCTGATTAAAATTTACTTTAGGGAAGGAAGTAATGTGGTTAATAATTTTATAAAAGAGTAAGTCAAATTCGAATATATGATTTGGAATAAACGAAGTTATATATCTTTGTTATATAAGATAAAACTTCCCTTGTTGAATATAGCCAGAATAAAAAGGGTTTTTGAAAGTTTTTGAAGTATACAAAAGGAACTTAGATAAGTATAAAGTGATTTAAAGATTTTCCAAGAAAATTATATATATGAATATATATATATTTATATATATATATATAAAAGATTTTATGGAAATGGTTTTGGGAAAAGGTTTTTGGAACCTTTGAATTTTGGAAGGGCTTTTGATTTTTGGGTAAAACCAATATTGGAATTTGGAAAAGCCTAATATGAGAATTATCGATTTTGGGAATCGATTTTGTGTAAAAGAGCTTTATATGGAATTCATACTAGGTGTATGATTTGGAAAATACTATATGTATATAGTATAAAGTGTTTTGAGATTGGCTCTGGGGAAAAAGGCGCTCCCTTGAAAATGAACTTCTCAGGAGTGCCACAGGATGGTACTGCCTTGAGCCTCAAAGGGGGAGGTTCTAAAGTTGATCCTGTGAGGAGTTCAGACAAAACTAGTTCCTGAGGATTATTTGTGTAGCGAAAGTTGAGGGGCTGGTGCCCATAGAGGCATTTGGGTTATGCTGTGACAACAGTGTAACTCGATGTCACTGTGATCTACTGCAGACCATAGCGAAAGTCGCGTGTGCCGCTGAGAGCCAACAGTCTATGTTTGATTTTACATCGGTAGACTGCGACCTATGTAGGAGTGGAGAAGTTTCATTTTGACAGCGAAAATCGTGTGTGCCGCTGAGAGCCAACAGTTACATGGACTTTTGCTGCGACGGCAACGTAACCCTGGAATGTAACTGCGATCTGTTGTGGGTTCCATGGTGTAATCAGTTACATGGACTTTTGCTGCGATGGCAACGTAACCCAGGATGTAACTGTGACCATGGATGGGTGTGATGATTTCCAGAGCATTCTCACCAAGATATTTCCTCTATTTCAAAAACTGTTTTCTATATTTTCAATAAAAAAAATTTCAAAATATTTTCACTGGATGTTGGAAATGGGTCTGCCAAGCACTTATAGATTTTCAGTCCTACGCCTGATCAACGTATGGCCGAATTTCTGTGAGAACAAGGATGGACTTGTCAAACATCGAGTTATAAAAGTATTTTTATAAAAACTATTTTAGAAATATTATATAGATTTTTTTTAAAAAGTAGTTTAAGAATGATCAAAGAAAATTTATCGGATTTTAAGCATTTTAATAAATCTGGCTTTGTTCCTTTTCGAGGACGAAAGGATTCAAAGGGGGGAGGAATGTGATGACCCGGTATTTTGACAACATTATTTTAATAAATAATTTAATCTAATTAAATAAAATACAAGCTTTTCAATTTATAAACTGATGAAATCTTTGGACATCTATCAGTTATATATGTTTTGTGAAGGAAATTTTGATTTGAAAATCTAAAATAAATTCTTTCAAAATAATTATACTAAAATCTGTTTATTCAATAAAAATTAAAGATTTTATATTATTAACATCTGATAATATATATACATGAATATTATACATATGTTATAAATCAAAGGTTTGAAAATTTAATTACAAATAGAAAATAAAACATATGAATATAAATTAAATGTTGATAGTTAAAAAAATCAAAGAGGATAAGTTTGTAAACTTGTAAGGAAACATTAGCAGATAATACTATCACCTCAGCACAAACAAAAGTCATTTTGAAATGTTGCAAAATCATTTCAGTTAGTAAAGAAAATCAGGTTGTACATGAATAATAAAATAGAAAAAAAAATGTGATAAGTTTGAGCTTGTGAAATAAGGCACTTCTAATTAATGCTAGCACAACAAATCATTTCAGCCTCCTCCATAAGATAAAAATCTCTGACCGAAACAAATAAAAATCTTGTACCAGTACATCAGCCTGTAAACTTTGTTTCTACATATATCATCTTCTTATTTCATTCGTTCATAAAAAAAAATTTCAAAGCCAAGATCAAATGTAAAATCTGTTCAAAAATCTACGGAAAACTCAATAGCATCTCTGTTTAATTTTATACCAGGTGAGTAAACAATTAAAACTAAGTGTGTGTATATATATATATATATATATATCTGTTGCTTAAGAAGTCTGAGATTTGAAGTGCTTTGTTATGCATATAGATACATGAATTTCCTCTATGTATAAATATTGGTAGGAGTGTATGTCGGTTATGTTGAAATCTTCTCTGTTTTTTTTTCTAGTTCAGAGCATTAAGCTTGATCAAAATCAAATATCAAATCCCTTGTTCATTGTTAAGCGGAAAGTTTCAAATACAATATGATTGTTTGGTCATAAATCGAAGTTAAAAATTTATATCTAGCAAAGTAAGATCGAGACGTTGCTTGGGAACTTCATAGGCCTAGTGGATATGCACATACAGGATAAAAATCGAATGTCATAAATTGTTTATTCAAGTATATGACGTGAATTATTATATGAAAATATGATTTTTAAAACAGATAGGATAATTTTTAGTGTTGTATACATGGAGCAGTTCGAAGATGAACTGAAAGTGGAATCTTATCAAGTTCCGGCGATAAGTGAGTTTTGGGAGTCGAGCTTTCGACTGGAGGTGGAGGATGGCATGTTGGGGTCGGGAAAAATGGTCGGCCGCGTTTCAGTTCGACGTGGTGATGTGTGTGGGGCGATTTAGGGTTTAACGATCAATTTTGTTGAGGTGAGGAAATCGATGATCGCGTCACCATGGAGTCGCCAGAGCAGATCGATCGAGGATAATCGAGGGTTGGAGCGTCGACGAAGCTTCAGGCGGAAAATGGTGGCGTCTGGAGGTTGGCATCGCCTTAATGAGGCAAATTGATGGCTGGAGTTATAGAGTCTGGAAGCTCGAATCGGCAAATTCTCTTTCGCGAGTTAGTTCAAGGGTCTAATGGGTTCGAATGATCGAGCGAACGAAGTTTGACGTGTGGGTGATCGCCGCAGGCGTCAGAGGAGCATCGGCGGAGTGTGCAAATGCACGGTGGGTTTCGTGCACGTTTGATGTTTTGAGTTATGGGGAAGCATGCACGGGAAATTGGTGAGTTATTCCGAGTTTTCCACTGGGTTTACTCGAGTTCCACCTACGTTTCGCGTGAGATGTTGAGTACCTGGGTTTATAATTGTTGACAGTAAATTATATAAGGAAGTAAGAGCTCGAACTCGAGTGATTTCGCGAGTGAGTAGGCCTGTGAAGTTTACAGCTTAAATTAAAAATCTAAGTTTTGACAAAATTGAAATTAGCTTTTAAAACTACTATTGGATAATGTTTAGTTTAATTAAGGAAGTTATGTTTTGTTAACTTTAAATTATCAAGTTAAATGGTTATCTTATTTCAAATTCCAATTCAAGAATTTAATTAAGTTAGTAAATTATAAGGAGTAAAATGTTTTAAAATGTTAGTCTTAATAAAGGTATTAATAGGATAATGTTTTAATTTTAAGATAATTAAGGATCTAATGTCTTGAGATTAATTAGGTAAATTAAGGGAATTAAGTATAATTACGATGAAATGTTTTAACATGTATTAAAATTAAGTAACTAATTAAGGAATAGTAGTAGTTTGGTTTTAATTATTTTGTGTGGTTAATATGAAGGATAATTACTTAGTGAAAGTAATTAGGAATTAATTACTTAGTGTAATGAATTTAAGACTTAATTAATTAATAATTTCGAAGTTAATTAAATAAAGTAATTAATTAAGGGTATTTAATTACTAAGTGTGATTAATCAAGCTGATTAATGAAATAAAATTTTAAAAAAAATTATTAAAGAAGCAATTAAGAATCATTAATTAATAAAATTAATGAAGCAATTAAGAGTTGATTAAGTTAAGGATAATTAATCAATGGAGTGATTACAGAATAATTAATTTATGTATTTAATAACGTATAATTACGTAGTGAAGTAATAAATGGATAAATCACTGGATGTAATTAGTTTAACAGGAAATTACTTGATGGAAAGTAATTGAAGAAAAGTTACTTAGTGGAAGTAATTAAGTATTAATTACTCTATGTTATTGATTGAAGAATTGATCAAGGATGATCAATTTAGCTAATAAAAAACGATAAATTTGTTGGAAATTAATTAATGTTAAGAAAGCGGAATTAAGGGTGATTGAAATAATTAATTTAAGGCTGGAATGGTATGAATTAAGTAAATTGAACTATTAAATCTAAGTTTGGTACTTAGAAATTGATGTGTGAAATAAGTGTTGTCTATAACGAATTGTGAAATGATACGAGTTATCCGGGTTTAATTAAGTTAGATGTTTTGGTAATTCTTGTTAGATGGATTTACTCACGCTGGTTTCCATCCTGACCCGGGTGTTACTTTGATGTAATGCTCGGGTCAGACCGAGTATTACAGATTTTCAGGTAAGGACGTTCTGGAGCTCAGGAGGAGTACTGGATGGCAGGACGTATGGAGTGATTCCGCTGTGACTATTATTTTTGATTATCTGAGACATATTTGATTTATATATGACCATTGTTGTGTATTGTAATATAACTCTGATGTAAATAAATGTAAATTGACAGATACAGTATTCTTTTGTAAACTGTTATTATTTGATATTATATTTTGTTCCTGTAACATCCCGAAAATTTTCGACTTTCGAAAATTCAACATCGACACTCCTTTATCGACTGCTGAGCCATCGAATGCCGGAAACCCGAAAAGTTATGGTTTTAAGAAGGAAGAAAAAGGTAGAAGAAGAAGATAGAAGAAAAAGAAAGAAGAACAACAACAGAACAAGAGCAGAAACAGAAAACAATATCAGAATCTTACACATCGCAGCGGAACAATATATAATAGATAATCACTAGCCTTTTTAAAACAAAGAATTATATCAGTTTTTTTTTTATACATACATCAATCAGAGTCAATATACAACAATGGACAGTTATATAACTTGTCCTCATACAGAATACACAGCGGAATAAATACTATCAGATACAAATACTACGTCTCGTCATCCAGCTTGCTTCCAAAGCTCCAGAATATCCAGAATATCCTGATAATATAACTCTAGGCTGCCCGTGTGGAAATTGGTGGGCACCCAGAGTTTAGAAGGGAACAATAAACTCCGAGTCAGTCATGGTGACTGGTGTGAGATCGTAAAACAGTTATTCTTTAAAATAAAACTAGATAATTTTCAAAGTCAATTCGAAATGCTTTTGGAAAATGAAACTACCATAAGACCTCCCACCACACACACAATGCAAACGCAGAATTGGAGGAGATTTCTTCTTATGATAGTCAAAGATGCTTACTACGCAAAATCAAATCATTTTGATATTATTATTAGTGCATAGTGTAGAAAACATTTCGAAAGTATAATATTAATCTTAGCCAACATACGACCAGTATCGTATGCCTACTATAGCTACCATCTAAACAGTGGTGACCACCGTACGTAAATGGCAGGTTCTACAACTAATACCGTACAAATCACGTATTGGAGTTTGGATTTCCAACAAATGGTCAGGCTAAGGAACTTCCTTTTCCACGATGGGTACGTCCCTGGAATAGACGACCCGAGAAATAACCTAACATTACGGTTAGATCTCTGCCAACACAAGGCCGGGTTACCTCTGCAAAAATAGGTAACTACTGACACGCGTATGCCATCCCCCGATCGTAACCGATCTTCCCGAGGATCCCCGATTTCCAACAAACCACATAGATAATAATGCAGCAACCACATAGGTTAAGTATCTGGGCTCCATACCATGATACCACCTCTATCCAGAAGGAATGACATACACTAAGGGGCGCTACTCCCTAGAACCTTGCCGCATCCTTCCTGTTTCGACCATTTCCGGGGTGTGAGGCTCGTCGAAGTCTCGTCCACAAAGCTACGCTTTCTCAAAAAGCCCTGCTTCGGGTCAAACAAAAATGATCAACCTATGATCACAAAGATATAAGATCAAACAAATGATCATATCACAAATGATCAAACACTGATCATTTCACAGCAACACTCAGTATGCCACGTTACCAAATTGGGATATATCGCTGATAAATTTCAACTACAAAACCTCTGAGCTCGTACGTCTCAGAGAAGGGTGTTAAGCTAAGAGAATAAATTCTCCGCCACCAACAGAAATGTATTTGAAAGAAATCAGCTTTATATCTCAAATTGTAACGTCAGACACACAATCCATACAAGTCTGTTCCGGGATCGAACAGAACCGAAGGCACTTCTCACGAAGCCCTTGCACATCCGGATAATTTTCAATCACGTCAGGACTTTCCGTCACTAAGGGTGATAAAACCTCTAAACCGGAGATCAGCCGATGTAGAGTAACTCGACGGTAATCCTTCCGTTTTCAAAAATATCCGGTCTTCAACACCGGTCTTCAAATGCGATTCATAACGACGTATCACATATTCGGAATGGGTTATACGACCCCATGGTCCTTTCCCGGTTAACCCGAATAGTGAGCGATTATTCAAAAATAAGTGTGGCATTCAATTCCATCCAATTCACAACAAATACCTATCTAAAGGTAATTATTGATAGTCGGTTATTTAACTATCAATAAAGATGCGCAACATCATCAGATTCCAAATAATTTTCCAAATTATTTCATCTTCAAAAATATCTTTACTAGATATAAAAATTTCCACACTTCAAAAATAAATCAACGTTTATTTTTCTAAACAGTTTCCCTTTCCTTTATAAATTCCATAGTGAATTTATATCTTTCAAAATATCTACTGATATACGATTTTCAAATCGTTTTCAATGTTCGATTTCGATTTATCTTTAAGAAGATAAATCTCAAAAACGTTCATTTCATATTGGAAAACATTCCATACTTATTTAATAATAAGTATTTCACAAATCATTTATTTTCAACACTTAGAAAATATTCGATATACTTAAATCAAATTAAGTATATATTCATTCTTTAAGGAAATCATTCTCTTTAAACACATTTATTTGAGTCAAAACGAATGTTACGTAAAACATCGTTACGACGACTCAAAATCACTAGTATAGTAATTCGGATTTTAAGATAGATATATGTAAATCCCAATACTACATAAAACATTTTCTTTCGAAAATCATTTACTATAACAACAGTGTTATAGTCCATTATTTCCTTAATTTCTCGAAAACGTCTATTTCAACCATAAATGTTGAAATCTATGCTTTTGGTTCATACACGTTTTAAAACATCTTTTAAAACAATTACTTCATTTCGTAATATCACTCTTCCAAAACAAATTCATTTTACTTAACAATATATTCACTGTCCAAAATCGTGAATATACTTCACTAACCAAATTTCAGTCTTTTCTACACATTGATATTCCAAGAATTATCCACTATCCAAAATCGTGGATAAAATTCCCTTGATAATTTCTATATTAAATTCATCAAATTTGATTGATTTCGAATTTATAAACAGCGTTTATAAATTCACCTTTATATTTTCTAACAACTTCGATTTATAAAATCCTCCTTTTATTAACTTCTAAAATTACTTATCAAAGTAAGTGTTTTCGGATTTATAAACAACGTTTATAAATCACATTTATACTTCAAAACAATTTCAACTTATGAAATCATTTCATTTAGCAATTTCCATTTATATCCCAATTAAGTGCAAAAATCTAATTTATAAGTAAATTACTTATAAATTGTTTATTCTACAACATCTATTCACTTTATAACTTCACGTTATAAATCTATTAATTTCATTCACTTATGAAATCCTTTTATACTTCTTTTTAACACTTATAAAAATTTGTTTTATAAGTCCAATATTTTGATTCACAACATATCAATTTTATAAATCTTTCTATACAAATCGTTTATAGTTATTCAAAATCCCAACTTAAACCATTTTATAAATAAATCGACTTTTATTTCAAAAACGACACTTCGGTTATATTTCACTAAAAATTATAACTTTTATAACTTTAAAATTTTACGTTTATAAATCGATTCAAAAATTCCATAAAACGTATATTTTCAAAAATCACTTTAAAAACCCTTTTAAAGTAAAAGTCGTTATTTTTACATTTCCAAAACTGAATCCGATGATGCCACAACACCAATCAGTCCATCACAACAGTCAAATATCATATATCATCATATGATAACAGAATATATCAAAATATCTGTAAATAATCAATACGGTGAGGAATCCAGTTGGATCCCTCCAACCTGTTTCCCTGCATCCAAAGACATTAGCACAATACCAATTCCGCTCCAGTACGGAATTATCGCGGTATATAGGTTTTATAAAAATCCGCTTACTAACGGCGCAATAGGGTCTCATCCGCTATACGAGGCGGGAAATCATCAATCCAATATATACATATGCCAATATGTATATACTGCTATATATAGATATATCCTAAAATATCTAATATCAACAATCCAAACAGACAATCAAACGATAACTGAAAATTCCACTTTTCAATTTGAGTGAGAAAATAATCTCACCTTGATTTTAATTCTGATTCCAGCGTTTTATTTCGAATAAAATTAAACACACGTTTAATTTTACCCGAAAATTTCACTGATTCCAAACGCGTCCAGATCTGCGCTGCAGCGTAGAGCGCGTCGCTGCGATTCCAACGCTTCTGGTTTCGTAATTTTCCGATCTCGTATGAAAGAGATATACAATTTTAAACATTCACAAATTTAAATATAAACTAATTACAAAATTTTCTTTTAATTATTTTTTTCAAACCCACATCTGAACCGTTGATTTCGATTGGAGAAATTCGTGGCCATCCCTTGAAGCTTCATCTTCCCCAGGCTACGTGAACAACCACGTACGAGAAACCCATGCCGCCACTATAACCTAAACCACGCGACCCAAATCATCCCCCTCCAGGCCGATCAGGCTACGTCGTCTCGAAGCCCCGCTCCACCCCGACTTCCACGCCAAATGCGGCAGAGCCCGGTCCCACCGTTCGCATGCAACACGAGGCCGAACGGCGCCTCTTCTCTGGCCAGTTGTGCCTCCTACGACGCTTCGATGATAATCACAGCCGTATGGATCGAGAGAGCTCGTCACCCTCTACGTTTTTCTAGTTGACAATTTTCGCTAAAAATGATTGGATCGAGAGGAAAATGGAGGAGAAGAATCGAGCTTCCCTGGCCGTTCGTTTGGGTGGAGACGGCTAACCCTAGTTTTTTTTTTATTTTATTTTTTTTATTCTTTTGTGATAAATGGGGGGGGGTATTTATAGAGTTTTGAACGACACTATTTATCCGACTTTTCCGAACTCCGATTTACGCGCCGAAACTGGCGTTTCTGGGGTTTATCCCGCGTTCCGGACGCAATGGAACAGGTTTCGGAAGCTAATTCGATCGTATGTGTGAGATATGGCAATAAACGATCAATTTAAATTAAACCGATTTAAATCGATTTTGAGGCGTTTTAATTCGTACCGGACAAATGGTAAATCCAAAAATTACGAAATTTGAAATCTTACAATAATATCACATTACGGATCCGATGAAACTGGTTTCGTCGAAATCCGACACTGTTTGAAAAATGACTATTTTAACTCGCCGAATTAAAATTAAAACGATATCGATGCGTTTCGAGTTGCCACGGTCAAACGACAACTCCGATGGATACGAAAATTGAAATCCGATAATAACTAACTATTACGGATCCAATGGAACTGGTCTCGTTCAATTCTGAGACTGTTCGAAAATTGGCTATTTTTACAGTCGATAATTAAATATTAAAATATTCAATTTTCATAGATTAACTCCAAATTCAGTTCTGAAAGTTCTAAAATATTTCTATAACTCCAGTATGATTAAATAAAACTTTACAAATCATTTTCAATCACTTTAAACTCGATTTACAATTATCTCTGGAATTTCACTATTTAATTTATCGATTTAAATTATCCAATTAAATCCAATATTCGAATTTTAAATTATCCGACTTATTAATTCCACTTATTAAAATTTAAAATCAATTAAATATTCGAATTTTAATTATCAAAAATCCTGGGTCGTTACAGTTCCGCTGCGAATGTGACAATCTGTGTTATGTTTTCTGTTTCTTTTCTTCCATCTCTTTCTTCTTTTCATAACTATCTGGAATTTTCGGGATCGAAAATCTCAGGTCGTTACAGTAACGACCCTAGATTTTAATTTAATTTAAATTTATAATTAATTAAATTTTGAATAAAAATTATGAGATAATTAGTAATTAATATAAAATTCTGGTTATAAATGTTTAAGTTAAATTAGAATTTAATATATATACAAAATGTACTTGCAAAATAAATAATAAAATATATATATGTAAGAATACAAGAAAATTTACATGTAAGGCAATTTAAATACTTAAGTTAGAAATATAATTATAACAACATATTAACTATAGAGCCTCATTTATATCCCTAAGTAATTAAGCAATGTAGAAAACAAACAAAGTAAAATAACACACAAAATCTCTCAACCGAGTAAAAATAAGATGCAGGCAAAACAAAATGCAAACAAGTACAAATATAAGCATGGAATAAAACAAAATAAAATGTATTCAAGTATAGGGATATAACCAGGCTTTTATACATAAAGTGAAAGCATGATATCAGCCGAAAATAAAGGAAAGCATATATATACATATATTTGTTTGTACAACATCATTAAGGCAAGCCATCACAAGATCATATCACCTGTACAAGCCTCTTCAGCCATGCTTTGTATTGTTCAAACCCTGCCTATTAAACATTTACAAAACAATAAAATATATACCTGTACAACTCTTTCTATATATCACCATCTTCAAGCTTCAACTCATTTGTTCATTCGAAACTAAGTAAAACCATAAATAAACTTCAACTTAGACAACTCAAACAGAAAGAAAAAAAATATATCTTAGCTTGTATTTTTCAAAGACTTGTTCAATATAGTTCTCTGTTCTTCCTTCTGAAGCAACAAAGATCAAATGCAATGATTTAAAATCTAAATCATCTCGATCAAGCATGCAAGTTCAGGTCTGTGGTGAGGAAGCTTCATTTAAAACTTAAGTAAAACATTCGACATCATCAAGCAATCCAACAAAACAGAGGAGAGTTTCAGCTTGTATTTTTCAAACCTGTTGTAATAAAAAGCAGGCTCTGTTCTTTCACAAATCCAGGTGAGCAAACTTTTAAGACCAAATTTTTTTTGATCAATGATCTGCAATGATGGATGAAAATAATGATGTTGTGAAATATGATATATATACATATATATATATATATATATATCGGATTGCATACATGCATATATCTCTGTTATGCATGACAGGATTTGAAACCTGTTTGAAAAATTCAAATCATCACATTTTATTGATTTTAGAATTTAATCTTTAAATGAAAAATGATCATAATAATGTAATGCAAAATTTAAAATGATTACAAGTATATTGGTGAACAAATATTTTGAAAAAATGGGAGATTTACAGTAATGAGCAATTTAAATCAGAAAAATCAAATATGATAATTTCAAGTTTTGTTTATATCATCAGATTCGAGTATAAAAACGATGATTTTTGAGAGAAACATCATGATTTTTAACTAAGTAAATCACGAGATATTGGAAGATGATCAGAATCGACAATTTATTCGATTTTTGATGATCGCATAGCCGAGTAGCTTTGGAATTCTGGTTAAAGCTTGCTGGAGGATCGGTGGTTAAAGGAAAATAATTAAGGGAATTCTAGATTTTTGTGTTGCCCTGGCGATGAAGAATTAGGGTTTAAGAACCTTAGATTGACCAATGAGTTCATCGACATCGTGTGATGACGAGGGTGGATCGGAGTTGTCCAGTCTGGTGGGAATCGAAGCTGGGAGGTTTGGCAAAGCTCCAGTCGTGGTCGCGTATTTTATGGTGGTCGGAGTTGGTGGCTGGAGTTGTTTTTTTTTTCGGTCGAGTTTTATTCTAGTTTGATCGAGAAACTCTTTTCCGATTCGAAGGCGTTTCTGGCGATCTGGGTTTACGTGGGGGTTAGCGTAGGTATAGATGGCTTGTCGCAAACCACGGCTATGATCTCCGATGGTCGGAGTGACGGTGGACGTGCACCGCGTGCATGTGTATCAGGTGGAGTGAGTTTTGGGGAAGACGATAATATCTCGGGATCGATCTCGTGTTTTCCGCGTGAGTGACTCGAAGGAACGAAGGGTTTTGGATCG
Organism: Allium fistulosum; assembly: GCA_030737815.1. Taxonomy (NCBI): domain Eukaryota; kingdom Viridiplantae; phylum Streptophyta; class Magnoliopsida; order Asparagales; family Amaryllidaceae; genus Allium; species Allium fistulosum. The sequence continues at coordinate 947,190,156 of CM060905.1, forward strand.
AGTATTTTCGGGGTTGTCCCGGGTTAACACTTAGAAAATTTAAGTTTAAAAGAGAAAAATGGCATACGGGTTAGTTTGGGGGAAAACTCGAAGCAGGGCTCGGGTAAACAGGCGTTTGGCTCGGGTTAGAATGATATAACAGGTTTAAATAGAAACTTGTTTGTTCTGTTTTAAATTTTTTTTTTTAAAAAGATGATTTAAATTAAAAAGGTAATTAAAGAATGATTTGTTTAATTTATAAATAAGTAATTTAGATTTAATTTATAATTGGAAATGATTAATAATGAATTAATCTAAGATAATTTCTCAAGAAGGCAATTAAAGAAATGTTATTAGTTAATGAAGATAATTAACTAGAAATTATTAAGTAATCAAATTTATGTGATTAATTTTGATAAATAATTAGGTAAATTAATTTAGATAATCAACTGTAAATTGTTAATTACTAATGAAAGTGATCATATGAGAAATAAATTTAAAGCCACACACAAATTTATTCATCTTAATTATAGATGTTTGATTGTTATTAGATGCTATGTATTGGATTTATAACTCTGTTATGTGATTGTGATGCTTCGTAATATGAATTGCTTTGTGCTGAGCTATTATATCTGCGATGAATATACTGTTATATGAATATGAAACCCTTGGCCCGTAAAACGGCACTTGAATTTCGATGCGACAGGGAGTCAGATCCCAGTTGGTTATCCGAAACCCACATCGAATTGTAATAGTGAATCTTTGTGACCGATAAATTTATTTTATCTATGAATCTGTGAATGAAGATAAGCGTTATCGATTATACCGCTTATCGATATATCTGTGATGATTGATGTTGCACTATTGTGTGTAAAACCCCTGGACTACACCTTTACACACACAAATGGGGATTTCATGAGGAAATCGGTTAAGTCACAGATAATTTAAATTTGATGTTTTTGAAATTGAAATTTTAATTTCAATTGATTTTGAAATTGGAAATTGGGGTTGAATATGAAAAGCTTTTGAAATGGAATTTCAAAGATAAAACTTATTTTCGAATAACTTGATTAAGTTTTGAAATTTAAATAATTTGATTTAAACTTAAATTTAAGATTTGAAATTGAATCCTATGATTTGAAACTAGGGATTACAGATGCTGTATAAGTTTATATGTGATTAAACTATTTTAAAGGTATCAATTTGGGAATTTGAATTTAAATTCAAAAGCTTTAACTCGTGCAAATATAATTGGATTTTTCTTAAACGAAAACTATTTGTTTTCAAATAATAACAGCTTTCATATAAGAAGTGAACTTCCAATTTGTGTTGAAAGGTTTCAAATTTAAAATGAAATTGAAATGTTTTGAAAGGCTATGAATGAATTCATTTTGAAAGCTATGAATTGAATCTGTTTATTTTTAACAGATTTAAAATGATGATTTGTTTAAACCATTCGAAATGACATTGTTTTGAAAGCTATAAGTTAAATCTTGATTTAAGAATTTAACGAGTTAATCCAATTGAAACGGAAATTGTTTTGAAATCTATGAATGGATCTTTGTTGAAACTGGGTGAACTTTGTGAAATAAATCTTTTTGTTTAAAAGATTTGAAATGGTAATCGATTGGAACCATTTAAAAAGGAAGTTGAATTATAAATTGTGACTTAATTGAAATCCCATTATCCATTTGTTTTTGAATATTGCGCTCATTATTCGAGTTAGCCGGGAAAAGACCCTTGTGTCATATAACCCATTCCGAATAGTGATACGTCGTATATGGATAGCATTTGAAGACCGGTGGTGAAGACCGGATATTTTTGAAAATGAAAGGACAACTCGTCGAATGTCTCTACATCGACTGGCCCCGATATAGAGATTTTTCACCCTTTGTGATGGGAAGTCCGGACGGGATTGTGAATACCCGGAATTGAAAGGGCTTCGTAAGAAGTGCCTTCGGTTCTGTTCGAACCCGGAACAGACTTGTATGGTTACATGTCTGACATTGCACTTTGAGATATAAAGCCGATTTCTTTCAAATACATTTCTGTTGGTGGCGGAGAATTTATTCTCTTAGCTTAACACCCTTCTCTGAGACGTACGAGCTCATAGGTTATGTAGTTGAAGATTATCAGCGATATACTCCCAATTTGGTAATGTGACATGCTGAGTGTTGCTGTGTGATGATCATTATTTGATCATTTGTGATATGATCATTTATTTGATCATTTATCTTTGTGATCATTACTTTGATCATCTGTTGACCCAAAGCATGGCTTTGTGACAAAGTGTAGCTTTGTGGACGAGACTTCGTCGGACCTCACACCCCGGAATGGTCAAAACAGGAAAGATGTAGCAAGGTTATTAGGGGGTAGCGCCCCTTTAGTGTATGTCATTCCTTCTGGATAGAGGTGGTATCATGGTATGGAGCTCAGATATTTAACCTATGTGGTTGCTGCAAATTTATTACTTTGTGGTTGTTGGAATCGAGGATCCTCGGGAAGATCAGTTACGATCGGGGGATGAAATATTCGTGTCAGTAGTTACCCAGTTAGGGGTAACCCGGCCTTATGTTGGCAGAGATCTAACCGTAATGTTAGGTTATTTCTCGGGACGTCATTCCAGAGGCGTTTCCATGTGGCAATGGGAAGTTCCTTGGCCTGACCATTTGTTGGAAATCCAAAGAAACAATACGAGCCCTTTACAATTTCAATTGTATAACCTGTCTCCTCAGGAGGCAGCTATAGCAGGCATAATATAATGGTACCTATGCTGGCTAAGATTTATATTCTACTTTCGAAATGTTTTCTACACTATGCACTAATAATAATATCCAAAATGTTTTGTTTTGCGTAGTAAGCATCTTTGACTATCATAAGAAGAAATCTCCTCCAATTCTGCGTTTGCACTATGTGTGGCGAGAGGTCTTATGGTAGTTTCATTTTCCAAAAGCATTGCGAATTAACTTTAAAATTCTCTGCTATTTGTTTTAAAGATAAACTGTTTTTGTTGCTCACACCAGTCCTATGACTGATTCGGAGTTTATTGTTTCTTTCCTAAACTCTAGATGCTCAAAATTTTTCTACACGAGCAGTCTAGAGTTGGGTTTTTCAGATAGTCAGATTAGTAGATTTTCTGGAGCTAGTTCAGTCTTTGGATATGGACTGCACTTGCTTATCTTTGAGCATCGTTATTGGGAGTTCGAGCTACTATTGGAGTTCTCTCTTGAAGACTATCTTAGAGTTATTTGTTCCGCTACTGATGTTAGTTATCTATTTTTCTTTTCCGCTGCTATTTCTTGTATCATATCTCTGGTGTATATTGATATTCATTGTATCACTCTGTTGTATCAAATATTGTATCAGATATTGTATATCAATGTATTATTCTTTTTCTTCCATTGTGTTATTTACTTAACTGTTGTTATAAGCTTCGGAAACTCGGATTTGAACGGTCGAATCTATGGCATTCGAGTATGATGTAAAGTATGGATGTCGATTTTCGAGCGGGCAAAATCCGCATTCGTTACACTGGTTCTAAATAGGAAGCTGCTATGGCTAGTGAGAATGTTTGGATAAGCATGTTAAATTAGAATTAAATAAGAGCTTAGAATGAAATATTTGCATGTAATCTTGGAAGTTTTATAATTCTGATTTTGTTGTTATGTAATGATCTTGAATGTTTGGATTTTATTTAGTTGTTTCAGTTGAATTCTGGTAATGTATTAAGGTTGGGAAAAACCAAAGACTTAGTTGAATCTTATGCAAGAAAATATATTTGAGTATTATGGTAGAAATCTGTAGATGATATATGCCTATATTTGAGAAATGGATACATATATATATATTGTATTAGTCAATCTTGAGTCACTTAAAAGCTTTAAGTTTTGAGGTTAAAAATCTGAGTTTAGCTAGAAGTAATATTTCAAGAATTTTGTGACTATATACAGAAGTGTTTTGATAAAAGAAACAATATATATATATTTTTGTGCACTGTATAAAGATGTGTACATGTTTTAAGGGATTTTTCAAGTATCTTGTATCTGAATTTACATTGCAATAGCCAGGCACTAATGTTTCGATGAACTAGTCATAAGGTTAACCAACCTCAAAAGGAGTAAGGTCTGGGTTGATCAAGATGACCAGAGTTTTTGGGTTTAAAGGAAGAAAATGCACTTTGTAAAATCTGAAGCTTTCTTTGCAAATGCATGTACAAAGACATTTTCAAATACTTGAGCAATTCACTTTTATTTTGAGTGGCTTTCTTAGTCCAGAGAGCACAATACATCTGATATGCACACATATTATTTAAATACTACTTTTGTTAAATGACCATAAAATCTGGATTTTCTAAATCCAGTAAAGCAACCTTTAAATTAGGATGCAAGTTGAGGTAACTCAGGGATTAGGGAATGGATTTGATTCAGAGAAACACAACTATATAAATTGTGAATGAATCACTCAACTGGCTTGGTTATAAGTAAAGGAATTTGTGATAAAATCACTCATGTTGAAAATGATAAATGTGTATATCATTTTCTTTCTGGATTTTGATCAAATATCAAACAATTAGATTAAAACTATGATGACTTGCTATATAATATGAGATCACTTTGCTAAGTCAAACTAACAGACAATCACCATAAGAATGATCAAAATTACTAGGTATAAATTATATATGATCATGGGATTCACTCCCATGACTCAAATATCAAAACCAAGGAAAATGAGCTATGTACTGGTTGATTAGAAACTCAAATTCAATCAGGATGCACTCTTGCTTACCAACACTCTGATCCAAGCAAGAGGGTCACATACATCTTCATATGTGTGTGAATACTTATTAATGAACTGATATAAATATATTAGTGGAAAAAATTAGGATCCTGGATAATTTAATAGAAAGGCTAAATGACTCTATGAAATTTATTGATGTAAAAAAAATCCTAGTAAAAATTAGGTAAAATAAATAGGGTCATTTCACTCTGGAGGAGGGATCGGTATTGATCCTTTGGGAGGGATCGGTATCGATCGATCCTAGCAGACTGCGATGGTCTGTTAGGCGACGCTTTGAAATTTTCACGCGATTTTCTTCGATCTTGCGATGCATATGCCTATGATATTCATCCGATGAGCAAGAACTTTCCAATGCTGAGTAAGGAGTAGGTTTCCTCCTAGCTTTCCCACGTTGCTACTGAGTAATTTGGTTCATCAAGTTGATATTAGTCTAAATTTCCTGATTTATTTGCCGACGGCTTTCCATCAACTCTCTTATTAGATTATGAAATTCATTTCTAGTAATAGAATCAGTAGGATTCTAAACTTCAATCGGATCAGCATTCACATTTGTTGGTTGATTGCTTGGGTCTCCTTGCTGAATGCTAGCAGTCTCATTTCCATCTACGTTCTGAGAAGTAGATCTAGTATGTCTCATCATTTTCAATCTCCTTGCTTTAGATTCCTCCAAATTTGAGTATTATAAGAAACTTTATGAAGATAACTACGGATCTCCTTCGGTAGATTTATCTAATCTAGTAGCAACAAAGAGGATCCTAACAAGCTGAGAATCAGGTTCTCGGTGAAAGCAGCAAAATGTTTGCAACCAAATTGGCCACAAACTCCCAAGAACATATTTTTGTAGAGAAGTGAAGAAAGTAAAATTAAAACTGAGGAATAGATTAAGATAACAGCAAATAAAAAGCAATAATTAGAAACACAGAGATTTATAGTGGTTTGGCGTTGTATGCCTACGTCCACTTTGACGATTATCTTTATTGATCACTTATAAATCTGATTATAGTAGCAAGGAATGAGGAAACTTGATTACAATAAAGACTAAACTAACCAGCAGCATAAAGATCCTCAGAATGACCCATTAGGCCAGTATTTTTAGATGAAGACGACTACCAATCTCTCTGAAACTTTGGCTATAGGACCTTCCAACTCATATGGGCCCACCAAAGGGGTCGCTAGGCCTAAATCCCCATGTAGCGGGAACGGTGACGATCCCTATATTATTTGATTTTTGGGTAGCAATCTCTATGGTGGCTTCTACATGCTTAAATATGTTAGCCCTTCAAATCTTATGTCATTTGGACCAAAGAAGCTTAAGTTATTGCATGATCTTTGATCCAGTATTGCTTATGTACTATCTTCTGTCGATCCCTTTCATAGGTTGTATACCGGTCCCTTCATCTTTTTTTTTCGATGCGCGATCCCTAGGGTATGCTCCCTAGGGTCCATATGCCTTGCTCTCCAAATTCCATATGCTTTGGACTTAAAAATCTTGAGATATTGATTGTTAAATGTATGAAGGCACTTGTAATTGGTTGGATGTCGATCCCGCTTCAACAGAGCCTACCGATCCATATCTCCAAGCAAAGCATGTCGATCCATCCTCATTCAACTATTCCGAGTCCTTCTTTGTGAACTGAAGTATGCCAATCCATACTAGCCAACTATGTCGATCCCTTATTTACTCAACTATGCCAACCCATTCTTTACTCAATCATGTCGATCCCTTATTTGCTCAATCATGTCGATCCCTTATTTGTAAGATGAAGTATGTCGAACCCTATCAAGTAGCCAAACCATACAGATCCCTTCCTTTGACTAAGCTATATTACATACCTTAAGCATTTTACATTGTTTATTTACTAATTCCGTTCAATTCTAACTTGATATAACATTTGTACTTGACTTTCATGTCCCACAATCATCATTCTGGAATCATCGGTCTTGATGGCAATGAGGTCTAACTCGTGCAGCCAGTTCAATATAGCCAGGCTGGAATGCCAGATAGCAGTAGTGCTTATCATCTTGGAGCTCATATAGCACAATGACACACCACAACGCCTATCAATTTTTGTCCTTTTCTAGTAGATTCTATTTATTCTTATGCTTGTAATTATATATTTTTTGATCGTTCTCTCCTTTCTCTTTTTGTGGACCATCAAAGTGATGATCCCGCATTTTGTACCTGATAACTCCCAAACTGTTCTATATTTTTTTAATTTTGTAGGTAACAAAATTACAAAGCAATCCTTATAAGAAGACTACTCTTTCATCAAAAAAATTATTATTTATAAATGTAATGTAAGAGAAGAAATGATTTTATAATAATGGAATATTTATAAAATGAAGTTAGTAAGCTATTAAGCAAGTTAAAAGCTCTATACTTATTACTAAAGTGATTATAGGCCTAGTGAAACTTAATTAGTACTTATAAATATATTGAAGTAAGGAAATAATTTTACAAGTGTAAGATATATTTTATAAAATAGTAAGAGATTTTATAAAATAAGAATGAAGGTGTATTTTGTAAAATAGAATGAGATTTTATAAAATAATAGTAAAAATATATTTCATAAAATGGAATGGAATTTTATAAAATAGTGTAAATGGTATATTTTATAAAAGTGTGAGATTTTTATAAAATAATGAAGAAGTAGTATTGTATAAAAGTATGAGATTTTATAAAATAGTACAAAAGAAATATTTTATGAAAATATGAGATTTCATAGAATAATACAAAAGAAGTATTTTATAAAAGTTTGAGATTTTATAAAATAGTAAAAAGGGATTATTTTATAAAGTGTTATAAGGTTTTATAAAATAATTATGAGATGAATACTTAATTCTTAATAAGGGAATTAAGTATTATAATAGCTTTAAAATGATTTACAAGCTAGTTTTGTGTTTTATAAAATAATAAAATGATTCAATAAAATGGTTGAAAAGAATATTTGACTTTTATAGAAAAGATTTGATGAATAAAAGTAAGATTTCATTATTAAATAATCAAAGTGTTATTTAAATCTATGTGTATGTATATGTATATGGATAAGCATATGTATAAGTGTACTTGAAGTTATATAGTAATAAATACAATTATTGTATTGTAATTAGAATAGTTGAACAGTTTGGATGGTTGATAATGTTTGCTTATTTGTGTAAATAATTGTATACGCATATGGGAATGTTCGTATGTGTATACAAGCACGTTATGAGCAATCTCATGTAGCCATAGCGACCAGCGGATGCGCTAAGTTGCATGAAAGCATGTCGGGTCGAGTAATCGCTTCGTTGAAGCTTGAAACGTGATTTGTGAATTTTTACATGTTTGTGTATACGTATATTGTAACGACCAAGAATTTTTAACATTTCAAATTTGAATATTTGATTTATTTAAATATTAAAATTTGATTCAAAGGTGATAAATAATAAGAAAACTAATTTTGAATAAAATGATTTGATTTTTGATGAAGTATTTTTTTATTTTTTTATAGGATTTTTCCATAATTTTTAATTTGGAAAATACATAAATTATCGTTTGACTTATATTTCCACAAACTATGGTATTTTTGAAAGTTTACATAATAAGATGTGTAACGACCCGGAATTTCACCACTTTAATTTGGAAATATTTAATAAATTTTAAATATTCAAATAATAGGTTTTATAATAAAAATAAAACTCTTTTAAATAATAAATAATGATGGTGAAATAGTTTTTCAAATTTGTTTACAAAAATATTTAGTTTGAAGAAAGATCGAAAATGTGACTGGAATGCGTTTTTCGACTTTTTGTCAGCTAAAAGTTATCGGAAACGTTGTGAACTCTTTAGCATAAGTATACACATTTATAATTGAATTATCATTTGTATATATGTGTGTATTGATGTATATATGTATTCATATCTAAGTATATAAAGCTTAAAATAAAAATATAAATGTCACATCACCCGAAACATTTTGGCAACTTAAGTACAAAGAGTAACTAAACATGTTTGAACATGTTTTCTCATGAAATGGAGGGAGGGAGACCAAATTAGGGCATGAGTACATGAGGTGGATGAGGCTAGGTGAGGTGGCAAGAGGGTAGTGGAGGGTAAAGGACAAGAGCATTTAGGTAATTCACTTCGTTCTCTTGCTTATAATTACCTCTCTCACTTCTTCAATTTCATCTCTTTTACTTCTACCATATCTTTCCCATAACTTAATCAAATGGAGGATTTATTTTTTTCAAACAGTATAAAATTCCAGTGGGTACATTTTCATGTGTACCACTTCGCCAAATTTTAAGCTTGAATATGTCCAAATCACATTTTTTTGCAGAGCATTTTCGAACCAAGAATTTCAAGTCTTAAAATGCCTCTTCTTCTTTTGACCATATCACCCTTAAAAAATTATCCATATTGAGTGATTCTTTTTTCAAAATTTTAGAGAAGACAATTTTAGTGAATTTTTCCTTTACAACTTTTCCAAATTCCATGAGTAACTTGTCCAAAAATTAGTTTTAAAATGACTCGTTTTAGGGTTGGATTTTGTCAATTCATTGATAATCCGAAGTCCTTCTACCTTTCAAGGCCAAGCTCCACCACCCTTAGCCGTGTGCACCATACCTAGGGCCAAGCCTTTTAGCAAGTGAAGGAGGATAAGGAGTGTAACAACCCGCATATTTATCGATTTTATATTTAAATATTTTATCATTAGTCGGATGTTAGTCTGAAAAGCTACTTTTTGCATACGGTCAAATTAGGACTCGAGACCACCTCCGTTGAGTTCAAAATGACGTTTGCGATCTTTTTGAGTGTAAACTTCGATATGTTTGGAGTAAGTGGAATTTTCGTCACTTTTTCCCGCCTTTGACTTTGGTTGGACTGCATCTTCTTTAACTCAGCCCCAACCCACCTCCTCATCCTCACTTTATCAAACACCTCAAGCTTTGTCAAAAATGGAGGAGGGAATGGGAAATTAAAACTCCAAACTCAAATTCAATTGCAAATCCAACATTCAACTCCAAATTCAAGTAGAAGATATTGGATTCAAGCCTTGGATTGCTTCTCCTTGCTTTCAAGCTTCATCTTCATCCATTTTAGTAAAAAGGTGAGATTTTTAATCTCACATCTTGCCTATAACTGTCATTGGACTGTTGGGAATGATTCCCTATCGCATTTGTATGAAAATTTGCTTTTGGTTTGGATTGGATTGGCGAAAACCCCCGATTTTCAGTGTTTTTGGTGATTTTCTAGCACTAGGTCGCTCTGGAATGTTAGCTCGCATGGCCTTAGGTCGTTTCCGACCTACTATCACTCGGCAAACTTTAGGTCGCTCGCCCCAGTATAAGTCGTAGGTCGCTTGGCCTATAAGTCGATAGGTCGCTCGGCTTGGTCTTTAAGTCGCTGGCCTTTACAGCGATAGGTCACGAGTTTTAAGTCGCGTTTCCTTAGGTCGTGAGTTTTAGGTCGCGTGCCCTTAGGTCGCGAGTTTTAGGTCGCGTGTCCTTAGGTCGCGTGGTTTTAGATCGCGTATCTCTTAGGTCGCTCACCTTTAGGTCGCAACCATTAGGTGGTTCTGCCTTGAATACTTAGGTCATTCGTCTTTAGGTCGCGAGCTTTAGGTCGCGAGTTTTAGGTCGCGTACCCCTTAGGTCGCGAACCACGTTAGGTCGTGTACCCTTAGGTCGCGAACCACCTTAAGTCACGTACCTCTGTTAGGTCGCTCGCCCCTGTTTTGTCGTTTCACTGTTTAGCTCGGCTATGAGTTAGGTCGCTCGCGAGTTAACCCTTAGGTCGCTCGACACTTCAGATCGCGTACCGCTCCAGGTCGTACCGTTTTGGACGGGGCGCTGTCCCCTGGACCCCTGCGACCTGACCGGTCAGGTCGAACACCGTAGCGGGGGCATTGCCCCCACACCCCCACCTAGAGGGTTGCCACCCCCCTTGGACCCCCCTCCGTAGGGGATCTTATCTGAAAAACATTCAACATAACTTCTACTTTGATGCATTTTGAGTTGATTTCTTTGGATTTCATTTACGTCTTCGAACGTGAACTTTTGTGACTTATTGATTCTACAATCAATTTCTATGGTTTGTCACTTTAAAAACATAAAGGCTTCAATACTAGTAGTAATTCTTCCAAATGATTTCAAACACTATTTTAAAATATAAAGTTCGTTTTCTCAAACTGTTTTTCTAACCTACTAGTATATACAAGCCTTTACTTCACTCGAATGAGAAATCGAATTAAACAACTTAGTAAAACAAGTGGTATGAAACGCTTGCGTTCACTTCATCGGTTAGCTCTTGGACTTGTTCGATTGAACCCCTTTTGTGACAATTTTCTAGTGAAGATCTACAGCTTGTTCATAAATATTTCAGTTAAGCACGTGGTTATGGGACATGAAGCTAAACTCCTATATTTAATAGCTTGGTGTGGTTGACACTTCCTTATGATCATGACGATCATTTTTGTGATTTAGACTAGCGATTGAGCGATGTCTCTTTGTCGGCGAGGGAGACTAGACCCCGCTTTTGTGATGTTTCGCCATCACATATATGTGGTAGCACCCCATGGTCTTCGGGCCATTTTTGTGTGGAAATTTAATGGATAGCTTCCATGAGATAGCTTCTCGTCATGTGTTATACGCGTAGGTGAGTTTTCATGCTCCCATTCATGTGCTAGGCCTCCCCCTATTTATGTGTTTTCTGGATTTTTGGTGTTGATTTCTGGAATTTGTGCTTCACCAATTTTCATGATTTTCATTGATATGATATCAGTTTTTGTGCATTGGTGAATTCATGTGTTATGGACTTGTTATGAATACAAGTTTAGGGTATGATACCCTATTTTATCTTTGAGAAGATTCTTGTGATATTGATTAATCTTTTGTTGATTATCATTTATATACTTATAGTAGTATGCCGTTATGGTTGTTACATGTTCATGCCATATTATTTATCCTATACCTTATCATCTGATATTTATAGCTAGACTGATCCGTTTATTATTTTCTTATAAATAATACTCGGGTCAGACCAAATGTTACAGGTGCTTCTGCTTGACTTCTCTTCAGGATTACTCTGACTTTTGGCTAACTACATAGATTAGTAGTTTTTGGATGTACACATTTGAGATATAGACTCTATGTTGTGTACTTATTCTTTTGTATAGCACGTGTTGCTATTCTTTTGTATTATCGTGGATCTTTCTAACCACTACTCTGATGTACACTTTCATGTGTTATACATTTATTCATATCTTCTTCCGCCTTTGTGATATGGATGTCTGTGACTGATTTATGTTATGATTATTTCTATGTTTGTTTCCGAAGATTATATATAGCCACCGTGTGATAGCTTTGAGTTTGTATCGGTATGTCGGATTTCCTCCTTAAATGATATGCATTCTATTCTATCTAACATATCGGTGCTCGCACAAAGAAGTTACATGGATGGTCGCTCCTCCAGAGCCTTATTCTCTGTGCTAATTGACAACACTACATCGCAGTGTTCTTGGTTCGCATGGGTATTGAGGTGGGGCGTTACATCTTGGTATCAGAGTCAAACTTCGGAACAATATAGAATAACTTAACAAGGATCATCGTCCTAAGTCCACCTTAGGAGTTGTGTTTCAGGATTTAGTTCGAGTCTTCGAACCGATTCATCCTGTTTTCTTTATGATTCCTTGTTTCATCTATCAAGATTGCTTGATATTTATTTGGAGAATAACTTTTCTTCTTTTCTCTTCCTTAAAGAAGAGAATGTCTAGACCAGGTCGTCCTAGAGCTGGACCATCTACTGTTACTCCCCAGGATGGAGTTTTTATGACTGCTCAACAGCTTCTTGATTTAGTAAAGAATGCTCAAGCAGCCGGTCCTAATCAGGAGCCTACTCATCCTAAGTCTGGATTTGCATGTTTGTGCAACGATTATACTAACTTGGGTGGGAAACCATTCAAAGGTTCTGAAACCATTATCGAGGTCCAGGCTTGGTTAAGAACATGCGATCGAATCTTTTCTCACATGAATCTTGTCGATCTTCACCGTGTTCAGGTGGCCTCCAGTATGCTCCAAGAGAGAGCATTGGATTGGTACGAACTTCTTATTTCTGAAATTAATGAAGCTGATCTCACCTGGGAGCAATTCCGGGAACGCTTCGAATTAAAATTCGTACCAGAAGCAGAGAAAGTGACATTGGCTCGACGTTTCATAGACCTTGTTCAAGGTGAATCCTCTGTGACAGATTATGTCGCATCCTTTGAGTCACTGTCTAAATATGGGGTTGAATACATCAACACCCCATTGAAGAAGAACCAGAGGTTCGTCTATGGCTTAAACAAGAATCTCAAGAAGCGATTACTTCTAAAATTAGAAGTTTCTTTCGATCAACTGATTGATATAGCTCTTCGTCTTGAAGAGGCTGATAAGGACAGTGATGTTGAAGTGGTGGCTTCCAAACCAAACTTCAACAACAAGAAAAGGCCTAACAAGTTCAAAGGTCCTTATCCCAACAAAAAGGGTAAACAAGCAACTCCTACTGCAAAGGCATTTTCCCCCAGTGATAAGAAATGCTTCAACTGTGGTATTAAGGGCCATTTTTCGAACAAGTGTTCAAAGCCCCGCTCTTGCCGCTATTGTAAAAGTCCAGATCATTTTATGCACCAATGCCCTAGGCTTCAAGACAAGGGGGAAAAGTTTATACTTTATACTGATCATAAGTCTTTGAAATATTTATTCTCTCAAAAGGAACTTAATTTGCGTCAATAGCGTTGGCTCGAATTCCTTGCCTCTTATGATCTTGATATTCTTTATACTCCCGGAAAGGGAAATCGAGTTGCCGATGCACTTAGTCGCAAGCAACAAGCGGTTGTTTCCATAATGATATCTGAATGGAACGATCTCGAAGTTTTATCCACTTGTGAAATTCGAGATCGTGTTTCCGATTTATGTTCGTCTCTTGTTTATGTAGCCTTGAGGCTTGTCCTTCTCTTTTAGACCGCATTCTTGAAGCACAACAGCTTGATCCTGAATTGGCTTTACTTAGCCAAAATCTTAAGGATAAAACCGATATTGAAGGTTTGAAAGACTTTGATATTGATTTTCGTGGCGGCATTCGAAAATTTGGTAGACTTATCGTACCAAATACTGGAGATCTTCGTAAAGATATTCTAGAGGATTCTCATCGTTCCAAATATTCCATTCATCCCGGTAGTAGTAAAATGTACGCAGATATGAAGCGACTTTATTACTGGGAGGGAATGAAATCAGATATCGCTAACTTTGTTAAGTGTTGCATGACTTGCCAACTTGTTAAGGCTGAACATCAAAGGCCAGGTGGGTTATTGCAACCCTTGGAAATTCCAGTTTGGAAGTGGGATCAAATTTCCATGGATTTTATTGATGGCCTTCCCCGTTCTCATTCGGGTCATAATAGCTTGTGGGTGATTGTTGATAGACTTACTAAATCTGCCCATTTTATTCCCGTCCGGTCGAACCGAACCGTTCCTCTTCTGGCCAAACTTTTTATCAAAGAAATTGTTAAATTACATGGAGTCCCTACTTCCATTGTTAGTGATCGTGATCCATTGTTTACTAGTGGGTTTTGGAAGAGTCTTCAAAAAGCTTTAGGAACGAAGCTTAATTTTAGCACCGCTTATCACCCCCAGTCCGATGGACAAACTGAGCGTGTGAATCAAACACTTGAAAATCTTCTTCGTTCTTGTGTGCTTGACTTTGGTGGAAGTTGGGAAGATCATATTTCACTTGTTGAATTTTCCTATAATAACAGCTTCCAATCTAGCATTGGTATGGCTCCTTTTGAGGCACTCTATGGAAGGCCATGCCGATCTCCTTCTTGTTGGCTTGAGGCTGGTGAAAAACTGGTCTTGGATCCAGACTTTATTCGGGATTCCACAGAAAAGATTGAACTTATTCGACATAGGATGAAAGAAGCCCAGAGTAGACAAAAATCCTATGCCGATAACCGAAGAAGAAAATTAGAATTTTCTGTGGGAGATCTTGTATTTATTCGTGTTTCACCTATGAAGGGTGTTGTACGTTTCAGTCGATCGGGAAAGTTAGCACCTCGATATATTGGGCCATTTCCTATCACCGAACGTATTGGTTCCATGGCTTATTGCCTTTCATTACCGACTCAGTTTTCTGTTATGCATGACGTGTTTCACGTTTCTCAATTACGGAAGTGCCTTCGGGATTCCGATTCTACACTTGAGCCCGGTGTTGTGGAAGAGATAGAAGTTTCGCCTAATTTAACTTATGAGCAGCAGCCTATTCGAATTATTGCTACGGAGATCAAACGACTTCGAAATAAAGATGTTCCGCTTGTTAAAGTTCAATGGTCCTCAAATCCTAAAGATTGTTCTTGGGAAACTAGAGAATTCATCGAGCGTACACATCCGGAATTACTTTCTCATGCTCTTTGAGGTAAACTTCTTATTCCAAATTTCTTTTGTGTTAATATGCATTTATGGTTGTTACTTTTTATTTCCGTCTTATATATTGCGAGGACGCAATTTCTTTAAGGAGGGGAGTCTGTAACAACCCGCATATTTATCGATTTATATTTAAATATTTTATCGTTAGTCGGATGTTAGTCTGAAAAGATACTTTTTTCATACGGTCAAATTAGGACTCGAGACCACCTCCGTTGAGTTCAAAATTACGTTTGCGATCTTTTTGAGTGTAAACTTCGATATGTTTGGAGTAAGTGGAATTTTCGTCACTTTTTCCCGCCTTTGACTTTGGTTGGACTGCATCTTCTTTAACTCAGCCCCAACCCACCTCCTCATCCTCACTTTATCAAACACCTCAAGCTTTGTCAAAAATGGAGGAGGGAATGAGAAATTAAAACTCCAAACTCAAATTCAATTGCAAATCCAACATTCAACTCCAAATTCAAGTAGAAGATATTGGATTCAAGCCTTGGATTGCTTCTCCTTGCTTTCAAGCTTCATCTTCATCCATTTTAGTAAAAAGGTGAGATTTTTAATCTCACATCTTGCCTATAACTGTCATTGGACTGTTGGGAATGATTCCCTATCGCATTTGTATGAACATTTGCTTTTGGTTTGGATTGGATTGGCGAAAACCCCCGATTTTCAATGTTTTTGGTGATTTTCTAGCACTGGGTCGCTCTGGAATGTTAGCTCGCATGGCCTTAGGTCGTTTCCGACCTACTATCACTCGGCAAACTTTAGGTCGCTCGCCCCAGTATAAGTCGTAGGTCGCTTGGCCTATAAGTCGATAGGTCGCTCGGCTTGGTCTTTATGTCGCTGGCCTTTACAGCGATAGGTCGCGAGTTTTAAGTCGCGTTTCCTTAGGTCGTGAGTTTTAGGTCGCGTGCCCTTAGGTCGCGAGTTTTAGGTCGCGTGTCCTTAGGTCGCGTGGTTTTAGATCGCGTATCTCTTAGGTCGCTCGCCTTTAGGTCGCAACCATTAGGTGGTTCTGCCTTGAATACTTAGGTCGTTCGTCTTTAGGTCGCGAGCTTTAGGTCGCGAGTTTTAGGTCGCGTACCCCTTAGGTCGCGAACCACGTTAGGTCGCGTACCCTTAGGTCGCGAACCACCTTAAGTCGCGTACCTCTGTTAGGTCGCTCGCCCCTGTTTTGTCGTTTCACTGTTTAGCTCGGCTATGAGTTAGGTCGCTCGCGAGTTAACCCTTAGGTCGCTTGACACTTCAGATCGCGTACTGTAATGACCCAAGATTTTAGGAATCTATTCTGAAAAATATAAATAAATTCAAAATGATTTTTGAATTAAATCTTGAAAGGGAATTGATATAGCTTGATAGTGTATCAGTATGTGTGTACATGTGTGCACAGGAAATGCACAAGAACTAAAGCTAAAATCCCTGAACTCTAAGAATAAATACATATTGATATGTATGGGAATATATATATATAGGTTTAATCCTTAAAAGACTGTATGCATAAGTAAATATACATATATGGATGCTACTGAATATTTTTGGAGTGTACATGTGCATGTGTGTGTGTCAATACAGAATGATGTATAAATATATATATATATATATAGGTGTACTAATTATTTCAGTAAGACTTATATAAATATATATGTGTTAATAAAATACTAGAGTTCAAATTAGTAAGATAAAATATACAGACATATTTTAGTATATAGGAAGAAAGAAAGAAAAACTGAAGATATAAAAAGGAGTATTCCTCTTGTAAATAAATAAAGGAGGTACATACCATTTACATGAAAGCTAAAAATAGGAAAAATAAGACAAAACAGGGAAATGCTTGGTATAGGCAGAATTAGGAAGAGTATTTGATAAATAATAAAATCAAGTCACATTTTTAGCATGATTGTAGACAAAGGAAAAAGTATTTTCTGAAAAGCAAAATTCTGAAATTAACCAAAAAAGGATGTAACCACTTTTCTCTTCACCTAAATTAAGCCGGGAAGGGTAGAACTTTGGGTTCAAATAAAATACAGATAACATGATTTTTTTGGTGGGCAAAAATGGCTTTAGCCAATACCCAAAACCCTAAGGAAGACCCTGTATATATACATGTATATGCAGCAGCCTCCTCTCCTTCTCAGAAAAAGAACTTTGAAAAAAAAAGAAAACAACACCATAGAAATCATAAGACAAGGGAAGGAGGAGAGCTTGAGGCTAAAGGCAGAAGTTCATCAATTAATTAAGAAAGCAAAGAAGAGAGCTAGGTGAGAAAACTCACTCAAAAATCTAAGGCAATAAGTCCTATTGTAGGCAGCCAGTTATAAGTAATTTTCTTAAAAGATTATTTTCATATATGAATGCTTATCTGTGATTTTAAACCTGAAAATGTTTTGATTCTCTTTGGTTGTTCTACTTGTTTATTTATAAGAAAGTTTTATGTGTAGTTAGTATACATACATGTTTTATGAACCCAGATCTCTGATATGTAGATGCTTAGGAACATAAAATAAATGTTGAATATAGGCAAGTAGTATTGGTTTTGGCTTAACTCAGAGAAATGAAAACAAATTGAGCTGTAATATACTCATGTATAAGTGCTGAGGCTTGAGACAAAGAGGAATTAGGGGTGCAATAGGGTTGCCTATGTGCTGATGCTCCTAATTTAATAAAAAGGCATAAAGATATATACACATAGCAAACAAAATTTTGTGATTCAGTGAAACCAGATCATTTTGAGTTTAACTCAAGCACAAATGTTTGCAAAAAGGAAAAACTCTCTCTGAAGCCATAAGCTAATGTTAGTTGCCTATACCCCTTTTAAAAATACCAGAATATATATATATATATACATACAGAACCTTATTTATTTAGTCACCAATGGTTGTTTGCTTGTTTGTCTCTGTATGGTTATGAATAATATGAGATGCCATGATATGGATGTTTTTAGTTAGTAAAATGGATCACTGAATGGTTTAATCATGAAAAATCAAAAGAGTATTATTAACTTAAACCTGATTAGGAAATTGGGGTCAAGAACACTACAGGAATGACTTGTTTTCTTGAGTAATACAAGTTGACACATGGCTTGTTTAAGTCCTGAGATCTTTGTGTAATGGAGTGAATTAGTTCATTACAGTGTGTCCATTGATTCATAAATATTGTAGATGAGACCAGGATAGATAAATATACCAGGGGAAAAATATTTGAGATGATGAGAAAACTAGAGTTTTTCCCAGAATTGAAATATGAGGATTGAATAAATGATTTAACTCATATTGGTTATTTTCCTGTTTGGTATGAATGATTGTTTGACTATGACTGAATTGTATGCTTGAATGTATGTGCCATATTTATATATGTAGTCTCTGGAAAGAAAAATTAAAGTGTGCACAGGCACAATGACACAGAGCATGCACACAAGTATGATCTGATTTCAAAGGGCAGAACTTTATGTATATGTATTTAGTTTGATTTTAACCTAATTAACTAATTGCTTTTGTGAATTTTCTCATACCAGACATGTGTCTGACCCTAGTGTGCTAATGGCATCTGGGGTGTCTCATTTAAAATGAGGCAGTTTCAAATGCTTTTTCAGGGATTGCAGCAACTAAGTAGGAGTAGGAGCAAGGCTTTGAGAAGAAGATTATAGCATGCTAAACTTAGTTAGATAAGAGCCTAAATGATAAAATCCGCATGTATTAATGATTTAAATTGTTACTTGTATTAAGTGTTGAATATGGGATGGATATTTTGTTAAGTATTTTGTTAAGAGATTGACATTGTATCTGGAATTTATAAATCTAGTTAATATCTGATATTAAAGAAGTTAATCAAAATATTGTAAGTGGATTTAGTAAGAACACCATGTTTAAATGAAATGATTATATTTTATAAATGTATTAGTCAATCTTGAGTCCTTAGAAAGGATTTTAGTTTTGGAAAATCTGGATAGTTGATTCTCAGAAAAATTAAATGGTTTTATCTTTCTACCATGGCATATGTATACAAAAGACAATAGGCATAGGTTGAATGTTTTTATATGACTGCAAGGTTCCCATAATTTAACTTGTTTCATACAAATGTTTCATGTCTTATTTTTAAATAAAGAAAGGATCTGTAATAAGGAAGTTGAAAGCCAGATCCAAATAGTTGCAGTTATATACGCACATAAACATGTTTTGTGCAAATATTAACACACCTTTTTCCTATGTATTTGTAATAGGAATCTGAATTTCACTCAGATTTTAACCAAATGCATTTTAAATTCCAGACAGATTTTATAAGAAGAAAATCAAACATGGACATATAACACTAAACTATGTGTGGATTGATTAAATTCAATCAATCCAATATCCTCTTGTTTTTCCAGAACTCTGATTCAAACAAGAGAGGCATATGCATCCTCACATGTATGTGCTTATCTTTGTGAATGTACTGATATATTTATATTGGTTAATTGTTTTGATCCTGGATATATTTTGTTTATTGGAAAAAGAAAATGACCCTGGGAAATGTATTTGTAATGAATGATCAATCTATATATCATCTCTGATAGTTCAAAGGAAGTTTAAATCAAACTTAAAAGTGTAAATGAATGTAGGTGGACATCCAGACACATATAAATTGAATGTGCATATGCATGTACATAGAAATCGAATTTAGACGTCAGTCTAAATAATTTAGACGTCTGAGATTAAACTTAGACGTCAGTCATAATAATTTAGACGTCTGAGGTTAAATGTAGACGTCTGTCACAAAAAAAAATTAGATGTCTGAATTCAGTTCAAAATGTCTTTTTCTCTCTGTTTCAATTTTTAGATCTCTGAGCCGTTTGTCATAATTAGTTAGACGTCTGAGATTAAGTTTAGACGCCTGTCATAAGAATTTAGACGTCTGAACTGCTGATTTTGCCTAATTTGCCTATTTAAAAAGAAATGAGTGGCTATGTCAATAGCTTGTATGGCGTTTTGATTTCTATTTGATTAAAATTCCCTTGATG
Organism: Allium fistulosum; assembly: GCA_030737815.1. Classification (NCBI taxonomy): domain Eukaryota; kingdom Viridiplantae; phylum Streptophyta; class Magnoliopsida; order Asparagales; family Amaryllidaceae; genus Allium; species Allium fistulosum. The sequence continues at coordinate 947,210,358 of CM060905.1, forward strand.
GAAAAAAAAATAATCCTTATGAAATTTAGGGTAGAAATAGGAGGGTCATTCCATTTGGTATCAGAGCTATGTTATTCAACATAGTAGAAGTAAAGATCAAGTTCTTAGATAGAAATAAAAATTTAAGGAACTAAATATATATATCAATGTTTTCAGTGTGAAAAAAAAACCACTGAAATAATAAAATTACCAATCAAACTAACCAGCTATATAAATTATTATTAGCAAACTATGGTAGGGAGACCACCAAATCAGGGAGCAGGATCTTCCCATGCACCACCAATGGTCAATTTGCAAGACTTAGTGAGAGCATTTAGGGATGGGGCAGGACAAAGGCAAGAAAATCCCTATGAAGAACTCTCAAAATTACTTAAGACATATACTCATTTAGGAGGCAAAAGCTTTGAAGGGACAGAGAGTATCATGGAAATTCAAACATGGTTGAGAACATTGGAAAGAATTTTCAATGACATGCAACTTGATGATCAAAGAAAAAGGCAAGTGGCTTCAAGACAGCTAAAAGGAGTAGCTTTAGGCTGGTGGGAAGTAATCATTGCAGGAAGGAATGAGAATGAAATCACTTGGAATCATTTCAAAGAGATGTTGGAAGCAAGGTTTGTACCAGCATCAACAAAGACTACCTTGCTAGAAGAATTTATTAGACTTAGACAAGGAACCATGACTCTCACAGAATACACTCAAAAGTTTGAGGGGCTTTCCACATATGGAGCAATGCTTGTGGCAGATGAGGCATCCAAAAATGATAGGTACATAAAAGGGTTGAACCCAGGACTTAGCAGAGCCATGTTACCCTATGCAGACAAGACTTTTGACCATGTGATAGACTTAGCTTTGAGGTTGGAGCAGCATGACAAGGAAAGGGAGAAGTTCAGAAATTTTAAGAACAATAACACAAAGAAAGGTAAGGGGAGGTATCACCCTTATGATAAGAAGAAGGAATAGGCCAGTAACAAAAGCACTGGAGATGTCAAAGCTAAGGAAACTAAGAAGAAAATTGTGTGCCATCAGTGTGGAAAAGAAGGGCATATCAAGCCTAGATGTCCAGAATTGAAGGGAGGAGCCTTCAAGTGCTATCTATGTGGGAAAGAGGGGCATATGAAGAGGAATTGTCCTGAGTACAAACAGCAAGGAAAATTGGCAAATTTAGAAGGAAAAGGCAAAGCCATAGTGGAGAGTAACACTGAAAACCATAGCCAAGTAGAAGGTACATTATTTATTTGTACCATACCCATAGCAGTAGTATATGATACTGGGGCAACTCACTCTTTAATTTCTTATGAACTAGTTAAAATGCTAAAACTGAATTGCATATTGGTTGAAACCCCATTACATATACAAAGTCCACTGGGGAGTTCTAGTGTTTTAAATATGATTTGTGTGGATGTGGAATTAAACATAGGAGGAAATATTTTTATTTCCAATTTATATGTTTTGAATTACCCAAATATAGGTGTTATATTGGGGGTAGACTGGTTAAGGCAATTTAAAGCCATAATTAATTTAGACTCATCCACCATATCATTGCAAAATTCTAGAGGTCAGAGAATCACAGTTTTATGTGAAGTAGCTAAGGAAGGAAAACTATATCATTTAGTTGACTCAGAAAAAGATTTTAGTGAACTAACCATTGAAGAAATTCCTATAGTCAATGAATATTTGGATGTGTTTGGAAAGGTCAAGGGTGTTCCACACCATAGACCAGTAGAGTTCCAGATCAATTTAGTTCTAGGAGCAAGCCCAGTAATTAAAAAGCCAACTAGAATGGGGCCAAATGAACTAAAGGAATTAAAGAAACGGTTAGAAGAATTGGAAGAAAAGGGTTTTATAAGACCCAGTAATTCTTGCTGGGGAGCACCAGTGGTATTTGTTAAGAAACAAGATGGAACTTTGAGACTCTGCATAGATTATAGGGAATTAAACAAGGTAACCATTAAAAATAAATACCCATTGCCAAGAATAGATGATCTTTTTGATCAATTAGCAGGGGCAAAAGTATTTTCTAGACTAGATTTAGCCTCTGGTTTCCATCAAATGAAGGTGGAAGAATCAAGCATCAAGTACACTGCCTTTAACACTAGGTATGGGTTGTATGAATTTTTGGTTATGCCATTTGGCTTGACCAATGCACCATCATACTTTGTAGATTTAATGAACAGAACCTTTAGAGATTGTTTAGACAAGTTTGTGCTTATTTTTATAGATGACATTTTGATTTATTCCAAAACAGTGGAAGAACATAAGCATCATTTGCACCTGGTTTTGTCTAGATTAAGGGAAAAAGATTTAAAGGCAAAATTTTCAAAATGTGTATTTTGGAAAGAGGAAGTACATTTCCTTGGCCATGTTATATCTGCTCAAGGAATTTCAGTGAACCCCAATAAAGTAGTGGCTATCCAAGCATGGAAGAGACCAAGCACTGTGAGTGAAGTGAGGTCATTTATGGGGATGGCAGGGTATTATAGGAGGTTTATAAAATATTTTTCAAAAATTTCTACACCACTCACTAACCTAACCAGGAAGAACCAAGCTTTTGTTTGGTCAGAAAAATGTGAGAAGTCTTTTGAACAGTTGAAGGAGGCATTGGTGAATGCTCCAATTTTAAAGGTACCTCATGGAAATGAAGAATTAGTTGTATACACTGATGCTAGTGGATTTGGCTTGGGTGCAGTGTTGATGCAACAAGGCCAAGTCATTGCATATGCATCCAGACAACTTAAACCCCATGAAGTAAGGTATGCCACACATGATCTCGAATTAGCAGATGTGATCTATGCTTTAAAACTTTGGAGACATTATTTGTTAGGCACAAAGTTTGAACTTTACACTGACCACAAGTCTCTGAAATATTTATTTTCACAAAAAGGTTTGAACATGAGGCAACATAGATGGGTGGAGTTCTTAGCTGCCTATGACTTTGACATACTCTATACACCAGGCAAAGCAAACAAAGTTGCAGATGCTCTAAGTAGACAACATGCTAAATTGGCCATGATGATGATAGAAGAATTTAAGGGCTTGTCTTTGCTAACTGAGTTAGAAATTGGGGAGAATGGTTGTGTGCACATTGATGAGCAAATGCATGGTGCACAAGAAGATAAAGGGAAGTTAAGCTTAATGACACTTCAACCAGATTTAATTCTGAAGGTAGGAAAAATGCAAGAACAAGATGCCAACTTATTAGAGAAGAAAATGCTCCTCTCAAGAGGGGAGGAAGTGATGAATCACCATATTGATAAAAATGGTTATATGAGATACCAGAATAGGATGTGTGTACCAGAGGACACAGAATTGAAGAAAGAGATATTGAATGAATATCACAGAAGTAAATACTCCATACACCTAGGCAACACAAAAATGTACCAAAATTTGAAAAGAGACTTCTGGTGGAAGGGGATGAAATCTGATATAGCTAAATACATTGCCAAATGTATGACTTGCCAACAAGTCAAGGCTGAAACCCAAAGGCCATCAGGGTTGATACAGCCTCTTAGTGTACCACAGTGGAAGTGGGAAGACATATCTATGGACTTCATAGATGGACTGCCTAGATCTAAGAGAGGTAATACAAGTATATGGGTGATAGTTGATAGGCTAACCAAGGTAGCACACTTCATCCCAGTCAAGTCAGAAAGAACAGCACAAAAATTAGCTCAAATTTTTATAAAGGAAGTGGTAAAGTTACATGGCATTCCCAAAACCATTGTGAGTGATAGGGATACCATCTTCACTTCAAAATTCTGGAGAAGCTTTCAAGAAGCAATGGGAAGTGAACTATGTTTAAGTACTGCCTACCATCCTCAATCAGATGGGCAGACTGAGGTAGTAAACAAAGTTTTGGAGGACATGTTGAGGGCAAGTATACTGTACTTTGGGGGCAACTGGGAAGATTATCTTCATCTAGTTGAATTTACATACAACAACAGCTACCAAAGCACCATAGGAATGGCTCCATTTGAAGCCTTATATGGAAAACCCTGTTTGTTGGGTAGAAGCAGGAGAAAGGTCTATTTTAGGACCTGAGTACATACAAGAAACTAAGGAGAAAATTGAGTTGATAAGAAGAAGAATGGCAGCAGCTCAAGATAGGCAAAAGAAATATGCAGACATGAGAAGGAGGCAGGTAGAATATGAAGTGGGAAATTTTGTTTTCATCAAAATCTCACCTATGAAAAATGTGCTGAGGTTTGGAAAACAAGGCAAGTTAACCCCAAGATATATTGGGCCATACAAAATTCTGGAAAGAATTGGTCACTTGGCATATAAGTTGGAATTACCAGAAAACATGCAAGGTATACATGATGTTTTTCATGTATCACAATTGAGAAGGTGGGTCCATGACTAGGCAAAAATTCTTGAGACCCCAACCCAAGTGCAGATAAATTCTAATTTGATTTATGAAAAGGATCCAGTGGGGATTTTGGCAAAAGATGTGAAGAAGTTGAGAAATAAATCTCTGAAACTTGTGAAGGTACAGTGGAGTCTTGATCCTAGTGATTGCACATGGGAATTAGAGGACAAAGTTAGGATGAATTATCCTAAGCTATTTTCAGATTAAAGGTAATTCTGATCTTTGATTGTTTTTTTAGATGCATATGTTTTTAGTCATTATAGAACTAAAAATTTATTTGGTTGAGAATGTACTTGTTCTCTGAATTAAGTTTAAAATTTATTTTAAGCTTAGGAAAATTGTGGGACACAATTCCTAAAAGGAGGGGTGTATGTAATGACCCAAGATTTTAGGAATCTATTCTGAAAAATATAAATAAATTCAAAATGATTTTTGAATTAAATCTTGAAAGGGAATTGATATAGCTTGATAGTGTATCAGTATGTGTGTACATGTGTGCACAGGAAATGCACATGAACTAAAGCTAAAATCCCTGAACTCTAAGAATAAATACATATTGATATGTATGGGAATATATATATATATAGGTTAACTCCTTAAAAGACTGTATGCATAAGTAAATATACATATATGGATGCTACTGAATATTTTTGGAGTGTACATGTGCATGTGTGTGTGTCAATACAGAATGATGTATAAATATATATATATATAGGTGTACTAATTATTTCAGTAAGACTTATATAAATATATATGTGTTAATAAAATACTAGAGTTCAAATTAGTAAGATAAAATATACAGACATATTTTAGTATATAGGAAGAAAGAAAGAAAAACTGAAGATATAAAAAGGAGTATTCCTCTTGTAAATAAATAAAGGAGGTACATACCATTTACATGAAAGCTAAAAATAGGAAAAATAAGACAAAACAGGGAAATGCTTGGTATAGGCAGAATTAGGAAGAGTATTTGATAAATAATAAAATCAAGTCACATTTTTAGCATGATTGTAGACAAAGGAAAAAGTATTTTCTGAAAAGCAAAATTCTGAAATTAACCAAAAAAGGATGTAACCACTTTTCTCTTCACCTAAATTAAGCCGGGAAGGGTAGAACTTTGGGTTCAAAAAAAATACAGATAACATGATTTTTCTGGTGGGCAAAAATGGCTTTAGCTAATACCCAAAACCCTAAGGAAGACCCTGTATATATACATGTATATGCAGCAGCCTCCTCTCCTTCTCAGAAAAAGAACTTTGAAAAAAAAAACAACACCATAGAAATCATAAGACAAGGGAAGGAGGAGAGCTTGAGGCTAAAGGCAGAAGTTCATCAATTAATTAAGAAAGCAAAGAAGAGAGCTAGGTGAGAAAACTCACTCAAAAATCTAAGGCAATAAGTCCTATTGTAGGCAGCCAGTTATAAGTAATTTTCTTAAAAGAGTATTTTCATATATGAATGCTTATCTGTGATTTTAAACCTGAAAATGTTTTGATTCTCTTTGGTTGTTCTACTTGTTTATTTATAAGAAAGTTTTATGTGTAGTTAGTATACATGCATGTTTTATGAACCCAGATCTCTGATATGTAGATGCTTAGGAACATAAAATAAATGTTGAATATAGGCAAGTAGTATTGGTTTTGGCTTAACTCAGAGAAATGAAAACAAATTGAGCTGCAATATACTCATGTATAAGTGCTGAGGCTTGAGACAAAGAGGAATTAGGGGTGCAATAGGGTTGCCTATGTGCTGATGCTCCTAATTTAATAAAAAGGCATAAAGATATATACACATAGCAAACAAAATTTTGTGATTCAGTGAAACCAGATCATTCTGAGTTTATCTCAAGCACAAATGTTTGCAAAAAGGAAAAACTCTCTCTGAAGCCATAAGCTAATGTTAGTTGCCTATACCCCTTTTAAAAATACCAAAATATATATATACATACAGAACCTTATTTATTTAGTCACCAATGGTTGTTTGCTTGTTTGTCTCTGTATGGTTATGAATAATATGAGATGCCATGATATGGATGTTTTTAGTTAGTAAAATGGATTACTGAATGGTTTAGTCATGAAAAATCAAAAGAGTATTATTAACTTAAACCTGATTAGGAAATTGGGGTCAAGAACACTGCAGGAATGACTTGTTTTCTTGAGTAATACAAGTTGACACATGGCTTGTTTAAGTCCTGAGATCTTTGTGTAATGGAGTGAATTAGTTCATTACAGTGTGTCCATTGATTCATAAATATTGCAGATGAGACCAGGATAGATAAATATACCAGGGGAAAAATATTTGAGATGATGAGAAAACTAGAGTTTTTCCCAGAATTGAAATATGAGGATTGAATAAATGATTTAACTCATATTGGTTATTTTCCTGTTTGGTATGAATGATTGTTTGACTATGACTGAATTGTATGCTTGAATGTATGTGCCATATTTATATATGTAGTCTCTGGAAAGAAAAATTAAAGTGTGCACAGGCACAATGACACAGAGCATGCACACAAGTATGATCTGATTCCAAAGGGCAGAACTTTATGTATATGTATTTAGTTTGATTTTAACCTAATTAACTAATTGCTTTTGTGAATTTTCTCATACCAGACATGTGTCTGACCCTAGTGTGCTAATGGCATCTGGGGTGTCTCATTTAAAATGAGGCAGTTTCAAATGCTTTTTCAGGGATTGCAGCAACTAAGTAGGAGTAGGAGCAAGGCTTTGAGAAGAAGATTATAGCATGCTAAACTTAGTTAGATAAGAGCCTAAATGATAAAATCCGCATGTATTAATGATTTAAATGGTTACTTGTATTAAGTGTTGAATATGGGATGGATATTTTGTTAAGTATTTTGTTAAGAGATTGACATTGTATCTGGAATTTATAAATCTAGTTAATATCTGATATTAAAGAAGTTAATCAAAATATTGTAAGTGGATTTAGTAAGAACACCATGTTTAAATTAAATGATTATATTTTATAAATGTATTAGTCAATCTTGAGTCCTTAGAAAGGATTTTAGTTTTGGAAAATCTGGATAGTTGATTCTTAGAAAAATTAAATGGTTTTATCTTTCTACCATGGCATATGTATACAAAAGACAATAGGCATAGGTTGAATGTTTTTATATGACTGCAAGGTTCCCATAATTTAACTTGTTTCATACAAATGTTTCATGTCTTATTTTTAAATAAAGAAAGGATCTGTAATAAGGAAGTTGAAAGCCAGATCCAAATAGTTGCAGTTATATACGCACATAAACATGTTTTGTGCAAATATTAACACACCTTTTTCCTATGTATTTGTAATAGGAATCTGAATTTCACTCAGATTTTAACCAAATGCATTTTAAATTCCAGACAGATTTTATAAGAAGAAAATCAAACATGGACATATAACACTAAACTATGTGTGGATTGATTAAATTCAATCAATCCAATATCCTCTTGTTTTTCCAGAACTCTGATTCAAACAAGAGAGGCATATGCATCCTCACATGTATGTGCTTATCTTTGTGAATGTACTGATATATTTATATTGGTTAATTGTTTTGATCCTGGATATATTTTGTTTATTGGAAAAAGAAAATGACCCTGGGAAATGTATTTGTAATGAATGATCAATCTATATATCATCTCTGATAGTTCAAAGGAAGTTTAAATCAAACTTAAAAGTGTAAATGAATGTAGGTGGACATCCAGACACATATAAATTGAATGTGCATATGCATGTACATAGAAATCGAATTTAGACGTCAGTCTAAATAATTTAGACGTCTGAGATTAAACTTAGACGTCAGTCATAATAATTTAGACGTCTGAGGTTAAATGTAGACGTCTGTCACAAAAAAATTAGATGTCTGAATTCAGTTCAAAATTTCTTTTTCTCTCTGTTTCAATTTTTAGATCTCTGAGCCGTTTGTCATAATTAGTTAGACGTCTGAGATTAAGTTTAGACGCCTGTCATAAGAATTTAGACGTCTGAACTGCTGATTTTGCCTAATTTGCCTATTTAAAAAGAAACAAGTGGCTATGTCAATAGCTTGTATGGCGTTTTGATTTCTATTTGATTAAAATTCCCTTGATGGAAAAAAAAATCCTTATGAAATTTAGGGTAGAAATAGGAGGGTCATTCCACGTACCCCTCCAGGTCGTACCGTTTTGGACGGGGCGCTGTCCCCTGGACCCTTGCGACTTGACCGGTCAGGTCGAACACCGTAGCGGGGGCATTGCCCCCACACCCCCACCTAGAGGGTTGCCACCCCCCTTGGACCCCCCCTCCGTAGGGGATCTTATCTGAAAAACATTCAACATAACTTCTACTTTGATGCATTTTGAGTTGATTTCTTTGGATTTCATTTACGTCTTCGAACGTGAACTTTTGTGACTTATTGATTCTACAATCAATTTCTATGGTTTGTCACTTTAAAAACATAAAGGCTTCAATACTAGTAGTAATTCTTCCAAATGATTTCAAACACTATTTTAAAATATAAAGTTCGTTTTCTCAAATCGTTTTTCTAACCTACTAGTATATACAAGCCTTTACTTCACTCGAATGAGAAATCGAATTAAACGACTTAGTAAAACAAGTGGTATGAAACGCTTGCGTTCACTTCATCGGTTAGCTTTTGGACTTGTTCGATTGAACCCCTTTTGTGACAATTTTCTAGTGAAGATCTACAGCTTGTTCATAAATATTTCAGTTAAGCAAGTGGTTATGGGACATGAAGCTAAACTCCTATATTTAATAGCTTGGTGTGGTTGACACTTCCTTATGATCATGACGATCATTTTTGTGATTTAGACTAGCGATTGAGCGATGTCTCTTTGTCGGCGAGGGAGACTAGACCCCGCTTTTGTGATGTTTCGCCATCACATATATGGGGTAGCACCCCATGGTCTTCGGGCCATTTTTGTGTGGAAATTTAATGAATAGCTTCCATGAGATAGCTTCTCGTCATGTGTTATACGCGTAGGTGAGTTTTCATGCTCTCATTCATGTGTTAGGCCTCCCCCTATTTATGTGTTTTCTGGATTTTTGGTGTTGATTTCTGGAATTTGTGCTTCACCAATTTTCATGATTTTCATTGATATGATATCAGTTTTTGTGCATTGGTGAATTCATGTGTTATGGACTTGTTATGAATACAAGTTTAGGGTATGATACCCTATTTTATCTTTGAGAAGATTCTTGTGATATTGATTAATCTTTTGTTGATTATCATTTACATACTTATAGTAGTATGCCGTTATGGTTGTTACATGTTCATGCCATATTATTTATCCTATACTTTATCATCTGATATTTATAGCTTGACTGATCCGTTTATTATTTTCTTATAAATAATACTCGGGTCAGACCGAGATGTTATAGGTGCTTCTGCTTGACTTCTCTTCAGGATTACTCTGACTTTTGGCTAACTACATAGATTAGTAGTTTTTGGATGTACACATTTGAGATATAGACTCTATGTTGTGTACTTATTCTTTTGTATAGCACGTGTTGCTATTCTTTTGTATTATCGTGGATCTTTCTAACCACTACTCTGATGTACACTTTCATGTGTTATACATTTATTCATATCTTCTTCCGCCTTTGTGATATGGATGTCTATGACTGATTTATGTTATGATTATTTCTATGTTTGTTTCCGAAGATTATATATAGCCACCGTGTGATAGCTTTGAGTTTGTATCGGTATGTCGGATTTCCTCCTTAAATGATATGCATTCTATTCTATCTAACATATCGGTGCTCGTACAAAGAAGTTACATGGATGGTCGCTCCTCCACAACCTTATTCTCCGTGCTAATTGACAACACTACATCGTAGTGTTCTTGGTTAGCATGTGTATTGAGGTGGGGCATTACAAGGAGGGTGTTGTAGTGTTGTTGTTAGTCGAAAGCATCTTGGATCGCTTTGGATAAAATTTGGAAGCATAATTGTGAGTGAAGCTCGTTTTTTTAACTAAAGTTTGAACTTTGTGTTCTCCATATTACCGTCACTATTTTAGTTGCTTGGTTAGTTATATTTGGATGAATGTTGTTAACTTGGTTTGTGCTCTAAAAAAGATGACATCTTTAGTAGTTAATTAGTAACTTAAACTAGTTAAAAAGTTTGATGTAAATTGTTTAAGTGATGTTTTTCTTTATGCTCATGAATATTGTTTACTTTGTATATATGTCATTTTTATATTATGTGATGTGATGCTTGGATGAAAATCAATATGACATTATAGTGTTATCGAAGTGTCTGTATAGCGACTATCGCTCTATCGGCACTTTTGGAAAATACCACCTTTTGGTTTATTCTCAAGCTTGGGTCTCGTTTACAATGTTAGTTAATTTTTTGTATAATGATGAGTTTAAAATTAATTAACCATTTTAATAATGACTTTTAAATTTAATTAATCATTTTAATTAATAAGGATTAATGTTAATTAATTAACTTAGTAAAGATGAGTTTAAATTTAATTAATTACTTTGTTAATGATATTTAAAATTAATTAATTTTTTCATCTAAAATATGTTTAAAATTAATTAATTATTTAATAACGATGGATTAAAGTTAATTAATTAGTTTAAATTTAATTATTCTTTTCTTTAATGATGTTTTAAATTAACTAATCATTTTTAATTAATGATGGTTAATTTTTATTAATTAATTTTATTAACTATATTTAAAAGTTATTAATTAAGATGTTTTTTAAAAGTGATTAACCTTTTTAATTAAAGGTATTTAAAGTTAATTAATCAAATTAGTCAATGAAGTATAAAGATTTACCATTTTAAATAATATTTACTTATTTAAATAATAGTTATTTATTATTTAATTATTAATCAAAGGTTTAATTATTATTAAATAAAAAGTTTAAATGTTATTTAATTATTAAATAAAAGTTATAAAGTTTAAACCTACTTTATTTCTAAAAGACCGGTTTTGTTTTGAAAACAAACTCTTTTTTAATGAATATTTTATCCGAGGGATTTTCTTTGTTGATTATCCTTAAGTAACTCCAATTGAATATTAAACCCAATGACATCTTTTTAGCAGAATAAAACACCATTCTGCTAATTATATTGTAATTGACATCTGTTTAGCAGAATAAATCCCCGTTCTACTATAACATAATTGAATTGGTTATTTTGGATATCTATTTAGCAGAATAAAACCTCATTCTGCTATCATTTGGTTAGATAAAATATAAATAACATCTTTTTAGAAGAATAAACCTCTGTTCTGCTATTTTATTGTTTGGACATTGAATTGTATGCTAGTAGATTAATATTTGATAAGTAATGTTTTGTATATGTGCATAGTTATTTTCTTTTGTATATATCCCCATACTTAGTTTATGTAATGTTTGAACGGAAACATTATACCCTTTGAAGTAGTTTGTTAAATCCTTTGCATGGGATTTACAAAGATAAATAATTATTTTAATAAAGATGGCTTAAAATAGATAAATTATTTCAATAATAAGGTTTTAAAATTAATTGATTATTTTAATAATAAGGATTTAAAATAAGTTAATTATTTTAATAATGGTGTCGTAAATTAAATGAATCATTTTGCTAATCATGTTTTAAGGTCAATTTATCACTATAATAATAATGTTTTAAATTTAAGTAATCATTTTATTAATGATGGTTTAAGATTAATAAAAAAATTTAATAACGAAGTTTTATAGGTTAATAATTTATTTTTAGTAATAAATGTTTAAAGTTAATTAATCATTTAACAAGGATAATTAAAGTTAATTAATCTTTTCAAATAGTGTTGTTTTGTAGCAATGAATTGAGATTAAAGCTAATTAATTATTTTAAATAAAGCTGTGTAGTTAACTATTGTTTTAAAAGTTAATTGATCATTTTAAATAATGGTATAGAAGTAAAAAAAATTTGGTTTAAAGTTAATCAATCATTTTGATAGCATTGTTTAAATTTGATACTTTTAATGTGAAACCCCAGCACAAGTTTGGTTTTAAAAATAAAAGTTTTGATTCAGTTATGGAAAAGAAGTTTCCATAATCTGATATCGCTTCTGTGGAAAGTGTTAAGTCATACTTTTAACACTAAACATTGAGGCGTGCACTCGTTTCTATCTCGAAGGTTAAAAATATCATCAAGGCATTGCCTAGAGGTAACACTAGCTCAACTTGCCCGACTTCATTTCCAATCAAAGGATAGCACTTGTTCGGAATCGACGAGTAGTGGTAAGATTATGAAATTTAATTTCCATATACAATCATTTTTAAATTATCCCCGTTAGCTGATTTATTAACTATCGGTATAGCTTTCATCATGTTGTATTTCGTCACTCTAAGATGATGTGTTGCTCATTTGAACTTTGTTATCCTTTATCGAAAATGACTAAACCCAAAGAGCAAGTAGGGTGTGACGCCCCACCTCTATACTCACACTAACCAAGGACACTACGGGGTAATGCCATCCACTAGTATGAAGAATAAGGCCGTTGAGGAGTGACCAACTGTATAATTGATTTGAGCGAGTACCGATATGTCAGATGATATGGCACGCATTTCATTTCAAGAGGAAATCTGACATATCTAATCCAAACTCAAAGCTTGAAATGACCCTCCTATTTACACACTAATTTTATTGGTGATTTTTTTTTTTGCAATAGAGATGATATATAGATATATCATCTATTACAAATATATTTCCCAAGGTCATTTTCTCTCTCTAATAAACAAAAATATATCCAGGATCTTTCACAATATAGAAATATTGTTTTAATTCTAAATCATTTTTAACATACATATATGAAGATATCTATGTTATATTCTACTTGAATCAGAGCATGATAATAAGTAGAAATCCTTTTTAAATTTGCAAAAATGTGATAAATTCCCTTTTTAAATTAAAACTTATTGTATCCAGATTTTTGACTATAGTGTCCCCTGGAAATATGTACCTTAGACTGTTATTATAATTAAGAAATAACCAAGCAATGATCAGTGGAAAGCAAGCTTATAATATGGATGATTATCTTAAAGTCTGAATATTATCAAACTCAGGTTAAAAGAAAGTGGATCCTAAGTGAACACAAGCAACATCTAGGCGTAATGGAAACGCGCCTAACTTATTCATGCAAGGTCACTAGTTCGAGTACTATGCTGGTCGGTTCAAACACAATTTTTGTTTTTCTTTTTATTTTCTCCTGTATGGCTGAAATCTGTTACCTACCTATAATTGTACATATATATTTAATTTTTGGCTATAACCTATCATACAAAACAATTTTTCTTGCATAACTATTTTTAAAACCCATTCTTTCAACTGTTTTAAGAATTTACATCTATATTTTTGCCCAATATCAACATGTACACAGATATACATGTACATGTCTGTATCTTTGTTCATTTTCCAGGAAAACTGAGCTCAAATGTTCCCTTGCTTCATTGATCTGAAGTGAAACATTAGGCCTGACCTATGGCCTAACCATGTGGTTACTCTGGCCATTCTTTTGTTTGCATTTTTACAACCCAGATTATACACAAAACATTGATACCTTTCCTTTTTAAAAGCATGTGTATATATTTGTATGAATCAGACACCTTGTGATCAGATATATATATATCATTCTTCCTAACCATACTTCTCTTTCAAAATTACATCTTCAGGGTATAAACACTTTTTCTTGCATTTGGACTTATGTCAATATCATAAATTGAAGATATAGTAGTTTAATTCTTTTCTGGGTTTTCCCAATATTATTTTCTGTATATCTATATTCTTTTTGAAAGAACTCAGAATTAACTGAAATCATCATAAAATGATTATGCTTATAAAATCCAGGTTTTTCCTCTAAATCAAAACAACTTTAGCAAATAGGTTTTCAAATCAGTTTAACATCAATATCCTTAGTACATACCAAATCAGAAATAACCAGAAACAACATAGCACATGTCTCTTACAAGTTCTTCCTACTCAATACATTTAGATAGCCATATTAATCAGGGAATACATGCATGAATTAACACATTTTAGCTTTTATTTCTAATTATCTTAGCATCCTCTATTCCATATCTTTTTAATCTTGCTTACTTAGCTCCATCACAACCTGCAAAAGCATTAGTGGCTGCCCCATTATAAATGAGACACCCCCATGTGCCATGAGCAATAAGGGTCAGATCTATGATCTGGTGTGAGCATTTCTAACATATCCATGATATTAAGCTAAGGATACAGCATAAATATACTTTGCATACTTGACAGGTATTATCATGTACAATACATAAGAGCAATCATATGCAATAAAACAACTTTTATCTGGATCTACTAGGTTGCCTTTTCTTTTTCTTATAAATTCCTGGCCTCATCTGCTATAAGGAATCAAAGGGACACATTGCCATGAACTAATTAACATTATGGCACAAAGATCTCAGGACTTAAACAAGCCATGTGCCAACTTGTCTACTTCAAATAGGACAAGCATTCCAGCAGCCTTCTTGGCACAAAATCCTTAGTTATATCACTAAGTGTATTTATGTTCATTCTATCAATGATAGCTAGGTGTACATACCACCTGTACTCATGAAGCATACTAGTTACCTTGCAGACATAATATTGCAAGCAAGTTAAAGGTTACCTTCTAGAGGTATAACACCCCAGTCATTCCATCTCACATTATTTAGCATAAAAACACCCTATTTAAGCATATACCAGAATGTTTGCAACTGAGAATAAATGCATGGCTCTATTGGGTTTATTTTGGTTTTGCAAGCAACTATGTTTAGCCAGATTTTTAATCTTGTTTAAACATAGTTTTTAGGCTTGTAAATTTCTGTTTAGTTTAGGGCTCAGCACTTATAGAGAAAGACTCCATTGCACCCTTAACCAATTATTTCAAGCCTCAGCACCATACCAATGTATGTGCAGCTCATAGTTTTCTTTATCTTTTCATTCTTTGTCTTAAGCCATTATTCAAACTAGTTACAAATACTCTGATATATGTTCCTTAAGGTTTTGGTATAATATACAGAGATGAAAATAAAGCAACAAAGTTATACATCCAGCATAGCAGATCATATTTCATCAAACATTCATGAAACCATCAGTAGCCAACATAGTTTGTAAATCAAAACATGCAAAATATAACATATAAAAGCTTGGCTGCCTAACCCCAGGTCTTAATGCCATGTATATGAGTGAGGATACTCACCTAAATGCTTACTCAAGCTTAAACCAGAAAACCCTTCAAATCTTTAGCCTTGTCTTCCTTTTCTTCCTTAGGTTAATTAATTAGTGAGAGAGCAGTTTTCTGATTGGGCTCTTGGTTTAAATAAGGGTTCTGTCTAGGGTTTTGGGTGATGCAAAATCCCTATTTTAGCCCAGACCTGAATCATGCATTTGGCATTGCATATTCCCTCCCTCCTAACCCTTAATGTCCCGGCCAATATTTTAAAACAAGACTAAATTGTGCCTATTTTCCTTTCTTTTCAGAAAGTGATAACTTTAAGTATTTTTATTATACTTACCTCAAACATGATAATGGTGTGACTTTCTATTTTCTGCCTATGCACATTTGCTTTCTTGCACTTTGGTTCTTACTGTTTTAGTGCTTCCTTTATTTATTTTCTGCTCAAATAAAATCTGGATATATATATATATACATTTATACAACTATGGGTGTTAATTTAACTTTAACCTTTTATTTGCAGAAAACATGTGCATACTTATGTGCATTTCTACACCTATTATTCAAATAAAATTTTACTTATTCATTATAAATCAATGTTCTCTTCTGTCTTAATTTCCAGACAAGTCATACATAGGCATATATATATAGATATATATATATATATACACACATCCTCAGGAATTTTTAATATTCATGTCTAGGTCTATATTTCCTTTATTTAAAACATTTTATCTAAATGTTTCCCTTCCTTGTTTTATTATTATTCAGGAATTCTGGATTTCTCTTAGTGCCATAACTAGTGTGCACGTGCACACATGCACACAACCTTGCACCACTGAAAATCCCACCTATATAATAATTCTGATTTTCCCCCAGAATTTTAATCATTTATTTAAAAGAATTTTCCTCAAAATCTTGGGGTATTACAATCACCCCTTCTTTTAGGAATTGTGCCCTCACAATTTGCAACATAATCTTTGAGTACTCCTTCTTTCTTAGGAAAATTATTCAAATATGCATGAGCAATTCAAATAGTCACTGTCTATCATACATATCAAACTTTCTTAGTAATCTAAGAATTTACCTTTCAAATTTGCAAAGAGCCTAGGGTAATCCATCCTGATTTTATCCTCTAGCTCCCAAGTACAATCACTAGGATCTATACTCCATTGAATCTTTACAAGCTTCAATGTCTTGTTTCTTAATTTCTTTTCTTCCCTTGCCACAATTCCCACTGGCTCTTTCTCATAGATTAGATCTGGATTTATCTGAACTTCAGTAGGCTTTTCTAAGATTTCCTCCTTGTCATGTACCCATCTCCTTAGTTGTGACACATGAAACACATTGTGCATTGCACTCATCTTCTCTGGAAGCTCCAGCTTATAGGCTAGTGAGCCTATCCTTTCCAAAATCTTGTATGGTCCAATATATCTGGGTCTGAGTTTCCCCTGCTTGCCAAATCTCAAGACTCTCTTCATTGGTGAAACCTTAATGAAGACATAATCACCTACTTTGAATTCCACTGACTTCCTCTTTGCATCAGCATACTTCTTTTGCCTATCTTGAGCTACTGCCATCCTCTTTCTCACCAGTCCTATTTTCTCTGTGATGTCCTTGACATATTCTGGCCCTAGGATAGCTTTCTCTCCTGCCTCAGCCCAACACATAGGTGATAGACATGGCTTTCCATATAGGGCTTCAAAGGGTGCCATTCCAATTGTGCTTTGGTGGCTATTATTGTATGTGAACTCAGCCAAATGGAGGTGGTCCTCCCAATTTCCTCCAAAGTCTAACACACATGCTCTAAGCAAATCCTCTAAAATCTTGTTTACCACTTCTGTTTGCCCATCTGATTGGGGGTGATAAGCAGTGCTTAGGCACAATTCACTCCCCATAGCTTCTTGGAAGCTCTTTCAGAATCTTGAAGTGAAGATTGTATCCCTATCACTCACTATAGTTTTAGGAACACCATGCAGTTTTACCACTTCTCTCATAAAAGTTTGGGCTAACCTAGGTGCATTTCTGTCTGCTTTCACTGGTATGAAGTGGGCTACTTTAGTCAGCCTATCTACAATCACCCAAATACTTGTATTTCCCCTCTTGGATCTAGGAAGACCATCTATGAAATCCATAGATATGTCTTCCCACTTCCACTGTGGTATGCTAAGTGGCTGCAACAACCCTGAAGGTCTTTGGGTCTCAGCTTTTATTTGTTGACAGACCATACACTTAGCAACATATCTAGCTACATTAGATTTCATTCCCTTCCACCAATAGTCCCTTTTTAAGTTTTGGTACATTTTGGTGCTGCCTGGATGTATGGAATATTTACTTCTATGGTACTCATTAAGGATTTCTTCTTTCAATTCTATGATGTTTGGGACACATATCCTTCCCTTGTACCTTAAGTATCCTTTTACATCCATGTGATAATCCTTCACTTCCTCCTTCTTTAATAGGAGAGACCTCTTTTCTGCTAAGTCTTGATCTTCTTCTTGCATTTTTGCCACCTTCAAGGCCAAGTTTGATTGTAAAGTAATTAAACTTAACCTTCCTTTACTCCTTTCTTCCTCAATTATTTCCATACTCATCCCACTGCTCTCATCTATTTCCAAATCAGTGAGCATGGTCAAGTCTCTAAACTCCTCCATCATCAACATGGCCACTTTTGCATGCTGCCTACTCAATGCATCTGCCACTTTATTAGCCTTGCCTGGTGTATAAAGTATATCTAAGTCATAAGCAGCAAGAAATTCAACCCATCTGTGTTGTCTCATATTTAAATCTTTTTGTGAAAAGAGATACTTTAAGGCCTTGTGATCAGTGTATAAAATGAACTTTGCACCTAATAAGTAATGCCTCCAAAGCTTCAAGGCATAAACTACTGCTGCCAACTCAAGATCATGAGTTGCATATCTAGTTTCATGGGGTTTTAGTTGTCTAGATGCATAGGCTATGACCTGATCTTGCTGCATCAACACAGCCCCTAGCCCTGACCCACATGCATCTGTATATACAACTAATCCCTCATTGCCTTCTGGTACTCTCAACACTGGTGATTTTACCAAAGCCTCCTTGATCTGGGTGAAAGCTTGTTCACACTTATCAGTCCATATAAACTTTTGGTTCTTCCTAGTCAGGTTAGTGAGTGGCATTGCTATTTTAGAAAATCCTTGTATAAACCTTCTATAGTATCCTGCCATCCCCATGAATGACCTAACCTCACTAACATTGTTAGGCTTCTTCCATGCTTGGATTGCTACTATCTTATTGGGGTTTACAGAAATTCCTCTAGCAGAGACAACATGTCCAAGAAAGTGTACTTCCTCTTGCCAGAACACACACTTAGAGAACTTTGCTTTCAAATCTTTTTCTCTTAATCTAGATAAGACCAAATGTAAGTGGTTCTCATGTTCCTCTATTGTTTTAGAGTAGATTAGAATATCATCTATAAAAATCAGAACAAACTTGTCTAAGTAATCTCTGAATATCCTATTCATTAGGTCTACAAAGTAAGAAGGGGCATTTGTTAGCCCAAATGGCATAACCAGAAACTCGTACAAACCATATCTTGTGTTGAATGCTGTATATTTAATACTTGATTCCTCAACCTTCATCTGATGAAACCCAGATGCCAAGTCTAGCCTAGAAAACACTTTAGCTCCACTGAGTTGATCAAAGAGATCATCTATCCTGGGTAATGGGTATTTGTTTTTGAAGCTCCTAAACTTATCTCTTTCCTTGTCATGCTGCTCAATCTTCAGAGCCAAATCTATCACTTGATCAAAAGTTCTGTCAGCATAAGGTAGTATAGCCCTGCTAAGCCCTGGGTTCAACCCCTTGATGTATCTATCATTTTTGGATGCTTCATCAGCCACTAACATTGCCCCATAGGTTGACAATCCCTCAAACTTCTGGGTGTACTATGTGACATTCATAGTCCCCTGTCTAAGTTTGATGAACTCCTCAAGTAAAGTGGTTTTTGCTGAGGCTGGAACAAACCTTGCCTCTAACATCTCCTTAAATTGATTCCAATTAATATCATTTTCATTCCGGCCAGCTATGATCACCTCCCACCAACTCAAAGCTGCACCTTTTAATTGCCTTGAGGCCACTTGCCTCTTCCTTTGGTCATCTAGTTGCATATCAGTGAAGATCCTCTATAATGTCCTCAGCCATGCTTGAATCTCCATTACACTTTCAGTTCCTTCAAAGCTCTTGCCTCCCAAGTTGGTATAAGTCTTCACTAACTTGGAGAGCTCCTCATGTGGGTTCTCAGGTCTGTGCCCAATTCCATCTCTCAAAACTCTCACAAATTCCTGCATGTCAAGCATTTGTGGTGTGCTAGATCCTCCTTGATGATGAGACCCTCTTCCTACCATATTTCTAAAAGTATATGTATTTCATCTTATTAGTTTGTAACACTTAGCTTTAATTTTGAATTGATTGTATCTTTCCTATTTAATCATTGTGTATGTCACATGCACACACATACATATATTTAGGGAATACTTATAAACAGTCAAATATGCAAACAAACCTAGTATAAACACAAGCATACAAACATTTGCTATGTTAATTAAAACATAGCTCTGGTACCAAATGAAATGACCCTCCTATTTACACACTAATTTTATTGGTGATTTTTTTTTTTTGCAATAGAGATGATATATAGATATATCATCTATTACAAATATATTTCCCAGGGTCATTTTCTCTCTCTAATAAACAAATATATATCCAGGATCTTTCACAATATAGAAATATTGTTTTAATTCTAACTCATTTTTAACATACATATATGAAGATATCTATGTTATATTCTACTTGAATCAGAGCATGATAATAAGTAGAAATCCTTTTTAAATTTGCAAAAATGTGATAAATTCCCTTTTTAAATTAAAACTTATTGTATCCAGATTTTTGACTATAGTGTCCCCTGGAAATATGTACCTTAAACTGTTATTATAATTAAGAAATAACCAAGCAATGATCAGTGGAAAGCAAGCTTATAATATGGATGATTATCTTAAAGTCTGAATATTATCAAACTCAGGTTAAAAGAAAGTGGATCCTAAGTGAACACAAGCAACATCTAGGCGTAATGGAAACGCGCCTAACTTATTCATGCAAGGTCACTAGTTCGAGTACTATGCTGGTCGGTTCAAACACAATTTTTGTTTTTCTTTTTATTTTCTCCTGTATGGCTGAAATCTGTTACCTACCTATAATTGTACATATATATTTAATTTTTGGCTATAACCTATCATACAAAACAATTTTTCTTGCATAACTATTTTTAAAACCCATTCTTTCAACTGTTTTAAGAATTTACATCTATATTTTTGCCCAATATCAACATGTACACAGATATACATGTACATGTCTGTATCTTTGTTCATTTTCCAGGAAAACTGAGCTCAAATGTTCCCTTGCTTCATTGATCTGAAGTGAAACATTAGGCCTGACCTATGGCCTAACCATGTGGTTACTCTGGCCATTCTTTTGTTTGCATTTTTACAACCCAGATTATACACAAAACATTGATACCTTTCCTTTTTAAAAGCATGTGTATATATTTGTATGAATCAGACACCTTGTGATCAGATATATATATATCATTCTTCCTAACCATACTTCTCTTTCAAAAATACATCTTCAGGGTATAAACACTTTTTCTTGCATTTGGACTTATGTCAATATCATAAATTGAAGATATAGTAGTTTAATTCTTTTCTGGGTTTTCCCAATATTATTTTCTGTATATCTATATTCTTTTTGAAAGAACTCAGAATTAACTGAAATCATCATAAAATGATTATGCTTATAAAATCCAGGTTTTTCCTCTAAATCAAAACAACTTTAGCAAATAGGTTTTCAAATCAGTTTAACATCAATATCCTTAGTACATACCAAATCAGAAATAACCAGAAACAACATAGCACATGTCTCTTACAAGTTCTTCCTACTCAATACATTTAGATAGCCATATTAATCAGGGAATACATGCATGAATTAACACATTTTAGCTTTTATTTCTAATTATCTTAGCATCCTCTATTCCATATCTTTTTAATCTTGCTTACTTAGCTCCATCACAACCTGCAAAAGCATTAGTGGCTGCCCCATTATAAATGAGACACCCCCATGTGCCATGAGCAATAAGGGTCAGATCTATGATCTGGTGTGAGCATTTCTAACATATCCATGATATTAAGCTAAGGATACAGCATAAATATACTTTGCATACTTGACAGGTATTATCATGTACAATACATAAGAGCAATCATATGCAATAAAACAACTTTTATCTGGATCTACTAGGTTGCCTTTTCTTTTTCTTATAAATTCCTGGCCTCATCTGCTATAAGGAATCAAAGGGACACATTGCCATGAACTAATTAACATTATGGCACAAAGATCTCAGGACTTAAACAAGCCATGTGCCAACTTGTCTACTTCAAATAGGACAAGCATTCCAGCAGCCTTCTTGGCACAAAATCCTTAGTTATATCACTAAGTGTATTTATGTTCATTCTATCAATGATAGCTAGGTGTACATACCACCTGTACTCATGAAGCATACTAGTTACCTTGCAGACATAATATTGCAAGCAAGTTAAAGGTTACCTTCTAGAGGTATAACACCCCAGTCATTCCATCTCACATTATTTAGCATAAAAACACCCTATTTAAGCATATACCAGAATGTTTGCAACTGAGAATAAATGCATGGCTCTATTGGGTTTATTTTGATTTTGCAAGCAACTATGTTTAGCCAGATTTTTAATCTTGTTTAAACATAGTTTTTAGGCTTGTAAATTTCTGTTTAGTTTAGGGCTCAGCACTTATAGAGAAAGACTCCATTGCACCCTTAACCAATTATTTCAAGCCTCAGCACCATACCAATGTATGTGCAGCTCATAGTTTTCTTTATCTTTTCATTCTTTGTCTTAAGCCATTATTCAAACTAGTTACAAATACTCTGATATATGTTCCTTAAGGTTTTGGTATAATATACAGAGATGAAAATAAAGCAACAAAGTTATACATCCAGCATAGCAGATCATATTTCATCAAACATTCATGAAACCATCAGTAGCCAACATAGTTTGTAAATCAAAACATGCAAAATATAACATATAAAAGCTTGGCTGCCTAACCCCAGGTCTTAATGCCATGTATATGAGTGAGGATACTCACCTAAATGCTTACTCAAGCTTAAACCAGAAAACCCTTCAAATCTTTAGCCTTGTCTTCCTTTTCTTCCTTAGGTTAATTAATTAGTGAGAGAGCAGTTTTCTGATTGGGCTCTTGGTTTAAATAAGGGTTCTGTCTAGGGTTTTGGGTGATGCAAAATCCCTATTTTAGCCCAGACCTGAATCATGCATTTGGCATTGCATATTCCCTCCCTCCTAACCCTTAATGTCCCGGCCAATATTTTAAAACAAGACTAAATTGTGCCTATTTTCCTTTCTTTTCAGAAAGTGATAACTTTAAGTATTTTTATTATACTTACCTCAAACATGATAATGGTGTGACTTTCTATTTTCTGCCTATGCACATTTGCTTTCTTGCACTTTGGTTCTTACTGTTTTAGTGCTTCCTTTATTTATTTTCTGCTCAAATAAAATCTGGATATATATATATATACATTTATACAACTATGGGTGTTAATTTAACTTTAACCTTTTATTTGCAGAAAACATGTGCATACTTATGTGCATTTCTACACCTATTATTCAAATAAAATTTTACTTATTCATTATAAATCAATGTTCTCTTCTGTCTTAATTTCCAGACAAGTCATACATAGGCATATATATATAGATATATATATATATATACACACATCCTCAGGAATTTTTAATATTCATGTCTAGGTCTATATTTCCTTTATTTAAAACATTTTATCTAAATGTTTCCCTTCCTTGTTTTATTATTATTCAGGAATTCTGGATTTCTCTTAGTGCCATAACTAGTGTGCACGTGCACACATGCACACAACCTTGCACCACTGAAAATCCCACCTATATAATAATTCTGATTTTCCCCCAGAATTTTAATCATTTATTTAAAAGAATTTTCCTCAAAATCTTGGGGTATTACAAAGCTACTACACAGTGGCTAAATGCCTTTAGGAAACAATATAAAATAATCATACATAAAATCAGGCATAGATATTCATATCAGAAAGGCGGAAACGGATATGAATATAATACACAGAAGTGAACATCATAGTTGTGGTCATACTCCACTACATCCTAAAAGAATAGGTACATGTACTACACAAAAGAATATGTATACATCAAAGAGTCTCTATTTCGTATACATGAAAGACAAAAACTACTAAGCTAAAGTAGTTAGCCAAAAGTCAGAAGCTAGTCCCTGCTAAGAAGTCAAGTAGAAGCACCTAAAACACCTCGGTCTTACACGAGTATTATTCAAGAAGAAATAATAAACGGATCAGTCTAGCTATAATTATCATGTAAGATGAGATAGGATAAGATATATGACAAATATATTTGATAACAATAAAAATCATACAATATCTCAAGTTTTCTCAAACACCCAAAAAGAATTTCATATTCTTTATTTTTATTCACCAAATCAAAAATATTGATAAAGCATATCAATGCAAATCACAAAATTGGTGAAACACAAATTCCGGAAATTAATAATTAGAAATCCAGAAAACACAAAAGGGGGAGGCCTATCATAAACGGGAGCATGAAAACTCACCAACACGTGTATCACAAACGGGACGCTATCCCATGGGTCGCTAACCCACAAAAATGAGCTGAAGCTCCATAGAACAAGGTATAGTCCCCCCTTGCGGACTAATGAGCCGAAGCTCCACAAACGGTCAAAAGACCAAGGGTCGCTACCCCATAAAAATGAGCCGAAGCTCCACGGAACGGGGTACAGTCCCCCACATGGACAAAGAGACATTGCTCATCGCAAGTCTAAATCATAAAATGATCATCATTGATCAATAAGTGTAAATTACACTAAGCTAGTAAATAAATGAGTTTAGCTTAATGTCCTATAACCACTGGCTTAACTTGAATATTTACGAACAAATTGTAGATTTTCACTCGAAAATTGACACGAGTTTTCAATCGAACAAGTCCTAGAATTAACCAACGAAGTGAATGCAAGCGTTTCATACCACTTGTTTTACTAAGTCGTTTAATTGGAATTCTCATCCGAATGAGGTAAAGATTTGTATATAATAATAGATTGGAAAACATTATTAAAATCGAGTTTTGTATTAAAAGTGGTGTTGCAATCATTTTTGTGAAAGTGTTTTAGTATTTACTACTAGTATAAAACCTTTGTATTTAAAAGTGACAAATCATAGAAACGATTGTAAAAACATTCTATCACAAAAATCCACATTTCGATAACGTGAATCAAAACCATGGAAATCGATATCAAATCCATCAAATGGAAACACCAAAAATTCATAAAAGAAATCATCAAAGTTGATTTTGGTCGACAATAACTATATGAATCATCAAAAATTGATATATCGGAAATCCATATAAAAATAAGCCAAATTCCAGAAATTGACAGCCACAGACGTTTGTGGTAAGTCTCTGGAATTTCGTTCCAGAACCCACAGACGTCTGTGGATAAATCCCAAACGTCTGTCCCCCTGTTTCTGGAATTTTCACACCTCAAGCCACAGACGTCTGTGGAAAATCCACAGACATTAGTCGTTTGTAGCGGGATAGAATTTGCACAGCCCAATGATGGGAAAACCAAATCGGAAGCGATTGATTGAGAAACTACGGCTAGGGATTTATGCCAAGGGACAACCCGGTCCTAAAGGTTCTTCAATTCACCTAAAACAACATGTCTAAACACCCATACTAGGGTTTTCATTAATTTTGACTTCAAAATACCAAAATTAGGAAAATTCACCAAACCAATTCAATTCAAAAGCAATTGAATAAGAACATATGTTAGGAATTCATACCTAACAACAATCAAAGCTATAGACATAGATGTGAGTTCAAGAACTCACCTTTAAATTCAAAAATAGAAAAGGTAAGCTCTAAAACAAGCCAAGATCAATTCCTCTTCTACTACACCTCAAAGATCTTCAATCTATTATCACATGCAAAGATTTTCCTAAGTTAGGTTATAGGAAAAATCAATAGTTGAAGAGAAATTAAGATGGAGAAGATAAAGAGGATGCTTACCTAGCTTCTCTTTAATTTTATAACCTGAACTTGAATTTGGATTTTGAATTTCCTAAGAATCTAGGGCTTAGGAATTTTAATTTCCTCTCTTTTCCCCCAATTTTTCTTTAGCTTTGAGTGTTAAGAAATTCTGAATGGAATGAAGGAAGAAGAGAGGAGTTATGGTATTTGGTAGAAGGGTTTGGGTTATCTAGTTGGGTTAATGGGCTAGAACACAACCCAAAGCCCAAATGAAAATACCAAAATCCTAATCAACTCCAGACACCACAATGTTTATACTTAAACAAGTTATAAACGTCGATTTGAACTCAATGAAAGTGCTCTCGAGTCCGGATTCGACTGTTTATAAAAAGTCGCATTTCGGACTTTAACATAATTAACGATGCTATATTTAAATAAAACATTTTAATATATAATTGTAAAATATGTGGGTTGTTACAGACTCCCCTCCTTAAAGAAATTGCGCCCTCGCAATATTTGAGAAGGTAATAAGGAGTGACAACCATTCTGAGACATAACAACACAAAAAGGAAGATTGAAATGAGAATTTCACCTTAAGGAGCACGAAAGAGTAAATCAGGATGTGTTCGCTCGATGAATTCTCTGGATTCCCAAGAACAATCCTTAGGATTTGCGGACCATTGAGCTTTCACAAGCGGAACATCTTTACTGCGAAGGCGTTTAACCTCCGTAGCAATGATGCGAACAGGATGTTGCTCATAAGTCACATTTGGTGAAACCTCAATTTCTTCAATAACACTAGGCTCAAGAATAGAATCGAAATCTCTAAGGCATTTCCATAGCTGAGAAACGTGAAATACGTCATGAATAGAGAAAATTTGAGCCGTTAACAAAAGGCGATAAGCCATGGGACCAATGCGTTTGGTGATGGGAAATGGGCCAATATATCGAGGTGCTAATTTTCTCGATCGACTAAAACGCACTACACCCTTCATAGGTGAAACACGAATGAATACCAATTCTCCCACATAAAACTCTAAATTCCTTCTTCTATTATTGGCATAGGATTTTTGTCTACTTTGAGCTTCTTTCATCTTATGACGAATAAGGTCAATCTTTTTTGTGGCATCACGAATAAAATCTGGACCTAAAACCAGCTTCTCACTGGTTCCAAGCCAACACGAATGAGATCGGCATGGCCTTCCGTAGAGTGCCTCGAAAGGTGCCATAATAATACTAGATTAGAAGCTGTTATTATAAGAAAACTCAACAAGGGAAATATGATCTTCCCAACTTCCACCAAAATCAAGAACACATGCACGAAGGAGATCTTCAGGAGTTTGATTCACACGTTCAGTTGGTCCATCAGACCGAGGATGATAAGCGGTGCTAAAATGAAGCTTCATACCCAAAGCTTTTTGAAGACCTTTCCAAAATCCACTAGTAAACAATGGATCACGATCACTAATAATAGAAGTAGGAACCCTATGTAGTTTAACAATTTCTTTAGCGTAGAGTTTAGCTAAAAGAGGTACGGTCCAGTTGGACCGAACGGGAAGAAAATGGGTGGATTTTGTTAGTCTATCTACAATCACTCATAAACTATCATGACCTGAAAGAGAACGGGGAAGACCATCAATAAAGTCCATGGAAACTTGATCCCACTTCCAAACGGGAATGTCAAGAGGTTGCAATAACCCACCAGGCCTCTGATGCTCGGCCTTTACGAGTTGGCAAGTCATGCAACGCTTAATAACATTAGCAATATTGGATTTCATTCCATCCGAATAATAAAGTCGCTTCATGTCCGCGTACTTCTTACTACTACCAGGATGAATGGTAAATTTAGAACGATGACAATCTTCTAAAATGTCTTTATGAAGACCGCTAATATTTGGCACAATAAGTCTACCAAATTTTCGAATGCCTCTACAAGCATCAATTTCAAAGTCTTTCAAACCATCAATATTATTTTTATCTCTACAACTTTGGCTAAGATGAGCCAATTCGAAGTCGTGCTTTTGAGCTTCAAGGATGCGGTCTAAAAGAGAAAGATGAGCCTCAAGGCTACATAAAACAAGAGATGAACATGAATCGGATTCATGATCTTGAATCTCATAAGTGGACAAAGTCTCAAGATCATTCCATTCAAATATCATCATGGAAACAACCGCTTGTTACTTATGACTAAGGGCATCGGCAACACATTTCCCTTTCCGGCAGTATAAAGAATATCAAGATAATAAGATGCGAGGAATTCAAGCCAACGTTGTTATCTCAAATTAAGTTCCTTTTGAGAGAATAAATCATTTAAAGGTTTATGATCGGTGTAGAGAACAAATTTTTCTCCCAATAGATAATGACACCAAATTCTAAGAGCGAAAACAATGGCCACGAGCTCTAAATCATAAGTGGCATATCTAGTCTCGGCAGGCTTTAACTACCTAGAAGCATAAGCGATAACACGTTCCCTTTGCATGAGAACGGCTCCCAAACCAATACGACTAGCATCGGTATAAACAATCAAGTCTTGGTTCCCTTTGGGAATCATAAGAATAAGAGCATTGTAAAGGAGTTCTTTCAATTTCTGGAAAGCTGCTTCACATTTGTCTGACCAAATGTACTTGACTCCATTCTTTGTCAAACTAGTAAGAGGTAAGGAAATTTTAGAAAAGTCTTTTATGAAGCGACAGTAGTAGCCCGCCAATCCAAGAAAACTACGAATTTCTGTTACACTCTCCGGTCTCTTCCAGTTTTGAATCGCCTCAATCTTTGAAGGATCTATGGAAATTCCGGATTCAGAAATAATATGTCCTAAAAATTTCACATGAGATTGCCAAAAATGGCACTTAGAAAATTTTTCTTTCGATTGACTGCTCCTAAGAGTTTCCAACACAATTCGAAGATGTTTTTCATGCTCTTCCTCGGTTTTAGAATAAACAAGAATATCATCAATAAAAATAAGAACAAATCGATCAAGGAAGTCTTTGAAAACTCAATTCATAAGGTCAATAAAATAAGCTAGAGCATTCGTTAAACCAAATGGCATAACAAGCCATTCATAAGATCCATAACGAGTATGGAATGATGTCAAAGGAATACTATCCTCTACAATTCGAAGCTGTTGGAAACCGGTTGCTAAGTCTAACAATGAAATGACTCTAGCACCGCAAAGTTGATCGAATAGATCATCAATCCGAGGCAAGGGATATTTATTCTTAATGGTAAGATCATTAAGCTTGCGGTAGTCAATGCAGAGCCTAAGTGTACCATTGGATTTCCTCACAAAGATAGATGAAGCTCCCCAAGGAGAGGAACTAGATCAAATAAATTGTTTTACTTCCAATTGGGATAATTGTTTATGCATCTCCACATTTTCCTTATTGGACATACAATAAGAAGGACGAGTGATAGGTAGAGCTCCAGGGATTAGATTAATTCTGAACTCAATTGCTCACTTAGGTGGTAATCCTAAAACAGGCTCAAAGATATCGGGAAATTCATGAACAACGTGAATGAGGGAAATAACATCTTCCTCATCATCATTGTCGTCATTATGTGGGTTTAGAGAATATAAGGATGCCACCGAATTAGAATCGGAATCATTAAGAACGATAGAAATCTGCTTAACAGATTGGGGATTTCGAAGATGGATAGTCCTCTCGGGACATAGGATGTGGGATTCATAACGATTAAGCCAATCCATTCCCAAAATCATTCCGAAACTCAGATAATGCATAACATGCAGATCGGCACAGAAAGCATAATCACATAAAATAATCTCAACATCCTTACAAAATAAACTGAGTGTTGCGGATCCACCAACCGGACTCACAATTTTCAGTGAAGTCATCAAGCCCATAACATTTAAAGACAAAGTATCCACAAGTTCTTTTGATATAAAAGAGTCAGATGCACCCGTATCAAAAGGAATTCGAATAGGATGATCACGAAACATAATAATGTCATCAAGGACAGAATGAGAAATACCTTGACCAAGAGAAGGGTTACTAGAAGCTTGCACAACATTCAGCTTTCCCTCCTTCTTGTTTTGAAGTTTGGGACATGAAGATATAGGATGACCCAAACTTTTGCAATAGCGATAAGTAAGGGACCTTGGACACTTATTGGCATAGTGGTTCTTAGAACCACAATTGTAGCATTCTCTACAACCAGGGGTAGGAGTCTTTGCTACCGAAGTTGCTTGCTTCCCTTTCTTGTTGGGATTAGGGCCTTTGAACTTATTATCGAGATGACCAACAACGGAGCATTGTGAGTTAGCTATTGGGAAGTAGGGTCCTATGATTCACGCAAGCACCTCGGGGCCGCTTGACCCCTAAAGCTCAGATGTTTGACTTTCATTTGTTAAGCAAAGCTGTTTGCAAATAATCTATTTTGACTTCCCCATTTATAATCGAGCAGATGTTTACGATGAAGATTGGAATCCTCCCCGCTTATCGGTTATGCAAATCTCAGCTGCTATTACTGTCTGCGCTCGTATCCATATGTACAAATACATCTCCAGAGATGATTGTTACTATACCGATACTGACTCGGTAGTTCTAGGAAGCCCACTGCCATACGATGAAGTCTCCTCCACCATCCTAGGGGAGATAAAACTGGAAGATAAAATCCGTGGCACCCCAACATCAACATCACTTTCTTTATCGGCCTCTTCAAGTTGAAGAGCAATATCTACAAGCTGATCGAAAGGCACTTTTAGTTTCAGAAGTAAAGCCTTTTTGAGATTATTATTCAAACCATAGATAAACCATTGATTCTTAATCAAAGGGGTATTAATATACTCGACCCCGTATTTAGAGAGGGATTCAAAAGATGGAACATAATCCATCATAGAAGATTCACCCTGAATAAGATTAATGAAGCGTCGAGCTAAAGTTACCTTTTTGCTTCAGGTACAAACCTTTCTTGGAATTGCTCCCAAGTAAGATCCCCTTCAACAATTTCTGAAATCAAAAGCACATACCAATCTAATGCTCTCTCTTGGAGCATGCTAGAAGCCATTTGGACTCGATGTAAATCCAAAAGATTCATGCGAGAAAAGATGTGATCGCATGTTCTAAGCCAAGCTTGGACTTCTATAACGCTTTTGGAACCTTTGAATGGCTTTCCACCCAAATTGGTGTAATCACTGCACAAGCATGCAAACCCAGATTTAGGATGAGTGGGCTCAGGAATGGGACCGGCAGCTTGGGCATTCTTTACAAGATCCAAAAACTGTTGAGCAGACATGAATATGCCATCCTGAGGAGGACCACTAGATTGACCAGTGCTAGGACTGCCTGGTCTAACCATCTCTCTTCTTCTTTAAGAAAGAGAGAAAGAAAGAAGAGGAAAAAGGTTATTCTCGGAATGAATTCAAATAAACTTGATTGGTAAAACAAGGCATCATAAAATAAGATAGGATAGAACAGGTCCTAAGACTCGAATTAAATCCTAAGGCATGAATCCCTAAGAGAGACTTAGGACAATGATCCACGTCATAATATCTTATATTGTTCCAAAGTTTTGGCTTTGATACCAAGCTATAACGCCCCACCTCTATCCTCACACTAACCAAGGACACTAAGGGGTAATGCCATCGACTACTACGAAGAATAAGGCTGTTGAGGAGCGACCAACTGTATAATTGATTTGAGCGAGTACCCATATGTCAGATGGTATGGCATGCATTTCATTTCAAGAGGAAATCTGACATATCCAATCCAAACTCAAAGCTACTACACAGTGGCTAAATGCCCTTCGGAAATAATATAAATAATCATAACATAAAATCAGGCACAAATATTCATATCACAAAGGCGGAAACGGATATGAATATAATACATAGAGGTGAACATCATAGTAGTGGTCATACAAGATCCACTACATCCCAAAAGAATAGGTACATGTACTGCACAAAAGAATATGTACATCAAAGAGTCTCTATCTCGTATACATGAAAGACAAAAACTACTAAGCTAAAGTAGTTAGCCAAAAGTCAGAAGCTAGTCCCTGCTAAGAAGTCAAGTAAAAGCACCTGAAACACCTCGGTCTGACCTGAGTATTATTTAAGAAGAAAAATAATAAATGGATCATTCTAGCTATAATTATCATGTAAGATGAGATAGGATAAGAGATATGACAAATATATTTGATAACAATAAAAATCATACAATATCTAAAGTTTTCTCAAACACCCAAAAAGAATATCATATTCTTTAATTTTATTCACCAAATCACAAATATTGATAAATCATATCAATGCAAATAACAAAATTGGTGAAACACAAATTCTAAAAATCAATAATTAGAAATCCATAAAATATAAAATGGGGAGGCCTATCACAAACGGGAGCATGAAAACTCACCAACACGTGTATCACAAATGGGACACTATCCCATGGGTCGTTAACCCACAAAAATGAGCCGAAGCTCCACAGAACAGGGTATAGTCCCCCCTTATGGACAAATGAGCCAAAGCTCCACAAACGGTCAAAAGACCATAGGTCGCTACCCCATAAAAATGAGCCGAAGCTCCACAAAATGGGGTACAGTCCCCCACGCGGACAAAGAGACATTGCTCATCGCAAGTCTAAATCATGAAATGTTCATCATTGATCAATAAGTGTAAATTACACTAAGCTAGTTAATAAATGAGTTTAGCTTAATGTCCCATAACCATTGGCTTAACATAAATATTTATGAACAAATTGTAGATTTCCACTCGAAAATTGTCACGAGTTTTCAATCGAACAAGTCCTAGAATTAAACAACGAAGTGAACACAAGTGTTTCTTACCACTTGTTTTACTAAGTCGTTTAATTGTAATTCTCATTCGAATGAGGTAAAGGTTTGTAAATACTAATAGATTGGAAAACAGTTTTAAAATCGAGCTTTGTATTAAAAGTAATGTTGAGATCATTTTTTTTGGAAGTGTTTTAGTATTTACTACTAGTATAAAACCTTTGTATTTAAAAGTGACAAATTATAGAAACGATTGTAAAAAACAATCTATCACAAAAATCCACCTTTCGATAACGTGAATCAAAACCATGGAAATTGATATCAAATCCATCAAATGGGAAAACCAATAATACAGAAAAGAAATCATCAAAGTTGATTTTGGTTGACAATAACTATACGGATCATCAAAAATCGATATATCGGTAATCCACATAAAAATAAGCCAAATTACAGAAATTGACAGCCACAGACGCTTGTGGTAAGTCTCTGGAATTTCGTTCCAGAACCCACAGACATCTGTGGATAAACCCCAGACGTATGTCCCCTTGATTCTAGAATTTTCACACCTCAAGCCACAGATGTCTATGGATAATCCACAGACGTCTGTCACCTGTGGCGGGATAGAATTTGCACAGCCCAATGATGGGCAAAACAAATCAGAAGCGATTGAATGAGCAACTGGGGCTAGGGATTTATGCCAAGCGACGACCTAGCAAGGCTCTTCAATTCACCAAAACAACATGTCTAAACACCCATACTAGGGTTTTCATAAATTTTGACTTCAAAATACCAAAATTTGGAAAATTCACCAAACCAATTCAATTCAAAAGCAATTGAATAAGAAATAGATGTTAGGAATTAATACCTAACAATAATCAAAGCTATAGACATAGATGTGAGTTCAAGAACTCACCTTTAAACTCAAAAATAGAAAAGATAAGCTCTAAAACAAGCTAAGATCAATTCCTCTTCTACTACACCTCAAAGATCTTCAATCTATTATCACATGCAAAGATTTTCTTAAGTTAGGTTATAGGAAATATCAAGAGTTGAAGAGAAATTGAGATGGAGAAGATGAAGAGGATGCTTACCTAGCTTCTCTTTGATTTTATAACTTGAACTTGAATTTGGATTTTGAATTTCCTAAGAATTTAGGGCTTAGAAATTTTAATTTCCCCTCTTTTCCCCCATTTTTCCTTTAGCTTTGAGTGTTAGGAAATTATGAATGGGATGAAGGAAGAGGAGAGGAGTTAGGGTACTTTGTAGAAGAATTTGGGTTACCATGTAGGGTTAATAGGCTAGAACACAACCCAAAGCCCAAATGAAAATACCAAAATCCTAATCAACTCATAACTCAACAATGTTTATACTTAAACAAGTTGTAAACGTCGATTTGAACTCAATGAAAGTGGTTTCGAGTTCGGATTCGACTGTTTACAAAAAGTCACATTTCATACTTTAACATAATTGACGATGCTATATTTAAATAAAACATTTAAATATATAATCGTAAAATATGTGGGTTGTTACATGGGGGCCAAGCTATGTGGGGTTGCTCGCATCAGGGTATTTTCACATCCACTTCGGTGTTGTGCATTGAGATGTGAAGTACTCGGATTTTCGGTAAATGTTGGTGGGGTCCAGCTTGGAGGTTTCTGAGAACCATCAGAGCTCTCAAGGATAATTCTAGAGGTATACTTTCGGTAAGGGGGCGCACCCTCCTATTCATTTGTTGGAAAATTTCCCTATTCTTTCCTTTGATTCCAAGTTTTTAAATTAACTTCTTTCTTAACTACATCAGGAAGGGTTGAGAGCACTTCACGATGTTTAACTATTCGCATCCATGACTGAGATTGGATATTGTTGTTGTGAAAGGAAATCTGTTCTACAGTTGTTGGCATGGTCCCATATATATTGTGGGAAATTTCCTTTCCGTATTGTTAATTCAATTCATTGAATTGTTTTCTTAATTGCACCAAGAAGTGAGTAAGGTTCCTCTCGATGTTTAATTATTTATGTTCATTCTTTATGTTTGGATTTTTACCTTGTCTATGCTCATTTATTCTTGATTGGATTGTTGTTCTAATTTGTTTTCTATTTCTTCATCTATGAATGTTGATCTTGTGAGGAATAAAACCCGATCCACGTTAGTTGCGTGGTATCACAGAATTATTATATGTTCACCTCATTACTTGAGTTTTTCTCACGCTGGTATTACGATACTAATCCCAGTGTTATTTTATTTTAACGCTTGGGTCAAATTGAACATGTTATCTAGATTAGTTTTAGATGCTTTGGAGTTTATGCGACGAGCTGGATGCCCAAGACGTATCTACGTATTTCTTTATATTTTTCTATATTGATTATTGAATTTATCAGCATTTGTAAGAACGGGCTATTATAACTGTCTAGGCTGATAATAGGATAGTGTACTCTGATGATTGTTTATAATAAAGTTCTTTCTTTTGTTAAAGACTTGATTTATATACTATAGGTCACTCGTCACATTTTTGTGAGATTATGTTTTGTCTTCTTCTTTCTTCACCCCAAACGACCTATTATGCGGACACTTAAATGATCGCACACGAATAATACCAAGGATGTATTAAGTGTCGTCTTTATGTGTAAGAAATATACCAAGGATTTATCAGCAGATTTCTTACACCTAAATGCGACACTTAATACATCATCGGTATTCGTGTGACGATCATTTAAGTGTCGAAAAAATAGGTGGTTTGGGGTGAAGAAAGAAGAAGATAGAAAATAATCTCACAAAAATGTGACGAGTGATGTAAAGACCCGTATTTTTAACTATTTCTTATTATTAAATTTAATATGATTATTGAATACAAATGGATAGAAATACAAATATAATGAATTATTTATGTAGTTTATTTAATATGAACTTGAATAAAATTTTGAAATAGCCAATTTCGAAGATTTGGCAATAACAAGTATTGAAATGAAATTCTGTATATTGGATGAGTTTACAATCCATATCTGGAATTTAATAATGAATTTTGAGTTAATTATATGAGAATAAAATAATTATTTGATAACCAAAATTCATTTGAAATCTAATATTGGGATTTATTGAAATTCTATTATTGGAATTCATCGAAATTGGATTATTGGAATACTTTAAATAAAGAAGTGGAACTAAATGTAGTAGTTGTGTAATTTTAATTCGTTTTATAAGTTAAACTCTATAAGTTGAATAACTTATATTTCAATTTTAGTGATTTATTGGATAATTAAAATTGTATAAATTTAATATTGGAATTATTTAAATAATTGAATTCTGAATTAAATATGAATGAGAATGAAGCCAAAAGTTGATTTAAATTTTATTTGAATATGAATGAAGATTGTTAAATTTTAAAATTGAATTTAAAGTGATTAAATCGATTTTGGAAATTATTTGTCTTAATTAACCTGTGAAAATAGCCATTTTGGCCACTATCTCAGATTTCGACGAAACCAGTTACATTGGATCCTTAATAGTGAATTATTATAGGATTTCAAGTTTCGTAGTGATTGGACTTATCGTTTGGCCGTATGAGCTTGAAACGTGTAGAAATTAATTAAAGGAATTTAATTTATATAAATTGACTTTGAAAAGCTATCTTCTGAATATGATGGAATTGACTCTCGATACCTATTCCATTATGTTCAGAATGGGGGTATAACATATAAAATGTCGGGCTGCACGCTTTGTTTGGAGTTTGGAATTTCGCGGGTCAATCAGGTCGGAGATTCGTATATTAGGTCTCGTTCATTCGCAAACCCTAACTATCTAATATCAGCCGCTCTCGTTTAAAAGCGATTAATGGCTGATATTACACCTTCTTCTCTCTTCGATTTCTCTTCATCCATGCAACGAAATAAAAAGTTTCCAAAAGGAAAATCGTAGATCTAGATGAGATCTACGCATTAAACTATTAGATCGAGGTGAATCGCATCGGATTCGCCAAGATCGATGCTTGAATCGCGCACGGTTTTTGGGGTTTTGCTCATCAACTGAGGCGGTGGAGGGACTAGTGACAGGCGATGGTGGAGGTGATTGAGGCGCATCCGGCGGTCGGCATGGATCGGCGGACCGCGGCCTGGGGAGGCGCGCACGCGATGATGTGAGTCGTGTGGTGGGTTTCTGTGCGTGGGCCTGGAGTACACGACAGGGAAGAGGCTACGGTTTAAATTGTGTTAATTATATTTTTTTAGTTAATTAATTTTTATGATTATCGTTATGCTAATTAAAACCGTAATTTTTTCATACGAGGCCCGTTTTGAACAAAACAAGTTGCATTGGAATCGTATCGACAAAGGCTACATCATGGAGTTGGATTCGTATTTATTTGAAGCTGGAAAAATTTTCAGTTTCGAATAAAGATGAGTGTTTTAAATGCTTACGAAGTACTGAAATATTTTTATGTTGGTTAAATTGAAATCATGAAGTGTTTATTTTTATTGATTGTTGTTTGGTAAATTAATTGACATTTAAATTGACATCCAGATTTAGGAATTAAAATTGACAGTAAAGTGAAATTGAAGTTAAAAATGCTAGCTAAAATCTGATATTTAATAACTAGTTAACTGCTGTAATATATTGGCTGTTTTGGATGTTGATTGTGATGGATGGTTATTGGTTGATATTTTGGATGATCTGGATGTTTATTTATTTTTATATATTCCTATTACCACTCAATATATTATTGACAGTATATAAACTATTATTTGAATTATTTCGAATAAATTAAGAAATAGGTTGAGATGATATATACCTATAACATTTATTTTGGAGTGAAATGATATATATCCATCCCTAAAATTAAAATCGAAATAACTGATCACTTGGCCATAGGGTAAAAAATTATATACGGACACCGGATTGGTTAAATTAAATTAAACGATTTTAAATTCTTGGATTTGAATCTATTCAAGTGATTTTGTTTTATAAAAATAAAAATTGACTTGAAATATGGGAATTTGATTATTTTCGAATTCGAGTTTTAAAATGTTGAATTTAAAATTTGTAAAGGAAATTGTTTAAAGAATAAAATTTGAAATTTGAAGTTATAATCGATGTATAAGTTGAATTATGGAAATCAAGTTGTTTTAAAATATTGAATTTTATTCGAACTTCGAGATTGGTCTTAGAAAAAGGGATTTAAGGTGATATTTCAAATTTGAGTTTGGAATCAAATTATTTTAAAAGATTTGAACCTTAAATTGAATGTTGAAGTTAAAAATTGGTTTAAGTGATTTAAATCAATATTTTGAAATCAAGCACAAAATTTATATAAATTGAAATCGTTTAAAATAAGAATTGAATTGAAATTTAAACCATTGAATCGAATTGTTGAATTGAAATTGAAGTTAAAAATGAAAATCGAAATTGAAATTGAATTGAATTGAAATTGGAATCGAAGTTAATTCGAATTGAAATTGAAAATGAGTTGACTTGAATTTAAATCGAAACTGAGTCAATTTGAATTGAATTGGAATGAAAATGATTTGAATTGGAATAATTGAAATTAAATCAGTTTGATTGGAATTTGGACTTGGGTCCAGGTTTGTTGAAATGGAAAGAGTTAGTTTGACTTTAAAACTATTTTCAAATAAATTATTTTAGTATAAACTGTTTAAAATCTATCTTTTTAAATATTCAAGTTATTTTGATTCTCCAAGCTATTTTACTATATAAACCATTTTCAATACTTAAACTATTTTATATTAAACTATTTTAATTTTTAAACAATTTAAAACTATTCAAACTATTTTCTAAAAAAATTCAAACTGGTCAAGGGTGGAATGTTAAATTTAAATCATGGATTTAAATGGGAATTGGGTTAAAATGAAGTTATAACCTAAGTTGAAATTCGAAATGATTTTGGAAGTGAAATTGAAATATTGGAGCGAAATGATATTTTTAAGTGAAATAACATATTTGAAGTAAATATGATATTTTGAAATGAAGAATATTTTGAAGTGAATATGATATTTTGATATCAAGTATGAATCATTTTCGAAATTTAAGAGTACCAAGCACTGTGTAAAACGATGTTTGGTTGTTAAAGAGACCAGGGCCTCTTATTGGCATACTCTCTGTCAATATTGGAACCACTTTAACAACTGTGTACATGGAGGAGACTCTAGAATGAAGTGGTCGGATTTGAAGAAAGAGAACGATGATGGATAGACTCTGGCACTTGTGCCAATTTGAAAGGACTAAAACAGGATGGCTTAACAAGGCCACTTAGGCTAGTTACCTCTACCGGACATACGTTCTTCGATTTATTTTTGGACTTAATCCATATTATTACTTGTTGTTGATTTCGATTGGTGCACCTTGATTTGGGATGACCTCCCTTTGACTCGATATGGGATGGATGGACGCGGTGGGCGATCGTGGCTACGATGTGTTACCACTAGCCCTACGACCCGAACTAGTAGTATCCTACCTTGGACATTGCCTCACGTGCCTTGTCATACTTTTATCCCTATATAGAGACCACTACGATTTTGGTTTAGTTTTGTCGTATCACGACGCATCTCTATCCCCTGACGTGCTACTGGTGCATTATATGCAAACTGTATGACAATGCTTAAAAATGCGTTAAGGGGGATTAATGTAAAGCCTTAACACTAAGAAAAATATTTATTTTACTGATTAGACATTATATATATAGCGTATTCTACTATATAAATATTTTGATGGATCCTTAAGAGATGGAAAATCTCGTAACATCCCTTGAGTTATTGCACGCACGTTATACACTGGATAGGAGATGTAAAACCCCATAAACATTTCTGACGCTATTACATTCATGTTATATGTAATATTGATTTGACTCACATAAGGATATTTTAGTCCTGACTCAAGTGTTTTGTCTTTTCATTACGCTCGGGTCAGCCCTGAGTTTTTAGCGCTTTGAAGATTATTTTTTGGAGGACTCAGATGAAGATTGGTATATTATTACTAGTATTATTTCCTTGCATCATGTTGTTCTGCTGCATTATTCTATTATTCTGTTGTTTATATATAACTCTGATAAATGTTGTATAAATTATTATCAAATGTATTGTATAAACAGCTTCATGAATCGTTTATTTGATTAATATTTTGACATTCCGTTGCAAGATTCTGTGTTTGTTTTCTTCTTCCCTTATTTTTCTTAATTAACCCCATTGATTATCTGTGTTTCAGATTATTTGACTTGGACATGTGTGGATTATTGTCGATTTAAACCCTCCGAAATGTGGGTCGTCACAGTTGGTATTAGAGCTTTGGTTTAGCTATAACCTTAGCTTTGTTGGGGTTGGACTCATTAGAAATAGGGTAGTAAAACCCTAAAATGAGTTGTTTGAGCATATATATATATATATATATATATATATATATATATATATATATATACGAGAGAGCTTACTTGTTAGTGTTACAAAATGTTTTATATTGTGTTTACTTATCTGTTGAGTTGTGTATGAATTTTGGCCAGCGCGTGGGATGCCATGTTATCGATAGGAGTTTCTAAACCCATATGATTATTAATGAATGTTATTTGTTAGAAGATGATAATATTTAGTTATCATCGATTATTATTTGAATTAAACTAAAAACGAATACTTTGTAAATTCTATTTCATGAAGTGTTCGATAATTAAATTGAATTGAAATCTAATTACAATAAGAATTGTTTGTAATAACAATGATGAAAATTAGCGAAATGTTTTATAATAAGGTAATGGAATTGAATAAGTATGTGACGCCCCGCCTCTATACTCACACTAGCCAAGGACACTACGGGGTAATGTCGTCGACTAGCACGAAGAATAAGGCTATTGAGGAGCGACCATCTGTGTAATTGCTCTATGCGAGTACTGATATGTCAGATAATATGACTTGCATTTCATTTCGAGAGGAAATCCGATATGTCAAATACAAACTCAAAGCTACTGCACAGTGGCTATGTGGGCTTCGGAAACAAATATAGAAATAAGCATAACACAAATCAGTCACATTTATTCATATCACAAAGGCGGAAACAGATATGAATATAACACATAGAAATGTACATCAAAGTAGTGGTCAAACAAGATCCACTACATCACAAAAGAATAGGTACAAGTGCTAGACAAAAGAATAAGTATACATCAAGGAGTCTCTATCTCGAATGTATAAAAGCAAAAACTACTAAACTAAAGTAGTTAGCCAAAAATCAGATGATGGTCCCTGATAAGAAGTCAAGTAGAAGCACATGAAATACCTCGGTCTGACCTAAGTATTATTTAAGAAGAAAAATAATAAACGGATCAGTCTAACTATAAATATCATATAAAATGAGATAGGATAAGAGATATCACAAAAACGTATGATAACAATAATGCCATACTATGGCAAGTATACATCGGATAACAATAAAAAATCATACAATATCTCAAATATTCTCAAACACTAAAAAGAATGTCATATTCTTTAAATTATTCACCAAAACACAAATATTGGTAGAGCTTATCAATACATATCATCAAAATTGGTGAAACAAAAATTCTAGAAATCATCAACTAGAAATCCAAAAATCACAAAAGGGGGAAGGCCTATCACAAACGGGAGCATGAAAACTCCCCAACACGTGTGTCACAAACGGGTCGCTATCCCATGGTTGCTAACCATAGAGTCGGTGCAACGGCGTAGTACAATAACGGTACGCCCGAAGAACCTAAAACTCAAATGAGCCAGAACAACGACATAGTGCAATAATGGTACTCCCGATGAACCTGAAACTCAAATAATTCGGAACAACGACGTAGTGCAATAACGGTACGCCCGATGAACCGAATTCTATAAAGCCCGTAGGTCGCTAGCCTATAAAAATGGGATGAAGCTCCACAAAACGAGGTACTGTCCCCCACGTGGACAAAGAGACATCACATATCACTAGTCTAAACCATAAAATGATCACCATTGATCAATGAAAAATGTAGATTACACTATGCTAGTAAATAAATGAGTTTAGCTTCATGTCCCATAACCACTGGATTAACTTAAATATTTATGAACAAATTGTAGATTTCCACTCGAAAATTGTCACAAGAGTTCAATCGAACAAGTCTAAGAATTAACCGACGAAGTAAACGCAAGCGTTTCATACCACTTGTTTTGCTAAGCCGTTTAATTGGATTTCTCGTACGACTGAGGTAAAGGTTTGTATACACTAATAGATTGGAAAACGGATTTAAAAACAAGTTTTGTATTAAAAATGGTATTGAAATCATCTTTGTGAAAGTGTTTGAGTATTTACTACTAGTATAGAAACCTTTGTATTTTAAAGTGACAAATCATAAAAATGATTGTAAAAACAATCAATCACTAAAAATTCACATACGACAATGTGAATTAAATCCATAAAAATCGATATCAAATCCATCAAATGGATATTCCCAAAAATCCAAAGAAAGAAGTCATCAAAGTCGATAATAAGTGATAACAACTAACCGGATCGACAAAAATCGATTAAAATTGGAAATCCACTAAAAACAGCCAAAATAGGCAAAATGAGCAGTTCCAAACGTCTGGTTGAAAATCCAGACGTTTGGATTTGGGTTCTGGAAATTTTCAGAAACCTTCCAGACGTCTGGTAGACTTTCCCAGACGTCTGGTTGGTTTGGACCAAACATCTAGTCCAAGTTTCTGCCGTTTTTCTTTTTCGCCCGTATATTTATTTTTCATCTGCTGCCCAAACCAGACGTCTGGACCTTCCAACCAGACGTCTTGTTGCCATTTCTGGGCAACAATTAGCCTAGGCCAATGATGGCCAAAACGATTCGAAAGCGATCGGACGAGCGACGGAGGCTAGGGATTTATGCCAAGCGACAACCCAGTCCTATAGGCTCTTCGATACACCCCAAATAACACGTCCAAATATCCAAGATAGGATCTTTAAAGATTTTGACTTCAAAACACCAAAATTTGGAAAATTCACCAAATCAATTCAAATCAAAAGCAAATGAATGTGAATAGATGTTAGGAATTCATACCTAACAACAATGAAAGTTATAGACATAGATGTGAGTTAAAGAACTCACCTTTAAACCCAAAAACAATGAATGAGAAGCTCAAAAACAAAGGAAAGATCAACCACACTTCAACTTCAACTCTAGAAGCTCCAATCTAAGATCATAAGCAAATATTTCCTAAGTTAGGTTACAGGAAATTTCTGAAATTGGAGAGAGATTGAGGTGGAGAAGAAGAAGGGGATGCTTACCTAAGCTTCTCTTTGATTTTGGACTTGAATTTGTATTTCCTAAGTCAAACTAGGGTTTAGGAATTTTAATTTCCTATCTTTTCCCCCATTTTTACTTTAGCTTGAGAGTGTTAGGAAATGGAATGAATGAATGAAGAGGAGTGGGGTGAAGTTAGGGTATTGTGTTTGGTTAGTGGGCTGAAACCCAAACCCAAAGCCCAAAATG
Organism: Allium fistulosum; assembly: GCA_030737815.1. Taxonomy (NCBI): domain Eukaryota; kingdom Viridiplantae; phylum Streptophyta; class Magnoliopsida; order Asparagales; family Amaryllidaceae; genus Allium; species Allium fistulosum. The sequence continues at coordinate 947,253,290 of CM060905.1, forward strand.
AAAAATAGCAAAATTCCACACAACTCCAAACAAATCGATGTTTATACTCACAAAAATTGTAAACGCCATTTTGGACTCAGTGGAAGTGGTCTCGAGTCACAATTCGACTGTTTACAAAAAGTAACATTTCGGACTTTAATCTGATTAACGATGCTATATTTAAATAAAACATTTAAATATACAATCGTAAAATATGCGGGTTGTTACAAAGTATATTTATAATATAGCTTACAAATAGCAAGGATTTAAAAGCTAAGAATTTTAGAATTTACATATCATTGCTTTCAAAATTGTTTTCAAAGCCTTGAAAATTAATAATAATATTATTTAATAGTGTTTTGACTAGAAATATATTTTGAAAAGATTTAAAAGAAATAAAAGCATTAAACTCGCTTTAGTCGCTGGGAAATAATTTTGGGGATGACTGCAGCATCGCCAGTATTCATTTTCGAGATTCTGAGTGAGAATTGCAGCCAAAAGAAATTTATTTCTGGTTAAAACAAGTTTGATTGTGAAAAAAAAATTTCCAAGTATGATTTGATAAATAAATGAAAATAGTTTTGAACTTATAAATTGAAAATGGTATAGACAAAAAATAAGTTTATAACTTATAAATCTAAACAGGAAAATAAAATCGAATTTTGAAACGGTTGAACATTTTGGTTAAGCAAACAAGAGAAAATTTGAATTTGAAATATAAAATAGAAGAATTAACCTAAAAAATGTTAAATAAATTGAGTTAGTGAAATGAAGTAAATAAAATAAAGCTTAACTCAAGAAAGCTTAAATGAAAGTGAATTGTATTTGAAATGAATTAGATAAAATAATGAAATGAAATTTTAAGTGAATTAGTTTGTATAACTTATAGATTTGAGAAATATTAATATAAAAAAAATTAAATTTGTTGAGTGTGAATGATAATAAAAGAAGTTTTAACTTAAATAAAGTTGAATAAACTGAGTAATGGATTAAATGAAATAAAGTTTAACTTAATAAAGATTAAATTAATTGAATTAGATTTGAATGGAACAAGATGGATTAGTAAAGTGAATTAATTCCACTTAAGCTATAAAATGAACTAATAGAATGAATACGAACTTGAATTATAAAATGAATTGCAATTTGAGTTGTGAAAGAAATTGAATGAGAATAAATGGGTGTAAGTAAAAATTTATATAAGTAATTGAATTTGATTTAAATTGGATGTAAATAAATTAAATGCAAGTGGAGTGAGTTTTAATAAATTGAATGGTAACTAATTGAATATGAAATAAGCTAATGAAATAAATTATAAGGTGGAAGTTAACTTAAGAAAAGTTGAATGAAATTGGTTATGATAAAAATAAAAATTCCTTAATATGAATTCGATTTATAAAATAAAATTTACTTAAGTAAAGTTAATGATATGAATTAATAGGATGAACTAATGAAGTGAATAAATGAATTGTTATGAGATGTTAAACATAAAATGAAACAATTGAAATTAACAAATTAAAATTTGAATAAATTGAATGTAAATACAATAGATGTAAATAAATTTGAAGCAAACCAATTAAATGTTAATAAAGAATGGATGTTAATAAGAAATGAAGTGTATAAATTAGCTATTGACATTGGATAATGTAAATTGCAATAGTTTTGAATTAATTGGATGAATAATAATAATTTTTGAATGGTTTCTTTAGTTGCAAATTGTTGTTATAACTATTTTGATTGCATATGATTGTTGTATGTTGTGCATGTGTACTCATGCTTATGATTTCGATTCAAAATGTAACAACCCGTAAATTTTGAAAATATTTTAAATGAAAATTCATTTGAAACTTTGAATATAATTATTTTAAAATTTTATAAATTTGGAAATTTAATGTAATATTTTGGGATTTGATGTGAAATGTTCTTCCAAATTTAATAAAATAAAGATTTTTTTTAAAATGCAAATTTTGGTCAACTTTGGTCAAAGTTTGACTTTCTGTGAAAATTTTAAATTTTGAACTTTTACTTTTTTTTATGAAGATGGATTTAATTCTAACATTTTCTTTGTTTTTCGTTTTGTAAAATTTTGATTTCTACTTCTCAAAATTTACAAATTTTGGCGTATTACACGCAGTTATTTTCCTATAACATTTATCTTATTTACATTTTGATTTTGGGCTTGTACTATTGGGCTAGGAATTTCTTCAGTAGATGAGAAGCCACATGATTGAGATGACTATATAATATCCTAGGGTTTTGCTAGACTCTTCATTTTCATTTGTGCCTCCGCAGAAAGAAATTAATGTAAGTTTTTCTTCTTATTCTTCCTCCTCAAAACCCTAGACTTCTCCTCTAAAATTTCTCCTTCCTCCTTCCTCAAATTTCGGCCATACTCATCACCACACCCATCTCCTCTTCCTCCAACAAAAAAAAGAAACCCTAGCCAAAACCACGTCTCCTCCTTCCTTTTTCCCTTCCTCTTCAACATATTTCGGCCTCCACTCCTCTTCTTCCCACCGCAAACCCTATAGCTGAACCATCACCTCACCCTGCCCCTTGCTTTGCCTTGGCCGTGACCACCTTCTCCACAACCAAACCCTAGCCTAGACCGAACCCAAACCCTAACCCTAGCCCTAGCCAAACCAAACCCCACCCAAATCTAGCATAGACCGAACCCAAACAAACCCTAGACCAAACCTATTTGTCCCTTTGACAAGCCCTTTCATATGTTTACCAAAATAAAATAATTCTACTTTTATTTTTTATGCGAATTCTATTTGTTTACATATGAAATTTATTTCATTTTTTCAAAGCTTTGGATTTGGATTTGGATTCTCCTCCCACTCAAGCTTGTCAGTAATTGTCGTGCTTGTTGTAGTCATTGTGTTGTGTTTGGAATCACTTCTCTAACCAAAGAAGGTGAGTAATCACTCTTGACAACATACTTATATTTTGGTGAACTGACGAAAATTGAATTGTATGGATATGTATATGCAAGTTAGAAATTTCACCTATGTTTTATTATGTTATTTCCTATGATATTAAACCTATTGTGATCATATGTCATGATATGTTATTTATTGTTCTGTTTATTTCATATTTTGTTCTCACACTGCAAGTTCCTTCACTATGGGTTGAAATGATACATACTCGAATGACCTTTAGATTAAGGAAAATTGTTATGGGCTGAAATGATAAGCCTAAGCAATTTTATTTGACTTGGGATTGCGGGTTTGAAATGATATAAAACCCAGAAAATTAATAAATTGCGGATTGAAATGATATATGTCCGTATTTACTTGACCCTAGGGTAGAGAATTTTATACAGACTCTGTGGTTGATTTAAAATGATTTTCTAAAAATTATTAAGTATTTTGGATTTCTACATATGAATCTCAACTAAAATTTAATGTAATAATTTCTGTGAATTTGTTTACATGAGTTAAAAAAATTTATAAGGAAAAAATAGTTGGAAATGTAAATTTTGGAATCTAATTTACAGAATGAAGGTTAATTGAAATTTAATAATCTGATTTGACTTAATAATGGTATTTTATCCTAACCTATAAATTGTAAGTTTTAATTCATGTAATAGTGATTAAAATGATAAATGGTTTTTTTTGTGGAAAAAAAATGTAAGTTAAAATGTACATTTGACATGTAAGTTTTAACTAATGTAAATGGTATAACTTGGGTAATAAAAATGATAAACGTTATTTACTGAAAGGAAAATAAAGTGTAAGTTAATACGTACTTTTAACTTAGCATAAGGATTTCAGCTTTAAATTTTGACATTATAGTAACAAAGTTATTTAACTAAAGGTGTGGTTTCTTTAATGACCAAATAGCTAAAATTAGTGTATTATAATAGGAATGATATAATGACTATGATAAAAATTGTAAATATATATATATATTATTTGATTTCATAAACTATTGTAGTAGGAAGTATTACCGTAACATTTATGCACTGCTGCGAACTCTTACAGTAACAATTCTGCACTGTTGTGATTCTTACAGTAACAATTCTGCACTGCTACAATTTCTTACAGTAACAATTATGTACTGCTGTGAATTCTTACAGTAACAATTCTGCACTGCTGCGAGTTCTTACAGTAACAATTCTGCACTGCTACGAATGCTTACATTAACATTTATGTACTGCTGCGTTTTCTTAAAAGTGACATTTCCAGAATGCTACAAAATTTTCTAAAGGGTTATAGTTATGAATGTTATGGTTCTAAAGGTTACATTTTTAAAGTGCTATGATCTCTAAATTTTTACGTTTTCAAAGGGTTATAATTAAATGAAATTTGGAAGTGTTACAACTTTAGGAAAATGAATAATATTTTAAAGAATAATGACATTGGATTTATGAGGTTTTGAAATGAATATGTTTGATATGAAATATAAACCATTTGAAAATGAAATAACCACGGGTTATAATAACGTTTGGTTGTTAAAGAGACGGGGATCGGATATGGGCATACTCTCTATCGATACAGAAAACCACTTTAACAATTGTGTATGAGGTGGAGATTCCAGAATGAAGTAGGATGGTGGCGACGATCCTAAAGGTATACATACATGGACCTAACTCCCGTGAGTTAGCATAAGGTGGCTAAAACAGGAGCAATTGACGGGCCAAGTGAGGTAGCTTCTCCGATCGGACACACTTCATCGTTAGCCATTCTATTACATTGTGATTGATTTGGTGCGCACCTTTGATTCGGGAGTGTGGATTGATTTGGGCGGTAGTTGCGGCTATGCGTTACCAACAGTCTGGAAGTGTAATTGGTATATCTACCCTGGCATTGCCTAGTTGTGCCGTGTCACCTACCATAGCGCGCCTTCTACGAGTTTTTTTGTACCATACCTATGGAGTGCCCTCTGACGACGTCCAGTACGGGCAGGATTACGGTACTGTATAGACTATGGGAATATATAAAATGTGTTAAGAGGGAAATGGGTAACGCCTTAACGCTATTTTAATAGTTTACTTTACTTTAAAAATTATCATAATAGCGTATATTACTATAGTAGATAGTTTAACGGATCCTTACAGGATGGGCGATCCCAAGCATCCTTTAAATTACTGATGCATTTCCTTTGCAGTTCACTTGAGTTGATTTACATTTTATAAGTATGTATGTCCTGACTCGAGTGTTTTGTGTTTTACTATGCGCTCTGGTCAGCCTGAGTTTCACAGCTTTGGATTCATCTTTTTGGAGCTAGAGATCAGCCGGAGATATAGCTGTCTACCTGATATTTCCATCCCAGTTATTTCCACTCAGCTTTTGCCTTTGTAGTAGAGAATTTATGTATCTAAACTTTCCGTTGTATTTGTGTTCTGACTTGGGTATTATGTATTAGTTTGAGACTATGTATCCAGGAGCTTCATGAACTCCTATGTTTATTTTATTCTGCTGCGAGTTATTCTGATATTCTGTGTCTGTGATTCTATGATTGATTATATTTTCCCCAAAATTTATTAACAATTTGTTGTTTGAATTATTCAAGTCTGACATGTGTGGTTTTATTGTCGATTTGAATAGTCCAAAACTGCGGGATGTTACAGTTGGTATCGGAGCTTTGGTTTTAAGCAAACCTTAGCCTACGGGGCAAAAACCCATTAGAGATAGGATAGAAATACCATAGAATGAGTAAAATCAATCTTAGAATCATTCTTTGCGAGAGAACGTATTTTCAAGTATAAAATGGTTTTCAAATGATTTTTCAAGGATTATTTTGGATATAAAATTTTCTTATTTCAAAATCAAATTCCTTTTCTTAGAATTTCCCTTCTTTTCGAATCCACCTTGTTTAATAGAATTCTTTGATTAGGATTTCCATTCTAGTTGAATCTTGTCTTTTGTCTTTCTCCTCTATCTTGGTCCTAAAAAAATTCATTCTTGAATTTCTAGGATGAATCGTAGGAATGCCAGAGGTCAGGGTCGTGGTGTTGCCCCAGTTCCAGCACTAGTTGCACCCATTAGGTTTACATTTCTCTGTAAGGAGTTCACTCAGCTAGGTGTACTAAGTTTACGGGATCAGAGACCATCATTGAGGCTCAGCAGTGGCTGAGGGTTTGGAAAGGATTTTCGCTGGTTTGGAGATCACCGACACTCAGAAGCGTCAGTTAGCAGCTTGGCAGTTACAGGAGGCAGCCCTGGATTGGTGGGAGTCAGTTACAGCCAACACTATTGAGGCAGATATTTCTTGGGAACGGTTTCGGGAGGCTTTTGTGGCGAAGTGGATGCCAGAAGCTGGGAAGTCTCAGCTATACAGGGAGTTTATGGATCTTAAGAAAAGGGATATGTCATTTTCTTAGTATGAGCGGAAGTTCAACGAACTTTCCAAGTTTGGTCCTAACTTGATTGACACCCCTCTTAAGAAGAACGAGAAGTTTATAGCTGGGCTCGCCTAGAGTTTTATGATCGTTTGATTTCTCATGTGCACATCCCTTTTACTAGATTGATGGATATGGCCATTAGATATGAGAACCCCACTTCTAAGGAAGCATCTGTTGCTCGTGCACCTTCCTCTCAGCCTTCTTCTGGCAACTCTAAGAAGAGGAAGTCTACTTTCCATCGACAGAAGCAGAATTGGCTTAAGAATCTAGATTTAGGATTTTCTTCTTCCCGGAGGGAGCCTATTGATCTTTTTTCCATCACCTGCTTCAAGTGTGATCAGAAGGGTCACTATGCCAACAGTTGTCCAGCACCTGCCAGTGCCGCCATTCCTCCACCTCAGAATACCAGGAACAACCTCTGCCATGTCTGTTTGCAACCTGGCCATTTCAAGAATGATTGTCCCTTGTATCAGAAGGGAAAGACATCTGGAGTCTTTGCCATGACTTCTTCCACTCGTGCTCCACCTACTCCACCTGCTCCTAGTGATACCCAAGGTACTCTCCAGGGCACCTTTACTTTGTTTAATTTTCCTGTTCGTGTTTTATTTGATACTGAAGCTTCCCATAGTTTCGTTTCTATGGATCTTTGTGAAAAGTTTGAGCATATCCTTTCACCTGGGTATGCAATTGTACCTTTGTGTGTTTCTAATCCTATTGGTGGTCCCGTGAACCTTAGTAGGATTTGTAAAAAGGTGAAACTCTTCTTTTCCGACCATCGCTTTTTTAGTGATTTCTATGTTCTTGGTTTCGATGCTTTTGACATATTGCTTGGAGGAGATTGGTTGAAGATGCATGAAGTTGTTATCTCTTGTAAAACCCAAACTGTTTCTCTTGTTGATGATTTTGGAAACCCTTTGGTGATTCAGTGCCATATGCCTCAGGAGTATGCAGGCAGTTTTATTTATTCTCTTGATTCATCCCCTAGTGATCTTGATTCTACTCCTATGGTCAAACTCTACCCCGATGTATTTGGTGAAGTCACTTCTTTACCTCCTAAACGGGAAATCAAATTTCGTATTGATCTTATTCCTGAAGCTCGACCTGTAGTTCTTCCTCCCAGAAGGATGGCACCCCGCGAGAAGGTTGAGTTGAGGAAGCAAATTGAAGACTTGTTCTCCAAAGGTTTGATCAGACCTAGTCATTACGAATGGGGAGCAGCGGTGGTTTTTGTAACTAAGTCTGATGGTTCTTTGAGGATGTGTGTTGACTATAGGGAGCTGAACAAGCTCACTATGAAAACAAATATCCAATGCCTCGTATTAATGATATGTTCGATCAGCTTTATGGAGCTACTGTATTCTCTCAGCTCGTTCTTGCCATCGGTTTCCACCAGCTCAGAATTGCCGAGGAAAGTATTCCCAAAACTGCTTTCCGTTCTAAGGATGGTTTCTTTGAATGGTTAGTTATGCCTTTTGGTTTGACTAATGCCCCAGCTTTCTTTGTTGACCTTATGAATCGTGTCTTTCGTGATGTTCTAAATAAGTTTGTTCTAGTCTTCGTCGACGATATTCTTGTTTTCTCTAAGTCAGAGGAGGAGCATGAATCTCATTTGAGCTTTGTTTTGGGAACTCTCAGGAGTCATCAATTGAAGACTAAATTTTCGAAATGCCATTTCTGGAAAGATGAAGTCCGATTTTTTGAACATATTTATTCTGGTAACGGAGGTTTTGTTGATCCAGTTAAGATCGCTGCGATCAATGTAAGTCTATCTTCTCTTCTTTCCTTTGTACATTAATTATTCTATCTCTTTCTCGGTTCTTATTCCCACTATTCTATTTTAGAATTGGGAAACTCTTAGGACTCCATCTGATATCCATAGTTTTTTGGGTCTTGCCGGTTATTATTGGAGATTCATTGAGAATTTTGCTCGGATTGCTGCACCTCTCACCACTCTAACTCGTAAGAATGCTATGTCTAGATGGAATGATAAGTGTGAAGCTGCATTCAATGAGTTGAAGCGCAAGCTTACTTCCGCGCCAGTTCTTACCGTTCCAAAAGGAAATGAGGGATTAACGGTATACACTGATGCCAGTCGTGAAGGTTTGGGAGCTTTTCTGATGTAGGATGGGAAGGTTATCGCTTATGCCCAAGGTTTCAAATCTCGGATTTTGGCCAATATCTCGGGTAAATATCTCGGCTGTCTCGGGTGATATTTAAAAGACTTATAACTAACCAAGCTGCCAAATCTCGGATTTTGGCTAATATCTCGGATTTTCATCTCGGCTGATCTCGGGGAGATTTAAAACCTTGCTTATGCCAGTCGTTAGTTGAAGACTCATGAAGCCAATTATGCAGCCCATGATTTGGAATTGCTTGCCGTAGTTTTTGCTTTAAAGCTTTGGAGACATCATCTATTGGGAACTAAGTTTGAGCTCTTTACGGATCATAAGTCTTTGAAATATATTTTCACCAGAAGGACTTGAATTTGAGGCAAGTTAGGTGGCTAGAGTTCCTTGCTTCTTATGACCTTGACATTAACTATACCCCCGGGAAAGCTAATGTTGTAGCCGATGTTTTGAGTAGGAAGAAGGCGATGTTATGTCAGCTTGTTGTTTCGTATCCTCTTATGGATCGTATTGTTGCTAAGCAGGATGAGGATAGGATAATTAGGCTTATTAAGGGAAATGTTCGTAGCAGGGTTGGTGGTAGTAGCCAAGATGGTAGTGGAGATCAGATCGATGATAAAGGGATTTTAAGGATTAATAATCGGATTTGCGTCCCGAATGTCGATGGATGGAGGCAAGAGTTACTTCGGGAAAATCATCAGTCTAGACTTTCTATTCATCCAGATTTGACGAAGATGTACCATGATATGAAGAAGCTGTATTGGTGGAGTAGTATGAAGCGTGATATCTCCCTTTTTGTTAGTAGATGTGCAACTTGTCAACAGGGTAAGGCTGATCATCAGAAGACCGTTGGATTATTGCAACCCCTTGAGGTTCCCAATTAGAAATGGGAACAAGTTTCTATGGATTTTATTGATGGATTACCGAGGACTAGGAGAGGTAATGAGAGTATTTGGGTATTGTGGATAGATTGACTAAGTCAGCTGATTTCATTCCGGTTAGGCCCAACCGTTCTGCTTCGAGTTTAGCTGAGATTTATATGAGAGAGATTGTTCATCTTCATGGTGTTCCGGTCAGTATTGTTTGTGATAGAGATCCCATCTTTACCAGTCAGTTTTGGAAAGCTTTTCAGGAATCTTTAGGTACTCGTCTGAATCTGAGCACTGCTTACCATCCGCAGACCGACGGTCAAACGGAAAGAGTGAATCAGACTCTAGAAGATCTTCTTCGTGCCTATGTCCTTGATTATGGAGGATCTTGGGAAGATCATCTCCATCTCGTTAAATTCACCTATAACAATAGTTATCAGGTATAATCTCAAATATCTGTTTAAGGTTGTCTTAAAAATTTATCTATCTTATCCCTTTTTTATTGAATTCAGGCTAGTATCGCAATGGCTCCATTTGCTTCTCTTTATGGATGCCCTTGCAAATCTCCATCTTGCTAGATTGAATCCGGTAACCATTTGGTTCTTGGTCCTAATATGATTCTAGAAGCATCTGAGAAGGTTGAGGAGATTAGGAGAAAGATGAGGATTGCTCAGGATAAACAGAAGAAGTATGCTGACAGGCGTAGGTGGAATTTAGAATTTTCTATTAGTGATCAGGTTTTCCTTAAGGTCTCTCCATTAAGAAATGTGATTCATTTGGCCGGAGAGGGAAGCTCGCTCCTAGGTTTATTGGTCCTTTTCGCATATTAGAGAGAGTTGGTTCCTTAGCTTACCGTTTGGACTTGCCTGAGAAGCTTTCTGGAGTGCATAATGTGTTCCATGTTTTGCATCTTCGTCGGTATCTTCATGATCCATCTTTGATTATCCAGCCTTCTGCTCACGAGAGTTTGAATGTTGATTCGAACCTAACTGTCGAGAGGAAGCCACTTCGTATTATCGATAGAGGTACGAAGCAGCTACGAAGAAAATCTGTCAAAGTGCAATGGAGCACTGGTGATCGAGATTGTACATGGGAAAGGAGAGCATTCGTACTTAAAATCCGAAATTGTTTGTTCCGGGTACTATTCATTATCCTACCTTATCCTTCTTTATTTCTTGGGTCTCGTTCCTTCTCGAGGACGAAAAGTTTTGAGTGGGGGAAAGTGTAACAACCAGCAAATTTTGAAAATATTTTAAATGAAAATTCATTTGAAACTTTGAATATAATTATTTTAAAATTTGATAAATTTGGAAATTTAATGTAATATTTTTGGATTTGATGTGAAATGTTCTTCCAAATTTAATAAAATAAAAAAAATTCTTAAAATGTAAATTTTGGTTAACTTTGGTCAAAGTTTGACTTTCTGTCAAAATTTTAAAGTTTGAATTTTGAACTTTTACTTTTTTTATGAAGATGGATTTAATTCTAACATTTTCTTTGTTTTTCGTTTTGTAAAATTTTAATTTCTACTTCTCAAAATTTACAAATTTTGGCGTATTACATGCAGTTATTTTCCTATAATATTTATCTTATTTACATTTTGATTTTGGGCTTGTACTATTGGGCAAGGAATTTCTTTAGTTGATGAGAAGCCACATGATTGAGATGACTATATAATATCCTAGGGTTTTGCTAGACTCTTCATTTTCATTTGTGCCTCCGCAGAAAGAAATTAATGTAAGTTTTTCTTCTTCCTCTTCATCCTCAAAACCCTAGACTTCTCCTTTAAAATTTCTCCTTCCTCCTTCCTTAAATTTCGGCCATGCTCATCACTACAACAATCTCCTCTTCTTCCAACAAAAAAAAGAAACCCTAGCCAAAACCACTTCTCCTCCTTCCTTTTTCCCTTCCTCTTCAACAAATTTCGGCCTCCACTCCTCTTCTTCCCACCACAAACCCTATAGCTAAACCATCACCTCGTCCTTCCCCTTGCTTTGCCTTGGCCGTGACCACCTTCTCCACAACCAAACACTAACCCTAGCCTAGACCTAACCCAAACCCTAACCCTAGCCCAAGCCAAACCAAACCCCACCCAAATCTAGCCTAGACCGAACCCAAACAAACCCTAGACCAAACCTATTTGTCCCTTTGACAAGCCCTTTCATATGTTTACCAATATAAAAAAAATTCTACTTTTAATTTTTATGTGAATTCTATTTGTTTACATATGAAATTTATTTCATTTTTTCAAAGCTTTGGATTTGGATTCTCCTCCCACTCAAGCTTGTCTGTAATTGTCGTGCTTGTTGTAGTCATTGTGTTGTGTTTGGAATCACTTCTCTAACCAAAGAAGGTAAGTAATCACTCTTGACAACATACTTATATTTTGGTGAATCGACGAAAATTGAATTGTATGGATATGTATATGCAAGTTAGAAATTTCACCTATGTTTTATTATGTTATTTCCTATGATATTAAACCTATTGTGATCATATTCCATGATATGTTATTTATTGTTCTGTTTATTTCATATTGTGTTCTCACACTGCAAGTTCCTTCACTATGGGCTAAAATGATACATACATGAATGATCTTTAGATTAAGGAAAATTGTTATGGGCTGAAATGATAGGCCTGAGCAATTTTATTTGACTTGGGATTGCGGGTTTGAAATGATATAAAACCCGAAAAATTAGTAAATTACGGATTGAAATGATATGTGTCTGTATTTACTTGACCCTAGGGTAGAGAAATTTATACAGACTCCGTGGTTGATTTAAAATGATTTTCTAAAAATTATTAAGTATTTTGGATTTCTACATATGAATCTCAACTAATATTTAATGTAATAATTTCTGTGAATTTGTTTACATGAATTAAAAAAATTTATAAGAAATAAATAGTTGGAAATGTAAATTTTGGAATCTAATTTATAGAATGCAGGTTAATTGAAATTTAATAATCCGATTTGACTTAATAATGCTATTTTATTCTAACCTATAAATTGTAAGTTTTAATTCATGTAATATTGATTAAAATGATAAATGGTTTTTTTGTGGAAAAAAATGTATGTTAAAATGTACATTTGACATTTAAGTTTTAACTAATGTAAATGGTATAACTTGGGTAATAAAAATGATAAACGTTATTTACTAAAAGGAAAATAAAGGTAAGTTAATAACGTACTTTTAACTTAGCATAAGGATTTCAGCTTTAAATTTTGACATTATAGTAACAAAGTTATTTAACTAAAGGTGTGGTTTCTTTAATGACCAAATAGCTAAAATTAGAGTAATATAATAGGAATGATATAACGACTGTGATAAAAACGGTAAATATATATAATTATTTGATTTTATAAACTATTGTAGTAGGAAGTATTATAGTAACATTTCTGCACTGCTGCGAACTCTTACAATAACAATTCTGCACTGCTGTGATTCTTACAGTAACAATTCTACACTACTGCGAATTCTTACAGTAACAATTCTGCACTGCTGTGATTTCTTACAGTAATAATTCTGCACTGCTGCGATTTCTTACAGTAACAATTCTGCACTGCTACATTTTCTTAAAAGTGATATTTCTAGAATGCTACAAAACTTTCTAAAGGGTTATAGTTCTGACTGTTATGGTTCTAAAAGTTACATTTTTAAAGTGCTATGATCTCTAAATTTTTACGTTTTCAAGGGGTTATAATTAAGTGAAATTTGGAAGTGTTACAACTTTGGAAAAATGAATAATATTTTAAAGAATAATGACATTGGATTTATGAGGTTTTGAAATGAATATGTTTGATATGAAATATAAACCATTTGAAATTGAAATGACCACGGGTTATAATAACGTTTGGTTTTTAAAGAGACCGGGATCGGATATGGGCATACTCTTTGTCGATACCGAAAACCACTTTAACAACTATGTACACGGTGGAGATTCCAGAATGAAGTAGGATGGTGGCGATGATCCTAAAGGTATACATACGTGGACCTAACTCCCGTGAGTTAGCATAAGGTGGCTAAAACAGGAGCAATTGACGGGCCAAGTGAGGTAGCTCCTCCGATCGGACACACTTCATCGTTAGCCATTCTATTACATTGTGATTGTTTTGGTGCGCACCTTTGATTCGGGAGTGTGGATCGAGTTGGGCGTTAGTTGCGGCTATGCGTTACCAATAGTCCGGAAGTGTAATTGGTATATTTATCATGGCATTGCCTAGTTGTGCCGTGTCACCTACCCTAGCGCACCTTCTACGAGTTTATTTTGTACCATACCTATGGAGTGCCCTGTGACGACGTCCAGTACGGGCAGGATTACGGTACTGTATAGACTATGGGAATATATAAAATGTGTTAAGGGGGAAATGGGTAACGCCTTAACGCTATTTTAATAGTTTACTTTACTTTAAACATTATTATAATAGCATATATTACTACGTAGTAGATAGTTTAATGGATCCTTAAAGGATGGGCGATCCCAAACATCCTTTAAGTTACAGATGCATTTCCTTTGCAGTTCACTTGAGTTGATTTACATTTTATAAGTATGTATTTCCTGACTTGAGTGTTTTGTGTTTTACTATACGCTCGGGTCAGCCTGAGTTTCACAGCTTTGGATTCATCTTTTTGGAGCTAGAGATCCGCCGGAGATTTAGTTGTCTACCTGATATTTACATCCCATTTATTTCCACTCAGCTTTTGCCTTTGTAGTAGAGAACTTATGTATCTAAACTTTCCGTTGTATTTGTGTTCAGACTTGGGTATTATGTATTAGTTTGAGGCTATGTATCTAGGAGCTTCATGAACTCCTATGTTTATTTTATTCCGCTACGATTTATTCTAATATTCTGTGTCTGTGATTCTATGATTGATTTTATTTACCCCAAATTTTATTAAAAATCTATTGTTTTGAATTATTCAAGTCTGACATGTGTGGTTTTATTGTCGATTTGAATGGTCCAAAATGGCGGGATGTTACATAAAATTCATGTCATATAGTTTTGTTAAACTCATACATGATTCTATATCTTTTATATGCAACTAATATTCTAAATTGAGTTGAGATAGGTACATACGAAGGCCATTTGGACGTATATGCGGATCTGATTTGCTTTTGCTTGCTTAATATGAGCGGACTCGCTCATATTAATAATGATAAGGTACATATCTCGGATTACATACCGCATTTTTATATTTTTCCCTACAGAATGCCTCATCATTGAGATGAGATGTATATTTGGTATATTTTTATTGTAAAATTTTTACGATCGGGCCGCGCAAAGGAGACACTGTCGAAATTTTCCGTAAATCCGGGTGTTAGAAAAATTTTGCGGTTTTAAAAATTTCACAACTAGTTTTATATATAAGTTGTAATTTCCGTAAAGTCGATTTCGGAGTGGCGTAGCGGAAGTGTAGTAAAGGATTGTCGATAAGATTTTAATATTTTATACGTTAATTATTTTGATTAAAATATATCAAATCTTAGATTCCTTACTTAACCCCTTTTTGAGGATGTAAAGTTTTGAGTAGGGGAGAATGCAACGACCTGTATTCTTAACTATTTTAAATTATCAAATTTAATATGATTATTGAATAAAAATGGTTAGAAATAAAAATTTAATGAATTATTTATCTAGTTTATTTAATATGAACTTGAATAAAATTTTAAAATAACCAATTTCGAAGATTTTGGCAATAACAAGTCTTGAATTGTAATTCTATGTATTGGATGTGTTTACAATCCATAGCTGGAATTTAATAATGAATGTTGAGTTAATTAGATAAGAATAAAATAACCAAAATTCATTTGAAATTTAATATTGGGATTTATTGAAATTCTACTATTGGAATTCATCAAAATTGGATTATTGGAATACTTTACATAAAGAAGTTGAACTAAATGTAGTAGTTGTTTTATTTGAATTAGTTTTATAAGTTAAACTCTGTAAGTTGAATAACTTGTATTTCAATTTTAATGATTTATCAGATAATTAAAATTGTTTAAATTTAGTATTGGATTATTTAAATAATTGAATTCTGAATTAAATATGAATGAGAATGATGCCGAAAGTTGATTTAAATTTTTTTTGAATATGAATGAAGATTGTTAAATTTTAAAATTGAATTTAAAGTGATTAAATCGATTTTGGAAATTATTTGTTTTAATTAACGTGTGAAAATAGCCATTTTGGCCACTGTCTCAGATTTCGATGAAATCAGTTTCGTCGGATCCGTAATATTGAATTATTATAGGATTTCAAGTTTTGTAGTGATCGGACTTATCGTTTGGCCGTGCGAGTTTGAAACGCATTGAAATTAATTAAAGAAATTTAATTAAAATAAATTGATTTTGAAAAGCTATCTTCTGAATATGGTGGAATTGGCTCCCGATACCTATTCCATTATGTTTAGAATGGGGGTATAACATATAGAATGCCGGACAACACGCTTCGTTTGGAGTTTGGAATTTCGCAGGTCAATCGGGTCGAAGATTCATAAATTAGGTCTCGTTCATTCACAAACCCTAACTGTCTAATATCAACTGCTCTCATTTATAAGCGATTAATGGCCGATATTCCACCTTCTTCTCTATTCGTTTTCTCTTCATCCATGCAACGAAATCAAAATTTTCCAAACGGAAAATCATAGATCTCAATGAGATCTACGCATTGAACGGTTGGATCGAGGCGAATTGCCTCGGATTCGCCAAGATCGATGCTTGAGTCGCGCACGATTTTTGGGGTTTTTACGACGCCCCACCTCTATACTCACACTAGCCAAGGACACTACGGGGTAATGCCGTCGACTAGCACGAAGAATAAGGCTGTTGAGGAGTGACCATCTGTGTGATTGCTTTGTGCGAGTACCGATATGTCAGATAGAATGACTTGCATTTCGTTTCAAGAGGAACTCTGACATATCAAATACAAACTCAAAGCTACTACACAGTGGCTATGTGAGCTTCGGAAACAAATATAGAAATAAGCATAGCACAAATCAGTCACAGATATTCATATCACAAAGGCGGAAACAGATATGAATATAACACAGAAAAGTGTACATCAAAATAGTGGTCATACAAGATCCACTACATCGCAAAAGAATAGATACAAGTGCTAGACAAAAGAATATGTATACATCAAGGAGTCTCTATCTCGAATGTATAAAAACAAAAATTACTAAGCTAAGTAGTTAGCCAAAAGTCAGAAGCTAGTCCCTGCTAAGGAATCAAGTGGAAGCACCTGAAACACCTCGGTCTAACCCGAGTATTATTTAAGAAGGAAAATAATAAACGGATAAGTCTAGCTATAAATATCATATAAAATGAGATAGGATAAGAGATATAACGGAAATGTATGATAACAATAAGGTTATACTGTGACAAGTATATATTTGATAACAACGAAAATCATACAATATCTCAAATCTACTCAAACACCTAAAAAGAATGCCATATTCTTTAACTTATTCACCAAACCCCAAATATTGACAAAACATATCAATGCCAATCGAAAAAATTGGTGAAACACAAATTCTAGAAATCATCAATCAGAAATCCAGAAATCAAACCCAAAGGGGGAGGCCTATCACAAATGGGAGCATGAAAACTCACCAACGCGTGTATCACAAACGGAATGCTATTCCATGGTCGCTAACCATCAAGTTTGAGCCCAGGCTCCACAAATGGCCTGAAGGCTATGGGTCGCTACCTCACCAATTTGAGCCGGAGCTCCACAAACAGTCAAAAGACCATGGGTCGTTAGCCCATAAAATGAGACGAAGCTCCATAAAATGAGGTACAGTCCCCCACGTGGACAAAGAAACATCGCATATCGCTAGTCTAAACCATAAAATGATCACCATTGATCAATAAAAAGTGTAGATTACATTAAGCTAGTAAATAAATGAGTTTAGCTTCATGCCCATAACAGCTAGCTTAACTTAAATATTTAAGAACAAATTGTAGATTTCCACTCGAAAATTGTCAAGAGATTTCAATCGAACAAGTCTGAGAATTAACCGACGAAGTAAACGCAAGCGTTTCAAACCACTTGTTTTGCTAAGTCGTTTAATTGGATTTCTTGTACGAATGAGGTAAAGGTTTGTATATACAAATAGATTAGAAAATAGTTTTAAAAACAAGCTTTGTACTTAAAAGTAAATGTTGAAATCATTTTTGTGAAAGAGTTTGAGTATTTACTACTAGTATAGAAACCTTTGTATTTTAAAGTGACAAATCACAGAAATGATTGTAGAAACAATCAATCACCAAAAATTCACATTTGACGACGTGAATCAAAACCATAAAAATCGATATTAATTCCATCAAATGGATATTCCCAAGAATCCAGAAAAAGAAGTCATCAAAGTTGATAATAAGTGATAACATCTAATCGGATCAACAAAAAATCGATTAAGACGAAAACCCACTCAAAAAAGGCAATTTGGCTAAAATAAGCAGCTCCAGACGTTTGTTGGTTACCCCAGACATCTGAGCTAAAGCTCTGGAATTTTCTTCTAGATCGCCCAGACGTCTGGGAAGTAAGCTCAGACGTCTGAGCTGAAAGACTGGAATTTTATTCCTGTAGCATCACACGTCTGAGCTTAATACCAGACGTCTGAGCTAAAGCTCAGAGCAAAAATCTGCCTAGGCCATTAATGGCCAAGTTGGTTCAGAAGAAATCGGACGAGAACAGAGGCTAGGGATTTATGCCAAGCGACAACCCAGCCCTATAGGCTCTTCGATACACTCCAAACAACAAGTCAAAACATCCATAACAAGTTTATCATAGATATTGACTTCAAAATACCAAAAATTGGAAAATTCACCAATCCAATTCACTTCAAAAGCAAATGAACATGAAATAGGTGTTAGGAATTCATACATAACAATTATCAAAGTTATAGACATAGATGTGAGTTCAAAAACTCGCCTTTAAACCCAAAAACAACGAATGAGAAACTTTTAAACAAAGGAAAGATCAACCACTCTTCAACTTCAACTCATGAAGCTCCTATCTAAGCTCATAAGCAAATATTTCCTAAGTTAGGATTTAGGAATTTCTGAAAATTGGAGAGGAATTGAGATGGAGAAGATGAAGAGGATGCTTACCTAAGCTTCTCCTTGCTTTCTAGAGCTTGAATCTAGAATTTCCTAGTAATCTAGGATTTAGGAATTCTAATTTCCCTTTCTTTCCTCCATTTTTCTTTTAGCTTGAAAGTGTTAGGAAATGAAAATGAATAAAGAGGAGTTGGAGGAGGAGTTAGGGTATTATGTTGGGTTAGTGGGCTGAAACCCAAACCCAAAGCCCAAAATAGAAAAATAGCAAAATTCTACCCAACTCTAAACATATCGATGTTTATACTCAAAAATGTTGTAAACGTCGTTTTGAACTCAATGGAAGGGGTCTCGAATCCTAATTCGAATGTTTACAAAAAGTAGCATTTCGGACTTTAATCCGACTAACGATGCCATATTTAAATAAATCATTTAAATATATTATCGTAAAAATATGCGGGTTGTTACAAACTTCCCTCCTTAAAGAAATTGCATCCTTGCAATACTTAAGAAGAAAATAAAAAGTAACAACCATACTAAGGCATAACACACAAAGAAGAAATTTTGAAATGAGAAGTTCACCTTAAGGAGCACGAGAGAGTAAGTCCGGATGAGTTCGCTAGGTGAATTCTCTGGATTCCCAAGAGCAATCCTTAGGATTTGAGGACCATTGAACATTCATAAGAGGAACATCTTTATTTCGAAGGCGTTTAACCTCCGTAGCAATGATACGAATAGGATGTTGCTCATAAGTCAAATTAGGTGAAACTTCGATTTCTTCAATAACACAGGGCTTAAAAATATAATCGGAATCTCTAAGGCATTTCCGTAGTTGAGAGACGTGGAATATGTCATGAATAGCAAAAAATTGAGCCGGTAATAAAAGGCGATACGCCACGGAACTAATGCGTTCGGTGATGGGAAATGGACCAATATATCAAGGTGCTAATTTTCTCGATCGACTGAAACGCACAACACCCTTCATAGGTGAAACACGGATAAACACCAAATCTCCTATAGAAAATTCGAAATTCCTTCTTCGATTATCGGCATAGGATTTTTGTCTACTTTGAGCTTCTTTCATCCTATGACGAATAAGTTCAACCTTTTCTGTGGCATCACGAATAAAATCTGGACCTAAAACCAGCTTCTCACCGGCTTCAAGCCAATACGAAGGAGATCGGCATGGCCTTCCGTAGAGTGCCTCGAAAAGAGCCATACCAATACTAGATTGGAAGCTATTATTGTAAGAAAACTCAACAAGAGAAATATGATCTTCTCAACTTCCACCAAAATCAAGAACACATGCACAAAGGAGATCTTCAAGAGTTTGATTCACATGCTCTGTTTGTCCATCGGACTGAGGATGATAAGCGGTGCTAAAATTAAGCTTTGTTCCCAAAGCTTTTTAAAGACCTTTCCAAAATCAACTAGTAAATAATGGATCACGATCACTAACAATAGAAGTTGGAACTCCATGTAATTTAAAAATTTCTTTGACATAGAGTTTAGCCAAAAGAGGTACGGTCCGATTGGACCGAACGGGAATAAAATGGGCGGATTTTGTAAGTCTATCTACAATCACCCATAGGCTATCATGACCCGAACGAGAACGAGGAAGACTGTCAATAAAGTCCATAGAGACTTGATCCCACTTCCAAATGGGAATGTCCAAAGGTTGCAATAACCCACCGGGCCTTTGATGCTCGGCCTTCACGAGTTAGCAAGTCCTGCAACGCTTAATGAAGTTAGCAATATCAGATTTCATTCCATCCCAATAATAAAGTCGCTTCATATCCACGTACATTTTACTACTACCGGGATGAATGGTAAATTTAGAACGATGAGAATCTTCTAAAATGTCTTTACGAAGATCACAAATGTTTGGCACAATAAATCTACCAAACTTTCGAATACCTCCACAAGCATCAATATCAAAGTCTTTCAAACCATCAACCTTATTTTGATCCCTACAAATTTGGCTAAGAAGATCCAATTCGGGATCTTGCTTTTGAGCTTCAAGGATGCAGTCCAAAAGAGAAGGATGAGCCTCAAGGCTACATAAAATATTAGATGAACATAAATTGGATTCACGATCTCGAATCTCACAAGTGGATAAAGTCTCGAGATCATTCCATTCAGATATCATCAGTGAAACAACCACTCGTTGCTTACGACTAAGGGCATCGGCAACTCGATTTCCCTTTTTGGGAGTATAGAGAATATCAAGATCATAAGATGCAAGGAACTCGAGCCAACATTGTTGATGCAAATTAAGTTCCTTTTGAGAAAATAAATACTTCAAAGATTTATGATCGGTGTAGAGAACAAATTTCTCTCCCAAAAGATAATGACGTCAAATTCTAAGGGCGAAAACAATGACTGAAAGCTCTAAATCATGAGTGGCATATCTAGTCTCGACAGGCTTTAATTATCTAGAAACATAAGCGATAACACGTTCCCATTGCATAAGAACGACTCCCAAACCAACACGACTAGCATCGGTATAAACAATAAAGTCTTGGTTCCCCTCGAGAATCACAAGAATAGGAGCATTGGAAAGGAGTTCTTTTAATTTCTGAAAAGCAGCTTCACATTTGTTTGTCCAAATGTATTTAACTTCCTTCTTTGTCAAACTAGTAAGAGGTATGGAAATTTTAGAAAAGTCTTTTATGAAACGACGGTGATAGCCCGCCTATCCAAGAATACTACGGATTTCCGTCACTCTCCCCGGTCTCTTCCAATTTTGAATCGCTTAAATCTTTGAAGGATCCACGGAAATTCCGGATTCAGAAATAATATGCCACAAAAATTTCACATGAGATTTCCAAAAGTGACACTTAGAAAATTTTGCTTTCAATTGATTGCTCCTAAGAGTTTCCAACACAATCCGAAGATGTTTTTCATGCTCTTCCTCGGTTTTATAATATACAAGAATATCATCTATAAAGATGAGAACAAATCGATCGAGGAAGTCTTTGAAAACTTGATTCATAATGTCAACGAAATAAGCTAGAGCATTCGTTAAACCAAATGGCATAACAAGCCATTCATAAGATCCATAACGATTACGGAACGATGTCAAAGGAATGCTATCCTCCTCAATACGAAGTTGATGAAAACCGGTTGCTAAGTCTAACTGTGAAAAGACTCTAGCACCACTAAGTTGATCGAATAGATCATCAATCCGAGGTAAGGGATATTATTCTTGATGGTGAGATCATTAAGCTTGCGGTAGTCAATGCAAAGCTTAAGTGTACCATCGGATTTCTTCACAAAAATAGCCGAAGCTCCCCATAGAGAGGAACTAGAACGAATAAACTATTTTCCTTCCAATTCGGATAATTGTTTACGCATCTCCTTATTTTCCTTATTGGACATACGATAAGGAGGACGAGTAATAGGTAGAGCTCCATGGATTATATTAATTCTGAACTCAATTTCTCGCTTAGGTGGTAATCCTAAAACGGGCTCAAAGATGTCGGGAAATTCGCGAACAACGTGAATGAGGGAAATGTCATCTTCCTCATCATCATTATCGTCATCATGTGGGTTTAGAGAATATAAGGATGCTACCAAATTGGAATCTGAATCTTTAAGAACAATAGAAATCTACTTAACAGATTGAGGATGTCGAAGATGAATAGTTTGCTCGGGACATAGGATATGGGCTTTATAACGATTAAGCCAACCCATTCCCAAAATCATTCTGAAACCTAAGTAGCGTATAACATGCAAATCAGCACGGAAAGCATAATCACATAAAATAATCTCGACATCTTTACAAAGTAAACTGAGTGTTGCGGATCCACCAACTGGATTCGTAATTCTCAGTGAAGTAATCAAGCCCATAACATTTAAAGACAAAGCATCAACAAGTTCCTTTGATATAAAAGAGTGGGATGCACCCGTATCAAAAAGAACTCGAATAGGAAGATCACGAAATATAATAATGCTATCAAGGATAGAATGAGAAATACCTTGACCAAGAGAGGTGTTACTAGGGGCTTGCACAACATTTAGCTTTCCTTCCTTCTTGCTTTGAAGTTTGGAACATGAAGATATAGTATGACCCAAACTTTTGCAATAGCGACAAGTAAGGGGCTTCGGACACTTGTTTGCATAATGGTCCTTAGAACCACAATTGTAACATTCTCCACGACTAGCGGTAGGAGTCTTTGCTACCGAAGTTGCTTGCTTCCCTTTCTTGTTGGAATACGGCTTGAACTTAAAAGGCCTCTTCTTATTGATGTTTTTTTTGGCACCCACAACTTCAACATCACTTTCTTTATCGGCTTCTTCAAGTCGAAGAGCGATATCAACAAGCTAATCGAAAGAAACTTCTAGTTTCAGAAGTAATGGCTTTTTGAGGTTCTTATTCAACCCATAGACAAAACTCTAATTTTTCTTCAATGGGGTATTAATATACTCGACCCCATATTTAGAAAGAGATTCAAAAGATGCGACATAGTCGGTCATAGAAGATTCATCTTGGACAAGGTCAATAAAGCGTCAAGCTAAAGTTACTTTTTCAGCTTCCGACACAAACTTTAACTCGAACCTTTCCCGGAATTGATCCCAAGTAAGATCTGCTTCAACAATTTCAGAAACCAAAAGCTCATACAAATCTAATGCTCTCTCCTGGAGCATACTAGAAGCCACTTGGACTCGATATAGATCAACAAGATTCATGCGAGAAAAGGTGCGATCGCATGTTCCAAGCCAAGCTTGGACTTCTATAACGCTTTCGGAACCCATGAATGGTCTTCCACCCAAATTGGTATAATCACTGCACAAGCATACAAACACAGATTTAGGATGAGTAGGCTCTGGAATGTGTCCGGCAGCTTGAGCATTCTTTACAAGATCTAAAAGCTGTTGGGTAGACATAAATACTCCATCCTGAGGAGTAGCACTGGATTGATCGGCGCTAGGACAGCCAGGTCTAATCATTTCTCTTCTTTAAGAAAGAAAGAAAGAAGAGGAAAAAGGTTATTCTCAGAATGAATATCAAACAAACTTGATTGATAAAACAAGGCATCATAAAAAAAATTGGATAGAACGGGTCCAATGACTCGAATTAAATCCTAAGGCATGACTCCTAAGAAAAACTTAGGACAATGATCCTTGTTAGATTATTCTACATTGTTCCGAAGTTTGGCTCCGATACCAAGCTGTGACGCCCCACCTCTATACTCACACTAGCCAAGGACACTATGGGGTAATGGCGTCGACTAGCACGAAGAATAAGGCTGTTGAGGAGCGACCATCTGTGTAATTGCTTTGTGCGAGTACCGCTGTCACATACCGGAATTTTCGACTTTCGAAAATTCGACATCGATACTCACTTTATCGACTGCCGAGAAATCGAGTGCCGGAAACTCCAATAGTGAGGGTTTTTAAAAAGAAGAAAAAGGCAGAAGAAGAAGAAAGAAGAAGAAGAAAGGAGAAAATAGAGAAGAACAATATCAGTAACAGAAACAACATCAGAATCTCACATATCGCAGCGGAACAATATATAATAGATAAATGAATAATCTTTAAAACAAAGAACTATATCATTTTATACATACATCAATCATCAGAGTCAATATACAACTCAGTACAACAATGGACAGTTTTATACTTGTCCTCATACAGAATACACAGCGGAATAAATATATCAGATACAAATACTACGTCTCGTCATCCAGCTTATCTCCAAAGCTCCAGAATATCCAGAATATCCTGATAACATAACTCTAGACTGCCCGTGTGGAAATTTGTGGGCACCCAGAGTTTAGAAGGGAAACAATAAACTCCGAGTCAGTCATGGTGACTGGTGTGAGATCGTAAAACAGTTATTCTTTATAACAACAAAATAATTTTTAAGGTCAATTCGAAATGCTTTTGGAAAATGAAACTACCATAAGACCTCCCACCACACACACAATGCAAACGCAGAATTGGAGGAGATTTCTTCTTATGATAGTCAAAGATGCTTACTACGCAAAATCAAATCATTTTTGATATTATTATTAGTGCATAGTGTAGAAATCATTTCGAAAGTATAATATTAATCTTAGCCAGCATAGGCATTCCGCACTTATGCCTACTATAGCTACTATGTTCAATAGCAGGTTACCGCCACATTCCATAGCAGGAAATACAACTAAAACCGTACAAGTCGCGTATTGTTTCTTTGGATTTCCAACAAATGGTCAGGCTAAGGAACTTCCTTTTCCACGATGGGTACGTCCCTGGAATAGACGACCCGAGAACCTAACCGGATCTCTGCCAACACAAGGCCGGGTTACCTCTGCAAAAATAGGTAACTACTGACACGCGTATGTCATCCCCCGATCGTAACCGATCTTCCCGAGGATCCCCGATTTCCAACAAACCACATAGATAATAATGCAGCAACCACATAGGTTAAGTATCTGGGCTCCATACCATGATACCACCTCTATCCAAAAGGAATGACATACACTAAGGGGCGCTACTCCCTAGAACCTTGCCGCATCCTTCCTGTTTCGACCATTTCCGGGGTGTGAGGCTCGTCGAAGTCTCGTCCACAAAGCTACGCTTTCTACAAAGCCCTGCTTCGGGTCAAACAAAAATGATCAACCTATGATCACAAAGATATAAGATCAAACAAATGATCATATCGCAAATGATCAAACACTGATCATTTCACAGCAACACTCAGTATGCCACGTTACCAAATTGGGATATATCGCTGATAAATTTCAACTACATAACCTCTGAGTTCGTACGTCTCAGAGAAGGGTGTTAAGCTAAGAGAATAAATTCTCCGCCACCAACAGAAATGTATTTGAAAGAAATCAGCTTTATATCTCAAATTGTAACGTCAGACACACAATCCATACAAGTCTGTTCCGGGATCGAACAGAACCGAAGGCACTTCTCACGAAGCCCTTGCATATCCGGATAATTTTCTAATCACGTCCGGACTTCCCGTCACTAAGGGTGATAAAACCTCTAAATCGAAGATCAGCCGATGTAGAGTAACTCGACGGTAATCCTTCCGTTTTCAAAAATATCCGGTCTTCAACACCGGTCTTCGAATGGAATTCATAACGACGTATCACATATTCGGAATGGGTTATACGACCCCATGGTCCTTTCCCGGCTAACTCGAATAGTGAGCGCTTATTCAAAAATAAGTGTGGCATTCGAATTCATCCAATTCACAACAAATACCTATCTAAAGGTAATTATTGATAGTCGGTTATTTAACTATCAATAAAGATGCGCAACATCATCAGATTCCAAATAATTTTCCAAATTATTTCATCTTCAAAAATATCTTTACTAGATATAAAATTTCCACACTTAACATTTGAAAAAAAAATTCAAATCAATTTCCACATTTCATTTTATCTTTGAAGATAAAAACTCAAAACAGTTCATTTCATATTGGGAAAGCATTTCCATACTTATTTAAAAATAAGTATTCCACAAATCTATTTATTTTCAACATTTGAAAATATTCGATATACCTAAATCAATATTAAGTATATATTCATTCTTCAAGGAAATCATTAATTTTAACATCTATTTGAGTCAAAACGAATGTTACGCAAAACATCGTTACGACGACTCAAAATCACTAGTATAGGGATTCGGATTTAAGATAGATATATATAAATCCCAATACTACATAAAACATTTCCTTACGGAAATCATTTACTATAACAACAGTGTTATAGTCCACCATTTCCTTCTACTTCTCGAAAACGTCTATTTCAACAATGAATGTTGAAATCTATGATTTCGATATTCAATACATTTTAAAACATCGTTAAAACAATTAACTTCATTTTTAATGTCACTTTCCCAAAACATATCCATTTTACTTAATAATATATTCACTGTCCAAAACCGTGAATATATTTCACTAACCAAATTTCAATCTTTTCTACACATTTTATTTCAATAAAAATTCGCTATCCAAAATCGCGAATATATCTTCTTTAATCACCTTCTACATTTAATTTATCAAATTCAATTGATTTCGAATTTATAAAACAAAATAAATTCTATTTCTATTTTAATAACAACCTCGACTTATAAATCTTCTTTTTATCAACTTCTATATTTTTACTTATCAAAATAAGTGATTTCGGATTTATAAACAACTTTTATAAATTCCAATTCTATTTATAAAAACTTCAATCCCAAATCAATTTCGATATTGATTTAAAAATTTATTTTCCATCCCAACTCATTTTATATTGACTTTCCAAATTCGTTTCAATTTGCCAATTAAATTTATAGTTGGACTTCCAACTTATTTCCTTTTTAAATAAATTCCTCTTAAAGAAAATAAATCTCTTTATCTTTTTCAACTATTTAGAAATCCAAATTTTTAATTAAATTCTTCAATTTAAAATCACCATTATACGAAATTCATTTATTTAACATTTTCACTTGATTCTGGAATTAATTCAATAGGATTTCAAAAATCAGCCTTTATTCTTTTGAATTCTTTTCTTCAAATTTATTAAATTCCTAAAGTTAATTCACTTAAAAATTCCTACTTGAATTTCAAAAATTCAATTTCGTTTATTTTTGGAATCCAATGATATCAAACATCCATTCAGCTAAATTTTAGCTTTCAAACAATTTCCAGACATCAATTCAATAACATCAATAATCATTCACAGATTATCACATCACAGTAGAAATAAATTTAATCAATGTGAGGGGTCCAGTTGGATCCCTCCAACCTGTTTCCCTGCATCCAAAGACGTTAGCACAATACCAATTCCGCTCCAGTACGGAATTATCGCGGTATATGGGTTTTATAAAAATCCGCTTACTAACGGCGCAATAGGGTCTCATCCGCTATACGAGGCGGGAAATCAATCAATCCAATATATACATATGCCAATATGTATATATTGCTATATATAGATATATCCTATCATATCTAATATCACATCCAATAGCAATCAGTCAATCAATAAATAACTGAAAATTCCACTTTTCAATTTTGAGTGAGAAGATCTCACCTTAGCTTTTAATTTTGCAATCCAATCCAATTCGTCTTGTTCCCTTTACGATTTCAAACTGTATAAACATTTATACGATTTATTAATATTCGAACAGATCGAATAATAAATTTTCATTTGATAATTTTGATTCATCGATGATTTCATTTTAAACAGTTAATTTTAAATTCTAACTGATTTCCGTTTTGAAATAAACTTATTTAACTAAGATTTTATTTTGTCCCAATTTCTTTTAATAAATTTATCTAACAAAATTTTAAATCAAAATTATTCTTCCTTTAAATAATTTTATTTAACTACAATTAAATTTTTAAAACTAAATTTTCTTGTCTGATATATACACACTTTTAAATTTTAAAACAGTCCAGATTAAAACTTTATACATACATATATACTTACTGTTTCTCTATGTAGATATAACTAAGCTGCTGTTTACATATAATATTTATTTAAATTTTTAATTCCAAAAAAATCAATTACTGTTTTTATAAAAATCTACTGCATATATACTTATTTGATTAAATTAAAACAATTGTAAATAAATTTTCCTTTTATCTTTTTCTGCTTCTAATTTAAACCCCTACAATAATTTATGCAATAAATTTGCTATTATCATTGTTTGTAAAATGTATATATATATAAATTCAACGAATAAATAAAATAAAATAAAATATATATACCTCATTGAAACCCAGTTCGCGACCTCCACATCGCCGTCGCCACCTATGCTCGAACGCGACCCCTATCGATGAACTCGCGATGCCGATGAACCTCGCGATGCTCCAGAATCTCGAGCCTCCGTGATTTCCCAAACGCCTTCGCGAACTGCTGCTCGCGAATTTGACTCGCGAAACCCCTGCCCCAACTTCAAAGCTCGACTGCGACGAGCTATCGCTCTCCCACCCACTCGCAAATAACATCAACGTGATGCCAGCACGCCAGTGCTCGAGCTCGAAACCCCGATTTCCTACGATCGACCGAAGTCGCCATCAAACGCCGACCAACCCCTCTGTCGAACGAAATCGACCTGATGTCGATTGAAATCGCAAGAAGGAAAAAGGAGGTTGCGATTTTTTGGGAAAACTGGAGATAATGGGAAGAAACACGGCCAATTTTAATTTTATTTGTTTGAATTCGATTTTCTATCTGGATTCGATTATTTTAGAGGAGCGGCCATTTGTTTTCTTCGTTTGATTTTAAAACTGGTTACGTGATGAAAGAAACGAAGGAGACAAGGTGTGATATTTGCAGAGACAAAGGATACGCGACCATGCTCTGAGATGAAGGGGTATGTCGCGTGTACGAGTGGGGGACAAGAAAACGTGGTGGTGTTGACCAAATATATACTTAAATTCAAATTGAATTCGATAAAGATTCAACGCCTTTGTGTGTCGTACGTTCACATAACAGCTCTGATAAATACGAAATTTGAAATCCGATAATAATACAATATTACGGACCCAATGAAACTGGTTTCGGCGAATTCCGAGACTGTGCCCCGGAACGCTGTATTTTAAATATCGATTTGAACAATAAAATTCAAAACTGAACAGAACAGTTTCAAATTCAATTCTGAAAGTTCTATTACCTTCAGAATTATCAATACGAATTTTAAAAGCTTTTGAAATATTCTTCTTCAGCTTAAATTTGAAGATTTTAAATTTTATTCAACTTTCAATCGATTAAACTTTAAAATTTAATCGCCAATTCAGAGTTATATCGGGATTCAAATTAAATCATCGTTCAAATATTTAAAATTAATCAAATATTTTCAATTTAATTTGTTCAAAATTCAGGGTCGTTACAGACTTCCCTCCTTAAAAGAATTTCGTCCTCGAAATTACAAGTTAGGAAAAAAATGTCCTTAACTCGTCTACTATTTTTCAACATTCAATAGTTTTATCAATTTATCAAAACAAATCTTTCTACTAAAGATTCGTTATTAATTCTACTAAATTTCAACTTCAATTCTAAGTTTCAAAACAACATTGTTTTACTTCTCAACTCAATTTTAAGTTTAAATTCAAATTTTAAATTTTCAAAATTTCTCAAAAATTTTCTAACGCCCTAAATTTTCGAAAAATTTCGCCAGCGTCTCCTTTGCGCGGCTAATACGGCACGACTACAAAACGTCCCTACGGACTCTCAGATTTCAAAAAGAAAAAGAAAAAGCCAAGCGGCTAGACAAGAAATCATCAAATCTCATATTGAAATTGAAATACTTACCTTTTTCGTGAAATTCAAATTATCTTCGAAATCAAATCCAATTCCTTTTATAACACCTGTATATCCTACTAGCCCTAATATCTAGTTACATATATTCAAACCATTTTGCAAGTTCTATTACAAAATTTTCAATATAACTTCTTATACCATCTCTAATTCACTATTGAAGTTACACATATTCATTTATTCAATTTTACATTTCAAATTCATTTGAATTCAATTCACAATTCCAATCTAATTTGGATTCGGTTTATCTCCTGAATATTGAATTTTATCAGCTATCATTCATAACTGATTATTTTTAGATTAGTTTCAGTTACTAATTCATTTCAATTCTAATTCATTTATTCACATTCGTTTTCAACATTCAGTTCTAATTCCAGTTTTATTCACTTTTGTTCGTTCCCAAAATTTATTTACAATTCACTATTTTGGTTTACAATCACTTATATTAAACTGGATTTCAATTCGAATTCAATTTACATTCATGTACTTGCAATTGCAAATTGATTCATTCATTCACAATTTTATTTTCATAATTCAATACTCAATTCCAGAGTCTTTTCAACCTTTTCAAAACCATTTTTGAAAACAATTCAAATTTATCTTTTGAATTTTCAAAACAAAACTCAATTTTTTCAAACAACTTCCATTTAAAACAATTTGGCAGCAATTCCTCTTTTGGAAACCCGAAAATGAACATCGATAATGCTGCAGTCATTACCGAAGTTATTTTCCAGCGACCGAAAAGAGTTTAGAGCTCTTCATTCCTTCAAAACATTTCTCCAAAATCTTTGAAATTCATTTTCAAATCAAAAGGATTTAAACTTTCAAATCCTCAAAATTTTCAAATTCTTTTCAAAACATTTCCAAAAACTTCTCTGGAATTCTACTTCAATTATAGTCAAATTTATAATTTATATTCTCAAATTTCATTTGTATGTGAATTCATTTCTTAACTTTGGAGTTACGATTTCAATTTCTTATTCAATTTCAAATTTAATGATAACATTTCAACATTATCACTTTCCTAACATCCATGCAACCATATACTATAGTACTTCATAGAAAAACATTTCTTTTCTATACAAAAATAGTTTTGGGCAAAATTATTTCATTCACCCTATTTAAAACAATATTGTGCCGAATTGTTCTATTCAAGTGTTTAGAAACCCCTTCGATCCAGTTTTGCAGACTGTGCCGACGAAGGTTCATATGCCACTCAATAACCCAATCATCACAATACAAAACAATTTTATATTCACTAACAAATACGCGTTCATATCTATTATTACACTCAAACTCATTCTAGAGTACTGCTGACTCTATCTCTAATGAGTAACACCCAACAGAGCAGGGTTGTCGCTTAACCATATGCTCTGATACCACGCTGTCACGTACCGAAGTAAGCGGTCACAACCGGTAGGCTTTTCAACCATCCCAGCCCCACCGTGGCTGACAGTGATACCCCAAACTTGCTTTTACGGCCAGCCTCTCGACTGTCACGGCCTCTGCCTAACCAACCCATCCCTCTCAGGGACATGTAGGGGTAAGAGTCTCCCGTTCGCCACCTAACCGCGAAGATTCGACATCGATACTCACTTTATCGACTGCCGAGAAATCGAGTGCCGGAAACTCCAATAGTGAGGGTTTTTAAAAAGAAGAAAAAGGCAGAAGAAGAAGAAAGAAGAAGAAGAAAGGAGAAAATAGAGAAGAACAATATCAGTAACAGAAACAACATCAGAATCTCACATATCGCAGCGGAACAATATATAATAGATAAATGAATAATCTTTAAAACAAAGAACTATATCATTTTATACATACATCAATCATCAGAGTCAATATACAACTCAGTACAACAATGGACAGTTTTATACTTGTCCTCATACAGAATACACAGCGGAATAAATATATCAGATACAAATACTACGTCTCGTCATCCAGCTTATCTCCAAAGCTCCAGAATATCCAGAATATCCTGATAACATAACTCTAGACTGCCCGTGTGGAAATTTGTGGGCACCCAGAGTTTAGAAGGGAAACAATAAACTCCGAGTCAGTCATGGTGACTGGTGTGAGATCGTAAAACAGTTATTCTTTATAACAACAAAATAATTTTTAAGGTCAATTCGAAATGCTTTTGGAAAATGAAACTACCATAAGACCTCCCACCACACACACAATGCAAACGCAGAATTGGAGGAGATTTCTTCTTATGATAGTCAAAGATGCTTACTACGCAAAATCAAATCATTTTTGATATTATTATTAGTGCATAGTGTAGAAATCATTTCGAAAGTATAATATTAATCTTAGCCAGCATAGGCATTCCGCACTTATGCCTACTATAGCTACTATGTTCAATAGCAGGTTACCGCCACATTCCATAGCAGGAAATACAACTAAAACCGTACAAGTCGCGTATTGTTTCTTTGGATTTCCAACAAATGGTCAGGCTAAGGAACTTCCTTTTCCACGATGGGTACGTCCCTGGAATAGACGACCCGAGAACCTAACCGGATCTCTGCCAACACAAGGCCGGGTTACCTCTGCAAAAATAGGTAACTACTGACACGCGTATGTCATCCCCCGATCGTAACCGATCTTCCCGAGGATCCCCGATTTCCAACAAACCACATAGATAATAATGCAGCAACCACATAGGTTAAGTATCTGGGCTCCATACCATGATACCACCTCTATACAGAAGGAATGACATACACTAAGGGGCGCTACTCCCTAGAACCTTGCCGCATCCTTCCTGTTTCGACCATTTCCGGGGTGTGAGGCTCGTCGAAGTCTCGTCCACAAAGCTACGCTTTCTACAAAGCCCTGCTTCGAGTCAAACAAAAATGATCAACCTATGATCACAAAGATATAAGATCAAACAAATGATCATATCGCAAATGATCAAACACTGATCATTTCACAGCAACACTCAGTATGCCACGTTACCAAATTGGGATATATCGCTGATAAATTTCAACTACATAACCTCTGAGCTCATACGTCTCAGAGAAGGATGTTAAGCTAAGAGAATAAATTCTCCGCCACCAACAGAAATGTATTTGAAAGAAATCAGCTTTATATCTCAAATTGTAACGTCAGACACACAATCCATACAAGTCTGTTCCGGGATCGAACAGAACCGAAGGCACTTCTCACGAAGCCCTTGCATATCCGGATAATTTTCTAATCACGTCCGGACTTCCCGTCACTAAGGGTGATAAAACCTCTAAATCGGAGATCAGCCGATGTAGAGTAACTCGACGGTAATCCTTCCATTTTCTAAAATATCCGGTCTTCAACACCGGTCTTCGAATGCAATTCATAACGACGTATCACATATTCGGAATGGGTTATACGACCCCATGGTCCTTTCCCGGCTAACCCGAATAGTGAGCGCTTATTCAAAAATAAGTGTGGCATTCGAATTCATCCAATTCACAACAAATACCTATCTAAAGGTAATTATTGATAGTCGGTTATTTAACTATCAATAAAGATGCGCAACATCATCAGATTCCAAATAATTTTCCAAATTATTTCATCTTCAAAAATATCTTTACTAGATATAAAATTTCCACACTTAACATTTGAAAAAAAAATTCAAATCAATTTCCACATTTCATTTTATCTTTGAAGATAAAAACTCAAAACAGTTCATTTCATATTGGGAAAGCATTTCCATACTTATTTAAAAATAAGTATTCCACAAATCTATTTATTTTCAACATTTGAAAATATTCGATATACCTAAATCAATATTAAGTATATATTCATTCTTCAAGGAAATCATTAATTTTAACATCTATTTGAGTCAAAACGAATGTTACGTAAAACATCGTTACGACGACTCAAAATCACTAGTATAGGGATTCGGATTTAAGATAGATATATATAAATCCCAATACTACATAAAACATTTCCTTATGGAAATCATTTACTATAACAACAGTGTTATAGTCCACCATTTCCTTCTACTTCTCGAAAACGTCTATTTCAACAATGAATGTTGAAATCTATGATTTCGATATTCAATACATTTTAAAACATCGTTAAAACAATTAACTTCATTTTTAATGTCACTTTCCCAAAACATATCCATTTTACTTAATAATATATTCACTGTCCAAAACCGTGAATATATTTCACTAACCAAATTTCAATCTTTTCTACACATTTTATTTCAATAAAAATTCGCTATCCAAAATCGCGAATATATCTTCTTTAATCACCTTCTACATTTAATTTATCAAATTCAATTGATTTCGAATTTATAAAACAAAATAAATTCTATTTCTATTTTAATAACAACCTCGACTTATAAATCTTCTTTTTATCAACTTCTATATTTTTACTTATCAAAATAAGTGATTTCGGATTTATAAACAACTTTTATAAATTCCAATTCTATTTATAAAAACTTCAATCCCAAATCAATTTCGATATTGATTTAAAAATTTATTTTCCATCCCAACTCATTTTATATTGACTTTCCAAATTCGTTTCAATTTGCCAATTAAATTTATAGTTGGACTTCCAACTTATTTCCTTTTTAAATAAATTCCTCTTAAAGAAAATAAATCTCTTTATCTTTTTCAACTATTTAGAAATCCAAATTTTTAATTAAATTCTTCAATTTAAAATCACCATTATACGAAATTCATTTATTTAACATTTTCACTTGATTCTGGAATTAATTCAATAGGATTT
Organism: Allium fistulosum; assembly: GCA_030737815.1. Classification (NCBI taxonomy): domain Eukaryota; kingdom Viridiplantae; phylum Streptophyta; class Magnoliopsida; order Asparagales; family Amaryllidaceae; genus Allium; species Allium fistulosum. Next base: position 947,287,635 of record CM060905.1, read on the forward strand.
CAAAAATCAGCCTTTATTCTTTTGAATTCTTTTCTTCAAATTTATTAAATTCCTAAAGTTAATTCACTTAAAAATTCCTACTTGAATTTCAAAAATTCAATTTCGTTTATTTTTGGAATCCAATGATATCAAACATCCATTCAGCTAAATTTTAGCTTTCAAACAATTTCCAGACATCAATTCAATAACATCAATAATCATTCACAGATTATCACATCACAGTAGAAATAAATTTAATCAATGTGAGGGGTCCAGTTGGATCCCTCCAACCTGTTTCCCTGCATCCAAAGACGTTAGCACAATATCAATTCCGCTCCAGTACGGAATTATCGCGGTATATGGGTTTTATAAAAATCCGCTTACTAACGGCGCAATAGGGTCTCATCCGCTATACGAGGCGGGAAATCAATCAATCCAATCTATACATATGCCAATATGTATATATTGCTATATATAGATATATCCTATCATATCTAATATCACATCCAATAGCAATCAGTCAATCAATAAATAACTGAAAATTCCACTTTTCAATTTTGAGTGAGAAGATCTCACCTTAGCTTTTAATTTTGCAATCCAATCCAATTCGTCTTGTTCCCTTTACGATTTCAAACTGTATAAACATTTATACGATTTATTAATATTCGAACAGATCGAATAATAAATTTTCATTTGATAATTTTGATTCATCGATGATTTCATTTTAAACAGTTAATTTTAAATTCTAACTGATTTCCGTTTTGAAATAAACTTATTTAACTAAGATTTTATTTTGTCCCAATTTCTTTTAATAAATTTATCTAACAAAATTTTAAATCAAAACTATTCTTCCTTTAAATAATTTTATTTAACTACAATTAAATTTTTAAAACTAAATTTTCTTGTCTGATATATACACACTTTTAAATTTTAAAACAGTCCAGATTAAAACTTTATACATACATATATACTTACTGTTTCTCTATGTAGATATAACTAAGCTGCTGTTTACATATAATATTTATTTAAATTTTTAATTCCAAAAAAATCAATTACTGTTTTTATAAAAATCTACTGCATATATACTTATTTGATTAAATTAAAACAATTGTAAATAAATTTTCCTTTTATCTTTTTCTGCTTCTAATTTAAACCCCTACAATAATTTATGCAATAAATTTGCTATTATCATTGTTTGTAAAATGTATATATATATAAATTCAACGAATAAATAAAATAAAATAAAATATATATACCTCATTGAAACCCAGTTCGCGACCTCCACATCGCCGTCGCCACCTATGCTCGAACGCGACCCCTATCGATGAACTCGCGATGCCGATGAACCTCGCGATGCTCCAGAATCTCGAGCCTCCGTGATTTCCCAAACGCCTTCGCGAACTGCTGCTCGCGAATTTGACTCGCGAAACCCCTGCCCCAACTTCAAAGCTCGACTGCGACGAGCTATCGCTCTCCCACCCACTCGCAAATAACATCAACGTGATGCCAGCACGCCAGTGCTCGAGCTCGAAACCCCGATTTCCTACGATCGACCGAAGTCGCCATCAAACGCCGACCAACCCCTCTGTCGAACGAAATCGACCTGATGTCGATTGAAATCGCAAGAAGGAAAAAGGAGGTTGCGATTTTTTGGGAAAACTGGAGATAATGGGAAGAAACACGGCCAATTTTAATTTTATTTGTTTGAATTCGATTTTCTATCTGGATTCGATTATTTTAGAGGAGCGGCCATTTGTTTTCTTCGTTTGATTTTAAAACTGGTTACGTGATGAAAGAAACGAAGGAGACAAGGTGTGATATTTGCAGAGACAAAGGATACGCGACCATGCTCTGAGATGAAGGGGTATGTCGCGTGTACGAGTGGGGGACAAGAAAACGTGGTGGTGTTGACCAAATATATACTTAAATTCAAATTGAATTCGATAAAGATTCAACGCCTTTGTGTGTCGTACGTTCACATAACAGCTCTGATAAATACGAAATTTGAAATCCGATAATAATACAATATTACGGACCCAATGAAACTGGTTTCGGCGAATTCCGAGACTGTGCCCCGGAACGCTGTATTTTAAATATCGATTTGAACAATAAAATTCAAAACTGAACAGAACAGTTTCAAATTCAATTCTGAAAGTTCTATTACCTTCAGAATTATCAATACGAATTTTAAAAGCTTTTGAAATATTCTTCTTCAGCTTAAATTTGAAGATTTTAAATTTTATTCAACTTTCAATCGATTAAACTTTAAAATTTAATCGCCAATTCAGAGTTATATCGGGATTCAAATTAAATCATCGTTCAAATATTTAAAATTAATCAAATATTTTCAATTTAATTTGTTCAAAATTCAGGGTCGTTACAGATATGTCAGATAGAATGACTTGCATTACGTTTCAAGAGGAAATCCGACATATCAAATAAAAACTCAAAGCTACCACACAGTGGCTATGTGGGGTTCGAAAACAAATATAGAAATAAGCATAACACAAATCAGTCACAGATATTCATATCACAAAGGCGGAAACAGATATGAATATAACACATAAAAGTGTACATCAAAATAGTGGTCATACAAGATCCACTACATCACAAAAGAATAGATACAAGTGCTAGACAAAAGAATATGTATACATCAAGGAGTCTCTATCTCGAATGTATAAACAAAAACTACTAAGCTAAGAAGTTAGCCAAAAGTCAGAAGCTAGTCCCTGCTAAGGAATCAAGTGGAAGCACCTGAAACACCTCGGTCTGACCCGAGTATTATTTAAGAAGGAAAATAATAAACGGATCAGTCTAGCTATAAATATCATATAAAATAAGGTAGGATAAGAGATATAACATAAATGTATGATAACAATAAGGTTATACTGTGACAAGTATATATTTGATAACAACGAAAATCATATAATATCTCAAATCTACTCAAACCCCAAAAAAGAATGTCATATTCTTTAACTTATTCACCAAACCCCAAATATTGACAAAACATATCAATGCCAATCGCAAAAATTAGTGAAACACTAATTCTAGAAATCACCAATCAGAAATCCAGGAATCAAACCCAAAGGGGGAGGCCTATCACAAACGGGAGCATGAAAACTCACCAACATGTGTATCACAAACGGAACGCTATTCCCTGGTCGCTAACCATCAAGTTTGAGCCGAGGCTCCACAAACGGCCTGAAGGCCATGGGTCGCTACCCCACCAATTTGAGCCCGAGCTCCACAAACGGTCAAAAGACCATGGGTCGTTAGCCCATAAAAATGAGACGAAGTTCCATAAAACGAGGTACAGTCCCCCACGTGGACAAAGAGACATCGCATATCGCTAGTCTAAACCATAAAATGATCACCATTGATAAATAAAAAGTGTAGATTACACTAAGCTAGTAAATAAATGAGTTTAGCTTCATATCCCATAACCACTAGCTTAACTTAAATATTTACGAACAAATTGTAGATTTCCACTCGAAAATTGTCACGAGATTTCAATCGAACAAGTCTAAGAATTAATCGATGAAGTAAATGCAAGTGTTTCATACCACTTGTTTTGCTAAGTCGTTTAATTGGATTTCTCGTACGAATGAGGTAAAGGTTTGTATATACTAATAGATTAGAAAACGGTTTTAAAAACGAGCTTTGTACTTAAAAGTAAATGTTGAAATCATTTTTGTGAAAGAGTTTGAGTATTTACTACCAGTATAGAAACCTTTGTATTTTAAAGTGACAAATCATAGAAATGATTGTAGAAACAATCAATCACCAAAAATTCACATTTGACGACGTGAATCAAAACCATAAAAATCGATATCAATTTCAACAAATGGATATTCCCAAAAATCCAGAAAAAGAAGTCATCAAAGTTGATAATAAGTGATAACATCTAATCGGATCAACCAAAAATCGATTAAGACGGAAACCCACTCAAAATAGGCAATTTGGCTGAAATAAGCAGCTCCTGACGTCTGGTGGTTATCCCAGACGTCTGAGCTAAAGCTCTGGAATTTTCTTGCAGATCGCCCAGACGTCTGAGCTAAAGCTCTGGAATTTTCTTCCAGATCGCCCAGACGTCTGGGAAGTGAGCTTAGACGTCTGAGCTGAAAGACAGGAATTTTATTCCCGTAGCATCAGACGTCTGAGCTGAAGCTCAGAGCAAAAATCTGCTTAGGCCATTAATGGCCAAGTTGGTTCGGAACAAATCGGACGAGCATGGAGGCTAGGAATTTATGCAAAGCGACAACCCAGCCCTATAGGCTCTTCGATACACTCCAAACAACAAGTCAAAACATCCATAACATGTTTATCATAGATTTTGACATCAAATTACCAAAAATTGGAAAATTCATCAATCCAATTAAATTCAAAAGCAAATGAACATGAAATAGGTGTTAGGAGTTCATACCTAACAACTATCAAAGGTATAGACATAGATGTGAGTTCAAAAACTCGCTTTTAAACCCAAAAACAACGAATGAGAATGTGACGACCGCCCATGACCCCTGCACCGAATCTAGAGAAAGTGCGCTGTAATGTGTGCCAGGCGACCATGGACGATTGTCAGGGTAAATTAAAACAACAGAATCTATGGTATTACTCACAGCGCATGGACAAAATACAATAGAACATATGTATAGTGAAGCTTTACAGAATAAAATGCCATCATATAAAACTCCATAATAGTTGAACACAAGCATCCAAATAGTCAATACATCAAGCCTCACTACATATCACTCAGAGAATACAAAACAGCGGAACATCCAGTACATATAAGAAGATAATATGCAACCCTCTAGCTCGTCTTCGATATCAGCATCGTGAGAAGAGAACAGCACCTGTCACCTGCTACCTAGTCTGTCCGTCCCAAAAATGGACGAACAGCCCAAGGCAATAAGAATTAAAACATAAAGCCTTGAGTCAGACAACAGTCTTAGTGAGCAGTAAATTAACTAACAACATACCAAAAGAGCATAAAGGAAAAGGAATAGGAATACAACCCTCCCACTCCACCTCTTTCTACAGTGATAGCCCCCAGACACACACTAAGCAGAAGCAACATAGCAGAGCATACAATTTAAAGTAAAGTAATAATCATTCGAGTCAAGGGCGATGTTTTCCAAGTACCAAGGCCTAAATCAGATAAGCACCCAGAAAATACCGCTCTTGAGTCCGAATGACGATACAACCAAACATCCATGACTCTGGCTATCACTGTTATCATTGCTTCGATATCACCGTTAATTGAATGACCAGCACATTCTTTCAGCCGTCCGTCAAGGGCTAATGGAAACCCCGGTTCTAGACATAACTCCCGCACGTCGTCGCAGCCCGTGCCTAGGACTATCGAATCTGCCCAGAGTACTCGACCATCAACAGTTAGTCGTTGGGACTATCGAATCTGCCCAAACGTACTCTTGCTTAGAGCATGCTAGAACCTTCAACAACGATGCTATCCAAGCCTCCTAGTCATCCTCCTCGACGACTATTCTCATATCCATTCATTATCCTCAACTCGAATCATATCATCGAGTTATCAACATGCTTGGAATGATCCCGTCTGGATTAGACCAAGTCTTCATTACATGATGCCTCGCTTCATTACATCCTCGCAAAGCCTCATCTCAACATCACATCATCAAATCTATGCATAAGAGCTTCATCATCCCGCTACATATGCCACGAGCAGCTTTCCCAATTCAAGAGCCTTTCCCTTAGCTTTTGAATCATCTTCGACCACCTTGTCTAAAACCAATCAACAATCATCTAATTCACAGCAATCAATCATGTCAAACATCAATCCAAGTAACCAAGCATTCTAATATAAGCAAAATGAACAATTATAACAATAATGGCAATTTCGTAATTAAGGAGTTGAAAGTCTAACAAGCATGAAAACATGAGAATTATCTCTACAACTTGATGAATGAACTTGCATAGGTTAATCACATACAAAAATGGTTGTCAAATCATCATGAACAATGGATCTACATGGATCTACACTTAGGATGAAGAAAATGCATGGAAATCACTATTTTAACACCAAATCGAGCCAACAATCCGATATACTCCTTTGGATCCGTGTGAGAGATAATCACCACTCACCAAATCACCTAAACAACTCCAAATCTACACGCTTCAGATCTGGACAGCGAAGGATCGAGCTTGATCTATCACGAATCCGCTTCAAACGAAGAAATCTCACTTCAACGGATGAAGATCTTCAACTTTAGCTCTTGGATCTTCAATCTTGATCTTCGATTTGGATGGATGGAATCACTAGATTAGAGTGGAGAAAAGAAGTGAAGAAGTGTAGAAGTCGAGCTCTCAAAATGGCAGCACTTCGTCGCTTCGAAATCCGGATCCCAAAAAGTGAGAAAAACCCCTCCTATTTATAGCTGAAAATCCACTAAGTCGTAACTCGGTTATCTCCTAAGTCGTTGTCGACTTACGACCTAAGACACCTTCGACTTAACAAAGCCTCCAACCTAACAGACTATGACTTAGTGAACTTACGACATAAGACTTAGCAGCTAACCCCTAAGTCGGTTGCGACCTAACACCTGCTCCTATACGACTTAGCAGTTCTAAGACTTACGACTCAACTGGGTCTCCGACTTAACATAGCGCGCGACATAATAGTCTTCAACTTAACGACTTAGCCTATGCGCGACTTAGCGACTTATGACTTAGCGCGCCCCAACGACTCAACAACGCTGGCACGTGACCTAAAACTTACGCGACTTAACAAATCTCGCGACCTATCTCTAAGCGACTTAACTTTCTTAACTCGTACGACTTAACTCCTTAAGTCGTCCAACGACTTAGCTACTAAGTCGTTAACTAGCTTATTTCTTAGGTCGGTCAATCCCATAGGTCGCTCACTCTACTAAGTCGCTAACCTGCTACCCCAGCTCCTCTAGGTCGTTGCCGACCTAACTATGCTAACCCGGTAACCACTAGGTCGCTAACACGCTAACTCTTAGGTCGCTAACTCACCCAGTCGACTTAACGTGGCAACGACTTAAACACTTAACTCGGTAACAACTTAACTCACCACTATCCTTAAGTCGCGCCTACCCCTTAAGTCGTTCAAACGACCTATCTCCAAACCCTTAACTCGCCATTCCCCTGGGTAGCTTCTATCCCCTAAGTCGTATACGACTTACGACTTATACTAAGTCGTGAACGACTTAGGACTTAGCCATATTCTTGCCTACAATCTGAAATGGCTCAAAAATGCTAAAATTCTAGATTTTGACAAACTTTTCGATCCGTAAAAATACGGGTCGTTACATTCTCTCTCCCTTAGGAATTTCGCCCTCGAAATTCCAAACAAACAAAGCAATCAAAGACTATTCTACATGCCTACCATCCATAGCAATCAGCCAACCATGCATCCAATTCTAGCTTAGCATGTAGAATTCTAAAACTTAGAACAAGTCACAATGTTGTTAGATGATACAACTCCTTAGGGCCATACCTTGAAGAGTTCGGGATGAGCTGCTTTCATCCTCTCTTCCACCTCCCACGTACAGTCATTATCATCGTCACACCATTGTATCTTGAGCAACTTAACTACCTTCCTCCTAAGCTGTTTCGTGTCGGTTCCCATAACACGAAGCGGCTTACGAGGTCTTCTATCAACTGGATCAACTTCGAAATCTTCACAGCTATCAGCAGAAACCACCGTACTCGAGTCGTGCACATACTTCCGTAGATATGATACATGAAAAACATTGTGCACACTCGACATCTTCTCAGGTAACTCCAGTCTATAGGCGAGCTTTCCAATTCGCTCAATGATCGGGAATGGTCCAACAAATCTCGGAGTCAATTTTCCTTTCTTCCCGAATCGGATAGCATTCTTCAGTGGAGAAATCTTCACGAAAACCATATCTCCTACGTCGAATTCCAAATCCTTTCGACGCTTATCGGCATAACTCTTCTGACGGTCTTGGGCGGCCTTCATTCGTTGCCGAATGATCTCTATACAATCTGAAGTCTGTCGAATCATCTCTGGCCCAAGTATCAGCTTTTCCCCAGTCTCTATCCAACATGTCGGTGAGTTACACGGTCTCCCATACAAGGCCTCATACGGTGCCATACCAATGCTTGACTGGTAACTGTTGTTGTACGCAAACTCCACCAAATGAAGGTGGTCTTCCCATGATCCTCCGAAATCCAAAACACAAGCTTTGAGGAGATCTTCCAAAACTCGGTTGACTCTCTCGGTCTGACCATCTGTTTGAGGGTGATAAGCTGTACTCAAACACAACTCCGTTCCCAAAACTTCCTGGAAGCTCTTCCAAAATCCACTAGTGAACAATGGGTCTCGATCGCTCACTATACTCTTCGGAATACCATGGAATCGAACTATCCACTTAACATACAACTCAGCCAACTTTGATGCAGTCCTAGTCGATCGAACAGGAATGAACCTAGCACTCTTGGTCAGACGATCTACAATGACCCAAATCCCTTCATTTCTCGTTCTTGTTCTAGGCAATCCATCGATAAAATCCATCGACACTTGTTCCCACTTCCATGCAGGAACCTCTAATGGCTGAAGCAATCCACTTGGCTTCTTCTGCTCGGCTTTTACCAACTGGCAGTTCATACATTTGGAAATAAAATTTCCAACATCTTTCTTCATACCTTCCCAGTAGTAGGTTCTCTTCATATCCCGATACATCTTATTTCCACCTGGATGAATTGTCAACTTTGAGTGGTGACTTTCCTTCAGAACTTCACTCCTCAATTCATCTATATCGGGAACAACTAGTCGTCCTTGCTTCCGAAGCCAACCCTCTCGATCGACCTCGAATCCTTTATCCTTTTCTAGATCTAATCCAGATTCCAAATCACGGATAATCTTGACAAGCTTATCATCTCGCTTTTGGCTCTCGCCAATCCTTTCCACAAGAGAAGGTCTTATCGATAAGTTTGCCAACATCTCAGGTTCCAATTCGCATCTAGGCCTGAAGTAAAATCCAGCTAAATACTCGAGATTCTTCCATTCTGAAAACATGGCTCCCAATCCTGCATGTCTTCGACTTAACGCATCTGCCACTGCGTTACCTTTTCCCGGAGTATAAGCTATACCAAAATCATATGATGCCAAAAACTCTAGCCAACGTTGCTGCCGAAGATTCAAATCTTTTTGGGAGAAAAGATATTTCAACGACTTATGATCCGTAAACAACTCAAATCGAACTCCCAACAGATAATGTCTCCACATCTTCAGAGCAAAAACAATTGCCGCTAACTCCAAATCATGAGTCGGGTAATTCCTTTCATGCGGCTTCAGTTGTCGACTGGCATACGCAACAACTTTATCTCTCTGCATCAGCACTGCTCCAAGTCCAGTACCACATGCGTCGGTGTAAACCACCATCTCGTCATTCCCACTTGGAATAGTCAAAACAGGAGCACTTGTCAATCGCTCTTTCAGGATTCCGAAAGCTTGCTCACACTTAGCATCCCAATTGAACACTTGGTTCTTCTTCGTCAATCCTGTTAACGGTGCAGCTACCTTGGAGAAGTCTTTGATAAACCGTCGATAATATCCTGCTAATCCAAGAAAACTTCTCACATCAGATGCATTCTTAGGTCTAACCCAATCCTGGATTGCTGCCACCTTAGCGGGATCAACCGCTATTCCACTTCCAAAAATCACATGGCCTAAGAACCTCACTTCACTCTTCCAAAAGTGACACTTCGAAAACTTAGCCTTCAGCTGATGTTTCCGTAAGATTTCCAAAACAATACGCAAGTGTGTCTTGTGTTCTTCCTCAGTTCTGGAATAAATCAGAATATCATCCACGAACACAAGTACGAACTTGTTCAACTGATCTATGAACACTCTATTCATAAGATCCACAAAATATGCTGCCGCGTTAGTCAATCCAAACGGCATTACCAGCCACTCAAAGAAACCGGATGGTGTTCGAAAAGCAGTCTTCGGCACACTATCCTTAGCTACTCTCAACTGGTGAAATCCTGTTGCCAAATCCATCTGGGAAAACACCTTAGCTTCGTGAAGCTGATCAAACAAGTCATCTATCCTCGGCAATGGATACTTGTTCTTCTTAGTCACCTTATTCAGCTCACGATAATCCACACACAATCTCAACGATCCATCTGCCTTGGTTGCGAACACAACTGGTGCACCCCACTCGGACACACTACGCCGAATGAATCCTTTCTGAAAAAGGTCATCAACTTGTACCTTCAACTCATGTTGTTCCCTAGGCGCCATCCGCCTAAGAGGCATCACAACAGGTCTGGCTCCTTCAACTAGATCTATACGAAACTCGATCTCTCTGTGCGGCGGCAACCCTTTGACTTCGTCAAAGACATCCTCGAATCCATTAGCGATTGGCACCGATGACAGTCCATCCCGTGGAACAACCAGCGAATACATGAAGCTCATGAAGACGCCTTCCTCATGCTTACATCGTATCACAACCTTTCGCCCCTCCACATTCTCGACTGTCACTTCCAACCTCTCGCAGTCAACCTTTGCCGCATACTTCCTAAGCCAGTCCATACCCAAAATAATTCCGAACCCCGCAAAGTTCAGAACAAAGCAATCACAAACAAAAGAGCAACCATGACTCGATACAACTAGACCACGACATAACATACACAAACAAGACGAACCCCCAACTGGATTAGTCACAACCAATGGCCTATCAACAATATCCGGTTCCAAACCTAACCGGCCTACGAGTTCATTACAAACAAATGAATGCGACGCTCCAGTATCAAACAGAACTCTAACTGGAACACCACATAGGAAAAGAGTACCTTGAACAACCACACTCTTTCCTTTCTCTTCAGCGGTAGGAGCTTTCGAAGACGACGGAACAGCTCCCAAAGCATAAGCCTGCACAATCTGCTTGTCCCTTCTCGGTTCTGGACAATTCTTTCTGAAGTGCCCCGGCTTGTCATAGTTGTGGAACTTCGCCGGCGCTTTCGGATTCTTGCAATCCCTGGAGAGATGGCCTTTCTACTGACAGTTGTAGCAAATCACCTCGCCTTTCGGCTTCTTCTGGCCATCCCTTCCCTTCTGCTGCTGCTGCTTCCTCTTCTTGTTTCCACCCTGCTGGGGTTTAGACTCTTCCCTGGTAACAGCAACAACAGATCCTTCCTTAGGAAACAGACTCTCATGCCTAAGAGCTTTCTCCACAAGCTTCTCAAATGAATCGTCCAAATGATCCACCAACTGTCTCCCAAGATAACTGTCCAAGCCTGTCACAAACTTCTCATTCTTCTGATAAGCAGATTCAATATATGACCGGGCATACTTGGACAAAGCTTCGAACTCAGAAACATACTCAAGAACTGGTCTCCCACCTTGCTTGAGCTCCACAAACCTCTTGAACAGAACTGACTTCTGAGCTGTAGAAATGAACTTAGCTTCAAATCTAACTTGGAATTGCTCCCAAGTAATCTCTTCCTCCGGAGTATTGATGGTAATAGAGTTCCACCAATCAGAAGCTCTCCCTTGAAGCTGTCTTGATGCCAACTTCCTCTTAGTTGCATCCTCAATTCCTAAATCACCAAAGATCCTTCTACAAGCATCTATCCATCTCTGGACCTCAATAGTAGATTCTGTTCCCAAGAAAACCTTCCCTCCAAGAGCAGTATAATCCTTGCACAACTTAGCAAAATCCACTGGTTTCGGAGTTTGGACTTGAACTCCAACATCTACTGTTGCCCCTGGAACTGGTATCCTTCTCATGATCGAAGTCATCATAGCTTCGAACATAGCTGCATAATCAGCAGCCCCCTCAGTAGCACGGCCTTCCCTAGCAGCTGGTCTCCCTCTTCGACTCATTCTCAATATCTATAAAAAGGAATGATTAGAACTTCTAGAGAAACAACTGCATAAAGGACTCAAACTCTACTAAGCTACTATATTATATATAGTAGTCATCCATCAAAATTACAATTACGTCTCTCATACGTAGTTATGTCAGCGAGCGTTGGGTAAAATTGATTAACCAATGCTTTGATACCAAATGTGACGACCGCCCATGACCCCTGCACCAAATCTAGAGAAAGTGCGCTGTAATGTGTGCCAGGCGACCATGGACGATTGTCAGGGTAAATTAAAACAACAGAATCTATCGTATTACTCACAGCGCATGGACAAAATACAATAGAACATATGTATAGTGAAGCTTTACATAATAAAATGCCATCATATAAAACTCCATAATAGTTGAACACAAGCATCCAAATAGTCAATACATCAAGCCTCACTACATATCACTCAGAGAATACAAAACAGCGGAACATCCAGTACATATAAGAAGATAATATGCAACCCTCTAGCTCGTCTTCGATATCAGCATCGTGAGAAGAGAACAGCACCTGTCACCTGCTACCTAGTCTGCCCGTCCCAAAAATGGACGAACAGCCCAAGGCAATAAGAATTAAAACATAAAGCCTTGAGTCAGACAACAGTCTTAGTGAGCAGTAAATTAACTAACAACATACCAAAAGAGCATAAAGGAAAAGGAATAGGAATACAACCCTCCCACTCCACCTCTTTCTACAGTGATAGCCCCCAGACACACACTAAGCAGAAGCAACATAGCAGAGCATACAATTTAAAGTAAAGTAATAATCATTCGAGTCAAGGGCGATGTTTTCCAAGTACCAAGGCCTAAATCAGATAAGCACCCAGAAAATACCGCTCTTGAGTCCGAATGACGATACAACCAAACATCCATGACTCTGGCTATCACTGTTATCATTGCTTCGATATCACCGTTAATTGAATGACCGGCACATTCTTTCAGCCGTCCGTCAAGGGCTAATGGAAACCCCGGTTCTAGACATAACTCCCGCACGTCGTCGCAGCCCGTGCCTAGGACTATCGAATCTGCCCAGAGTACTCGACCATCAACAGTTAGTCGTTGGGACTATCGAATCTGCCCAAACGTACTCTTGCTTAGAGCATGCTAGAACCTTCAACAACGATGCTATCCAAGCCTCCTAGTCATCCTCCTCGACGACTATTCTCATATCCATTCATTATCCTCAACTCGAATCATATCACCGAGTTATCAACATGCTTGGAATGATCCCGTCTGGATTAGACCAAGTCTTCATTACATGATGCCTCGCTTCATTACATCCTCGCAAAGCCTCATCTCAACATCACATCATCAAATCTATGCATAAGAGCTTCATCATCCCGCTACATATGCCACGAGCAGCTTTCCCAATTCAAGAGCCTTTCCCTTAGCTTTTGAATCATCTTCGACCACCTTGTCTAAAACCAATCAACAATCATCTAATTCACAGCAATCAATCATGTCAAACATCAATCCAAGTAACCAATCATTCAAATATAAGCAAAATGAACAATTATAACAATAATGGCAATTTCGTAATTAAGGAGTTGAAAGTCTAACAAGCATGAAAACATGAGAATTATCTCTACAACTTGATGAATGAACTTACATAGGTTAATCACATACAAAAATGGTTGTCAAATCATCATGAACAATGGATCTACATGGATCTACACTTAGGATGAAGAAAATGCATGGAAATCACTATTTTAACACCAAATCGAGCCAACAATCCGATATACTCCTTTGGATCCGTGTGAGAGATAATCACCACTCACCAAATCACCTAAACAACTCCAAATCTACACGCTTCAGATCTGGACAGCGAAGGATCGAGCTTGATCTATCACGAATCCGCTTCAAACGAAGAAATCTCACTTCAACGGATGAAGATCTTCAACTTTAGCTCTTGGATCTTCAATCTTGATCTTCGATTTGGATGGATGGAATCACTAGATTAGAGTGGAGAAAAGAAGTGAAGAAGTGTAGAAGTCGAGCTCTCAAAATGGCAGCACTTCGTCGCTTCGAAATCCGGATCCCAAAAAGTGAGAAAAACCCCTCCTATTTATAGCTGAAAATCCACTAAGTCGTAACTCGGTTATCTCCTAAGTCGTTGCCGACTTACGACCTAAGACACCTCCGACTTAACAAAGCCTCCAACCTAACAGACTATGACTTAGTGAACTTACGACATAAGACTTAGCAGCTAACCCCTAAGTCGGTTGCGACCTAACACCTGCTCCTATACGACTTAGCAGTTCTACGACTTACGACTCAACTGGGTCTTCGACTTAACATAGCACGCGACATAATAGTCTTCGACTTAATGACTTAGCCTATGCGCGACTTAGTGACTTACGACTTAGCGCGCCCCAACGACTCAACAACGCTGGCACGCGACCTAAAACTTACGCGACTTAACAAATCTCGCGACCTATCTCTAAGCGACTTAACTTTCTTAACTCGTATGATTTAACTCCTTAAGTCGTCCAACGACTTAGCTACTAAGTCATTAACTAGCTTATTTCTTAGGTCGGTCAATCCCATAGGTCGCTCACTCTACTAAGTCGCTAACCTGCTACCCCAGCTCCTCTAGGTCGTTGCCGACCTAACTATGCTAACCCGGTAACCACTAGGTCGCTAACGCGCTAACTCCTTAGGTCGCTAACTCACCCAGTCGACTTAACGTGGCAACGACTTAAACACTTAACTCGGTAACAACTTAACTCACCACTATCCTTAAGTCGCACCTACCCCTTAAGTCGTTCAAATGACCTATCTCCAAACCCTTAACTCGCCATTCCCCTGGGTAGCTCCTATCCCCTAAGTCGTATACGACTTACGACTTATACTAAGTCGTGAACGACTTAGGACTTAGCCATATTCTTGCCTACAATCTGAAATGGCTCAAAAATGCTAAAATTCCAGATTTTGACAAACTTTTCGATTCGTAAAAATACGGGTCGTTACAGAGAAGCTTTTAAACAAAGGAAAGATCAACCACTCTTCAACTTCAACTCAAGAAGCTCCAATCTAAGCTCATAAGCAAATATTTCCTAAGTTAGGGTTTAGGAATTTCTGGAAATTGGAGAGGAATTGAGATGGAGAAGATGAAGTGGATGCTTACCTAAGCTTCTCCTTGCTTTCTAGAGCTTGAATCTAGAATTTCCTAGTAATTTAGGGTTTAGGAATTCTAATTTCCCTTTCTTTCCCCCATTTTTCTTTTAGCTTGAAAGTGTTAGGAAATGAAAATGAATAAAGGGGAGTTGGAGGAGGAGTTAGGGTATTATGTTGGGTTAGTGGGCTGAAACCCAAACCCAAAGCCCAAAATAGAAAAATAGCAAAATTCTACCCAACTCCAAACATATCGATGTTTATACTCAAAAAAGTTGTAAACATCATTTTGAACTCAATGGAAGGGGTCTCGAATCCTAATTCGACTATTTACAAAAATTATCATTTCGGACTTTAATCCGACTAACGATGCCATATTTAAATAAATCATTTAAATATATTATCGTAAAAATATGCGGGTTGTAACAGTTTTGCTTATCAATGGAGGCGACGGAGGGGCTAGGGGTTCAGGCGATGGTGGAGGTGATTGAGGCGCATCCGATGGTAGGCGTGGATCGACGGACCGTGGCTTAGTGAGGCGCGCGCGCGATGATGTGAGTCGCATGGTTGGGTTTCCTATGCGTGGGCCTGGAGTACACGAGAGGGAAGAGGGTACGGTTTAAATTTTTATAATTATATTTCTTTTAGTTAATTAATTTTTATTATTATTGTTATGCTAATTAAAACCGTAATTTTTTCATACGAGGCCCGTTTAGAACGAAACAAGTTGCATTGAAATCGAATCGACAAAGGCTACGTCATGGAGTTGAATTCGTATTTATTTGAAGTTGGAAAAAATTTTGGCTTCCAATAAAGATGAGGGTTTTAAATGCTCACGAAGTGCTGAAATATTTTTATGTTAGTTAAATTGAAATCATGAAGTGTTTATTTTTATTGATTGTTGTTTGGTAAATTAACTAACATTTAAATTAACATCTGGATTGACTGTTAGGAATTAAAATTGACAGTAAAGTGAAATTGAAGTTAAAAATGCTAGTTAAAATTTGATATTTAATAACTAGTTAACTGCTGTAATATATTGGCTATTTTGGATGTTGACTGTGATGGATGGTTATTGGTTGATATTTTGGATGATTTGAATGTTTGTTTATTTTTATATATTCATGTTACCACCTTGTATATAATTGACAGTATATAAACTATTATTTGAATTATTTCGAATAAATTAAGAAGTAGGTTGAAATGATATATACCTATGACATTTATTTTGGATTGAAATGATATATATCCATCCCTGAAATTAAAATTAAAATAACTTATCACTTAGCCATAGGATAGAAAATTATATACGGACCCCGGATTGGTTAAATTAGATTATAAATTCTGGGATTTGAATCTATTCAAGTGATTTTGTTTTATAAAAATAAAAATTGAATTGAAATATGGGAATTGGATTATTTTCGAATTCGAGTTTTGAAATGTTGAGTTTAAAATTTGTAAAGGAAATTGTTTAAAGAATAAAATTTGAAATTTGAAGTTATGATCGATGTATAAGTTGAATTATGGAAATCAAGTTGTTTTAAAAGATTGAATTTTGTTCGAACTTCGAGATTGGTCTTAGAAAAAGGGATTTAAGGTGATATTTTAAATTTGAGCTCGGAATCGAATTATTTTAAAAGATTTGAACCTTAAATTGAATGTTGAAGTTTAAAATTGATTTAAGTGATTTAAATCGATATTTTGAAATCAAGCTGGAAATTTATTTAAATTGAAATGGCTTAAAATAAGAATTGAATTGAAATTTAAACCATTGAATTGAATTATTGAATCGCAATTGAAGTTAAAATGAAAATCAAAATTAAAATTGATTTTAATTAAAATTGGAATCAAAGTTAATTTGAATTAAAATCGAAATTGAGTTGACATGAATTTAAATCAAAATTGAGTCGATTTGAATTGAATTGAGATTGAAAATGATTTGAATTGGAATAATTGAAATTGAATCAGTTTGATTGGAATTTGGACTTGGGTCCAGGTTTGTTGGAATGGAAAGAGACAGTTTGACTTTGAAACTATTTTCAAATAAATTATTTTAATATAAACTATTTAAAATCTATCTTTTTAAATATTCAAGTTATTTTGATTCCCCAAGCTATTTTACTATATAAACCATTTTCAATTCCCGAACTATTTTATAATAAAATATTTTAATTTTTAAACTATTTTAATTTTTAAACTATTTAAAACTATTCAAACTATTTTAAAAAAAATTCAAACTGGTCGAGGGTGGAATGTTAAATTTAAATCATGTATTTAAATGCGAATTGGGTTAAAATGAAGTTATAACCTAAGTTGAAATTCGAAACAAATTTGGAAGTGAAATTGAAATATTGGAGCGAATGATATTTTCAAGTGAAATAGCATATTTGAAGTAAATATGATATTTTGAAATGAAGAATATTTTGAAGTGAATATGATATTTTGATATCAAGTATGAATCGTTTTCGAAATGTAAGAGTACCAACTGGTGTGTAAAACGACGTTTGGTTGTTAAAGAGACCGGGCCTCTTATTAGCATATTCTCTGTCAATACTGGAACCACTTTAACAACTGTGTATGTGCAGGAGACTTCAGAATGAAGTGGTTGGATTTGGCATAAGTTTGTTGGATTTGAAGAATGGGAACGATGATAGATAGACCCTGGAACTTGTACCAATTTGAAATGACTAAAATAGGACGGCTTGACAGGGCCAATGAGGCTAATTACCTCTTGCGGACATCCGTTCTTAGATTTCCTTTTTGACTTGGTCCATACTATTACTCTTGTTGTTGGTTTCGATTGGTGCACCTTGATTTGGGATGACCTCCCTTTGACTGCATAGGGGATGGATGGATGCGGTGGGCGATCGTGGCTACGATGCCTTACCACCTACCCTGCGATCCAAACTGGTAGTATCCTACATTGGGTATTGCCTCACGTGCCTTGTCATACTTTTATCCTTATATGAGACCACTACGATTTTGGTTTTGTGCTGTCGTATCACGGCGCATCCCTATCCCCCGACGTGCTATTGGGGTGTTATATGCAAACTGTACGACAATGCTTAAAAACGCGCTAAGGGGATTAATGTAAAGCCTTAACGCTAAGAAAAATATTTATTTTACTGATTAGACATTATATATATCGTATTCTACTGTATATAAATATTTTGACAGAACCTTAAGAGATAGAAAATTCTGTAACATCTGTTGATTTATTGCACGCACGTTATATACTGATAGGAGATGTCAAACCCCGTAAACATCTCTAATGCTATTACACTCATGTTATATGTGATATTGATTTGACTCACATAAGGATATTTTAGTCCTGACTCGAGTGTTTATCTTTTCATTACGCTCGGGTAAGCCCTGAGTTTTCAGTGCATTAAAGATTATTTTCTGGCAGACGAAGACGAAGATTGGTATACTATTACTAGTATTGTTTCCCTGCATCATGTTGTTCTGCTACATTATTCTATTATTTTGTTGCATATATATATAACTCTGATAAATGTTGTATAAATTATAATCAAATGTATAGTATAAACTGCTTCATGAACTGTTTATTTGATAATTATATTTTGTCATTTCACTACAATATTCTGCGTTTGTTTTCTTATTCTTTTATTTTCTTAATTAACCCCATTGATTATCTATGTTTCGGATTGTTTGAGTTGGACATGTGTGGATTATTTCGATTTAAATCCTCCGAAATGTGGGTCGTCACAAGTGACATATAATATATAAATCAAGTCTTTACAAAAAAAAGAACTTTATTATAAACAATCATCAGAGTACAGTATCCTATGATCAGCAGGACAGTTATAACAGTCTGTCCTTACAAATGCGAATAAATTCTATAATCAATACAGCACAAAAATAAAGAAATACTTACGTATGTCTTGGGCATCCAGATCGTCTCATGATCTCCAAAGCATCTGAAGATAATCTAGAAAAAATGCTCAGTCAAACCCGAGCGTTAAAATAAAATAACACTTGGATCTGTTTGGTAATACCAGTGTGTGAAAAACTCAAGTAATAAGGCAAACATATAATAATTCTGTGAGACCGTGCCGCTAACCCGGAATGGGTTTTTACCTCACAAGATCAACATCCATAGATGAAGAAATAGGAAACAAATTACAACAATAATCCAGTCAAGAATAAATGAGCATGGACAAGGTAAAAATCCAAATATAAAGAATGAACACAAATAATTAAATATCGAAGGGAACCTAAATCACTTCTTAGTGCAATTAAGAAAACAATTCAGAGATTTGAATTAACAATACGGAAAGGTTCCCATAATATATTTAGGATCATGCCACCAACTGTGAAAGGGATTTCCTTTCATAACAACAATATCCAATCTCAATCATGGATGTGAATAGTTAAACATCATGAAGTGCTCTCAACCCTTCCCGGTGTAATTAATAAAGAAGTTAATTTAAAAACTTGAAATCAAAGGAAAGAATAGGGAAATTTTCCAACAAATGACTAGGAGGGTGCGCCCCCATACCGAAAGTATACCTCTAGAAATATACTTGAGAACTCCGATGGCTATCGAAAACCTCTAAGTCGGACCCCGCCAACTGTTATCGAGAATCCGAGTACTTCACATCTCAATGCTCAACACCGAATCCAATCTAGAATGGATGTGAAAATACCCTAATGGGAGCAACCCCACTTAGCTTGGCCCACACTCGCTCTTTGACTTTAGTCATTTCCGATAAAGGATAACAAAGCTCAAAAGAGCAAAAAATCATTTTTATAGTGACGATACGCCATAAAGAAGTTGAACCGATAGTTAATAAATCAACTAACGGGGATAATTAAAAATGTTCGTATATGGAAATTAAATTTCATATTCTTACCACTACTCGTCGATTCCAAACAAGTGATATCCCTTGATTGAAGATAGAGCTGGGCAAGTTGAGATAGTGTTACCTCTAGGCATTGCCTTAACTACATTATTAACTTTTGAGATAGAAACGAGTCCAAGCCTCGACTTTTAGTGTTATAAAATGACCAAATCCTTTCCATATAAGCGATATCGGATTACGGAAACTACTATTCAATAATCGAATCGAACTTTACTTTTAAAACCAAACTTATGGGAGGATTTCACATTAAAAGTATTAACTTTAAACAACGTTATCAAAATGATTGATTAACTTTAAACCAAAATTTATTAGTTCAATATTATTATTTAAAATGATCAATTAACTTTTAAAACAATGGTTAATTATTTCTATAGCTTTATTTAAAATAATTAACCAGCTTTAATCCTAATTCATTGTTTCAAAACAAAACTATTTAAAAAGATTATTTGAATTTAATCATCCTTGTTTAAATGATTAATTAACATTAAACTTCTATTATTAAAAATAATTAATTAACCTTAATAACCTCATTATTAAAATGGTTAATTACTCTAAATCTCATTATTATTTAAATAACTGATTGTCTTTAAAGCATCATTATTAAAATGATTGATCAATTTTAAATCATTATTATTAAAATAATTAATTAATATATTTAAACCATATTTATAAAAAATCATTAATTATCTTTGTAAAACCCATGCACAAGATTTAACAAAATACTTCAAAGGGGATATCATTTCCATTTCAAACATCACATAACTTAAATATAGGGTTACGTATACAAAAGCAAATAACAACATACACATATAGAAAACATCGCTTATCAAATATTAATCTACTGGTGTACAATTAAGTGTCCAAACAATATAATAGCAGAACGGGGATTTATTATGCTAAACAGATGTCATTGGGTTTCATATTCAAATGGGGTTACTTAGTGTAATCGGCAAAGAAAATCCCTTGGATAGAATATTCTTTAAAATAGAGTTTGCTTTCAAAACAAAACCGATCTTTTAGAAATGAAGTAGGTTTAAACTTTAGAGCTTTTATTTAATAATCAAATAACATTTAAACTATTTATTTAATAATAATTAAACCTCTGATTAATAGTTAAGAATTAATTAAATATTAATTAAATAATTAAATATTATTTAAAATAGTAAATCTTTAAACTTTCATTAATTAATTTAATTTATTAACTTCAAACACCTTTAATTAAATCACCTTTAAAAACATCGTTAATATAATTAATTAATAAATTTTAAATATAGTTAATTAAATTAATTAATAAAAATTAACCATCATTAATAAAAATGATTAAATAATTTAAAAAATCATAAAAGAAATGATTAATAAAATTTAAACTAATTAATTAACTTTAATCCATCATTATTAAATAATTTAATAACATTAAACATCATTAGATAAAATAATTAATTAATTTTAAATATCATTAATAAAGTAATTAATCAAATTCAAACTCATCGTTATTAAGTTAGTTAATTAACCTTAATCCTAGTTAATTAAAATGACTAATTAAATTTAAAAGCCATTAATAAAATGGTTAGTTAATTTTAAACTCATCGTTATACAAAAATTCACCTAACATTTAAAATGAAACCTAAGCTCGAGAATAAACCAAAAGGTTTCGAAAAGGTGGTATTTTCCAGAAGTGCCGATATAGCGATAGTCACTCTACGAACACTTCAATAACTACTATAGTTTCATATTGATTTTCATCCAAGCATCACATAAAATAACATAAGTATGACACATATACAAGAATAGAAAATATTCATAACATGAAGGGAACATAACTTATATCACTAACTTAAAACTTTTTCAGTTAGTTTTCAAATCGCTTACTAACTATCAAAGGTGCCATCTTTTCAAAGCATAAACCAAACCAACTACCATTACATTTCAATACACATACAACAAGAAATTGTCAATTACTAAAATTGAATAATGTTAAACTTAAAAACTTTTTGTTTTAAAAGGTGAGATTTTACTCACTAATATGCTTCAAACTTTTCTCTAAAGCGACCCGAGATGCTTTCGACTAACAACAACACTACGACACCCTCCTTCTCCTCCTTTCCTTGGTCAAAGGATCGGCCCAAGGTATGGTGCACATGGCCAAGGGTAGTGGAGCTCGTCTTTGAAAGGTTGAAGGCTTTCAGATTATCAATGAATTCATAAAATCAAACTCGAAAAGGGGTCATTTTCAAACTGATTTTTGGACAAGTTACTCATGGAATTTGAAAAGGTTGTAAACAGAAAAATTATTGGAAATTCTCTTCTCTATAATATCGATAAAATAATAACTCAATTTGGGTAATTTTTAAGGGAGATATGGTCAAAAGAAGAAGATGTATTTTTGGATTTTAAATTCTGGGTCCGAAAATGCTCTGTAAAGAAATGAGATTTGGACATACTTAAGCTCAATATTTGGAGAAGTAGTACATATAAAAGTTGTATCCACTGGAATTTGCTATAGTACGAAAAATCGAAATCCTCCATTTGATTAAGTTCTGAGAAAAATATGGCAGAAGTAAAAGAGGTGAAATTGAAGAAGTGAAAGAGGTATTTATAAGCAAGAGAACAAAGTGAATTGCCTAAATGCCCTTGTCCTTTACCCTCCACTACCCTCTTGCCACCTCACCTAACCTCTTCCACCTCATGTACTCATGCCTCCATTTTGTCTCCCTCCCTCCATTTCATGAGAAAACACGTTTAAACATGTTTAAGTACTCTTTGTACTTAAGTTTCCAAAATGTTTCAGGTTATGTGATATTTTTATTTTAAACTTTATATACATAGATATGAATACATATATACATACACTAATACACACATATATACATATGCTAATTCATTTATAAATGTGTATACTTATGCTAAAGATTTCATAATGTTTCTGATAACCTTTAGCCGATGAAAAGTTGAAAATTCGGAAAAATAAATTCCGGCCACATTTTCAATCTTTCATTGAACTAAATATTTTGTTAAAAAAATTTGAAAAACTATTTTACCATCATTATTTATTATTTAAAAAAGTTTTATTTTAATTATATAACCTATTTTTTGAATATTTAAAACTAATTAAATATTCCCAAATTAAAGTGGAGAAATTTTTGGTCGTTACACTCCACCTTTAAAAGAATTTCAACCTCGAAATTTAACCATAATCCTAACCCAGAAAACAAACCAAACAAGAAATACCTAACACTATTCATCATTCCATATGATGTACGTAGATCTTTTTTATGAAAAATCATATTTGATCACTCACTTGAATACATAACTTTACTTTCGAACTAGTATCGCTCACCCAGCTTCCTAGTGCGGACTCCCTTCAGGCTTCTTAATTAGATACCTCTATTCTCCTGACATAGCCATATAATATGATAGAAAACTTTGGTTTCATATTAAGAACCCTCACTAAGTGTTCGTTGTCAAAAATCAAGTGATAGATCCTTATTCGAAACGGTGTAGGACACCTTAAAGTCGTGCACTCGAATCTTGGATCCAACTTGTGTGGAAAGAAGAATGATATACGTTCTACTTACGTACCTATTTTATTGGTTCCTACAAACACTAGTTCTATTTCTGCTAAAATTATATATGTAAACATTTCATAGAACTAACTTAAGCTTAACTTTTATAATATTCTACTACATCCTGAGAGTATATACCACTATCTGATTTAAACTTTTCCATTTTGAATTTATCTCTCTTAAGAAAATTCGAGATCTAAATACCCGATTTTATTTCAAAACTCTTCTTGAAATGATTTTTATACATTTTAACCATAAAAACATATTCATATTGCCCAAGTAACCCCAAAATGATACTAAGGAACTAGGTACTACCAAATAGTATCATACATTCCCTTACATAGAAGGGTAGTACTCAAGAGAAGTGTCTACCATCCGAACACATCTCTTTCTCATTTTTAGTTATTTTCGGGCCACTCGAACTAGTTAACATAAAATTCTTCTTTTATTCAAAATCCAATATGTACAATAAATAAAAATATATACATACTTCTTACTTTAAATTCTCTTTCCAACATATTAATACTTATAAAAACTTTCAAGTAATACTATTTATTATTTTCTCCAAAAATCATTTAAAATAATAAAATACATATTATTATTTATTTTTATTTTTTTCCAAAACATTGAAAACAATTTCCAAAGCACCGGGTTTTCATTTCTCAGTTTGAATCTTCTATCATTCATAACCCCTATAAATAAATCATACTTAGATAATTTTACCTTTTGATAAAAACATATCAGAATGTTTATTCTTAGTTTAGATTATAATAAACAACTCTTATTACAATCAAATTTAAATTTAAGTTTTTTTTATCCCACAATTATCACCGAACGTCTTATAGTCAAATTGTGAAACTGAATTCATGTTAAATTTAACTATGACAATAATTTCTCATAAACTATCTAAGCCTAACTAATCAACAATAAATGATAATGATCAAACATTATCATTCTCTAGCAATAAACATATCCTATATAGCTATAATAATTTTCAGAAAATCTTCTTTTATATATAAAATACAATCTAGGTAAAATTATTTCATTTACCTAATTTTAAAACAATATTGTGTCGGTTGGCCTTGTTTATGTTTTTTAGAGATTCCTTCCGAATCCATAAAGCACTCAACGGACCAATCAACACAATATAAAACATTTTTACAAAAATAAAAAATACGCGCTCTTATACACACACACACACACGCTCAAACCATTCTAGGGTCTCGCTTACCCTATCTCAAGTGAGTTAACCCTACCAAAGCCTAAGTGCTCTCAACCTAATCTATGATACCACTTGTGACAATCTGCCTTTCTTACACCTAAAGATGACACTTAATACATCCTCGGTATTCATGTGCCGATCATTTAAGTGTCCAAAAAATAGGTCGTTTGGGGTGAAGAAAGAAGAAAACAGAACAGAATCTCACAAAAACGTGACGAGTGACATATAATATATAAATCAAGTCTTTACAAAAGAAAGAACTTTATTATAAAAAATCATCAGAGTAACTATTCTATTATCAGCTTGGACAGTTATAACAGCATGTCCTTACAAATGCTGATAAATTCAACAAACAATACAACGGAAAAATAAAGAAATACGTAGATACGTCTTGGGCATCCAGCTCGTCTCATGAAAGCACCTGAAGGTAATTTGGAAATTATGCTCGGTCTGACCCGAGCGTTAAAATAAAATAACACATGGATTAGTCTAGTAATACCAGCGTGAGAAAACTCAAGTAATGAGGTGAACATATAATAATTCTGTGAGACCACGCCACTAACGCGAAACGGGTTTTTTTCTTATAAGATCAACATCCATAGATGAAGAAATAGGAAACAAATTAAAACAATAATCCAATCAAGAATAAATGAGCATGGACAAGGTAAAAATCCAAATATAAAGAATGGACATAAAAAATTAAACATCGAGAAGAACCTTAGTTAATTCTCGGTGCAATTAAGAAAATAATTCAATGATTTGAATTAACAATACGGAAAGGAATTTTCCCACAATATATATGGGACCATGCCACCAACTACGGAACGGGTTTCCTTTCACAACAACAATATCCAATTTCAATCATGGATGCGAATAGTTAAGCACAGTAAAGTGTTCTCAACCCTTCTCGATGTAATTAAGAAAGAAGTTAATTGAAAAACTTGGCGTCAAAGGAAAGAATAGTGAAATTTTCCAACAAATGACTAGGGAGGTGTGCCCCTTACTGAAAGTATACCTCTAGAAACATACTTGAGAACTCCGATGGTTCTCAAAAACTTCAAGCTGGATCCCACCAACTGTTATTGAGAATCCGAGTACTTCACATCTCAATGTGCAACACCGATTCCAATTTAGAGTAGATGTGAAAATACCCTGATGGGAGCAACCCCACATTGCTTGGTCCCCACTCGCTCTATGGGTTTAGTCATTTCCGACAAAGGATAACAAAGCTCTAAAGAGCAACAAATCATTTTTATGATGATGATACACCATGAAGAAAGTTGAACCGATAGTTAAAAATCAAATAACGGGGATAATAAAAAATGATCGTATATGAAAATTAAATTTCATATTTTTACCACTACTCATCGATTCCAAACAAGTGCTATCCCTTGATTGAAGATGAAGCTGGCAAGTTGAGGAAATGTTACCTCCGGGCATTGCCTTGACTACAATTTTAACTTTCAAGATAGAAACAAGTCCAAGCCTCGACATTTAGCGTTAAAAATATGACTAAAACCTTTCCATATAAGTGATATCGGATTACGGAAAGTACTTTTCCATAACTAAATTGAACTTCACTTTTAAAACCAAACTTGTGCTAGGGTTTCACATTAAAGTATTAACTTTAAACAATGTTATCAAAATGATTGATTAACTTTAAACCAAAATTTATTACTTAAATATTATTATTTAAAATGATCAGTTAACTTTTAAAACAACGGTCAATTATTTCTACAGCTTTATTTAAAATAATTAACCAGCTTTAATCCCAATTCATTGCTTCAAAACAGCACTATTTAAAAAGATTAATTGACTTCAATCATCCTTGTTTAAATGATTAATTAACATTAAACTTTTATTATTAAAATAATTAATTAACCTTTAAAACCTCATTATTAAAATGGTTAATTACTCTTAATCTCATTATTATTTAAATAATTGATTATCTTTAAAGCGTCATTATTAAAATGATTGATCAATTTTAAAACATCATTATTAAAATAATTAATTGATTTTAAATCATTATTGTTAAAATAATCAATTACTTTTAAAACATTATTATTGAAAGAATTAATTTATTTTAAACCATCTTTATTTAAATAATTAATTATCTTTGTAAAACCCATGCACAAGATTTAACAAAATTCTTCAAAGGGGATATCATTTCCATTTAAACAGCACATAACTTAAATATAGGGTTATGTATACAAAAGCAAATAACAACTATGCACATGTAGAAAACATCACTTATCAAATATTAATCTACTGGTATACAATTCAATGTTCAAACAATATAATAGTAGAACGGGAATTTATTCCGCTAAACAGATGTCATTGGGTTTCATATTCAAATGAGGTTACTTAAGTGTGATCGACAAAGAAAATCCCTTGGATAAAATATTCTTTAAGATAAAGTTTGCTTTCAAAACAAAACCGATCATTTAGAAATAAAGTAGGTTTAAACTTTAAAACTTTTATTTAATAACTAAATAACATTTAAACTCTTTATTTAATAATTAAACCTTTGATTAATAATTAAATAATAATTAAGTAATTAAATAATAATTAAATATTATTTAAAATAGTAAATCTTCAACTTCAATAATTAATTTGATTAATTAACTTCATATACCTTTAATTAAAAAGGTTAATCACTTTTAAAAACGTCGTTAATTAAATTAATTAATTAATTCTAAATATAGTTAGTTAAATTAATTAATAAAAATTAACAATCGTTAATTAAAAATGGTTTATTAATTTAAAACATCATTAAAGAAAATATTAATTAAATTTAAACTAATTAATTAACTTTAATCCATCATTATTAAATAATTTAATAACATTAAACATCATTAGATAAAATAATTAATTAATTTTAAATATCATTAATAAAGTAATTAATTAAATTCAAACTAATCATTATTAAGATAATTAATTAACCTTAATACTTGTTAACTAAAATGACTAATTAAATTTAAAAGTCATTATTAAAATGGTTAGTTAATTTTAAACTCATCATTATACAAAAACTTAACTAACATTGTAAAACAAAACCTAAGCTCGAGAATAAACCAAAAGGTTTCGAAAAGGTAGTATTTTCCAAAAGTGCCGATATAGCGATAGTCGCTATACGGACACTTCGATGACTACTATAATGTCATATTGATTTTCATCCAAGCATCACATCACATAATATAAGTATGACATATATATACAAGAACAAATAATATTCATAACATGAAGGGAACATAAATTATATCACTAACTTAAAACTTTTTCAACTAGTTTTCAAATCGCTTACTAACTATCAAAGGTGCCATCTTTTAAAAGCATAAACCAAACCAACAAACATTACATTTCAATACATATACAACAAGAAGTTATCAACTCCTAAAATAAATAATGTTAAAGTTAAAAACTTTTAGTTTTAAGGGTGATATTTTACTCACAAATATACTTCCAACTTTTATCCAAAGCGACCCGAGATGCTTCTGATTAACAAAAACACTACGACACCCTCCTTCTCCTTCTTTCCTTGCTCAAAGGCTTGGCCCAAGGTATGGTGCACATGGCCAACGGTGGTGGAGCTCGGCCTTGAAAGGTGGAAGGATTTCAGATTATTAATGAATTTACAAAATCAAACCCGAAAATGGGTCATTTTTAAACTAATTTTTAGACAAGTTACTCATGGAATTTGAAAAGGTTGTAAACGGAAAAATTATTGGAAATTCTCTTCTCTAAAATTTCAAAAAAAATATCACTTTGGATAAGATTTGAGGGACATATGGTCAAAAGAAGAAGATGTATTTTCGGACTAGAAAGTTTGGGTCCTCCAAAAATGCTCTGCAAAGAAATGAGATTTGGACATACTTATGCCCAAAATTTGGAGAAGTCGTACATATGAAAATTGTAGACACTGGAATTTGCTGCAGTTTGAAAAAATGAAATCCTCCATTTGATTAAGTCATGAGAAAGATATGGGAGAAGTAAAAGAGGTGAACTTGAAGAAGTGAAAGAGGTATTTATAAGTAAGAGAACAAAGTAAATTACCTAAATACCCTTGTCCTTTACACTCCACTACCCTCTTGCCACCTTACCAAGCCTCCTCACTTCATGTACTCATGCCCCCATTTGGTCCCTCTCCCTCTATTTCATGAGAAAACATGTTTAAACATGTTTAAGTACTGTTTGTACTTAAGTTGCCAAAATGTTTCGGGTGATGTGATATTTATATTTTTATTTTAAACTTTATATACTTATATATGAATACATATATACATACACTAATACACAGATATATACATATGCTAATTCATTTATAAATGTGTATACTTATGTTAAAGAGTTTACAACATTTCTGATAACTATAAGTTGACGAAAAGTTGAAAATTCGGAAAACGAATTCCAGTCACATTTTCGATCTTTCTTTGAACTAAATATTTTAAAAAAAAATTTGAAAAACTATTTTACTATCATTATTTATTATTTAAAAGGGTTTTATTTTAATTATAAAACCTAATATTTGAATATTTAAAGTTAATTAAATATTCCTAAACTAAAGTGGTGAAATTCTGGGTCTTTACAACAACCAGTGAATATTATTGTTGTTTTGGGATCGTGTCACTTTTTGTGCATGATCGTATTTTTATTTTTGTTGTTTGCGGTTCGTACGCGAATAAAATTCTATATAGTGAAGTGCCGGAAGTTGTAAAATAAATAAAACCTAACACATAAAACTTTTCTTCATTTTTCTTTCCCTCCCCTTTTACTTTTCCCTCCTAGTTCATTTACAGTAAAGTAAATAAATAGGCTCTTCAATCAAAAACCAAAATCAAACAAATTACTTAATGAAAAAATGCAAAACAAAATTCTTTTAACTAGTATGATTATAGGCTTCAAATCTATGTATGATTTGTAGAGTATGGTTGTGATTTGAGATGATCGACGTGTTAGGCGTGAATTAGGGTTAGAGTTTAGTGGAGTTGTAGTCAACGTTGGGGGATGGTGATGGTTGCGGTCTGTTTCTTTTGTGTAAAAGCATGGGCGGACGGAGTTCGATGGGTCACGATGGTGTTTGGGAGGTCATGTTGTTTGTGGTCGAGGAGAGGTCATGCCCCGATTGCGATTGGCATGGATGGATCAAGTTCGTCGTGGTGGTGCCGGGAGGGTGGAGATTTGGATGTGGAGTTCGATGGCGGGTCAAATTTGGATTTCATGGAGAAACGATGGAGAGAGGATGGATGAATGCACGGTCATGCACATGAACGTGTATAGGAAGAAGTCGATTTGGGAAAGAAGGGTTAGGGTGAGGGTGATTAGGTAAAGTAATTAATGTACTTAATTATATTTTTAAATTCAGAATCTTATAAAATCGACAACTTCTTCATACGAGGTCCAATCGAGATGCGGTCTCTTGCGTTGCGCCCGTAAAAGCGATATCTGCTATTTGGAATTAGTTTCATCGAGTTTGGAGTAAGTAAAATTTTGAGCTAAAATCAAATGCTGTTCGATTTTAATCAAACTGGAACGCTTAAGTGTCTATTGGAATTTTGGTGAGTTTACTCACCTCTAATTGAACAGTATATGGTATATGATAGATATAAATTATTGTTTTGTGACTAAATGATTTACTGGTTTGGTTTGATTGAATTTACACTTTGAAAAGCGAACGATATTGAACACAGAGAATTTCGTAGAGAAATCCATTTTTCTCGCCGTTGTGATTTTTAATTTTAGTTATATACCTATTGATTTTAATTCCATTTATATACTTTTTGTATAAATTATTGAATGTTAAAAGTTGGTAGTTGGCCATATTGGATATGACATTGATATATGTTAAAAGTTGAACCTTTTTAGTAGAAAGGGTAGTAGTATCAATGGTTAAGTGCTATTGTAGCTATTTACTTCATTATAGTATTTTGAAATACTATTAATTGCTGTTTAATTTGGGAAATGATTTTGGTTTGGAAAATGATTTTAAATATGCTTTTTGGAAATTTCTGTGGCATATTATTTAAAAATGGTTTTCGAACTTCCATATTTTACTCTAATCTTTTTGGAAGTGCTTTAAAAGTATTTTAGGAAGTATTTATTTTATAGAAAAGTTATTATAATAATGAATGTTTATTTTAAAGAAAAAGGGTTTTATCTGTTTATAATAAAGTGATTCTATTTTTAAAAGAAGATAGAAATATTTCGGAATAAATATTGGTGAAACGTTTTATACATAATGTTGTATAAATGTATAGATTGAATTATAAAGGGTATTTTATAAATAAAAGAATGATTTATAAAAGTGATTTATAAAAGGAGTTTTATAATTATATCTGGAGACTTATAAAAGAAGTTTTATAATTATATTTGGAGATATATAAAAGGAGTTTTAGAATTTCATAAATGATATTTTATAAAAGGAGCTTATAAATATAAAATAATTTTATAAATAGAAAGGAGTTTTATAATGGAATTTTATAGAAGGGGTTTATTAAAAAAATTATAAAAGGAATGAGATCTGATTTCCATAAAAGATCAATTTAAATCATGGTGTTATGGGAAGTATTCTTTTCATACTTAACACCAAAAAGAGAAAAGTGGTTTAGGTTTTACTATTACTTATATTTTAATAACATTTTTTAACCCAAATATGTATGGTGTTAGAAGTGAAATATTTCTTAAGATTTGCGGATATCCATATACCGTTGAGATAAGTATATGGAAAAGTTATCTAAGTATTGAAAGTGAACTGTTGTGTGAATATACTTATACCATTCAGATAAGTATATGGAAACAATTCATAAGTATTGAAAGTGTAGTTGTTTGTGAATATGCTTATACCAATGAGATAAGTATATGGATATTTTTCCAAGCAGTGAAAGAGTATAAATGAGTAGTGATTGAGTAATATACTTGCGTATACCTTTTGTAAAAGTTTTTTAATACAAGTGTTTACAAAGCGATTTTTAATTATTGAGCGGATTAATTAAAGGAGGCTTAGTTGTTGCTTTGTGCTTAACCATTTTTGGTTTTCTTGTGAAATTAAATCTCTAATTTGGTTTATTATTTATTTGACAATTAAATAACCGACTATCAAATCTTGGCCAGTTTTTAAAACTATCAATTATCGGTTCAGAGAGACCGAGATCAGATAAGTTGTTCGAAAACCACTTCAAACCAACATAAGCATTTGAAGACATCTTGAAGATGATGAAATCCAAGACGGAGTTCTTTGAAGTGCAAGGGTTACTTGCTACTAATCTTGAGGGTGATTCCCAAAATGGATGTAGTAGAAGTAGTACCTTTGATTTGCTCATATCCTAAACAATTTGCATTGATGAATGCTGGCATTGCATTATTACTTGGAGGGCAGTGTTAGCATTCCAAGTGAGATTGCTATATAAAAGGTAAAATGTAGCCTCGAGCCTCGTGACTAAAATAGGGGATATGCTTTAGGGCTATGTGGTTCGCTACCGTTATGGTATGGTCATCACCTGTATCTAGATCGATATCTATTCTCAAATTTTTTATTCTTATGGCACGGAAACGGTTTGTCAAGGACAACTGGGGTGATGGCATATTAGGTATTATCCAATAAGGGGTAGGTCGATCCTGATTTGCAAGGGGCAATAGGTTTGCCTTCAGTACATTTTTCTAGAGGTGTGTTGTAACAGACGGTAGCCCAGTAGCCTTGTCATTGTATGGAATCCATTCTCCAATACATGCCTTTAGGGACTTAATTGTATACTTAATATGCCAGAATGTAATTAATGTAACCACTTTGGCTATGATTAAATATTTATTTTAAACCCTAGACATTATAATATTATCACTGGATTTTCTAATAAAAATGGTTTTGGTTATCGCAAGGTAAAAACCCGTCCGTGTTTATGTGTGACGTGGTCGTATGGGATACCTTTATTTTGAAAGGTATTATGACATAAAAAATCCATATGATTTGTGTTTCTCATGCTAGTTTACCAGACTGATCCGAGCATTATTTTCTTATAATGCTTGGGTCAGATCGAGTATATTTCCAAATTTAGCTTTGGATGCTTTGGAACTTTAGGAGACGAGCTGGATGCCTCCAAGACGTTTTCACATATATTTTTATTTTTGATGCATTTGCTGTTTTAATTATCAAAATTTGTAAGGACGGGTTGTTATAATTGTCCAGGCTGAAGAACGATTAGTTTACTCTGATTGATGTATGTATATTACAGTTTTCTTTTGCAAATATCTATTGTATATTATATATTACTCGTCATGATGTGAGATTTTATTCTGTCTTTTCTTTCTTTCACCCCAACAGTCTGTCTTTCCGACACCTAGAGCTTGGCATATAAATATCGTGGATGTATTAGTCTTGACTTTTGAGGGTTGAAAAGGTCGTTCATTACATGTGTGCATATGTGTGCATGAGCAGGTGTATCAACACACGTGTGAGCATTATGTGAGGCAAGAAAGTTGGTTGAGTTCATTTGAGCGTGTTAGAGGAGTCGGATAGTTGAAATCGCCTCGGTGAGACACTATACAAAAAAGAACGATATTCATATCAAAATTGGTTTTCGAATACTTAAGAAACCAATTCTAAAACATCAACCAATGAACTCTGGAAGAAGTCTGATGCGGCAAGGGAGACTATGGGAGCTAGGCGACTCATCAGGCGAAGCGACAGAGAAGACGGGGCGCGAATCGGCGATCGTTTGGGAGGTTCCTACCTTCCCCGGGCTCACTGCCTGGAAGCTGTCATTTTCAATCGACTAAGGATCATATTCGGTCGACTAAATATATGTTTAAAAAATCTCAAGGGGGAAACCCCAAATAGAAGACTGTGGGAGGCATGGTCAGTCGACTATGCTCAATTGACTAAATGGCATCCCTAGTCGACTAAATGCCTAGGGTAAGGAATGTCTTTGGAGATTTCTTTCCCCATCCAAGTGCGATTCTTCGTAGGGTCTTGACATGACTTCGAAAAAGCTTCAGGCTCGGGAAAATGAAATGCAAGGCTAAGCTCGGGATTCGGATGTAATATATAGTGATATGTGTGTGACTAATAATGAACTGACATGATACCAATGTAGTGATTGGTTACATGGTCACATTTGGTGAGCATGTACGATTAAGCGGAGTTAGTCTGTGCCCCTTGGCTTTGAATTTGGGGTATATATGTTTGATGAATGGTAGTGGCCTTAAATTACCGACCGTGCTGATAATGGGTCTTATAATAGAGGTCATCCATGTAGATAGACGATCACGAGATATCGGTCTTTGTTCGTGATAGGCGTATTTGATTACACAATATTATATTTGATGTGTGCATATATTAATAAGGCATTGGTGTTCCTTTATGATCGCAATGGTGTATTACAAGAGACAAAACCATCATTCTCTTTTTGATAAGAGGCATACATAACTTACTTGAGAAATCCATGATGACTGAAAGAGGGAACGATGTCGATCACCCACGAGTGGACTAGATGTCACTAAAGCCTGCTTTAGAGGGTACGGTACGGTTCACATAGGGAAGACGTCATCTACGGGTATGCTAGATGTCACCTAAGCTTACTTCAGAGGGGATGGTGTGGTTCGTATAGATTTCAAGTAAATAGAGTAGGTCATATGTCACCAAAGCTTACTTTTGAGGGTTTGGTGAGATCTACATGAGATCCATCATAGAGGATGTGGCTTGGGATCATGGTACAATAAGGTATTAACTCTATTTAGTTGGGACCTTCGAAGGGAATCATTGAATCGTGATAGATGTCCATAGTAGACTTCAACCGTCAGTAACGATGAGTATCAATTTGTATTCTCTGGTTGACTTTCATTGCTATATTTTATGCATTGTTAGTTAGCTGATGTTATTGTTGATGTGTTTGTTATCATTTGTACTTTACGGTAGACTTATATTATGATTACCCTGCCTTAGTATGTTGGGTTACCTGTATCATTATATATACTATTACGTATCGGTCACATTATATTAGTTGTGCTAACTCGTTGATTACAGTAGAAGAGCAGGTTATGATATGATTCCCTACTTTTGTGATGGGTTTACTTTACTTGTGTATGGGCTATTCGGATTACTCCTGAGTCACATTTGTGGAGAGGACCAGATGTGCTTTAGTAGTTCCTGTTCTATTTGCATATAGTTTTGGTATACGGTATTTTGAGATAGTTCCCTCGCACTAGGCTTTTTGTCTGATTTGTGTTTTGTCTTTGTCTATCTATGTCATGAAAATTCTTGGGTACTCGATTGAGTAGCTTGGGAATTAGATGCTTTTGCGGATACGCTATCAGTATGGTACAGCTGGAGCTTTGAAGGCGAAGACGATACTTTAATATTTATCTAATTGATGTTATAATAGTACAAGATAGACGTTATTTTTATATGAGACTTATTGTTTTAGATAATTTATTCTAACCTTCAGTATTGATATCTATTTATCAGTTACTTCCATCGATATAGTCCTTTATATATTGTTTACCCTATTCTGTTCATGTATATTCAGTATATTATATATTATCATTTCGATTTGAGATTGCGCCATTGTGCCTCGATATAAGGTTTTGCTTCTTCTTTCTTTCTTTCTTTTCCTAGCAAGCCATTTTTTGTGGTATTTGAAAGTTAAATGTTGATGTGAGGCACTGATTTTAGGTGTTACAAAGGGCGGGTTGTTACAGTTGGTACCAAAGCTTAGGCTCAACACTCCGGACCTAGTAGACCAGTTTGGGTTAGGAAAATTGGTAGAAGGAGATACGTTGAGAGAGCGTACTTATATTTTTCTACTATATAATATTGCTTACACCACTTGTTTTCTGAACTATGATTCATTTCTATCGCTAGTTGCTAAGGTATCTTCTTTCAGGCTATCAGGATAAGCAAATGGGATACATGTGCTGTGGCGGTGGGTGTTGAAGGTGGTGTAACGACCAAGAGTACAATCATTCTAACTCGATGCATAAGCTTTCAAGTTGAGTGGAGTCGGTCAATGAAGAGTGACTTGGATTTACGTCCAAGTAGGATTCAGAGGCTACTTCGTAATGAGCAAAGACCAAGCGGGTGACCCATTAACACTTTGCATGGAGTCATTCGTGTTCAAATTGTTTTTCTTTATGCTTAGTAAACCTTAGGCGATGGGAGTAATCTCATGTGCTCAAAAGGTATTTCCTAAGGATCGATCAATCCACATACCAGTTTCTAATCCCTAATTTGGACGCAAGGTTCCTAGGTAATGTACCAGTTGGGTAAGGGTTTTCCACTCGATTCTTAAATGTGAGCACTTGAGTCGAATCCTTGAGATGACTGAGAAATTTTCAAAGCACGGCTCAAGTCGTGTGAGATAATTTCAGTAGTTGGATCAAGAAACCGGATCGAGTTCACACAAGAAGGGTCAAGTGGCCAACACTAAATTAACAGATGAATCTTGTAAGCAAACAAAGGGTTGGAATAGGCATCAAGTCAGTTTGGGTGATCTTAGTCATTATAAATTATAAGTATAATGTAGATAAACTTGCTTGGAGTAGTTTGGGAAAGAACTTCTCGACTAGTTTTGTGGAGAATCCAATAATCTTCTAAGTGGCAATATGGTACTTGCCTAGGAAAGTGTTGTGATACACTTAGTATATCATCCTTATTAACATTGTGCAGTTGAGGTGAGTTAGAACCCAGTGAGCCCAAGCATTTAGAAATTTTTATTTGATAATGATTTAATTAATAAAGTTCCCTCCTTTAGAGAGTGAGTTTTATTTAGAAGAAAAGAAAATTTGAAATTTAGATTGCTTGATTTATTCGAGAGTTTTGGGAAATGATGATCTAGCACATCTTAGAAGTTTTCCTTTTCATAACGGGGGTTGTAAGAGTCTTTTATGTATTGTATTCATGGAAGGAGTTACACCAACTAAGTATTTTGTCCATCTTGGAAGTAGAACAGGCTCATGGGAGTTTATGGTTTGACATGGACGTTTTGACTATTGTTGGTCACCATGTGTGTCGGTATAGACTCTTTAGTATATTTCATCGTTTTGTAATGCTTGTGGATTATTTTTTGTTGTTTATTGTTGCTTGCTATCATTTGTTGTTGCTTGATGATTGATTGTTGCTATTTGTTGTTGATTGACTGGTAGATTGATTGATTGTTGGTTTTGTTGCTCATGTTGTTTTTTTATTGTCTGTTGATTAATTTTTATTAATTATTGTTTTTTGTTGTCATTTGTTATTGCTTGTCGTTGATTGTTGTAGTTTGCTATTATTTTCCATTGCTTATCATTGCTTATAAATTTCTTGCTGTTGTTTGGTTGATAAATTGATTATCGTTTATCATTGTTACTTGCGTTGTTTTGATTAATTGTTGATTGTTGTTATTGGTTATTGGTTGTTGCTTGTATGATAGTTATAGTTACCCGTTATAACATGTTTGGAGAGAGAGAGCAATAGTTATTTAAGATAGATCACATGTCACCAAAGGCTATTCTAGAAGTCGAGGTGAGATCTATCCGAGTCGATTGCATTTTAATGTGACTCAGTTTGCTGTATACTTAGATACCGACTTATTTAGGCAAAGTCTCCAATTTTTAGTCATGTGTCATTGTGATATTATTGTTTGCAACACTAAAATTATACAAGTTTTGATTGTGCATTTCTATAAAATTGGTGCATAATCTTCTTTGTATCGTACAATTAGGTATTTGAGAGCTGAAATATAGGTATTTAAATGCTTAATTGTTGAAATTTGCATTTAAATGGTGATAATTTTTCTTGGAAAGAGCTATAGATCTCTGGGAAATGTGGATAATGTAGGTTATCGCATATTTCCTAGATGTGAGATGTGTTTTAATTCGAAAATTTCCGTAATGTTTGTTGTGTAAGGGAAGTACTGTCGGGATTTTCCAAGGTTTGGACTCAGGAATTTTTAGTTAGTCCTGTTACTTTCTCATACTCGTAGGAATTTTAGGGATGAAATTCTTTTAAGGAGGGAAGAATGTAACATTCCACAATTCTAACAACTGAATATTTGAATGATTAATTTAAATATTTAGTCGTTAACAAACGGAATTCCCGTTGTAATCGAATTTTCAGAGACGGAGGAATTGGGTCTCGAGAAATCCATAGTTGAGACCACTTTTCCAAGACGAGAAAAATGAGTATAAACTTAACTATGTTTGAGGTCAATGAATTTTAAAGTGAATAGTGATTTTTGGAGAAAGAAATGAATTAGGTTAAGCCCATTGCTAGCCTATAAGGGGCCAACCCTCTTTATTATTTCCACTCCACATTTCATTTCATGTTACTTTCATCTTCCTCTTCTCTAGTTTTCCCTAATCCTCACTTAATCCCCTTTTTTTAATTAGCTAATCTAACCAAAAATAAAATTCCTAAATTCAAATACGAATCACCATTAATATGAAAGTGTGCTATGATCGTGTAATATGGATATATGATAATACAGAGTGTAGTGATGATAGCTATACGGTAAATAGTGCGGAATATAAAAGCAGTATAGTAAAAATGACACCAGAGATTTTTATACTGGTTCGGAGCACCGTCATACGTCCAGTCCCAGACTCCTTCTAGAATTTCACTAAAACAATAACCCTCACTTAACCCAGAGGAACAGGTCTATACAACCCTTGAGCAGCCGAATAAGGACCTGAGCACCGGAACAGGATTTCGCCTCAACAGTCGAAGAGGACTTCACACGCCTGGGCAGCAGAACAGGACTTCAACAAATACAAAAGTTTGTTTTGACTTTGTGTGTTCTAATAACACGGATTTGTCACTTGTAGTATACCCTTCCTATAATCTTCTCCTCGAGTATAAATATATTTATTTGAAGTTTATGAAGAATAGAAAGGTATAGTATTGCTTTAATGCAGAATAATTGAAAGTATGATAGCAAATAGATTCCAGAGAGTTTGATTAGAGGGATAAGAAAATTCAGTTGTAATTTTGTTATTTGGAATCAAAATGGAGTTTGTATTTATAAAGGTTAGAAAGTAGCGACTGTTGGTGAAGAGTTTCGATTGAAGTGTTGCGTCCGAATCTTTTCGTTAGAGGTTCGCAACTATTCACAAAAGTCGTGTCTTTTCGAATAGTGGTTGTTATAGAAATCCAGTCAACTGAGCTTCTGGGTCAGTCGACTGAATATTCAAAGTAATTATTTAAATTTAAATTCGTAATCTATGTATCTGTGCATGCTGCACAAAATTCCCAGTGTCAGTCGACTGGTTATCTGGGTCAGTCGACTAACCTGGTTAAATTTGTACAGTAAGCACAATTTACATAGATATATTAATTTCTATAGCTTTAAAACCTTTTTTATAATTAATTGTATGCTTATATATGTATAAAATATTTGATAAATACGATGATTTAATATATAAGCTAATGTAGACGTAATCGAGGATAGATTTTAACAATATTGACCTAAGACTTAAAAACCAAATTACCATAGTTGATGCACTAGTTTTTAAAGTCTCGTCTCCTTGTCTCTTTTTGTCGTAGTAGTCGTCAAATCTGTATGTCGTAGTGATAGCTTCGTATCATGAATCAAAACCAAGTCTCAACATTCTCCTCCTTTTTGATTGATGACAACCTGTAATATCCTGGAAATTTTAACAATATCAATTTAATAATCTGTTAAATAATTAAATTGATATTGATGATCTTTGATAATAAAATTTGAATTTAATTTAATAATCTAATTAAATAAGTATCAAATATGTTATTTTCAAATAATAAGTATAATGTATTATTTTTATAAATATGAATGGATTTTAAAAGACTATGGAATTGTTATATTTTTAAATTGATAAGTAGTTATATAAGTGTATATATATATATAACTTAATTTTTAAATTGAATCTTAGAATTTAATTTGATTTGAATTTGAATTTAAAGTTTTGAAATTCAAAAGAATAAATATTTAAATTGATTTGGATTTAGAATATTTGTATAACTTTTATTTATAAATATAATTAGTTTGTTTGTTTAAAAAGTGATTTATATATATAGATAAGTATTTAAATAATAAGAAAAGGCATTTTATTTACATTTAAAAATAAATATAAATATGTAAAAATTACTTAAAGGACATGTGTCTTTATCTAAAGCCTTGTCTTAACATGTGTAAATAAATGGTAAACTCTAGTGACAAGTGTCTTTTTATTTTCTTTTTCTTTTATTTTTATAAAATCATAAATTTACTTATATAAAACATTTGCATTTCTTCAATTCATTTTTTTCTAATCTTCATTTTTTTCAAAAGCCAAGAGAAAAACGAATCAGTAATCTTTCCTCTAATTAAAATCTGAAACAAATCAGAGAATCAAATACCTCAATCCAAAAACAAAAGCCTGAAAATCAATACCACTTCTCAACTTTTCCTCTAAATCTAAATCAGTAATTATTTCTCAAACAAAATCTGAGATCAGTAAGCATCTTCCTCAAACCAAATTCATCAATCTGTAATCAAGTTCAGCCTGCATGTTCTTTAGTCTGGAAGAAATTCTGGAATCATTTTAAAGCCAGTCTGCAATCATCTCAAGCCTACCTGCAATTCTTTTCATCTCTGAAAGGAATTCTTACTGTCTGCATTCATTCTTCAAACTGGAAGCAACATGCATGTGTTTAAAGCAATTTAAAGCTTCAACAACTAAAGTTTAAAAATCAAATTCAAACAAGCACGCAAGTTTACAGCCTTCAGAAGCTAAACTGCCTCTGTTTCATCTTTGAACATGTGAGTAACAATTTTTATTTAAAACTAACTTAAGTAAGTTGCTTGATTTCTTCATGTGATAATCATGTTTGCAGTAATTAAATGTGATGTAATTCTCTGTGTTATGTTTGGTTTCAAATGCATGTTGGGTTTGGTATATATGGATGTATTGTATGAATGAATATGTTCTCTGTTCTCTGCTTTATTAAAGTGAGTAAACCTTGAATTTAAAAACAGTTTTAAATCTAGACTTAGATGCTTGTGATAAATGTTGTAGAAATATAGTATAAAGCTTTTACAGGAATGCTTTGTTTTGAATTGCATGTATATATTATATCAGTAGATATAAATAGATAAACCTAAAAGCCTGTCTCTGTTTTATAACCTGGTAAGCAAACTTCCCACCTAAAATCTATTTTCATGTTGATGCTGTGAGTAAAATACCTATATAAAATTTGGAATATGTTATGACTAGTATATATTTGTGGTTATACTTGAAAATATGCTGTGAAATTACTTGCATGCCTGTATACCTTGTGTATATGTTATACATTCCTCTGTTCCTATGTTTACAGGCTAGAAACAAAAGAAAAATCAAATTCTCTTTGATCAATGATTTATAAGCTTTGTTGTATGAATAAAAGATGTTTGAAATTGCAAGGTAATTGTTTCTAAAAAGGGTTTCCAATAAAAATAACAAATATCATTATAGAAGTTAAGGAAACACAGTGGTAATAAATTTATATCAGAAAATCAATCATTAAAATTTTGTGTTTTGAATTCATAACTTAGTTCGCATTCGAAAATAATGATTTTTAATATAGATTTGGTGATTTTTAAGATTAGGGAAGTAGAGAATTTCTGTGATGATCAAATTTGGGATATTCGTCGATTTCCGACGATCTATGATGAATGAGGTGTCGTGATTGATCGTGATGGAAGCTGGTAGGAAGGAGATTACAGCAAAAATAAGGATTGGATTTATCGATGGACGTGGCGACTCAGCGACGACGAACTAGGGTTTAATGTCGGGATTTGAACGTCGAGAGATGTGAGGCTAATTCGTGGTCATCGATGCATCGGGTGGAACGAGACCTGGGGGGATTGAAGCAGGGGAGGTTGACGAAGCTCCAATGGTGGTTGCGTGACGTCAAGTGGTTGAGATGGTCGGAGCGAGGCGTTTTTAGGTGATCGGTATTGTTCCAGTTTTTCGAACGATGGGTTCGATTTCGTTTCGATGGTGATATCGGTGGTCTGGGTGGCCAGGTGGGTCAGGGGGATGGTTGTCGACTTGGCGAAGGCGTCGACGCTGGTCTGAGCACTGGCGAACTTGCGTGCATGTGTACGTGTGCACGTTGTATATCTGGAAGATATAGTATAGTTGGGGAAGAAGAAGGGTAGCTCGGGTCGTACTCGAGACATTGCATGATTTTCTCGAAGCAATGGAATGGAGATGAATACTCGAGTTGAGGGCGGGAATCTGGAGTGAAAACTCGTGTAGTTTGAAAGGTTCAGCTATTAACAGTTTAGTTGTTATAGTTTCAAAAATTTTAAAATTTAAACTAAGTTTTTGAAATAAAAGAAAAGGAGAAACTCGAGTAGATCTCGGGTGAAGATCGGGTTGGACCCGAAGCAAGTTATAAACAGTTTTTAAAAGATTTTATAAAAAGCAAGTTTTAAATTTTAAATTGAATGTAGTTTGAACTTTTATAATTGTTTAAAATGATTTGATTTAAGAAGTTATAATTTGTTAACTTTAATTTGTTAAGTTAAATGTTTATTTATTTTATTTTAAAAATTTAACTAAGTAAATTTATTAATGATAAATGTTTAAAATTTATATGATAATAATAATTGGGTCATTATAAAGGTAATAATTTTTCTTAAGGTTAACAAAAATTTTAAATATATTTGAAGGAGATAAGTTTTAAAGGATATTTAATTAGAGTGATTAATTAAGATAAATGGTTTATCTTAATTAATTAAGTTTTTATTAAGTAATTAAAGTATAGTTACTTAATAAATTGAAGACAACTATTTAATATAATTAATTTAAGATAATTAATTAATTTAGGATAATTACTTTGAAACTGATTAAGTATAACTACTTAATATAATTAATAAAGTATAATTACTTAGTATAAGTAATTAGCAGTTAATAAATGAATGTAATTAATAAAAGGATAATTACTTAATGAAAGTAATTAGAGTTAATTAATGGAAGTAATAAAAGGTTAATTTCTTAAAAAGGAAGTAATTAAGGAATTAATTACTTAATGTAATTAATTTAGTTTAAATGTAATTTGTTTAAGTTAATTAATTAAGTTTAATTAATTTAAACATTTGATGATTTGATAAATAATTATTTAATTTAATAAATGGATTGTAATTACTTAGTTAAGTAATTAATGATAATTACTGGATGTAATTAATGGAAGATGATTTAAGGTTAAGAAAGGAATTTGGATTAAATTACTTTGTAATTAATCAAGAGATTAATTAAAGATAATTAATTAAGGAGTAATTAATTTATGTAATGAAGTAATTAAGGGAAGTTAATTACTAAATGAGATTAATCAAAGGTGATTAATAAATGTGGTATAATTAAAGATTAATTATTAAAAATAATTAATTTTAAATAGAATAATTAATTAAGAAGTAATTAAGGATCATTAATTTATTAATATAATTAATAATGTAATTAAGGGTTGATTAATTAAGACTAATTAATCAACAATAAGTAATTAAAAAAAAGTAATTAATTAATGTAATTAATTAAGGATTAATGTAATTAATTATAATTAATTAGTTTATGAAGTAATTAAAGATTAATTACTGTAATGGTTTAAGATAATTAATCTGTGAAATTAATTAAGAATTAATTACTTAAAGTAATTAAAGATAATTAATCAGGATGATTAATTAAGATGGATACTTAGAGTATGATTAATTAATTGGTTTAATTAATGATTAAGTAAGCAGGATTTATAGAATGAAGTAATTAATTTAATTCATTTTAAATTAATTAGAAATGGTATAAATCATTACTTAAGAATGGATGATAATATTGAATGCTTTGCATTGATTGATATCTCTGATGAGATATATGCTGTGTGATATGGATGTTTAGTTGAATTGTGATGATAAAATGGATTATCTGATAATGTTGATTATCTATTGTGAATTATCCTTCTATGTGTATAAAGATAATTGAATTGAATTGTTTTAACT
This sequence comes from Allium fistulosum, assembly GCA_030737815.1. Classification (NCBI taxonomy): domain Eukaryota; kingdom Viridiplantae; phylum Streptophyta; class Magnoliopsida; order Asparagales; family Amaryllidaceae; genus Allium; species Allium fistulosum. Next base: position 947,331,237 of record CM060905.1, read on the forward strand.
TTAAAACAACTTGGCCTTAAAAGATACGCTTTGGATTTCGATGAGACCGGGATCGGGTTTCCGTATACCGGATTTCCAGGTCTGGAGACCCGAATACCACATCGATCCAAATTAACGATAGGTCGTGAATCAAGTGAAGATGAAGATTCAGAGTGCAAGGGTTATTGTCGTTAACTCTGAGGGTGATTCCAAAACGAGTGTAACGAGATAATGCCTTCGGTTTCGTTCGAACCCGGAACGAACTTGTATGGATTGAATGCTTTCAGAACATCGTCAGGTGGACGATGAGCATTCTAAGTGATGTGTTCTTTTCTAAGGTAATCGTGACCTCAAGCCTCACAAACCGGGAATGGCTAAAACAGGGGAGGTGCAGCAAGGTTAGTGGGTAGCACCCAAGTAGGACAAGATTACCTCTGTCTAGAAGTCCCTTCTTATTTCGGCTTAGTGTGTGCGGTTGCTGATCCCAACCGTGAGGTATCTTGTGCGGGAATTATCCAGTAAGGGATGTTCCGGCCTTGTGTTGCAGGGGATTGGGAGTGATCCTCGGTACGGTGATCTAGGCCACGTACTGTGACGGGCGGTACCCCGGTAGCCCTGCCATTGTATGGAATCCAAACTCCAATAAGTGCCGTACGTATTAGTTGTGCCCAACTATGTTGAAATGTGAGATGTAAGCATTTCAGCTATTTCTGTATTTTACTTGAAAACCCTAGACCCTATTATAATACAATCGAATTTCCTATCAAATGTTTTGGTTAGCGTAAGGTAAAAACTTACCCATGTTTATTTGTGGGGAGTCTTACGTGATACCTTTTCTTTCAAAAGGTTTTGAAGTTAAACAAGTTTAACCTGTTACTCACACCAGACCCATGTCTGACCCAAGTTGTTTATTTCTGTTTTATAAACTCTTGGGTACTCAAATTTTTACGAGTAGCCAAGGGATTTAGGTTAGCCTTGACGAATTGTGGAGGAGCAATGGAGCAGGAGGCTTCGGCGTTGTAGATAGATAGTAGTTTCCGCTGTGTTGATCTTGTTTAGATCTTTGTTTTGTATTGAGTTGTAATAACTAGACAGATGTTTATAACTGTCTAGTATGTGATGTGTAATCTGTGTAACTCTGTTAAGTGTTGTATATGATACTATGTAATATTTATGTGATATAATATATTTTGTTCGTTTCCGCTGTGAGTATTTGTGTTTGTTTCTTTTCTCTTCTTCTCTTTTCTACTTCTCACCCCTTTCTTTCTTACTGTCGATGCGATTTTCCAGGAGTGGAAAGCCCGGGTCGTCACATTTGGTATCAGAGCAGTAGGTTGAGTGAATACCTAGGCTCTGAAGTGGTGTCTATCTTGAGAGCGCGTAATTGTTAGTTATATAAAAATGGTTTTATATTGTGTTAATTGATCGGTTGAGTGGTATATGGATTCTGGTCAATACGAGTAGCTAACGTTATTGATAGGGATCTCTAAACACTTGAACCAGGCCAACGGACACAATATTGTTTTAAAAGAGGTAGATGAAATAATTTTACCCAGAAATAATTTCTATATAAAAAAAAATATATCATTTTAAATATATATATTTATGTATTTCTACCTATTTATTGGATTACCTGTTCGGGTTTTCCAATATAAGTTATAAAGGTAGATAAGGTGGTAGTGTGTGTAACACAATTACCAATAGTTGGAGTTTGAATGTTGAGGTTGGAAGTGTATCTGTCGAGACTGTAGACCTAATACTGTCTCGAGTAAGCTTTGCTGTGGTGAAGGATTTCATCGATCTCCGAAGGAAACTGTAATGGTTCGGAGTTTATCTTTGAAGTGTGGATGAGTAGAGTTGGATCTGTCGGATGTGCAGAAGTGTGTGATGGTATCTTGATACCTCAGGTAATAGTAGCTGTATGATGAGATACAGTGACGATGGATGTTCCTGAAGATGTTTTCTTTGGAACAAGATTAAGGAAGTGTGTATGCTTCGGTGTTGTGACTGAGTTCAGCATGAAGTTTCTGCTTTGGTTTGGAGTCCGAGTTTCTCAAAGAGCTTTGGATAAGAGCATCAGTGTCAGCAGTGCAGCTCGGAGTATTCTGTGATGGCAGGAAGTTTTCTGGATGAGCAGTTTTTCTGGAAGTGAAGTTCAGAAGCAGCAGAGTGGATCCATTTCTTCGATAAATTGGACAAATAAGTGTAAGCTTTTCTGATTGGTAAAGAGAGAACAGTCTGTTTGGAATTAGGATGGGTTGATCGCAAAAGTGACTTGCGATTGTCTAAGTGTTCTCTTGGGTTGTCAGAATTTTTCTGGATGTCTTCAGGGAAGTCAGGAGTTGTCCGCATCTGAAGGTTGAGTTTTCTTATCGACTGGATTCCATGAGTGATACCAGTGGTTCAGTCTAGTTGAAGGATGTTTTCCTAGAGATAGAGTTTGGTGAAGTAGCTCAAGTTTTGCTGGAATATCTGAGTTTTCTTTATGGATCAGTAAACCTTATTTCTGGAGTGAGTTGTCCAGTCTGTGCTTGTGTTCTACTTCAGATCAGAGTGGTGCAGCGAAAGCAGTTTGGAGTGTATCTCTGGATGGGAGAAGTAAGTTTGGAATCTACTGATAGTTGTGAAGTAGAGTTGTGTTTTGGATCTCTTCTGTGTTCTGATTTGGATAAGTATTTGGACTTCTGAATTGAATTGTCAGTTTGGATAATTGGAATTCATTGTGTTTTACATATCTCTGAGGAAGTACGTATTTGATCTATCTCTGGTTTTAGAATCTGCAGTTTTGGGAAGTTTGGTAGTTGAGTCAGACTCGTCTGTAGTCTGATATTCTGTTTAGTTCTGTAGATATAGATGAGTAGGAGCTTTATAGTTTAGTAGTATTGATTGTTTAGATTGTTTGTAGAGCGAGTATCCCGGTATATATATATATATACTTGGGGAAACTCGAGGAATTTTATCTAGAATTTAGTCTAGATAGTTAAATTGTTTGATTGGATGATTTGGTTGCTATGGTTGTTAGCATATGGATGATAGTATATGCTTATGTTTTAAATTTAAATCTTTAATAAGATTATTAAATTACCTTTGTTTAAATTTTGGGGACGAAATTATTTTAAGGGGGGAGGAATGTAATATCCTGGAAATTTTAACAATATCAATTTAATAATCTGTTAAATAATTAAATTGATATTGATGATCTTTGATAATAAAATTTGAATTTAATTTAATAATCTAATTAAATAAGTATCAAATATGTTATTTTCAAATAATAAGTATAATGTATTATTTTTATAAATATGAATGGATTTTAAAAGACTATGGAATTGTTATATTTTTAAATTGATAAGTAGTTATATAAGTGTATATATATATATAACTTAATTTTTAAATTGAATCTTAGAATTTAATTTGATTTGAATTTGAATTTAAAGTTTTGAAATTCAAAAGAATAAATATTTAAATTGATTTGGATTTAGAATATTTGTATAACTTTTATTTATAAATATAATTAGTTTGTTTGTTTAAAAAGTGATTTATATATATAGATAAGTATTTAAATAATAAGAAAAGGCATTTTATTTACATTTAAAAATAAATATAAATATGTAAAAATTACTTAAAGGACATGTGTCTTTATCTAAAGCCTTGTCTTAACATGTGTAAATAAATGGTAAACTCTAGTGACAAGTGTCTTTTTATTTTCTTTTTCTTTTATTTTTATAAAATCATAAATTTACTTATATAAAACATTTGCATTTCTTCAATTCATTTTTTTCTAATCTTCATTTTTTTCAAAAGCCAAGAGAAAAACGAATCAGTAATCTTTCCTCTAATTAAAATCTGAAACAAATCAGAGAATCAAATACCTCAATCCAAAAACAAAAGCCTGAAAATCAATACCACTTCTCAACTTTTCCTCTAAATCTAAATCAGTAATTATTTCTCAAACAAAATCTGAGATCAGTAAGCATCTTCCTCAAACCAAATTCATCAATCTGTAATCAAGTTCAGCCTGCATGTTCTTTAGTCTGGAAGAAATTCTGGAATCATTTTAAAGCCAGTCTGCAATCATCTCAAGCCTACCTGCAATTCTTTTCATCTCTGAAAGGAATTCTTACTGTCTGCATTCATTCTTCAAACTGGAAGCAACATGCATGTGTTTAAAGCAATTTAAAGCTTCAACAACTAAAGTTTAAAAATCAAATTCAAACAAGCACGCAAGTTTACAGCCTTCAGAAGCTAAACTGCCTCTGTTTCATCTTTGAACATGTGAGTAACAATTTTTATTTAAAACTAACTTAAGTAAGTTGCTTGATTTCTTCATGTGATAATCATGTTTGCAGTAATTAAATGTGATGTAATTCTCTGTGTTATGTTTGGTTTCAAATGCATGTTGGGTTTGGTATATATGGATGTATTGTATGAATGAATATGTTCTCTATTCTCTGCTTTATTAAAGTGAGTAAACCTTGAATTTAAAAACAGTTTTAAATCTAGACTTAGATGCTTGTGATAAATGTTGTAGAAATATAGTATAAAGCTTTTACAGGAATGCTTTGTTTTGAATTGCATGTATATATTATATCAGTAGATATAAATAGATAAACCTAAAAGCCTGTCTCTGTTTTATAACCTGGTAAGCAAACTTCCCACCTAAAATCTATTTTCATGTTGATGCTGTGAGTAAAATACCTATATAAAATTTGGAATATGTTATGACTAGTATATATTTGTGGTTATACTTGAAAATATGCTGTGAAATTACTTGCATGCCTGTATACCTTGTGTATATGTTATACATTCCTCTGTTCCTATGTTTACAGGCTAGAAACAAAAGAAAAATCAAATTCTCTTTGATCAATGATTTATAAGCTTTGTTGTATGAATAAAAGATGTTTGAAATTGCAAGGTAATTGTTTCTAAAAAGGGTTTCCAATAAAAATAACAAATATCATTATAGAAGTTAAGGAAACACAGTGGTAATAAATTTATATCAGAAAATCAATCATTAAAATTTTGTGTTTTGAATTCATAACTTAGTTCGCATTCGAAAATAATGATTTTTAATATAGATTTGGTGATTTTTAAGATTAGGGAAGTAGAGAATTTCTGTGATGATCAAATTTGGGATATTCGTCGATTTCCGACGATCTATGATGAATGAGGTGTCGTGATTGATCGTGATGGAAGCTGGTAGGAAGGAGATTACAGCAAAAATAAGGATTGGATTTATCGATGGACGTGGCGACTCAGCGACGACGAACTAGGGTTTAATGTCGGGATTTGAACGTCGAGAGATGTGAGGCTAATTCGTGGTCATCGATGCATCGGGTGGAACGAGACCTGGGGGGATTGAAGCAGGGGAGGTTGACGAAGCTCCAATGGTGGTTGCGTGACGTCAAGTGGTTGAGATGGTCGGAGCGAGGCGTTTTTAGGTGATCGGTATTGTTCCAGTTTTTCGAACGATGGGTTCGATTTCGTTTCGATGGTGATATCGGTGGTCTGGGTGGCCAGGTGGGTCAGGGGGATGGTTGTCGACTTGGCGAAGGCGTCGACGCTGGTCTGAGCACTGGCGAACTTGCGTGCATGTGTACGTGTGCACGTTGTATATCTGGAAGATATAGTATAGTTGGGGAAGAAGAAGGGTAGCTCGGGTCGTACTCGAGACATTGCATGATTTTCTCGAAGCAATGGAATGGAGATGAATACTCGAGTTGAGGGCGGGAATCTGGAGTGAAAACTCGTGTAGTTTGAAAGGTTCAGCTATTAACAGTTTAGTTGTTATAGTTTCAAAAATTTTAAAATTTAAACTAAGTTTTTGAAATAAAAGAAAAGGAGAAACTCGAGTAGATCTCGGGTGAAGATCGGGTTGGAACCGAAGCAAGTTATAAACAGTTTTTAAAAGATTTTATAAAAAGCAAGTTTTAAATTTTAAATTGAATGTAGTTTGAACTTTTATAATTGTTTAAAATGATTTGATTTAAGAAGTTATAATTTGTTAACTTTAATTTGTTAAGTTAAATGTTTATTTATTTTATTTTAAAAATTTAACTAAGTAAATTTATTAATGATAAATGTTTAAAATTTATATGATAATAATAATTGGGTCATTATAAAGGTAATAATTTTTCTTAAGGTTAACAAAATTTTTAAATATATTTGAAGGAGATAAGTTTTAAAGGATATTTAATTAGAGTGATTAATTAAGATAAATGGTTTATCTTAATTAATTAAGTTTTTATTAAGTAATTAAAGTATAGTTACTTAATAAATTGAAGACAGCTATTTAATATAATTAATTTAAGATAATTAATTAATTTAGGATAATTACTTTGAAACTGATTAAGTATAACTACTTAATATAATTAATAAAGTATAATTACTTAGTATAAGTAATTAGTAGTTAATAAATGAATGTAATTAATAAAAGGATAATTACTTAATGAAAGTAATTAGAGTTAATTAATGGAAGTAATAAAAGGTTAATTTCTTAAAAAGGAAGTAATTAAGGAATTAATTACTTAATGTAATTAATTTAGTTTAAATGTAATTTGTTTAAGTTAATTAATTAAGTTTAATTAATTTAAACATTTGATGATTTGATAAATAATTATTTAATTTAATAAATGGATTGTAATTACTTAGTTAAGTAATTAATGATAATTACTGGATGTAATTAATGGAAGATGATTTAAGGTTAAGAAAGGAATTTGGATTAAATTACTTTGTAATTAATCAAGAGATTAATTAAAGATAATTAATTAAGGAGTAATTAATTTATGTAATGAAGTAATTAAGGGAAGTTAATTACTAAATGAGATTAATCAAAGGTGATTAATAAATGTGGTATAATTAAAGATTAATTATTAAAAATAATTAATTTTAAATAGAATAATTAATTAAGAAGTAATTAAGGATCATTAATTTATTAATATAATTAATAATGTAATTAAGGGTTGATTAATTAAGACTAATTAATCAACAATAAGTAATTAAAAAAAAGTAATTAATTAATGTAATTAATTAAGGATTAATGTAATTAATTATAATTAATTAGTTTACGAAGTAATTAAAGATTAATTACTGTAATGGTTTAAGATAATTAATCTGTGAAATTAATTAAGAATTAATTACTTAAAGTAATTAAAGATAATTAATCAGGATGATTAATTAAGATGGATACTTAGAGTATGATTAATTAATTGGTTTAATTAATGATTAAGTAAGCAGGATTTATAGAATGAAGTAATTAATTTAATTCATTTTAAATTAATTAGAAATGGTATAAATCATTACTTAAGAATGGATGATAATATTGAATGCTTTGCATTGATTGATATCTCTGATGAGATATATGCTGTGTGATATGGATGTTTAGTTGAATTGTGATGATAAAATGGATTATCTGATAATGTTGATTATCTATTGTGAATTATCCTTCTATGTGTATAAAGATAATTGAATTGAATTGTTTTAACTTTAAAACAACTTGGCCTTAAAAGATACGCTTTGGATTTCGATGAGACCGGGATCGGGTTTCCGTATACCGGATTTCCAGGTCTGGAGACCCGAATACCACATCGATCCAAATTAACGATAGGTCGTGAATCAAGTGAAGATGAAGATTCAGAGTGCAAGGGTTATTGTCGTTAACTCTGAGGGTGATTCCAAAACGAGTGTAACGAGATAATGCCTTCGGTTTCGTTCGAACCCGGAACGAACTTGTATGGATTGAATGCTTTCAGAACATCGTCAGGTGGACGATGAGCATTCTAAGTGATGTGTTCTTTTCTAAGGTAATCGTGACCTCAAGCCTCACAAACCGGGAATGGCTAAAACAGGGGAGGTGCAGCAAGGTTAGTGGGTAGCACCCAAGTAGGACAAGATTACCTCTGTCTAGAAGTCCCTTCTTATTTCGGCTTAGTGTGTGCGGTTGCTGATCCCAACCGTGAGGTATCTTGTGCGGGAATTATCCAGTAAGGGATGTTCCGGCCTTGTGTTGCAGAGGATTGGGAGTGATCCTCGGTACGGTGATCTAGGCCACGTACTGTGACGAGCGGTACCCCGGTAGCCCTGCCATTGTATGGAATCCAAACTCCAATAAGTGCCGTACGTATTAGTTGTGCCCAACTATGTTGAAATGTGAGATGTAAGCATTTCAGCTATTTCTGTATTTTACTTGAAAACCCTAGACCCTATTATAATACAATCGAATTTCCTATCAAATGTTTTGGTTAGCGTAAGGTAAAAACTTACCCATGTTTATTTGTGGGGAGTCTTACGTGATACCTTTTCTTTCAAAAGGTTTTGAAGTTAAACAAGTTTAACCTGTTACTCACACCAGACCCATGTCTGACCCAAGTTGTTTATTTCTGTTTTATAAACTCTTGGGTACTCAAATTTTTACGAGTAGCCAAGGGATTTAGGTTAGCCTTGACGAATTGTGGAGGAGCAATGGAGCAGGAGGCTTCGGCGTTGTAGATAGATAGTAGTTTCCACTGTGTTGATCTTGTTTAGATCTTTGTTTTGTATTGAGTTGTAATAACTCGACAGATGTTTATAACTGTCTAGTATGTGATGTGTAATATGTGTAACTCTGTTAAGTGTTGTATATGATACTATGTAATATTTATGTGATATAATATATTTTGTTCGTTTCCGCTGTGAGTATTTGTGTTTGTTTCTTTTCTCTTCTTCTCTTTTCTACTTCTCACCCCTTTCTTTCTTACTGTCGATGCGATTTTCCGGGAGTGGAAAGCCCGGGTCGTCACACAACCTGTAAATAGATATAGATTTCGACTGTATATATATAATATAAATACTTACTCCCTCTGAATCTTTGATACTCTATATCCTGCATTCTTAATGTTAGTAATAATATTTCTCCCCCTTTGTCATCGACAAAAAGGAATAAGGAAGTAAAGGTATGAAGCATTGATAGATATTATGAAAGAAACGATTATTCATACATTAAAATACCATTAACAAGAGTCTGGAAATAATATGAATAGAGTGGCTATTTAATAAAAACCATACGAAATAAAGACTAATGTTTTTATAAAATAAAATAACAACTTACTCCATCCTATGCTTACCCCTTAATCTGTGCTTGCATTGTTTATTCCTACAAATAGTGTTAGAGCAATATCTTTCTCCCCCTTTGTCATCGACGAAAAGGAGAGTTTATATGATAACAGATATTATATTCCACATAAGTGTTAATATAGAACAAAATAACTACTACTTATAATGTAAGGTATCAGAAAACAATGAACATTTAAAGCATGCGATACCCAAGGTTCTTATAATTTCCTAATTTTTAGGAAACCATACCCATTTGGGTGTGGTTGAATCTTTATAAATATAATTTTCATTATTAACTACCATATCAAAATAATCATTAATGCATTTTTCTCTATTTTTCCAATTAACAGGAACCCAAATACTTAGATAATTTTTATTCATATTTCCCGTCAATGATTTTGTACGTCTAGAGAAATTATAAACATTATTGGTCATAACAGTGTTTGAATTTCTATGAAAAATTGATTTCAACTTTACTCGAAATTTAGTAGTAGCACTAACATTTTTATTATACATAAAAGTGTATCTAGTGCTATTTCTACGATTAGTTTTATTATATCCTAAACCATTTTTATTGTTAACAGGTTGTGAATCCTCAATAAGTCTAGATAAATTTTCTCTTCCTTTATTAAAATTTGAAACATTTTTAGTGATTCCTTCTAGTTTGGTCTTTAGACTTGAATTTTCTAGTTCAACCATTTTAATATTAGTTTTTAAAACATGATTTTTAGAAACAAGACCATCATTCTTTTCTTTTTGAGTTTCAATTTCTTGACTCAATAATATAAGTTGAGAATTAACATTTAAAAGTGATTCTTGAGTTTTCTCAAGTCCTTCTTCCAATATTTTCTTCTCGTCTTTAAGCATATCTCTTTCGAATTCTGCCTTGTTCTGATTTTTTACAGCCTCTTTATATTTTCTTTTGAGACTTTTTAAAGTATCTAATAATTCATAATTTATTTCTATCATATCATTGAAAGTTAAATCACTAACCTCGTTATCTTTGGCCATAAAGCATACATTGGCTTGTTCATTATCGTTGTTACTCTCGCTTTCTGATGAGGAAGAGGAGGAATCTAAATCATCCCATGTGACTGAAAAGTAGGGCTGCACAAAGGTTGGGTTGGGTCGGGTCAAGCTAAATACTTCATCTGACCCACATTGGTTTGGGTTGACAAAAATTCAATCCGTACCCAACCTTACATGAGGTTGGGTTGGGTCGGGTTGAAGATAGGGTTGGGTCGGGTTGAAGTATGATTAGTATGTAACATAAAATGTTAGCATAATAATATTCAATATATTTAATAATAATGCCACTTTTAAACACTGAAATATATCATATAGAGTTATTCACTACATGCATAATTCATTAGCATTTCATTACCAAACTACATCACATAAAATCAATTCACTAAACATATTTAGTTAGATTTTCATTTCATAACACTTCCATATGCTATTAAAAAGTTAAAATGCATCTCAAATGCTCATAGCCTTGTTGTTCCTTGATGCTAGCCGTAGTCAAAATTGACATTCGAACTTGCATTGTCAATAGTGACAGTGAACTCTAAAGTCTAAAGACTCTAAACTTAAATTTTATTTGATGCAAGGATAAAAGCAAAAATCTAAAACTTTTTTTATTTTTTAAAGTAGGGTTGGGTTGGGTTAAAGCAGGGTTGGGTGAATTGAAATATTACACCCGACCCATACATAGTATGGGTTAAAAATTGTAATCCATATCCAACCCAAACTAGGTTGGGTTGGGTTGGGTTTATGTGGGTTGGGTCGGGTTGGTGGGTTGGGTCGGGTTGGATATGGGTTGTGTGCAGCCCTACTGAAAAGGCTTTTCTTTTGAATTTGTCCTTCCTTTTATTTCGATATTCTTTCTTTTGATCTAGACAGTCCTTCTGCATATGCCCCTTTTTGTGATAGTTAAAACACTCCATAACTGATAAAGATGGTGGTTTATTGCTGTTTGAGTTTTTCTTGCCATTATTTCTGTTTCCTTTTCAATATTTCAAGAATTTCTTGAAGTTTTTGGCAATAAAGGCTAAGTCATCTTTGTCTGAATCTGATTCTTCTTGTTCTGCATGGAATGCTATATTCTTTTTATCTTGAGCTTGAACTCGTTTAGCTTGCAAATTCACTTCATAGGACGTTAGATTTCCTATTAACTCTTCCGGAGTTATTTTGGAAATATCGTTCGCTTCTTCAATAGCGAGAACTTTTCTTTCCCATTCTTCCATTAAAGAGTTAAGGATTTTGGAAACAATATCCTTAATTTTGAATATTTTTCTCCTAGTCCTACTAATGAATGGTAGATATCCTGAAATCTTGAATATATATCATTTATATATTCATTTTCTTTCATCCTAAAGTTTTGAAACTGACTTTTGAGCATGGATATTTTACTTTGTTTGACCTTGTTAGTTCCTTCGTGAGTAACTTTGAGTGTACGCCATATTTCATATGCAGTATTGCACATGCTAACACGGTTAAACTCATTTTTATCTAAGGCACAAAACAACATATTCATAGCTTTGCATTTGTTGTGGCATCTAGTTTTTGTGTATTTGACAAAGTAGAATACTCTTCAGTAGGAATAGTATATTCTGACTGAGTTATATTCCATGAATCAAAACCATTTGCTTGCATATATATTCTCATTCGTATTGCCCAATAGTTATAATTCATGCCATTAAATAGTGGTGGACGTGCAGTGGATTGTCCTTCAATAAAGCTAGTGTTAACGCTAGTGCTAGTGCTAGTGCTAGTGCTAGTATTAGTGTCCATATTATTAGATTATCAGATAACTGTGTTACAGTTATATGATGACCTGGCTCCGATACCAAATGAAAGTGTACTATGATCGTGTAATATGGATATATGATAATATAGAGTGTAGTGATGATAGCTATACGGTAAATAGTGCGGAATATAAAAGCAGTATAGTAAAAATGACACCAGAGATTTTTATACTGGTTCGGAGCACCGTCCTACGTCCAGTCCCAGACTCCTTCTGGAATTTCACAAAACAATAAACCTCACTTAACCCGGAGGAACAGGTCTATACAACCCTTGAGCAGCCGAACAAGGACCTGAGCAGCAGAACAGGATTTCACCTCAGCAGCCGAAGAGGACTTCACACGCCTGAGCAGCAGAACAGGACTTCAACAAATACAAAAGTTTGTTTTGACTTTGTGTGTTCTAATAACACGGATTTGTCACTTATAGTACACCATTCCTATAATCTTCTCCTCGAGTATAAATATATATATTTGAAGTTTATAAAGAATAGAAAGGTATAGTATTGCTTTAATGCAGAATAATTTAAAGTATGATAGCAAATAGATTCCAGAGAGTTAGATTAGAGAGATAAGAAAATTCAGTTGTAATTTTGTTATTTGGAATCAAAATGGAGTTTGTATTTATAAAGGTTAGAAAGCAGCGACTGTTGGTGAAGAGTTTCGATCGAAGTGTTGTGTCCGAATCTTTTCATTAGAGGTTCGCAACTGTTCACAAAAGTCGTGTCTTTTCGAAAAGTGGCTGTTATAGAATTTCGGTCAACTGAGCTTCTGGGTCAGTCGACTGAATATTCAAAGTAATTATTTAAATTTAAATTCATAATCTATGTATCTGTGCATGCTGCACAAAATTCCCAATGTCAGTCGAATGGTTATCTGGGTCAGTCGACTGACCTGGTTAAATACAGTAAGCACAATTTACTTAGATATATTAATTTCTATAACTTTAAAACCCTTTTTTATAATTAATTGTATGCTTATATATGTATAAAATATTTGATAAATACGATGATTAAATATATAAGCTAATGTAGACGTAATCGAGGAGAGATTTTAACAATATTGACCTAAGACTTAAAAACCAAATTACCATAGTTGATGCACTAGTTTTTAAAGTCTCGTCTCCTTGTCTCTTTTTGTCGTAGTAGTCGTCAAATCTGTATGTCGTAGTGATAGCTTCGTGTCATGAATCAAAACCAAGTCTCAACATAATACTCTCTCCCAATTCTCTACAAAACAAATGAAGAAATTAGCATGAACTGGAGTTTTTATGGAGATCTCAAATTTAAAGTAAGCTTGGATTTGGATTTTGGTAATTTTGAGCTTGATTTGGAGGAGAAGAGGTGAGTGGGATGATTATCCTATTTAATTTACTTGTTAAACTTCATATATTTGTTTGGTAATAATTATGAGGTTAAGTGATGTGATTTGGATAATCGGTTCAAGATTGTATTCTGTTATAAACATGTTTCCTTTAGCTAATTAGTTGTTTGGACCGTTAATCATCATGTTAGAAAAAGTTAGTAAGCTCTAGAATGGATTTTGAGTTAATTGGATGATTTTGTATGATGTTTGGTTTGATTAGCAATTAATTAAGTAATGTAATGATGTGCATGTCATTAAAAAAATTAATTAAACTATTTGAATTGATTTAAGAAAAATTAGTATGCTAATTAAGTGAGTTAGGAGCTATGCACTTATTACTAAAGTGATTTGAGACCTATTGAGACTTATTAGTATTTATAAATGTCATTTAAGAGAAGAAATGATTTTGTGAAATAATATAATATTTTATAAAATGAAGATAACAAACTAATTAAGCAAGTTAAGAGCTCTATGCTTATTATTAAAGTGAATAGAGGCTTAACGATGCTTAATTAGTACTTATTAATATTATTGAAGTAAGGATTTCATAAGTGAAAGATATATTTTATCAAATAGTATGAGATTTTATAAAATAAGATTGAATGTGTATTTTGTAGAATAGAATGAGATTTTATAAAATAATAATAATAATATATTTTATAAAATGGAATGAGATTTTACAAAATAGTATAAATGGTATATTTTATAAAAGTATGAGATTTTATAAAATTGTACAAAAGAAATATTTTATGAAAATATGAGATTTTATAAAATAATACAAAAGAAATATTTTATAAAAGTAAGATTTTATAAAATAAAAAGAAGGGATTATTTTATAAAGTGGTTATAAGATTTTATTAAATAATTATGAGATGAATACTTAATTCTTGATAAGGGAATTAAGTATTATACGAGCTTAAAAATGATTTATAAGATAGTTTTGTATTTTATAAAATAATGGAATGATTCTATAAAATGGTAGAAAAGAAGATTTAACTTCTATAGAAAATATTTGGTAAATGAAAGTAAGATTTTATTATTAAAATATCAAAGTGTTATTTAAATATATGTATATAGATAAGTATACGTATATGTGTATTTGAAGTTATATAGTAATCTATTCAATTCTTGTACTGTAATTAGAATAGTTGAATAGTTTGGATGGTTGATAATGTTTGCTTATTTGTGTAAATAATTGTATACGTGTATGGGAATGTTCGTATGTGTATACAAGCAAGTTACGAGCAACCTCGTGTAGCCATAGCGACCATCGAGTGCGCTATGTTGCATGACAGCGTGTTGGGTCGAGTGCTGGCTTCGGTGAAGCTCGAAATGAGATTAATAAATTTTTACATGTTTTCATACACATGTATGCATATGCGTGCACGAACGGGTATATCGACACACATATGAGCATCACGTGAGGCGAGAGAGTTGGTTGAGTTCATTTAGGCGTGTTAGAGGAGTTGGATCATTGAAATCCCAGGAACTGCAATATTTTAGAAACCACTTTCAAAACATCAACTAATGAACTCCAAAAGAAGTCCGATGCTACAATGGTAGACTACGAGAGCTAGGCAACTCATCTGGCGAAGCGACGGAGAAGATGGGGCGAATCAACGACCGTTTGAGAGGTTCCTACCTTCCCCAGGCTCACTGATTGGAAACTGTCATTTTCAATTGACTAAGGGTCACATTCAGTCAACTGAATATGTGTTAAAAACATTCTCGATGGGAAAACCCCAAACAAAAGCCTAAAGGAGACCGGCTCAGTCGACTGAATGGCATCCCCAGTCGACTGAATGCCTGGGCAAGGAATGTTTTTGGGGATTTCTTTCCCCCTTTGAGTGTGGTTCTTCGTGGCATCTTGGCACGGCTTTAGAAAGGCTTTAGGCTACTTAGGAAAATGGAATGCAAGGAAAATCTCGAGATTCGAATGCAATGTATAGTGATACACATGCGATCAACGATGATCGTACATGATACCAATGTAGTGATTGGTTACACGATCACGTTTAGTGAGCATGTATGATTGAGAGGAGTTAGTCCATGCCCCTTGGCTTTGACTTTGGGGTGAATATGTTTTATAAATGGTAGTGGCCTTATATTAGTGACCGTGCCGATTATGGGTCTTGTAATACAGGTCATCTGTGTAGATAGACGATGACGAAATATCGGTCTTCGTTCGTGACAGGGGTATTTGATTAAGTTATGTTATATTTAATGTGTGCATATATTTACATGGCATCGGTGATCCTTTGCGATCATGTTGGCATATTACACGAGACATGACCGTTGTTCTCTTTTTGATAAGAGGCATACACAAGTTACTTGAGAAATCCATGATGACTAGAAAGGGGGAACGATGACGATCACCCACGAGTGGACTAGATGTCACCAAAGCCTGCTTTAGAAAGTACGGTGTGGTTCACATAGGATGACGTCGGCTACTGATGGGCTAAATATCACCAAAGCTTGCTTCAGGGGGTGTGGCATACATAGATTTCAGGTAAATAAAGTAGGTCATATTTCACCAAAGCTTTCTTCAGACGGTACAGTGAGATTTACACGAGACCCATTATAGAGGATGTGGCTTGGGGTCTATGGTACAATTAGGTACTGACTCTATTTATTTGGGACCTTTGAAAGGAATCATTGGATCGTGATGGATGTCCGTAATGGACTTCACCCGTCAGTAATGAAAACTATCAATTTGCATTCTTTGGTATACTTTCATTGCTATATTTCGTATATTGCTAGTTGGCTAATGTGATTATTTTTGTATTTGTTATCATTGTGTACTTCATGATAGACTTATATTATGAATACCCTGCCTTAGTATGTTGGGTTACCTATATCATGATATACACTGTTACGTATTAGTCACATTATATTAGTTGTGCTGACTCGTTATTATAGGAGTAGAGCAGGTTATGGTATGATTTCCTACTTTTGTGATGAGTTTACTTTTCTTGTGTATGTTGTATGAATTACCCCTGAGCTACATTTGTGGAGAGGACCGGATGTGTCGTAGTAGTTCATGTTCTATTTGCATATATTTTTGCTATACGGTTTTTTAATATAGTTCCCCTCACATCATGCTTTATGTCTGACCCACGTTTTGTCTTTTTCTATCTATGTTATTACAACTATCGGGTACTCGATTGAGTAGTTTGGGAATCAGGTGCTTTTGGGATATGTTATCAGGATGGTACAGTTGGAGCTTTGGAAGCAAAGATGACACTTAGATATCTATCTACTTGATATTGTAGTAGTACATGACAAATGTTATTTGTATATGAGACTTATCAGATATTTTATTTTGACTCTCAGTATTGATATCTTTTTATCAGTTACTTCCGCCAATGTATTCTCTTATATATTGTTCATCCTATTCTATTCATGTATGTTCAGTATGTTATATGTTATCATTCTGATGTGAGATTGCACAGTTGTGCCTCGATATAGTATTTTGCTTCTTCTTCTTTCTTTTCCCAACAAGCCATCTTTTGTGGTATTCGAAAGTTTGGTGTTGATGTGAGGTGTTGATTTTTGGGTGTTACGAAGGATGAGCTGTTACATTTATCGCTTACTTGGTTTCAGTAAAATCCAATTTTACTTTATTAAGCATTACCCTATTGTGAATTTTATTTACATTAATTCTCTTCGTCAAAACTGTATCACTTTGAACTTATGGAATTTGGTAATAGTCTAAATTCCAATATCGTTCATATTCAACTCTATGGTCCAAAACACAAAGCCGTTGGTTCAACAATAACAACTATTATTAACCGAACTGCTCTGGCCAAAGACTTTGAGTTGGAGTTGATCGTGATACTAACCTCATAAAACTGAGAAGATGAATCCTCTCTTCAATAGTGCTTCACTTTAAATAATTATACTCCATCCAACTACAATCACTCGAGGGACGTCATACCATGATTTGACTATAATCAAAGTGAAGCTTTCATGTTGAAGGTCGATCGTATTCCCAATTCGAGGAAACTGTGTAAATTAGTTACATTGATATTTTTTGTTTGACCTTGATTACGTTAACCAACAGAAAAATATTGAGTGAGTTGTTCCATGGTTATCCAATAACTATCACTACGTAACTCCTAGGTGCCTCCAACAGTCATGAGTAATACACTTCCCAGCATTTGGAGAGCGTTACGTACTCTAGTCTCAACAAATATATCAATATCCGATCTCGATGCATCTTGACTAGGATCATTTAAAATGGTATATTTATTTTCATGGTGATAAATTACCTACGGTTACAACATTTTGTAACTATTATCGCAAAACATACAATTTATGGATTTTCTATTAAATATACTTTAATTAAATCAATTAATTAATATAATACATTATATCATGTATATAATAGAAAGAAAAATGCATTTTATTTCGAATAAGATTGGTTATTGAGTTAGATATATGTAACAAATTACATAACTGCCTCTAAGGCATACCCCTAACTCTATCAATATTCACGAGTGTACCCCAAATCACCTCATTCTCCATATTATCTGATGGTATTACTTTATAATACTCTTAGGTAGTATGAGTATAGTGGTGGGAGTGTTACAAAAGTTCTTGGTTCGATAATAAATTTATTATTAATTGTATTTTTCTGGCCAAAGATTTTGATTTTGATTTGAATATAGTTGACCATGATACTAACCTTATGCAACTAAGGAGATGAATTATCTATTAAATATTGCTTCACATCCAATGTTTCAACTCAGACTCAACTATAGTCGCTCGATGAATCGTCATGCCATGATTTAATTGTAATCAAAGTGGAGTATTTACATTTAAGCTACATAGTATTCTCAAGTTGAGGGAACTGTGTAGCATCATCACTCCAAGATTTCTTGTTTAACCTAATTGTTATCAACCAATTGGAAACTCTTAGGAGAGTAATTCCTTTTTTATCTAATAATTATCAGTACGTAACCACTTGGTGCTCCAACAGCCATGAGTAATATACTTTCCAACATTTAGAGAGCATTGCACACTCTTATCTCAACGGATGAATTGATATCATTTTCACAAAACATCTTAACTTGGAATATTTAAAACAAAATGTCAGTTTGTTTTGTGATTAATTACTCACGATTAGGACTATTTGCAATTACAATCACATAACATTTTATTTAAGAATTTTCTTATTGATATACATTAAATTATTACTTTATTAATTATATTACAATATAACAAAGTATGTAACGAAAATCAAATACCTTCATTACGAACATGATAGACCACAGAGTTAGATATATGTAACAAATTACATAATGCCTTTAGGAAATACCATTAACTCTTTCAATGGAAACCCATTAACTCTATCACATTACTTATCCACAGCTAACTTAATTCCTTTAGACATGTATGGCCCTATCTTTACGTGGAATAACCAAGCACATAACATGTGTATAACATATTACAAGCTTAACCACTCTTTCCTCAATTTTGAAGCCTTGACTCTTGGTCTGCCCTTGCTGCATATATTGTTCCTCCTACTCTATCTAATAATAACCTTATTATCCTCAAACAAAACATAAAACATAAAGAAAATACCTACATTTTAAATTTTTTTAACATCATACTAATTTTCGAACTATTTTGCTGAATTCATGGAGTAAATATGTCTTTGGCAACCCTATATACATATTTCAACAAAAACTCAAAGGACCTAATGTAACATCCCAGATTTTTTATAACATTATTTTGAAAATTTAGTTAGATAAACTAAATAAAATAATGTGTTGATTTGGAGATTGGGATTTGATTTAATTAAGATAGCCATGCCTTTTTAACTAATAAATTAAATAAAGGGTTTAAAATGAATTAGAGGAGTGGTATTATGGGAAAGAGGCCATTCCTATATCACCTTCCTTAGGTTGTGTATCTTAATACACGTTCATTCTCATTCAAAAAATTTAAAATCAAGGTCAGCCACCATTAACAAGGAAAGAAGAAGAGGAAACAAAAGGAAAGCATATTCAAGCCAAACTCATTCAAATCTCAAGCTCCTTAATCTAAAGCAAAGGTGAATAATGTTTACATCTCTAAATTTTATGGTTTCGGCTTTAAGATTAAACCCGAATTATTTTGCAAAGATTTTCCATGTTTTGAATGATAAAATGTTTATAGTGGAAATTATCCACAAGGGCCACTTTAGCTAGTGCAATTAGTTTCTAGGACGCACAACTGAAATAATTACTTTTAAGGACAAAATGCAAAATAATTAGTTTCTAAGGCCTAAAAACCTATGAAATTATGTCCTTGAAAGTAATTGGACTGCTGACTTTGTCCTTAAAAGTAAATATTCTGCTGACTTTGGCCTTGAAAATAATTTCTATGGATATGTGTCCTAAAAACTAATTGGACTGCAAAGTTTGTCCTTCTAGTGAAATGCCCCATGATTATATATACATGTTGATGATTTATGTATGTTCATATAGATTTTATGACATGTTTTAAGATGAAAACCCTATTAAATGACATCCGATAGCCTTGTGAATTTTTATGATGATATAAAAAGTTATTTTAGAGATGGATTTCAATTTTCAGATTTTTATGAATTTTTGTGGAATATTATGAATTTTCTAAGGAAGAAAATGGTATTTTGAATTATTAAATTATTTATGGAAGAAATAATTATTGTTTGGGTCCGAAAATTTTATATGATGAAGAGAAAATATTAATTAATTTTCTAGATTTTTTCCATATTTTTTAAGATGTTTTAATGGTTATATAAAATTATTTAAGGTATGGGACTTAAATGTTTTATATAATTATAAAGGAGAAAGGGGCTTTTTCAAAATTATTCAAATTTCCAAATAAGGAAAGTTGGCATCATTTTGAATATAAAATTATGGCAACCAATCATATTTAGACAAACAAGGCAGGTTGGGTACAAAGGAACTATTTTAAAGTACAAATAAATAGTTTTTCTACTATTTCAACTATTTCAGTAAGAGCTTCCGCCTCCATTCCAAACCTTCTAACAAGGTCGAAAGGTATCAAACCTTTCAACTAGGTCAAAAATCAATGCACATGGTATCAAGCAACCGGTACGTAGTGAATTGAAAGGAGTCGAAAGGTTAGGGACGAAAGGTTAGAGCTTTTGAAGGAGATGAAACTTTGTTTTGGTTTTAAAGAAAATACGCCTGCTAGCTTTCGTCAAAGGGCTTTCGATATTGTCAAATGGTTTAAAAGAAAAAAGTTTCGATTGGTTTGCTTTCTTGTTTTAATTGAAACCTTTTGAAAAATTCGAAAGGTAAAACTTTTGACAAGGTCAAAAGGTATGAAACCTTTCGACTAAGTCGACAAGATTATAGTTATCGCTTCCAAACCTTTCGACACAGATGGAGTCAAAGGTTATCTTTTATTTTATAAAAACTTGCTCTCTCCCCATTGATTTCGAAAGGTTGGTTCCAACACCAACACTTTATTGTTTTCAAAGGGTTTCGAAAGGTTTTATAAAGGTTTCGAAGCAGATGCTTTCGACTCCAATATTTTTCTAATCCTTTTGCTCTACTTGAAGGCATCATCCAAATGTTTTAAGTTGAAATGTTTTAAAGGTTTCAAAGTAGTTAACTTTGAATGGTTTCGAAAGGTTTACACTTGTTATAGATTGAACCCAATGTCTTCGAAAGGTTTTGAATTTCACTGCTTTCGAAAGGTTTATAAATGATTTTATAGGGGAGGTACCCCAGGCTTTCGACAAAGTCGAAAGGTGAAACCTTTCGATTAGGTCGAAAAGAAACCTTTCGACAAGGTCGAAAGGTATAGTTTTTCAATGTTTTCGAAAGGCTAAGGTATAAAGGATTTAAAAGGCGGATGTCATACATTTTAAAGCTTGTAAAGGGAAGGCTTTTTAAAAGGTTTTGAAGGAGTTACCTTCAGTGATTTCAAAAGGTTTATTAAAGGATATAAAGAGTTACCTTCAATGCTTTCGGAGGGTTTTATTAATGGTTTTAAAGGAGTTACCTTCATTGTTTTCGAAAGGTTGTTTAAAGGTTTTAAACAAAGGATTCAAATAATATGACTAGGCAGATAGCCTAAGTGTTTTAAGTTATAAAAAAACTTTAATTTATTTTAAAAAGGATAGATAATCCTTATTGAACATCATCAACATTATTTTGAGCAAAGTATATATAACATGGAAAAAATAGCTTAGAGTAAATCTAAAGATATATTTTCCTTATATATATATGATTTGACGGACTAAATCATTTTGAAAAGGTTTTCAAGGAAAATTTGAAGGGCAATTAGCCCAGATATTTTGAATGGCAGTTAGCTCAGATATTTTAAAGGGCGGTCAGCTCAGATAATTTAAAGGGTAGTTAACCCAAAAGAAAATTCGGACAGTCGGCTCATTTTAAATTCGGACAGTTAGTCCATTTTAAGGGCAGTCAGCCCAGAGGACAGTTTGTCCAGAAGACAGTTAGTCCAGAAAAGAGCAGTCTGCTCTGATATAAACATTTAGTTCATTTATTAGCATAATGGACCTTGCTATTTTTTAAGGACAGTTAGTCCACCCTTTTTACCTATTTTGGACAGATAGCCCTTTATCGAGCATAAAAGATATTGCTATTTTGGTATAATCAGTTTTAGGATAGATAGTCCAGAAGAGAGCAGTTAGCTCAGAATTTAGGACAGATGGTCCAGTATAGAGCAGATAGCTAAGATTTTAGACAAATAGTCTATTTCATTTCCTATTTTAGCATAATGGATATTGCTATATTATTATTATAATCAGTTGATTAACAAGTTTGTTTGCTTGAAAGGATTTGCAAAATATATGTTTTGAAAAGAGATAATGGTGAGGAGAAACCCGTTCCGCTAAGCGGCGCGGTCTCACTATTTATCTGTAAACTGAGATGTAACAGAAATTATTCATACCAAGCTTTATGTCTGACTCAAAGTTTTTATTTCCCCTTAAACTCTCGGGTGTTCAAAATTTGATTTGAGTAGGCTGAGGGTTTAGGTTTTCAGGTTTTAACAGATTTTGGCGAATAAAGCATCCAAAGACGAGCAGGTGGCTGATGGATAGCTAGTTTATGAATTCTGTTTTTAAAAATTATTTCCGTTGTGTATTAAGATAGTTATGTCAATATTGCTATGATCATCCAAGAGGGCATCTTCATATGTTGCTTTTGGCGTATTGTTGTAAATTATATTTGATCAATGCTTGGGATACGTTTGGGGATTTTTGTAACTTGGATATGACATTATTTGAAATGAAATCATTGAAAATTATTGTTTTTGAAAATCTATGATTTTATTCATATTCAAGTGCTTCTGATATTATGGATACCATTAACATTACCATATTTCATCACTAGAAGGTAATACTGTGGCTGACTGCAGCATCCATAGCGCTTAGCTTTTGGCCTTCAGATATGGGATGTTACATCTAAGTTGTGCTTGAGACATTATAGTAAGAGCAAATTTATAAGAGGAGTTCAAAAATCTGAAAGCATAAGAAAGTTGCTAGAAGCTGCTTGTAGTAACCTTCTCAATGAAATAAAAGCTTTTTTGTCCATGAACATGAATTTAACAATGATCTTCTTCGTATCTTCTGCTTGAATATGAGGCAGCAAGATAAAAATTGGGTCATACGACAAAAATATTTTTGATAAAAACATTAAATACTACCATCATATTCTCAAGCCAAACAGCATAAAACACTATACATTGTACAGAGGATGGTACAATTCATAATGACAATGATGAAGTTGCTCTTGCTTTTATTAAGTACGTTACAAATAATCTTGGCAGTACTAACATCTTGCGAATAAATTTGCCAATGGTAATTTTAATGAGTGCGCCTCAACCTACTACTGATGAGAGCAATGACCTTACACTGGCACTGAAATCAAGGAGAAATTATTCATTTTAAATTCTAATAGCTATAGTGGTCTTAGTGACTTTAATGTATTTTTGCACACCAAATGCTGGAACACAATCTCCAATGATTTCCTAAATGTTACTCGCTACTTCTTCAACAGTGGCATACTATTGAGTGACATTAATTCAACTAATATTTCCCTCATCCCCAAAACTGAGTAGCCTACCAAAGTGAGTTATTACAGACCTGAAAGCTATTATACTGTGATATACGAGTGTATTGCAAAAGTTATATCATCTAGAATGAAAGTTGTTTTGCATAGAATAATATCTCTTAATCAACAAGCTTTCCTGAGTACTAGAAGCAATAGTGAAAATATATTTCTCACTCAAGAATTATGAAAGGCAATGCAAGAGCTTCAATCCCCCCCTAGATGCCTAGCTAAATTGGATATCCACAAGGCTTTTGATATTGTGCATTAGCATTCTTTAATTGCAGATCTTTTTAAATGAATTCCCTCTACCCATTTCTTATATTGATGTATGCCTGCATATCTTCACGGCATTATTCAATTATCATAAACGAAGATCCCAATTGTTACTTCAAAGGAAAATAAGGGATTAGATGAGGTGATCCCTTATCTATGTAATTATTTGTTACAATAATTGAAGTTCACAATCTATTGCTTGACAAGGCCACAACAAAAAAAGAAATTGATCTACACCTAATGTGTAATCTCTCTCTCATCACAAACCTAAGATTGATATCATAGTTTTCACCAAACCAAATGCCAAATCTTTTCTATCCCTTCACAACACTCAGGATAAATTCAAACAAATAACGTACTGGATAGTCAATAAACAAGTCTAAATCCAACTTGCTAATATATGGGCTTCCTTTTTCCTTAAAAGATAGTATGATACAACTTTCCCAATTCACTAAAATGCCCAAGAACTCTACTTATTTAGGAGTTCCTCTCATCTCCTCTATAATCACATAGGCTCCTTGTATGCCACATTATGAGAAGGTTATTAAAAAACTAGCTGGTTGGCTAAACAAACATCTCAACTAGTCAAAAGATTCACCATTATCAATGCGGTGGCAACTTCCATGTCCACTTGCTGGTCAACTCATTTCATTCTTCCAAAAAAAGTTACTCAACATGATCAAAATTTAATCAATGACTACCTGCAGCATGGAGACCCTATGTAACACCCCATTCAGACACACTTGGGCGAACTCAGGATATTATTGAAAATACCATCCTTTCAGTCAAAAATCATAATTCAGTCAAAAATATAGTTAATGTTTCAGTCAAAAATCACAATTCACAAGTGTATATATAAGCATTCTTCAATTTACTTTATCATAAACCAATATAGGTTATTTTTCTTTTCAAAGAATTAAAGCATCAATCATATACACTTGGATATTATTGAAAATACCATCCTTTCAGCTTTTCAAACCACAAGTCCTTTTGTTGAAATTCCATAATTATTAAACTTGAAATTTAGCAATATACTATAAAAATATTTGTAGAAAATGAAATAAGCTTTTAATCATAATTTATTTCATAAAAATCCAAGTAGAGATACAAAATTTATGGCCTTGGGATGGAAAATATATTTTTAAACGTCATTACAAATTTGCCTATAGTTCGGTAAAACAAACTTTTGAATCATTTATTCTCTAAATTTGCCAAACGTCATAAGAACAAAATTTTAGTAAATAATCATATCTTTTTATTAAATTTTACGGTTATAAATCAGGCTTGAATTCAAGAGTTATGAAGCTGGATTCAAAGGGGTTTAATTAGGGTCCGCCGTTTCAATCCAAATTTCAAAATTACACATTACAGCAAGATTTTGGGCCATCTTACTTTCGAATTTGAATAATTGTAAACATAAAAGTTATAGGGCATCAAAATATCTTTCAGTAACGCTTGGTTGACATCAAAAATATTAAACATAGCAAAAGATATGGCTACAATATTGAAAGAGGTTAAAGTAATGCAACATATAAATTAAACATACTATAAGTCACAAATCACTTCATGAAATCACATTGGAAATACATAGTTATCCTCACCTAAGTGATTTTCTTTCTTTTCTTACTTTGGTATAATTTTGGAATAATGAAAGTATAAAAATCAAGTGTAATTATCATTCTATTTATAGCCTTTATTCAAGGATACATTGGTCTTTTCAAATTAGGACACTTGTCCTCCTTATCCCATGCAAATATTAGGGCAATGAAACTTTCCCTCTTGTTGTCACCTTAATAAGCTGGTGATCTTATAAGCTTACACATCATTAGCCTATGTGTCACTCCCTTATTTTAAGTGTCATGCTTAATGCCATCTCATGCTTTCTCACATGGAACTTCCATGGAATCCTGCGTACTCATATAATTTCGAAATTTTGATATAGTTTGAATAAAAATGTAAATTAGAAGGTTTTATGGGGTTGGGAATGCTATTTTCTAATTCGCAAGCTACCCGAACACAGTTTCGATATTTTATTTCCAAGTCATTTTTAACCTATCAGATCACTAGATTATATTTTGGTCTTTGAAATAAAGTTGTAACTTAGTATTTCATCTTTCTAACTATTATAATATTATTTCATTTTGATATAAAAAAACACAAGAAAAATAAGTTGTTCGGGTTCTTACATTCTACCCCCTTAAAAGAAAATTTCATCCTTGAACTCTAGTCTTCAAATAACTCGGTATAATCTTTAAACGTTTCTGATTCAAGTTCCCATAATGTCTCATTTTCTTCATGATTATTCCATTAAACTTTTACAAAGTGAATTTCCTTTGTTCGTAATTTCTTAATTTTTCTATCGAGAATTCGAATTGGTCGTTTGATGTATGTAGTACCCTTCTTAACTTCGATGTTATTCAAATCAACCACATATGATGGGTTAGGATAATACTTTCGTAGCATCAATATATGAAAACATCATGAACTTCTGATAATTTTTAAGGCGATGCAAGTCGATAAGTAACTTTACCTATTCTTTTAGTGTTTGAAATAGCCCAATAAATCTAGGTGATAATGTTGCCTTTTCTTTCCAAATCCCATTACATCTTTTATTGGAAAAGTTTTTAAAAGAACATGTTTCCTTGCATCAAATTCCAAATATTTCCTTCTCTGATCTGCATAGATCTTTGGCCTACATTGGGCAGCTTTTAGTCGTTCTCGTATAGTTGTAATTTTCTTCGGCGTCTCTATCACTAGATCTGAGATGTACAGTTTATTATCTCCTACCTCTGCCTAACAAAATTAGTGAATGACATGGCTTTCCATATAGGGCTTCAAATGGCATCATACTAATACTTGTGTGGTAACTATTATTATATGCAAATTCAATTAATGGTATGTGTGTTTTTCAAGTACTTTCAAATTCCATTACACAAGATCTTAACATATCTTTTATTACTTGATTTACCCTTTCTGTTTGTCCATCTATTTAAGGATGAAAGGCAGTGCTCAGGTTGAGTGAAATACCCAAAGCTATTTGAAAACTTTTCCAAAATCTAGAGGTAAATCATGAGTCTCTATGTGAAATAATTGTGACTGGGACTCCATGTAGTCTAATGATTTCTTGTAAGTAGATTCTACTTAGATAATCCATCAAGTAGACCATGCTATATGGTATAAAATGTGCTGATTTTGTTAAGCAATCCAACACCACCCATATTGCATCATGCCCTTGGTTTGACCTTGGGAGATCAATAATAAAATCCATAGAAATTTATTCCCACTTCCATTCCGCCATAGGAAGTGGTTACAATAGACTAGATGTTCATTGTTGCTCAGCCTTAATTTGTTGGCATAGGAGGCACCTTAAAACGAATCTTGCAACATCCTTTTTCATTCCAATCCACTAAAATTGATGCTTTCGATCCATATACCTCCTCGTGCTTTCAAGATGCGCAGTGAGCCTTGAACGATGTGCCTCATTCAAAATCTCATTCTTCAATTCTACTTGATTTGGCACACACAATCTATTTCAATAACTATATCCCTCATCATTTCCTACCTTCCAATATACTAGGTCTTTGTCCTTCATCTTCATAAACTAATCTTCAATTTCGCATTTTGTCCTTGGGCTTGTATAATTCTACTAACTAAATTAGGCTGAATGGTCATACCACATATGAAGGCCTTCCTTTCACTATTTATTGATTAATCATCTTAGGTCAAGCATTCATTTCTACTAAAATTTCCAAAGTTCCTCATTCCATGATCATCGGGCTAGCAATAACTCTAGATGACTTTTGATTTGATGCATATGCTACCATTGCAATGACCCTAATTTTTAGTAACATTATTTAGAAACATTTAATTAGGTAAATTAAATGAAATAATGTAAAATGGTTAAAGGATTGAGATTTATGATTAGTGAGGGTAGTCGTGTCATATACAAATGAACTAAAGAATTAAAATGTTAAGGCAAATAGATAAAGGGGCAATATAGGAATAGGACACATCATTATACCCTAAACCCTTAACCCCATCATTCACATGTTCATTTCTACATTCACAAAATAAAAACAAACTTGAGGTCGGCCACCATTAATGGAAGAAAAGAGGAGATAAGCAAGATTTTAATGGAAAAGCTTAAGCAACTTAATCAAGATCAAATCTCAGAACCTTAATTTTAAAGCTAAGGTGAATAATAACTACATCTCATATTTTCTATTGTTTTTGGTTTTAAGGTTAATCCGACTTATTTTGCACGGTTATGCCATGTTTTTGAATGATTAATTTTATATATGCTTGTTGATGATTTATGCTTATTTATATATGTTTTATGATATGTTTTGATGTAAAAACCCAATTAAATGACATCCAAATGCCTTGCGATTTTAGATTTAGATCAGAAATTAGCAATGGATTTCAATTTCCATAATTTTCTGAATTTATGTGGATTTAATATTAATTTTCCAGTGAAGAAAATGATTATTTGGGTTTATATAATTTACGACTAAATTATTTATGTTTTGGGTCTGAAATTATTATATATTAGAAAACATATTAAAAATGATTTTTTGGAATTTTGTAGATTTTTTCTAATTGTTTTAATAGATATATAAATTTATTTAAGGTATGGGACTTAAATGTTTTATATATTTATAAAAGGAGAAGGGGCATTTTGTAAATAATTTAATTTTTTATTTCTAAAAATTTCAGCAGTACTTTTAAAAATGAAATCCGCAACCAATCATATTTTGACAAACAAGGCAGGTTAGTTGAAAAGAATTACTTGAAAAGGTTAAAAATTAGTTTAAACATGCTTTTTGCATGTTTCACCACTTTCAGCACTTAGCTTCTGACCCAGTACTTCCGCCTCCTTACCAGTCGAAACCAATGCACCTGGTATCAATACTTGATATGTAGTGGATTGGACTAAGGCGGAAGGTATGAAGTTAAAGCATGGGATTCCGAAGGGGTCAAAGCGTGTCTTCGTTTTTAAGAAAATGCATCTCCTTTGCTTTCGAATGGGCTAAATGGTTTTAAAGAAATGGTTACGCCTTTGTTTAAGAAATTGCTTTCGACTAGGTCGAAACACCTTGCTGTCGCTTTCTATCTTTCGAAGCAAATGGTTTCGGAAGGTATTTAAAATCCAAGACACTTCTCCAATGCTTTCGGAAGGGCTGGTTTCGACACCATCACTTCTATACTTAGGAAATGCTTTCGAAAGAGTGCTTTCGACTTAAATGTTTTATGACCCTTTTGCTCTATTGAAGGAAGAACCCAAAGGTTTCGAAGGAGACAGTCTTAAATAATTTTGAAAGGTTTTCCACATGTTTTACTTGAACCCAAATGGTTTTGAAAGGTTTGATGTTTTAATACTTTCAAACAGTTTTTAATAAAGGTTTCGAAGGGGTGGTTCCCTAATGGTTTTGAAAGGTTTGAAAGGAAAGGTTTTCCAATATTTTCGAAAGGCGATGTTTTAAGTGTTTTTAAGATGGGATGTCTAAGGTTTATAGCTTTCGAAGGAAAGGTATTTCAATGGTTTCGAAAGGTTTATATGAATGGTTTCGAAAGGTTTATATAAATGGTTTCGAAAGGTATGTTTTGGCCTTTCAGCCTAGGTTATAAAGGGTTTACTTGGTTTCGAAAGGGATACTTTCAATGGGATCGAAAGGGGTACTTTCAAAGGTTTAAAATGTTTTCATCAATAAAGATTTGTATAAAGTGTATATATATATATAACATGGTAAGGTGATTTGAGTAAAGCATAGAATTTATTTTCCTTGTTTGAAGTATGATTTAAAGGTTTAAATCAATTTGAGAAGAAAAGGTTTTCAAGAAAAATTTAAGGGAAGATTATTCTAAGTTAAATGACTCGGATATTTGTATACCAGGTGGGACTGGTATGGGGTCGCACCCTATACAATAGCTATTAGCCCTTAGCTAATTTAGTCCAAAATTCCAGTGTGTAGGGCTTTGTCACAGGTAAGACTAAAATGATATTACACACGGAAAGGAATATATATTTGTAAAGAGGTTGGTTATTGGTGAGCCCGCAATACCATTAGGATCGGTTGACCTGGGGAAAGTAAGTTAGGGACATACCGTCCAGAAGAGGAGTATCTAACAGATTTTAGATAATTTGTTTATACTGTATGGTAGGCCCGAGTCAGCCAAAGGTTAGTAGTTAGCCAAACAAAACTATAGTGTTCGGACAGATAGTTCATATGTTACCTGATAGTATGCTTACGTGATAATGCTTTACAGTTTTAACCAGTTTTGGTTGTAGGATTATGATTTGCAAAAGATATGTTTTAAAATGATATTAGTGAGAGGAAACCTGTTCCGCTAAGCGGCATGATCTCACTTAATATCAAATAACCGAAATGTAAAGTATTATTCACACCAGGCTTTATGTCTGACTCGAAGTATATGTTTTTTCCCTTAAACTCTTGGGTGCTCAAAATTGATTTGAGTAGGCTAAGGATTGAGGATTCAAGTTTTAGTAGTTTGGAGAATAAAGCTTTCGAAGACGAGCAGGTGGCTGATAGATAGCTATTTCGAAGTTGTTGTTTGATTTTGTTTTATTTTGTTTGATTCCACTGTGTTGTATTATTATGTCATTTATGACCATATAGTACTCTGGTCAACCACGGGGGAATCTTCATATGCCGCTCTTGGCATATTTTGTAATAATTATATTTGATCTGAACTTGGGAAACGATTGGGATTATGTAATGGAATATGAAACATGATTTGTGAAATGTAATCAGAAAAGTTGTTTTTGAATTCTGTGATTTTGTTCCATATTCATGTGCTTCTTATATTATGGATACCATTAACATTATCGTATTTGGTCGCTGGAAGTTAATACTATGGATGACTGCATCATCTGTAGCGCTTAGCTTCGGGTCTCTAGATAAGGGATGTTACAACTTGGTATTGGAGCATAGGTTTATGAAAAACTTTAAACTAAAATGATTTTTGAAGACATAATCCTAAGGAATTACAGAAAAGATCGGGGCATGGGATAACGCTATAGTAACGTACTTGTATTGCTATACATAAGTATACGTTACATCTCTAGTTTCCTATCTCTCTTAGGTTATTCTTCTGTATCTCACGAGGCTTGAATACAGATATGGATGCTAAAAGTGGAAGAGTTAATCTTGGGGGAAGCACCACGACAAATGGAAATGCCAGACCAAATACCAGGAGAAACCCAGGTCAAGAACAAGCAAAAAATGTGTGTGTTGGTGTCACGTAAGTTGATATGGGAGCTATGTATTAGTTTTTCATAAATATGATGCAGGCGGTTGTTGCTGCTGGAGTGGTTGGAGGAAATGCTGTAGGAGGAGTTCAGGAAGCTCTGGTGGCCAACAATTATGTTATTCTGAGTAGAGACTATGCTAGGCTAGGAGGAAAGCCATTTATCAGAACTGAAGATGCTATTGAGGTGGAGAACTGCTTGATGCATTGTGAGAGGATCTTTGCAGATTTAGGGCTCAATGATGAGCAGAAGAGGAGGCTTGCATCGAGATAGCTTCAAGGAGTAGCTTTATTCTGGTGGAATAGTGTGACAGTTGGAGTGAATGAAGAAACGATGACATCTGAGTTTAGGAGAAGATTCGAGGAAAGGTACATGTCTGTGATGGCGAAGTCTACCTTTCTCAGAAAGTTTACTGAGTTGGAACAGGGGGAGATGACTGTGTTGGAGTATGCTAGAAGGTTTGAGGAGTTGGCTAGGTATGGACATACCACTGTGGATACTGTGATGAAGAGGAATGAGAAGTTCATAAGGGGGTTGAAGCCTGAGTTGGCAAGGGCTACATTACCTCATATTAGGGATCCTTGTGATGTTGTAGTAGAGATGGCGTTGAGACATGAGGATATGTTTACTTCTTTGGAGAAGAATAAGGCAAAGGAGGTCCAGGTGGGGCAAGGTCAGAAAAGTAAGTTCTTCCATAAGAAGGCTGCTCAGAAAGGTGGACCCATGAAGAAAGGAAAGTCGGAGGTTGTTTGCTTCATGTGCGATAAGAATGGACATTTTGCTAATGAATGTCGTACTGGAAAGGCGAAGGAAGTGATCGGGAAGAAGAATATTAGATGCTTCAACTGCGATCAGATTGGTCATTACAAGAACCAATGCAAGGAGCCTACTAAGGATGGGAAGGGCAAGGTGTATGCATTGGAGCCAGCAACCTCAAGGCCAACAACAGAGGAAAGAGGAAAAGCTGTGTTGGGAGGAACGCTTTAGATTCATGGTATGTCTGTTAGCGTTCTGTTTAATACTGGTGCATCGCATTCCTTTGTATCTCATTGTTTGGTAGATAAGCTTAACCTAGACTCTCATATTTAGTTACTTCCTTAAGGGTTACAAATCTGATAGGAGGGTATGCGACACTTGGGATGAAGTGTGACAATTTAGAGTTTGATTTGGTAGGTCATACCTACGTTTGTAGTTTGCATGTGTTTGATTTTGTAGGATTTGGAATTATTTTGGGTATGGATTGGTTAAGTAAGTACGATGCTAGGATATTTTGCTATGATAGGAAAATATCACTTAGACACCCTGACAGTAGTGATCGAATAGTATATACCGTAGAATACCCTAGCTGTGAGGTGAATGCTTTGTTGGGTATTGTGAAGGTAGAAGACGAGCTGAATCGCATTTTTGTTGTTAAAGAATTCATGGATGTTTTTGAATCTGTAGTAGGATTGCCATCGAAACGAGCCATTGAGTTTCGGATAGATTTGGTGCCGGGAGAAGAACCGGTGAGTAGACCGCCAAGCAGAATGACACCTACCGAAATGAGGGAGTTGAAGGTGCAGTTGGTAGATTTGGAAGGCAAGAATTTTATTAGGCCTAGTAGTTCGCCTTGGGGAGCAGCCGTAGTATTTTCCAAGAAGTCGGACGGATCGTTGAGGTTATGTATCGATTATCGTAAGTTAAATAAGAAGACGATAAAGAATCGATATATGTTGCCTAGAATTGATGATTTGTTCGATCAGTTGAGTGGAACCAAGGTATTTTCTTAGTTATATTTAGCTACAGGTTTCCATCTGCTTAGAGTAGCAGAGGATAGTATTCCTTTGACGACGTTTAGAACCAGACATGGATCGTACGAATGGTTAGTGATGTCGTTCGGACTAACTAATGCACCAGCATTCTTTGTAGATTTGACGAACTGAGTTTTCCGAGAGCACTTGGATAGGTTCGTATTTGTGTTCATAGATGATATTTTGATATACTCTAAGGATGAAAGGGAGCATGATGTTCATCTTAGAGTGGTGTTTGAGACGCTGAGGCAGAATCGGCTAAAGGCGAAGTTTTCGAAGTGTCATTTCTGGAGGAAGGAAGTGAAGTTTCTTGGTCATGTAGTCTCAAGGAAAGGGTTGTCCGTAGATCCGACTAAGATTGAAGTAGTGAATAATTGGAAGAGACCCGAGACGGTGACAGAGATAAAGAGTTTTCTTGGATTAGCTGGATATTATCGGAGATTCATTAAGGATATTTCACGGATAGTAGCAGCGATGACCAAGCTAACGTGAAAGGGTGTGAAGTTTGTTTGGACCGATAAGTGTGAGGAAGCATTCCAGAAGCTGAAACACTTATTCACTAATGCAACTGTACTAGTTATTCCATAAGGGAATCAAGATTTGGTAGTATATACAGATGAGTGTGGAACTGGATTAGGAGCTATGTTAATGCAGAGAGGTAAAGTGATTGCCTATGCTTCTCGACAGCTTAGACCGCATGAGGTTAGATATTCAATGCATGATTTGGAATTAGCTGCGGTGATATTTGCATTGAAGATGTGGAGACATTACCTTTTGGGAGAGAGGTTTGGGCTTTATATGGACCATAAGTCGTTAAAGTATTTGTTCTATCAGAAGGAGCAGAACATGAGACAACAAAGATGGTTAGAGTTTATAGTTGCTTATGACTTTGGTATTGAATACACACTAGGGAAAGGCAATAAGTTTGCGGACGCACTTAGCAGAAAGCACCAGAATGCAGTGTTGACGATGATAGTTGAGTGGAAAGAGTTGGAAGCGTTGACGACATGTAGGGTGTAGTGGAGATCTGAAGTTAGATCTAGCAAGCAAACTACTATGTTGTCATGTTTAGAAGTTCGACCGGTGATGATTGAAAAGGTTGCTTCTAAGCAGATGGACGATCCAGTATTAGTTGAACGGATTAAGAAGTTAAGGGATGGAACAGAGAGCGGTGACATGAAGGATTTTAGTCTTGACCAGAACGGATGGTTGAGAAAAAAGGAAGATTGTGTGTTCTGAATGTAGGAAGCATTAGAAAGGAAATTTTTGATGAATGCCATCGTTCAAAGTTCACTATTCATCCGGGAGGAACTAAGATGTATCATGATATGAAGAGGAGTTTCTTCTGGGAAGGTATGAAGAGGGATGCAGGCTTAAGGGTGAAGTAGTGTCTGAACTGCCAATAGGTAAAAGCCAAACAGCAAAAGCCAAGTGGATTGCTTCATCCATTAGATATTCTAGTATGGAAGTAGGATTCTATTTCTATGGATTTTATAGACGGGTTGCCTAGATCTAATAGAGGAAATGAAAGTTTATGGGTCATAGTGGACAGGATGACCAAGAGTGCTCATTTCATTCCAATTAAGTCAACTAGGACGGTGCCTTTTTTAGCTAAGTTATTTATGAAGAATATAGTTAGACTTCATTGAATTCCTAGTAGCATAGTAAGTGATAGAGATTCCTTATTCACTAGTGAGTTCTGGAAGAGTCTACAGGAGGTTTTAGAAACCAAGCTCAAGATGAGTACCGCTTACCATCCACACACCGATGGGCAAACGGGAAGGATTAACAAAGTCTTGGAGGATCTATTAAGAGCTTGTGTGTTAGATTTTGGAGGATCTGTTAAGAGCTTGTAAATAATTTAATTTGTTATTTTTGAAAATTTCAAGAGTACTTTTGAAAAAGAAATCTACAACCAATCATATTTTGACAAACAAGGCAGGTTAGTTGAAAAGAATTACTTAAAAAGGTTAAAAATTGGTTTTAACATGCTTTTTACATGTTTCACCACTTTCGTCACTTAGCTTCCGACCCAGTACTTATGCATCCTTCTCAGTCGAAACCAATGCGCTTGGTATCAATACTTGGTACGTATCGGATTGGACTAAGGCGGAAGGTATGAAGTCGAAGCATGTAGTTCTGAAGGGGTGGAAGCGTGTCTTCATTTTTAAGAAATTGTGCTTGCTTTTTTTTCGACTTAATTAGCTTTCGACTTGGTTAGATTTCGACTGGGCTAAATGTTTTAAAGAAATGGTTGCGCCTTTATTTTAAGAAATTTCTTTCGACCAGGTCGAAACCCCATGCTGTCGCTTTCTACCTTTCGAAGCAAATGGTTTTGGAAGGTATACTCTATTTTAAAATCCAAAACACTTCTCCAATGCTTTCAAAAGGGCTGGTTTTGACACCATCACTTTTATACTTAGGAAATGCTTTTGAAAGAGTTCTTTTGACTTAAATGTTTTATGAGCCTTTTGCTCTGTTGAAGGTAGAACCCAAAGGTTTCGAAGGAGATAATCTTAAATGATTTCGAAAGGTTTTCCACATGTTTTACTTGAAGCCAAATGGTTTCAAAAGGTTTGATGTTTTAATGCTTTCGAAAGGTTTTAATGAAGGTTTCGAAGGGGTGGTTCCCCAATGGTTTCGAAAGGTTTGAAAGGAAAGGTTTTCCCATGTTTTCAAAAGGCCATATTTAAATTTTTTTAATATAGGATGTCTAAGGTTTATAGCTTTCTAAGGAAACATTTTTCAATGGTTTCGAAAGGTCTATCTGAATGGTTTCGAAAGGAATGTTTTGGCCTTCCGGTCTAAGTTATAAAGGGTTTACTTGGTTTCGAAAGGTATACTTTCAATGGGATCAAAAGGGGTACTTTCAAAGGTTTAAAATGTTTTAATCAACAAAGATTTTTGTAAAATATATATATAACATGGCAAGGTGATTTGAGTAAAGCATAGAATTTATTTTCCTTGTTTAAAGTATGATTTAAAGGTTTAAATCAATTTGAGAGGAAAAGGTTTTCAAGGAAAATTTAAGGAAAGATTACCCTAAGTAAAATGACTCAGATATTTGTATACCAGATGGGACTGGTATGGGGGCGCACCCTATACATTAACTATTAGCCCCTAGCTAATTTAGTCCAAAATTCCAGTGTGTAGGGCTTTGTCATAGGTAAGACTAAAATGATATTACACACAGAAAGAAATATATATTTGTATAGAGGTAGGCTATTGGTGAACCCGCAATACCATTAGGATCGGTTGACCAGGAGAAAGTAAGTTAGGGACATACCATCCAGAAGAGGAGTATCTAACAGATATTAGATTATTTGTTTATACTGTCTGATATGCCCGAGTCAGCCAAAGGTTAGTAGTTAGCCAAACAAAACTATAGTGTTCGGATAGATAGTTCATTTGTTACCTGATATGTATGCTTACATGATAATTCTTTACATTTTTAACCAGTT
This sequence comes from Allium fistulosum, assembly GCA_030737815.1. Taxonomy (NCBI): domain Eukaryota; kingdom Viridiplantae; phylum Streptophyta; class Magnoliopsida; order Asparagales; family Amaryllidaceae; genus Allium; species Allium fistulosum. The sequence continues at coordinate 947,367,348 of CM060905.1, forward strand.
TTGGTTGTAGGATTATGATTTGCAAAAGATATGTTTTAAAACGATATTAGTGAGGGGAAACCTATTCCGCTAAGCGGCGTGGTCTCACTTAATATCAAATAACCAAGATGTAAAGTACTATTCACACCAAGCTTTATATCTAACTCGAAGTTTATGTTTTTCCCCTTATACTCTCAGGTGCCCAAAATTGATTTGAGTAGGTTGAGGGTTGAGGATTTTCAGGTTTTTAGTAGGTTGGTGAATAAAGATTCCAGAGACGAGCATGTGGCTGACAGATAGCTATTTAGGAGTTGTGTTATTTAGTTTGATTCCACTGTGTTGTATTATGTCAGTTATGACTACATAGTACTCTGGTCAACCATGGGGGCATCTTCATATGTCGCTCTTGGCATATTTTGTAATAATTATATTTGATCTGAACCTCGGAAACGATTGGGATTATGTAGTGGACTATGGAACATGTTTTGTGAAATGTAATCAGAAATTTTGTTTTTGAAACTGTGATTTTGTTCCATATTCATGTGCTTCTGATATAATGGATACCATTAACATTACCGTATTTGGTCACTGGAAGTTAATACTATGGATGACTGCAGCATCTGTAGCGCTTAGTTTTGGGCCTCCAATAGGGTATGTTACAACCATGTTGGCTTTTCCAGGATGGTAATGTAATGTGAAGTCATAGTTCTTCAAAAACATCATCCATCTTCGTTGTTTCATATTAAGTTCCTTTTGAAAGAATAAATACTTTAAACTTTATGGTCAAAATAAATGTTAAATTGATCGCCATAAAGATAGTGTCTCCGTATCTTTAATGCGAACATTATTGCTGCCAACTCCAAGTCATGAGTTAGAAAACATGCTTCATACTTCTTCAATTATCGAGAAGCATAAGCAATAATTGTATCTTCCTATATCAATACACATCCTAATCCCTGACCGTATGCATTATAATATATTTTGTATCGTTCTCCACTCCTTGGTAATGTTAGATTTGGTGCTTCAGTTAACTTTCTTTTCAATGTCTGAAATGCCACCTCACATTTCTCACTCCATATAAATTTTATGTCCTTTTGTGTTAACTTAGTTAGTGGAGCTGCTAACTTTAAGAAGTTTTAAATAAATCTTCTAAGCTAGTCCAAGAAAACTTCAAATCTTTGAAGGTGTTCTTGGAGGACTCCATTTCAAAACATCTTCAACTTGTGATTTATCTACACCTATCCATCTTTTGAAATAATATGTCCAAGAAATTTTACTTCTTCCAACCAAAACTCACATTTACTTAGCTTTGCATACAACTTGTGTTCCTTTAATGTTTACAGTGTTATACGCAAATGTTTCTCATGCACTTCTCTTGATTTAGAGTAAATTAAGATATCATCAATAAATACTATAACAAATTGATCAAGGTAAGGATGGAACACACAATTCATAAGGACCATGAAAATTACTAGTGCTTAAGTTAGTCCAAATGGCATGACCAAATACTCATAATATCCATACCATGTTTGGAAAGTTGTCTTTGGAATGTCTTCTTCCTTTGTCCTTAACTAATGATAACCAGACCTCAAATCTATCTTTGAGAATATGGTGGATCCTTGGAGTTGATCAATTAGATCATCAATCTGAGGTAATGGATACTTATTCTTAATTATAACCTTATTAAGTTCTTGATAATCAATACATAATTGTAGAGACCCGTCATGCTTTTTTACAATATTGGAGCTTACCAAGGTGATTTACTTGGTCTAATAAATCCTTGATACTCTAACTCTTGAATTTGCTTCTTTAATTATTGATTCTCTAGTGGAGCTATACGATATGTTGTCTTTTCAAATGGGGTCATACCAAGGGTCAATTTGATGCAAAAACCAATTTCTCATTTTGGTGGTAATCCTGAAATATCACTAAATACTTCTCCGACTCACTGACCTCTTTGACTTGGTCGAGTTGTTGGGTCCACATTTTTAATGCCTAAATGTGCTAGGTATCCAAATATGTATGCATTTTCAAATTTATTGCACGATATATGAATGTCTCATATCCTGGAATGGAAAAGGTTATAGTCATGTCATGACAATCTAGTTTGGCATAATGTTTGTAAAGCCAATCCATTCTAAGAATGAGATCAAAATAGATTATTGGGAAAAGGAACAAATCCGTAGGCATTTCCTTGTCTTTAATATAAAGAGGACAATTCTCACATATACTTCTAAGTTCAGTTTCTCCTTCTACTAGTTCTCTCTTATTAAGGGATTTACTAGTTGCTCAATTGGTAATCCAAACTTAGTAGTGAATACTAAAGATATTAAGGAATGTGTGGCACCTGGATCGAATAAAACTTTAGCTTGAACATCAAAAATAAATATGGTACCTTCCACATGTGTTTGTTCAGAAACTACCACAAATACCCTGGCTTGATTTCCTAGCGTTGCTTTATTTTTCTTTTTCGGCTTTTTACCGTCCCTACTCATGTATCCAGGTTCATTACAATTGTAGCATACAATCTTTTTTCTTTCCTTTGTACAGTTAGGAGCAATATGACCCTTCTTATTGCAATTATAACACGTTTTTATTTTGTTTTGACCCTCTCCTTGTTATGCCTCTCCTTTCTTCTCTTTCTCATTGTACTGTGGCTTCTTCCCATTGAATTTCTTTTTATTATTGAATTTCCCTTGATTGTTATGATTTCTCTTATTTGAAAGATTCCTTTCTTGCTAAAGTTGAATGTAGTCTTCTTCTTTGAGGTTAAGAGCTTCAGATATGATTACCTCATAAGCCTTGCGTGATCACCAATTAGATGTCTCCTTATTGGTGGAATCGATCCTTTTGCAAATCTTTGAGCCCTCTTTTCAAGCGTATTAATTAAATGACTTGCATATCGAGACAACACCTCAAATTGATTTGATATTGGGCTACTGTCATATTTCCTTGTGTGGGAGCTTGAAATTTCAATTCCATCTTCTCTCTTTCATGTTCTGGAAAATACTTCTCCAGAAATGTTTCCTTAAACTTCTCCAAGTCATCACGCTTCAATCAATTGTGGTCCTGATTAACTCCCACTAATTCATTTTCTCTCATGCTAGTTGAAATACAGCCAATCTTCTATTACCTGTTTCACTACAATCCAACACATCAAAGATGTCTTCTAAATGTTGGATCCATTGTTCAGCTTTAAATGGATCAGTATCTCTAATAAATTTGTCTAATAAATTTGTCCGGATGTTAATTCTTAAAATGACTCAATAAATTATCAAATGGATTGTACACAAGTCTTGAGGAGATTTGTTCCACGTGTTTGATAAAGGATGCAAACAACTCTATAAGATTTTGTTATGCGGAAGTTTGAACCTCTTGACTATGAGTTGAAGTAGTAGTTTCTTGGTCTTTCATAACCTTAAAGAAACAAAAGGACTTTGTCATAATCAAGACCATATATAATTATATTATATAATATGAAACATTAATCAACTAAATTCAAGTCATACACACAAAGTATATACTATTTAGAATCCTTTTTCTTTATACAAACAAAATTTGGGTTTTTAATTACAAACTTCCACATACATCTTCAATATTTATAAGTTAAAAAAATTAAAGATTAAACGATCAAACTTTAAGCAACCCTTAATTTCTTTATATTACATTCTCCATGGAAGTCATAGTGTGGGAAAGAATCCTGCAATATTGTTCAATTCATTTTCCATGGGTGCTTCCATAAGTCCCCTAACTTCTTCTAAGACCTCGTTTGATCCTTGGGATTCTGACTCCTCTTCATCCAACTGTCTTCTATTTACCTTTGGGAACATTTTCCTTCGTACAGGTCTTACAAGTGTTAGAATTTCACCCCCGCCTTTTGAGAAATTCTTGAATTTATCCATATTCAGTTCTCTCAGTCATCTTTATAGCTTTCACTATTTTCTTCCGTTTTTGAAGCAGACGGTACAATACAAGGTCTCTCATTTCCCGCACTAAAATATTTTGTGCCTTCCTTCTAATCATCTTCTTCTCGAATTGTGGAAAGGTTGGAGTTAATCGTTCTTTGGGATTAGTTGTGCACTTAACCCCTTCCCATAAATCTCCAATATCTTATGTCTTTTGATTTGTCATTGTTTATAACTGTAGCAATTATAAACATGTCAATGAATAATATAAACTTCTTATTCTGGCAAAACCCAAACTATATGGTTTCATTCTAGTGACACGATAAAGGGTTTTCTACTAAGCACCACTTAAACCTAGATTCCAATACCACTCTATAATACCCCTCTTTGACACTCTTGGCCGAACTCGGGAATGCTACCCTCAAAATTTGGTGCCATCATAATAGTGTCACAAATTTGTAAGGTAAATGCCATAACATTAAATCATTTAGAGTAAATGATTTCAAGTGGACGAAATATCATACATTCATACTTTCTTTACAATATAATTTACATAGGGTCTTGCTTTCATCTTCATGCACATATTTACATCTAGGTTTACAATACTAAACGAGAGCCATACAAACTCTTCACGTCGGTTTGTCTATGAAAAGTTCCACCTCTTACTCTACTTATCCAAACCTAAAATGTTTATATGTAGCATCATGAGAACCACTCACCCAGTGAGGTGGCTATTTTATCTAAATCCCATGTCATGTCATAAGGGTGTATTATAAAAGTTTAACAGAAAATATCTTTACCAAGTATAGTACTTATCGGTGGCATCCATCAATATGTATATTTTAACATAACAAAATTTGTCCAAGATGTCCATACCCTATTTTTAAAGTATTTTAGAGTAACAAACATCTATTACGTAAGGAAAATAAGTAAATTTCCATCAAACACATTTGTCAAAATTCCTTTGATATATATAGATATCTTTTGTAAACTAGAAACAAAACAAAATTTGAAATCCACGAAAAATCAATTAGACTGCACATGGATCTTATCCGAACACGGAGTAAGGAATTAGATCCTGGAAAAAATTTATCGCACCATGGCTGGCATCCTAACACACAATATGAATGTACTCTATCGCATAACCACGGTATGGAAATAAAGTAATGGTGCACAATCCTAGATCTTGTCTTTTGCCGCATTCGTCTTAAAGCCAATATAGTTAATGTTCCAGTCAAAAATCACATCTCATAAGCATATATATAAGTATTCTTCAATTTACTTTATCATAAACCGATATAGGTTATTTTTCTTTTCAAAGAATCAAAGCATCAATCATATAAACTTGGATATTATCGAAAATACCGTCCTTCCAGCTTTTAAAACCACAAGTCATTTTGTTGAAATTCCATAATTATTAAACTTGAAATTTAGCAAAATAGTATAAAGATATTTGTAGAAAAAGGAATAAGCTTTTAATCACAATTTATTTCATACGAATCCGAGTAGAGACACAAAAGTTATGGCCTTGGAAAGGAAAATGTATTTTTAAACTTCATTACGAATTTTCCTATAGTTCGATAAATCAAACTTTTGAATCATTTATTCTCTGAATTTGCCAAAGGTCATGAGAATAGAGTTTTAGAAGAAAATCATATCTTTTTGTAAAATTTTATGAATTACATTTCAGGTTGAAAATCAAGAGTTATGAAGCTGGAATCAAAAGGGTTTAATTAGGGTCCACCGTTTCAATCCAAATTTCAAATTTTCACATTGCAGCAAGGTTTTGGGCCATTATGCTTTCAAATTTGAATAAATGTTAAATAAAAGTTACAGAGCATCAAAATATCTTTTGGTAGCACTTGGTTGAGGTCAAAAATATTAAACGTAGCAAAAGATATGGGTATAGTACTGAAAGAGGTTAAAATAGTGCAACATATAGATTAAACATACTATAAGTCACGCACCACTTCATGAAATCACATGAAAATTTGGAAATGGATATTTTTCCCCACCTAAGTGATTATAGTTTCGGCTATGGCTTAACTCCTTGGATGTCTTTAAGATTTGGTTTCTTTTCTTACTTTGGTATGATTTTGGAATAATTAAAATATAAAAATCAAGTGGAATTATCATCCTATTATAGCCTTTATTCATGGATACTTTGGTCTTTTCAAATTAGGACAGTTGTCCTACTTATCCCATACAAATATTAAGGCAATGACACTTGCCCCCTTAATTGTCCTTAATAAGCATGGTGATATTATAAGCTTACACATCATTAGCCGATGTTTCACTTTCATATTTTAAGTGTTATGCTTAATGTCACATCATGCTTTCTCACATGGAACTTCCATGTCATTCTACCTACTTATATAATTTCGAAATTTTGATATAGTTTGAATAAAATGTAAATTAAAAGGTCTTATAGGGTTGGAAACACTATTTTCTCATTCCCAAACTACCCGAACACATTTTCGGTATTTTATTTCCGAGTCATTTTTAACCTATCATATAACTAGATTATATTTTGGTCTTTGAAATGAAGTTGAAGCTTGGTATTTCATCTTTCAAGCTATTTTAATATTAATTCATTTTAATATCCAAAAACACAAGAAAAATAAGTTGTGCGGGTTCTTACACCTTAACTCAAAAAAACTAATTCAAAATGCCATTGCAAAAATACAGCTACCTAAATCACATGGAGGACTTGGTTTAACTGATATCAGTACCTGGAACAAAGTTGCGCCTCTAAAATAATCAAACAATAATTTCAAGCCAAAGACACGATGCTAATAGCTTGGTTGAAACATCATTAATGCACGATAAGGAATTATGGATGCTTTCAATCCTACAAAACTGTGGTTGGATTTGGATAAAAATCATCTAACTGAGAGGGATTTTTCTTCCCTTCATTAGAACCATACCATCAAACACAAATAACTTAAGTTTTTGGTACTTCCCATGGACTGATTTTGGCACCATTATCAGCTATTTTATGAATCACAACTAAAAGCCCTTACTGTAATACTCGACAATGCTAGAGCGAACTCATACATTCAAAATAGCCAAATCACATTGCCTCACATTAGCTCTCCTATCGTCGGGTCTCTCTAGAAATCTCTTATAAGCCATACAGTTCTTCAATGCACTTCAAATTTCACTGGAACATGCCAAATAAAATAACACATCATCTCTGATGACTACAAACTCCTCAAAGAAAATGATCGAATGTTATCCTTTCCATGATCCAAAAGAGTTTGTTCTTCTTTTGACTCTGAAGGAGACAACCTGATGCTATGTAAGACAACGTTTAACTTCTTGGAAACTCTTAACAAACTTACGATAACTTAAATTACAGATGGTGATATATGCATGCTATGTGGGGTCGAACAGCAATCAAACACCCATCTTTTCTTTAAATGTAGCTATATATTCATCACTTGGAAACGTTTATGTCACTGTGCAAACCTTGAAACCCCATAACATAACTCCGTGGATGAATGGTATAGGGTTTTCAAGGCTACAAGATGGCAAACTCCTCAATATGTTATCCATTTGACACTCTTGAAAATGACCTTGAGAAATGTATAGGCAAAAAGAAATAACCGAATCTTTAATCATACAGTAAACTCATCGCTTGCGCTATCAAGAAAGATCAGAGGAGAAGTGAAGAGAAAGTTTCAGGAATGGAGAGAAAATAACAAGTTTAATACCCCTTATTTAGTGGCATTAACTTGTTATTTGCAATCTTCATGTTGGACCAATTAACTGTTGGGACTGAGTATGCGTCATTATGTTGTTTCTCTCTCTTGTTTTTATGTTTTGTTTTCCTTTTTTCCTTTTTTCCTTTTTTTATCTTCTGTCATCTATGTTTCTTCTAATACGGGACCATCCAACCTTGTTTGTCTTGGAGAAAAATACTTGTGAGTTATAGGACATTTGTACTCAAAATGACTAGGTATTTTAAGATGCAAAATCATCAGTTCTTTTGTTCCAAATTCGAGAATGAAGTCTTGTTCAGTAATTCGAATAGTGTATGGAGCACTTGTCCTCTCGGGTTAAAAAATGGTTTATTCAGTGGAAATTCCAGAAAGAAGTTATAAGATTGGACGTAGGACGAAAGGTTCAAATGAATATAAAAAAATTAGTGTACTTGCATTTTACCTTATTAACCTTATATTTATATCTTCTAATTATTATACCAGTTGATTACTTAGTTGAAATATTTATAAACTATTATTTTGCATGGGATACACTTAAACCATTTTACTCGATCCACTCGTACTTCCACTTGGTTCGTCTCTTATCTTGTGCATTTCTTTTCCATTTTATTTAGACTAGTATGTTATATATATTTATTATGCTTCTCATTTTTTGTTAACATGTTTAGTATTTGTTTCAAATTTATACAAGACTAGTTCATATAGATATTTTAAAAGTGTATAGCAAACGAATAGTAATTTGTACAACTTGCGTACAAATCATAAAAAGCAAAATTTGTAATTTAACCATTTAAGAAATAACGAATGTTCAATTTTGATATTTAAATTAATATATATTTTTTATGAAAAACGAATGCTTTATTTACAAGTGAAAAAGAATGCAGGATTCAAGTACTAAATAACAAATAATGGTGTTTGAAACTACAAAAATCACAATAACTAACTTTGTTTCTTGTTATGTTATCATGCAAAAGCGGCTCTTTTATTATTATGTAGCCTAATTATTATTTTGAACTGTCGTATGTTAGTAAGAATAACATATAATTAATTAGAGGAAAAAAGATTGAAAAAAATAAAACCTTATTGCATACTTCATCATTCTATCAATTTATCATTAATCACAAAATTATTGTTTTTCATTCTGCCAAATAAAAATTATGAATTTTGCTTACAAGAATTGGTGCAATTTAAATTAATATAAACCAATATAAAATATAAGAACATATTATAAGTTTGGTATTCATTAATTTTCTTCATAATTTCCTTCAACATCTTAAATTTTCGTATCTGAATTTGAGCTTTTCTTAATGTCAATCCCATTAATAATAGCATAAATATACTATATAGATACAACTACAATTAGCCTTTTTTTAATATTTACATGATCCAACTTTTAACATTTAATTATAACAACGATCTTCGTCTCTTCTAATAAACTAAGCTAAATCATGTCAATGGAATGAAACATTTTATACAACGATAAAAAGAACTCACAAAGCACACATTTAGGATGAATGAAAAGAAAATTACACTTTCATTTCTATTTTTATTATAAACGCTCTTACAACGATACAAAAAATTGAATTTTACCCCTAAAGCACCTTGAATTCCAAAGTTCAACCCCAAGTTCACTAAAATCATAGTTCAAATAACTTACCACATGGACAAATGGTCCTTGACAATACGGACATTTCACACCTTAGATAAGCAAATACTTTGCAATACATACCTCAACACAGGCCGAATTGGATCCCAGTTTTGCTATAACCCGGCAGATTGTAAGTTGAAAAGCAAAATAAGAGCTAAATGGGTTAAACATTCCCGAAGTTCTTGGAACACTAGTTTCTCATCTTCATAAATCAAATTCATTCCTTTTTGCCTTCAGAATCTGTAACTACGTAAGGATATTCACCGGGAGTGATCCAAAGTCCCCATAATATGATTAGATGTATACAAAGCAACAAAAGTGAAGAAAATGTGTTTGATGGATAAATATTCCAGCAGAATTCAACACCAAAGAACAACATTAACCTGCAGTTTTAGCAAGATGCTATTTGTTGTTAATTACCATATCATGCATAACTACTTAACTTGAACCAAGTAGCGTGCACTGTACCTCAAAGGAGTTGGAAATGGAGTTTTCCATAGTAGAAATGGCAAAGAGAAGAAATACCTGCAAAAAAGATATAATATGTCAGATATTCAAACTTCCACGATGAAAGTTTAGTACTACCATTTAGGAAGCGGCTAATAATTAAACACGATTACAGATTGTCATTGGTTCTGATGCAAATTTTTATAACGGGCTAATCATTACTAAGCTCCAAACGATTGATTTTTTCTTCTATCATATTTTGCTCCACTTAAAGCATTAAGTACTATGCTCCAATAGTCCTTACTTGACATGCGTCCTGCTTAGTGATTAAGAATCTATTTGTAGAAATTGCTTTTTTTTCTTTTGACCTCAAAAGACAGATAGAAGGTAACTAATATATTATGGTTGAGAGTTGAGAAGCATACCAGGAATAGAATTGGTAATGCAGAGATCTAGCAAATACAATGCCAATGAAATTCCCAACAAACATGACTGTTGCAATATCTACGAAGATAGACATAACAAAAGGCATTGCACATAAAATGGCTAACAGAAATTGATTTTGCATGACCTTTCTTTTTCCTTGATATAGCAGAAGTTTATAACTTACGGTTTTTACTGAGGACTTTGAATCTTGGTTCAGAAGGATGCGACTGATCGATTGGTAGGAGTTTCACTATGGATGTAGGCATTCTCATACACACAATTTGGACTAGCCCACCTTCATGCCTAACAACACCTGAATCTGTCAGTAAATTAAAAAAACTCACACCTGATGAAGATAAACTTTAGTATCAGGGAGAAAAGCATAAATGGATAGAGTAAATCATAATAATATGAATTATAAACGTAATTTTCTAGAAAATACGTTTACATTGTAATAATATCAGGATTGTAAAAAATGGTCAACTAGCAAGGAATGGTAAGGTGGGAAATATTTCGCCTGTATTAGGCAAAAGTGAGAGAACCATAATACAGGTATAAACTATAAATAAACTATATACACTAATTATGAATGAATAGACCTGACAGAAGTCTTCACACATGATAAATGTTTCTTAACAGTGGCTTGTGATTGGTTTGATATGCATGCAAAAAAAAATTCTTTAGCATTGTTTACACTAAATACCTACGATGTTTCTTTTTTAGCATTCGCCATTTACTTCAATTTACACCACTGTTTGTAAAATTGTAAGGGTGTTGGGGAATTTCATATTTCAACATCATTACTGCATCTAACTATGGGTTGCAAAACAATAATTTTGTCTGCTTGTTATATTTGTAATATTTTAGGTTTTGAGTTATTAAGATATTTAACTAGCAGTGTTCACATCTATAATGAAATAACAATTCACATATCATAATTGGAAAGCAAATACAACAGTTTTAGAAATATTAATATGCTCAGATTTAGTTAATAACATGCAACCACATGACAATTTATAAAGATGATCCAGTTTAGCAAAGCAATGTTTAAAAAATATAATTTGTTTAATAAAACAGAATATAACTTATATCCATAATTATCCATCTGGAAACATAATCCATTTTGCATAATTTGGTTAAAATATATACCTGAACTGGGCCATTTAAGCATTAATTTTTTTTCTCATAATTTGACAAATCTCATTGTGGCCTACACTATCAGAAAATCACCACGTTTGATATGACTTAGGAATTTTAAGCAGATCTGAAGCTTGAAAACCACAGTACAGATTTAGCTTTTGAGTGTTCAAAAAAGTAATATCAGTGGTTATGGCATCAAATTGTTGTTTCAAATTTAAAACTTAGCAGATAAATAAATTTTCATTTTACTCCGGAGGAGAAAATGATCATAATATTTTGAATACTCACTTGGACCATTTATACTGCGCGAATAAAATGAGCAGGAAAAGATGAAGAATCAGTAGAGTACATGCGAATCCTTTTGACAAAAATATCTCTTCAGGAACAAATTTGAAATTAACAGACCTGAAAACAATGACAATATTCAGTTCATGATAAACTGATATGATGTGTCAACTGAATGGTTCTAACATATGCATCAAGCTAAATTATGTGTTTCCAATCTTGTATATTTGTGTGTGTGTGTGTTTGTATATGTACATACATACATATACATGTTTGTATATAATGTGTGTATGTAAAACTATGTATATGCATAGGTGTAGGTATACATAACAGGCATGTGGACACTTGGCAATATGAACCGATTTCACCTTTGTGTATGTAGGCATTCTTTTTCTTTTTTTGTTTGGGGGGGGGGGGTGGTGGTGTGTTTCGTGTTCGTATGGACTAAAACTATCACTCCTTGTTCTCTCTTTCTAGTTTGTTTGTCGCTTCTTATATACCTATGTTATAAGTTCTTGCTTCTTATGGTACCGTAATATTAAACCGTGTATATTTACAACATGTTATTAATATGGCAAGCTCGGATATATTTTCTCTATGATACATATACCGTAACTGTTATTTAAAATATCTTTTTAGCAACTTCTATTCTTTTTCTATACTTAATACTCCCGAATAAGTGACGTATATGTTGTATCTTTCATTTATAGCAAGTTAACTTTTTATTTACTGCAGTCAACCTTTTTATTTACTGCAAACAACATTTTATTTACGGCAAGTTGACATTTCCGTAACTTAACATTTTATTTACTGCAGACATTTTATTACTACAAATTAAATTTTTATAATCCAATAAAATGCATATTGAAATTATAATACCCCATTGGAAGAATAGGTAATGAAATTATGGACCTAAATTCTTTATGTCTGATGTAGTAGTACATAAATTTTATTTACATTACAATTTAACTTTACTGCAATTTATATCTAATGTTGTTTCTACTAAAATAGCTAAATGTCTCCCGAAGAGATGTTGTATATACCATTCCTGAATAGATGATTACATTCCTGAATAGATGATTATATTCAAAATGAATTCAATCTCCTGAAGAGATGTTAAAGAATTATTGTATATCATTTCCTGAAGAAAGGAATTACAAAAATGTTATTTCATGAAGATAACGACATAAAAATTTATCCTGCATTTCCCAAAAAAATTAACTGAGGAAATGTCCAAAATAAATGTTATTGATTTTGTCTGTGTCATTTATTAAGTTTATTTTAGTTTAAACAATAAATGAAAACTTGTCAAAACTCGATTTTTTGCAATGAATATAACAGGCAACAATTATCTTTCATGGAAGTTGGTTTTGATGTCCAAAATCCTAAGGAAACAATCGTGGTCAATAATAACGCATCCCAACAGGATCGTTCAAATGCAATGATTCTTTTATGACACCACATTCACGAAAGGTTGAAAAATGAATATCTAACCGTCCTGCACCAGTAGATCATATAGAAGTTTTCAAAAGAGAGATATTATCACCAACGAATAATCACCCTTCTAAAACCCATTTGGAATGGAACGCTGTAAGGCTTAAAGACTTTAACTCAATGAGTGAATACAGTTCTGCACTTTCCGTATAACATCACAGTCGAAAATTGTGTGGTCATTCAATTGTTGAGGAAGAAATGTTGGAAAAAATGTATTATACTTTTAATAGAAATAACATTATTTTATAGGAACAATATCGATAGGTCAACTATATAAGTTAGTATCTCTACTCTTATGCTTGTTAAACAAAAAAAGCAAGGTATTGATTAAAAAACATGAATCTAGTCCAACTGGTTTTAAACTTGTGCTTGAAGCACATGATATTTATTTTGATGGTAGAGGAAGAGGACATGGATTTAGAGGTGACAGAAGACAAAGTTATAGTAGAGGTCATGACCATGCTCGACATAATAAGTCGCGTAGATTTAATGTTGATTGTTGAAGCCAAGGTTTAGGTTTCAACCGAAGCACCTAGATTCCAGTCGTTTCATTTTAGTTTCAGTAAAGACCGAACCGAAGCTAAATCGAAGCACCGGTTCAATAAAAAAAAACTATAGAAATTCAATTTTATGGAATGAAATAAAAAAAGGGAATTAATTTGAGTTTCAAATATATAAATATTCAATCTCTGAAATTTTATTAGAAACATGCAAAAGTACAAAATATATATGAATAGTGTAACTAGAAAAAGTTAAATAAGAAGTAATAAATAAATATTTGTTAGTGTTATAAATATTTATAATTAATCAAGATTGTTCATTTATATTTTATTTTTCAATTAAAGATAAATTACACATCTTGTTTCAATTAATTAAAACAATGTATGTGTAATTATACGAGAAATACATAATGTATGTGTAATTATATGAGACTTGAACCAAAATTTACGAATTAGATCGAAATTCCTAAACTTATAAAAGACTGAAACCGAGATCTCGAACCTTGGTTGAAACACATCCCACCCGAAAATAGAATACTAAGAACAATAAAGGAAAAATGATACAACATGAAAATACCAATCCTTGTCAACGTTGTGATGATACAAATCACTGATCAAGGAATTGCAAAGCATTTGGTTATGTGAGAGGGTTGTGCCAATCAACTTCGAAAAATAAATGCAAATAAATTGAAACTACTCTTAATGATGTCTTTGACCCTGATGATTTACATAACATTAGGGGTACAAGTACGTCAGATTTTTATTTTATTTTATTATTATGTAGTTCCAAAAAAGATAACTAGTTGGTGATGATGTTGCCTGATTACATGAGTTGATGTGATATATATATATATATATATATATATATATATGATATATATATATATATTAGTGTAATGTACTTTTGTATAATAACTAAAGTTTTTTGTGTATACATTATCTTTTAATTATTAGACCCATGCATGGATAAAGAAGATGAATGTTTAGCCAATAGTGTGATAACACATGCCACCTTTCGAGATTGAAAATATTTTTCTCAGTTAACAATTTCCAATGTAAATATTAATACTAATGCAAACATTAATACTATATCAGTTTCTGCAAATCTGATCGAATGCTTCGACCACAACAATATCGTCATTTGACACAAAATTAAAAATTAGTGATGCCTTTATATTCAAGAATGCCCTAAAAACCTTATCAGTTTTAAAGATGTTCATAAAATGGGATCATATCCAAACTCTAATGAATATCTACGCATCACTGCAACCATTTAGGGCAAACACAATACTTGAAAAGGTTCATGTTTTATCCTCTGAATTGTATCATACAAATATAAGAGCTATAGAATTTTATATGATAAACAATCCAAAGATTCAAAAAATAATATGATGGTTCAAATAAAAATAATTTATTTGGGACGTCAGTTTAAAAATTAGAAGATTCTTTTGTCCAATCATATTTATTGCACTTCTTGCTCTCAAGGCAAATTAATTACACGACCATCACAAACTAAGATTGGTGCTGAATCACCAGTCTTCTTGCAACGAGTTCAATGTTATCTTTGTGGACCAATCTAACCACATAGTGGACCATTTAAATATTTTATGGTACTTATAGACATTGTTGTCAAAATCTTAAAATCTTACGATTTAAATCCCGATTCAGATCGGATCCCTCCCTCTACGATTCGATTTACATTCCGATTCAAACTTGGTTAAAAACACAATAAAAAAATACATCCAACTCATATTAATATATTTAATATACATATTTAGATCCACAATTCCCATTATAATGTTTTTAAAACAAAATAAAAATGGAATTAGAGAGAGAATTAAGTATTAAGTTTAATTGTAGACGTTCAGACATCAAAATCAACTTCAAAGTGCATATAAACATTAAAATGTGGATATTTTAAATCTACGATTTACGATTTAAATCTTGTTTCGATTTAAAATTTAAACATTGCGATTTACGATTTAAATCTTATTTTGAAAACCTTGCTTATAGACGCATCCGCAAGGTAGCCTCATATGACTTTATTGCTAACCCGCAATGTTGCATTTGCAATTTTAGTGGCATAAATTATTAAGTTGCAAATTCATTTTTCAAGGTATCGACCCAAGAAGATTAGACAGGATGATGCTAATGAATTTACAAGTCACAGTTTTGACCATTATTGCATGCCAACTGAAGTAGAGCATCTTGTTGCTCATGTCCACACCCAAAATAGTTTGGTTGAATTCCTTATTAGACACTTGCAACTAATTGCTAGGTCTACACTGATGCGAACAAACTTACATATATCGGCTTGGGGACCAATTGCTTATCATGAGTACTCTGCTTCGCACTTTGCATTAGATCATCAATCAAATATTTCACATTTAAGAATTTTTAGTTGTGTTGTTCAAATCTCTTTTGCGCCTACACAACAAACAAAAATGGGACCACAAGGACGATTAGGGATGTACGTCAATTTTGGTTCACCTTCAACCATAAGATATCTTTAACCAAACAAAGGTGATGTCTATACTGCTAGGTTTGCGGATTATCATTTTGATGAGATAATTGTCATGTCGTTAGGTGGAGAAAATAAGCAATTAAAAGAATGATGTGAACTTGTATCGACAACACCAAATTTATCTCCTTGATTCGCCTACTTCTTTATGTGAAAGTGAAGTGCAAAGAATAATCCATCTCCACAAAATTGCAAATTAAATACCTGGTGCATTTAGTGATACTGCACGAGTGACAAAATCGCACATACCAACTATAAATGCACCTATGCACATTGAAATTCTGAAAGATAAAACTAAAAATACTATATCCAATGACTCATCCAAGCACGCGAGAAGCGGGGACAGCCTACTGGTTCAAAAGATTTAGTTCCTCATAAAACATGTGAAAATAAGTTTCAATAAATGAAGAAATTTTCTAATAAAAATATGAATAGATGTAAATAAGTTTCAAAACTTACAGAACCCCCGAAGCGATAGATGCCTTTAAATGAAAAAAATTCAACAAATTATGCAGATACAAATGAAGTATGGCATAAAAACAAAATAATCATCGATGATATATTTGCATACCAAGTGGCTACACAAATTATTGCAAGTGATGATATTGAACCACTTTTCATGAACAAATGTCGATAAAGAAATGATTGGCCAAAACGGAAAGAAGCAATTCAAAAGAATTGCAATCTCTTGCAAGACAAAAAGTTTTTGGATCTGTAGTCCAAACGCCCAAAGATGTAATAATGTTGGTTATAAATGTGTGTCAACAAGAAGACAAAAACAGTGAGAATGTTCGGTATAAAGCCAGATGTGTGGCTCAAGGTTCTCACAGAGACCTGGAATTGATTTTTGTTAAACATATGCATATGTTATGGTGCAATTACTTCTGAATATTTAGTAAGTTTGACGATATCAGAAAGACTTGAAATGCATCTAACGTACGTGGTAACTGCGTATGTAAATGAAATTTTAAAAACTGTAATTCATATGAAAATCCCTGAAGGATTTAAAATACAAAAAGAAAAACTACGTACCACATACTCAATTAAAATTCAACGACCATTATGCGGACTGAAACAATTCGAACAAATGTGGTAAAACTATTTAAGAGAGTACATAACTAAAGAAGAATACACTAATGATTCTATATGCCCATGCATACTCATGAAGAAAAATGAATCTAAATATGTTATTATTGCAATAATATATGTATAGATGATATCAATCTAATTGACACTCCAAAAAAGTTGGAACATTTAAAGAAAGAATTTGAGATGAAAGATCTCACAAAGACAAAATATTGTCTCAACCTATAGATCAAACACAGCTCAAATGGAGTCCTAGTCCATTAAATAACATAAATAGAAAAAATCCTAAAATGTTTTAATATCACTAGTTGTCATACATCGAATACGTTGATGGTTATTAGATCATTTGATACGAAAAAAGATCTACTTCACCCAAAAGAAAGCAATGAAAAGGTTTAGGTTCAGAAGTATCTTATATTGGTGTTACTGATGCTCTATTATATCTAGCTCAATATACCAAACATTATATCCTTTTTAAAAGACATTGGATCAGAGTTAAAAACATGTATCGTGCTATCTTCGTGGTACAATGAATATAGGTTTATTAATGTCAAAAGATTGGTCTCGTTGCTCCCAATTTATATGCTATGCAAATTTCGGATATCTTTGTGACCCTTACAAAACTCATTCACAAGCAAGATGTGTATTTATGCATGGAAGTTCTACAATCTCTTGGCAATCAGCGAAGCAAACAATCGCATCATCCAACCATTCTAAGATATTGGTGCTCTATGACGCAAATCAGGAATGTGTATGGTCAAAGCCTATGGTTAACCACATTAGAAGCATTTGCAAATCAATAGTCGAGAAAAAATCAATTGTAATATATGAAGATAATGTGGTTTGTGTTGCTCAAAGTAAATGTGATTACATCAAAGGAAATGGAACCAAACATATTTTCCCAAAATTCTTCTACACGTGAGCTTGAGAAAAATCTAGAAAGTTAATTCAACAAATAGGTTCAGACAATAATCTCATTAATTTATTTACTAAAGCAGTATCAACCTCAATATTTAAAAAATCAGTTCATTATATCGAAATACGAAGAGTGTCTGATCGATCATCCTAGCTAGATAATACTTAATTGAGGGAGCATCATTCGAAAATATAATGTGTTTGATGCACTATTTTTCCCCATTATGTTTCATCCCATAATGTTTTCCTAATAAGGTTTCAACGATGCATAACACAAATAATCATTAATGTGAATACTACATTCTTCCCTTAGTCTAGGGTTTGTCCCATTGTGTTTTCCTAGAAAAGATTTAACGGGACAATTATCAAAATTAGATGTCCAAAAGAAAGTGTGGTATACATGAACACCTGGCAATATGAACAGACGTTACCTTTGTGTATGCAGAGAGATTACACTAGTAATAAATTAATGCTCTTATCTTCTTTGGCTTGGTCTTACTTCCACTTCAATTTATATATTCGGAATAAAATAACATTCTCCCTAAAATTTCTTAGTTCTTCGAGCCAATTTTGTCACTTTATACGCATATGAAACAATCACTCCTCTCTTTCTAGTTAGTATGCCCGTTGCTTCTTATATGACTGTTATAAACTCATAGAGTGGGTTTGCTACGTTTTTTTGCTACATCGACGCTGGCGTCAATTTGGATGCGTCAGACGCATCAAACGTGGGTTCCACAAAATACACCGTTTGGATCAACCGTTGGAAAATAAACGCCAACCAGACGCATCTGACGCCACCGTCTTCTCCAATGTTCACCTCATTTTTTCTCTACATATTTCTCCTTCATTCCCTCCACCCTGCTACCCATCCCAAATCTAAAAATTCAAGCTTCTTTTTCAATCCTACGTCAAGTTTTTAAGGTAACTTTTTTTGTATTTATGTTTTTCATGTTACTGTCTACCTTCTCTATTTTTTCCACGTTTTTTTGATGTTTTTTTTTACAGTGTCAAACCCATAAATCCTCCAGTTCTACCCACCACATCGTAGGTTGGACAGAGGAAAGAACGTTGGCGTTTATATATATTTGCTACGAACACATCACAACTCGAAAAGGTCGAATTGACTATTGGTACTTCAATATCGTTGTCGTCTTCAACGCACGAATGTACGTCGATTATAACGATAGTCGGATGAAGAACAAGTTTGACAACCTCAAGCGTGAATGGAGCCCGTGGAACAAGTTGCTACAGATTGATGGCGGGTTCTGAAATGTAGAGGATACCATCGGAACTAATGAGTGATGGGACTTGGTAGCTACTGTACAGGAAATTCAAAGTGGGCTCGTCTTCAAAATTCAGAGAATTGAATGTGATATTTGAAGGCTACATCAAAACTCCAACCTGTAAGTTCAAGATTTTGAAGGCTCCACCGTCGACATCCAGATGTATGCCAACTTTCTCATGGGCAATGTTGTAGAGATCAGCACTCGTACTCCTCGAGCTCATGCACATCCGCATCGCTCAGCTGCTACTTGCTCTTGTAGACTTTATTTAAGTGGAGCTTCGTCTCCATCTCGTGAGGATGAGAGAGACCGTTCTTTGGATTATGGATGTGCACAGGAGAATGACACATTTCCCGAATGGGAAATCACAATTATTCTGACCAACAGAGTGAGGCACACTACATAGTTGTCCATGTAATGATGTACAATCCCAAATAGCTTAGACGGCTTGTTTTGCATCTAGTAGCGAAATTTAGGAGAGAAACGTATATTTTTATTTTTATTTTGAACTACTTGTATATAATAAAAGTTATCCTTTTTATTGCATTTTTTTAGCATTTCATAATTTATAAATAAAGGCGGAGCCTTGGTGCAACGGTTAGGTCACCCCTGCATGGTGATTTGGGAGCTCAGATTCGAGTTGAAAACAACTTCTTCGCAATGCGAGGGAAATGCTGCGTACATTATCGACCTTCTTAGAACCCGCTATCGTGCGGAAGCCTTGTGCAGTGTGGTTCCACCTTTCATAATTTATAAATAGTAAAAATTTCATTTAACTGTATTAATTAAAAAATATTAAAACAAAATAAAATAAAAATAATTATTTATAATAAAACAATTAAAATGTCTGTTTCAGAAATGTCATTCTCTTTCGTACACAAGAACGCACCCATACTCATTATGATACTCTAATTATATCAACCGTGTGTATTTCCAATTTATTGTTTATTTCCAATATACATATATATACATACATACACATATATATATATTAATATATGGAGACAAACACACACACAGAGCAAAGCCCAAGGGTAAGCATGGCAAGTCCTAAGGCTAGGCCAATGGGTTGAAAGAAGGCAACAATGCAATGGTTTTTCAAGTAATAAAATATCAGTACAAGAAATAAACATTAGTAATAGTTGGTTGGTGGTTCGTCCATTAGTCTATGAACCTTACAACCAGGGTTTCATTCCTGTTACCTACAAGAGAATATATTTTTATCAAAATAACTAACCATCCTTATTTTATTTTATTTTTCAAAAAGTGGGCCGGGGCAAGAATGTATTTTACCAAAATAATTAACCATCCTCGTTTTAATTTTCAAAAAGTGAGTTGTGGCAGCAGAAATGATCGGACCGACACTCTGAGTATGTGTAGCAGTGCCAAAGGTGGAACAGAGGCTCTCGCTCTCCTCACTGTAAGTTATAGTATTTAATGGTGGAGAATTTAAGTTTGTCGCTCACATTATTAATTCAATGTATTCAAAGAGTAGTAAAAGGTACATATGTTAAAAGACAATTACAGCAAGTATAAAGGTTCTCACTCAGGTCACGGTAATAAAGACTTAATATCCCCTGCTAACTAGAATGGAGGGAAAAGTGTTAGTGATTCACCACTAGCAATTTTTTGGGGGAAGATCGGCACAGTTAAAAATTTATGTCCTGGAGTATGGGTACTCAAATTTAGATACATTTTCATACTCAAACCCTTTCATAATGATAATAATGTGCTATTATTGGAAAAAAATTACTTTTGGACCTTTGGTGCCATCATATTACAAGGGAAAGGTGAACCAAGATCTATGTGGTTAAAGCCCGGCTATTAAATAGTAGAAACGCTACGTTTTCGACTGCTACGTTTTTTCAATTCAACGCTATTAAATAGTAGATCTGCTTTAAAATCTGCTATTTTCCGCTACGCCCTCTAAATCAGTGATATTTAGCATCCACTTTAGCAACTTTAATATATAAATGTTAATTTGCTCGATTTGTTTGTAAACTAAATCAACAAATTTAGGGTATAAGTCAAAGTTCAAGTCCTAAGCGTTCGACATGAATTAGGGCTCTATTCAATTCGCTATCTAAACCATGTGAATTTTGATACTCTACGGTTTTGTATATAGAAGCGGACAATGTTTCTATTTTCTAAACAAATGATGGGGGAATGACAATAAATCAACTTTGGAGATTTGACTTTATCTCCAATAAGATTTTTACACCTCCATTATTTTCCGATATATCCCCGTTTTATTTCCGTTATAGCTTTTGCGCTTACACCGCTATAAAACCGTTAAACGCTTTAACTGCACAGACCAAGATACATACCAGACATTGTTACAACGCTATTATATAATATATGCAGATCACGGTTTTCAAAGCATGATTCAAAATGTAAATTATAAAGTTCAAAATTTATACAAGATTTGACTCGTAAATTATAATTCAAAAGGTTCATATTTCAATGACCACGTTTGTATGACAAAGATTTTTGTTCTATGCGGCCATACATAAGCTCTCAATCGAAACTCTAAGATTTCAATGGTTCTGTTCCGGTTTTGTCTAGAATTGGGATGGAATCAAAACAGGATTCTGATTCCATTCAAGTAAGAAAAAAATTGATTTTTTGGGAGAACTGTTTTATATGTGAAGTTCTAGTTTAATCTTGATATCATGATATCAATTAGAAATAGAAAATCAACAAAAATAAAAATCTAAACAAAATTGATACTCAACATCAGAAGTTGAATCTAATTTTGTTTTGCAAACCAGGATCGAATTAAAACCCTAGTTTGTTTCTTCTTTTTCTTTTAATTCCACATCTTTTTCCCTTACCCTAATATATGCCCGTGCTGGAGACGGACATAATGAAGTTAGGTCGGGTTTGATTTATCTTTGGTTTGGTTTTAAAATAAGTGGGCTGGGTTTGGTTTAAAATTGTTGGGAGTCTAGATGGCTAATTGTTAACTAACCGAGGTAAATATATTATTAATTGTTGGGATAAATTGGGTTTAAGTTGTGTTAAATTGTTACTTAATTAACATTATCTGATTACGTTATATATTGTACTTAATTTAGATTTTATATTGTACACAACATTTATTGATGCATTTTATTGAAAGGTACAAAATTTTGAAAGTCAAACCTAAATCTAGACCAAAATTTTCGAAATTGGACGACACTTCGTCAAGTGACAGAATCTGAAATTTCGACCTTGGTTTTATGTAGGTTATCAAATAACATTTAAGTATATAAAAACATTGATTCTTCTTTCCATGGTATGACTTGATACTTTTGAATTGGTTTTGACAACTTGACCTAAAACTTAAATTCCCCTCATCTTTTATCCTTAATTTGTTTAGAAAACAATAAATTTTGAACAAATACAAATCGTGATATATTCCGAATCTATTAAGGGTTGAATGATTTTTCTCGATTGCAATTTTAACTAATTATGAATTGGAAATCAATAGTTAGAATAGAAATTGGAGAGATTCGATTTGGAATAAGATTCAAACCGTAATATTTCCATATTTTCGATAGTCCAAAATGAAAACTAATGAAGACCTTACTATATCCCACCAATACAACTTACTTTTAGTCTACTACTGGTGCTACCTGAAACGACAGTATTCTATAATTCTCAGTAGAACTTTAAAAGTCCAGGTCAAGAGTTTTATTGGCCTCATTTTACATACATGATATAAGATGTATTTCTAATGTATTATCCTTTCCTTTTCTGTCTTAGGAGAAATGTGTAAATATCTAAACTTAAAACGGAACATCTTAATGATTATTGAAGTTTTCAAATGAAATGCAATATCTCATAATAGCCAAGCTCAAACCACAAAAATAAAAATTATTTAAGTTACTCCAAATAATGCACAATATCCCTAATATTGTTTGCCTTCGTATTTCGATTCATCAAGGTATGCAAACCTGCTCATTAGCATTTTAAGGATCTGAACAAATAAAAATTAAATGGTTTTATGACTTCTAATAGAACATAAATAGCTGTAGTTCGCACCAACTAGAGAATCAAACAAGAAAAGATTCAATGTTATAGAATACAGCAATGAAAATCTCGGTCGAGAATTCATTTTTGAGGCAGGACCATCTGAAGCACTAAATTTTGCCAACATCTTACTGTGTCCATAAATTTTTGTCCATTATTATATTCACCTTCCTTCCAGTCTTACATACTGCCATTTTTAGTATTCTTTGCAAATCAAGGAAGTTAAATTATTTTATTGTAATTAGTATTTACAAATTTAGTTAAATTAGACACAACATATATTCCGTGATGAACTTTAGGACCCGAGATGGATGCTTGAGATGTACATTCATCTCGTCCAAGATCTCTCACGGTATGAGATTGAATCTCCAAAATCTTCGAGACAATGCATGATCGAAATCGACTATCAATCACAATGCAGCGAATATTATCCGAATTCACCAACTCAAAATATAAGGTAAAACAAGAATTATATATTCCAAGTCTGAAGTGTGCACCAGAAATGGATGAAGACACGACCAAGATTGAAGGCTCTTGAGATGTACTCAAATGGATGTGATAGCAAAAATGGAAGACCCATAAGAATCTGTAATTATGATTAGCATGTTAATAGCTTAAATTGACCAGCATGTGTTTTATATATGTCTATAACTTGTATATTAAAACAAAGCAATAGCTTATATATTTCAGATTACAGTGGACAAATATAAACAGTATATGGTCAATTACATATTTACATTATAGATGATCAGTTACACAGGCAACTATGATGTTATGCAAAACATGGTCTTTCAGCCCATTGTTCAAGGCTCTATTACAGGGTCTAGGAACAATCCACTTGGAACTAGCCTTACCGTGAAATACATATTCTACGGGGTAGTGTTTGGAGTACCAGATAAACATAAATATCAGGTTGCTTTACCATGATGCCAAGCCCATCCTTTTACTTAGTTAAGGAAAGAGCAAGTTCTCTAGTAAGCACGTTATAACAGCTACCATTCAGACAGATGGTGAGAGTTTCTGAATATAATGAAAAGTTACAGACATATACAAGAAAAGGTATAATATACACCTGCAACAATCCAGCACATAATAATGCAGAAAGCAGCCCCATAATATCCATTCCCTACACGATAATCAAGCCCCAGAGATAATTCTATCAATATATACTACAAATACATTCATGCACCAAGTCAATAACTATTATAGTATACCTTCCACATTAGTAGAAACAAAGGTGGTGCAAAAAGAAGCACATTCATCTTAACTGACACCGCTGCACTGTAGTAGAAACAAAATAACACACAACAGAAAATACAGAAGACAGAGAACAAAATTATACACCAGGGATGATACAAAAGACAAACATTATTCTAACTCAGTGAATAACAGAAATGAATAATCACCTGAAAATAAGTAAAGCCAAATGCCACTTTTGGTGCAGTGTAAAAGCTATAGAAGCATGCAGCAAGGTCATCGCGAAACAGTCATTGAAGAGACGAAGCATAAATATTGAATGTACTCGCTTAGATAAGCAAAGCAAACTTAGAGCCCACCACGGCAGCTACAAAGGTTAAAAGGTTGCCATTAGTTTTTCATCGAAAATATACTATATTATTCTTTAACCTAGGAAGGAAAGAGAAGTTAACATGTAATAATGGTAAAAGGATATGAAAGCAAGTTTATTACTATTAATGCTTAACTTCCAGATTACATTAAAAATTGTGAATTAGCGTGCTGAAAGGTCTAAAGTGTATCCAGAGAATAATTCAAGAAGAAATACTAGACAAAGCCATGTGTAACTAGCAAAACAATCTTATAATATTTATTTTCAGTCGGTCATCCAATTTCATTCTATGTTTTAGACAAGAAAATACTCTTCGCACATAAGGTGGTTTGAGTGATGGAAGATTTAACGCAAATACATCGGCTTTGGGGTTGGTAAATGAAATGATCAAGCAACCATCAAACTGAAGTACAGATAAGCTTTGTTTGCTGATTTTTAATTTTAAATTTTTTTTTTGTGGGTAATTTTACCTTTATCACAAAATACAGTTGCAACGCAACCATAGTTCATATTTTTTATTACTTTTTGTACTTGATATTTTTTGCTTAGAGCATTCTGTTTGATGATATTTTTATCAAACAATTGTTAGATATCTATTAACATTAAAAACAACATAAATGAGACCTCAGGAAGTCATGTTATTTGTCGTGACGTGCAACAAGGCTCAAGAAAGATTTTGCACATGTGTTCGTTCTCCGTAAATAATACAGTGCACAATTGATTTTATGCAAATACAAATGTGTTCTAGTGGATATGGAATGCAATTTTGTTTTTTCTGCAATAAATTATGAGGTGACAGAAATACCCCTTAACATCACTCTCACTTATATTTTATAAGTGAAATCTAGAGAAATTAAAGATCAAAATATTTGTAAAAAAATAATACTTAAGACTTATAGCAGCAGTATTCTTGAGAATAGAAAAGCAATGGTCAATACATTTTTAAGAAACATGCATAATGATGATACTCTTAATATCTATTTTATTTTAAACCATTTTCTAAGCACAATGAACATAAGAATTCTAGCACCGACAGCAAGATGCATGAGCCTTAAAGAATTTCTACAGTCTACGTGGAAATCTTAGGGGGCAGGCTCTGAAATGTTAATAGTCTAGAGGATCAAAAAGTATTTCTGGAAAAACATATGTTAAAAGTTCATGAAAAATGTACCAATGCTGAGGAATTTCAGGTTTCTTTATCTATCTCTAATGAAAGAAAGTTCCTTGGAGATGCAGAGAAATAACCATAATTTTTTGTCCCTGAAATTCAGTGATGGTAAATCAGAAAATTTTACTACTAAGTTTATTAAGGATTTGAAATGTAGTGGGATTAATTAGCATATAAACATTAGCTAACATTCTAAACTTGAATATATTAATAAAAAATATAAACAAATTAGCGACTTATTCCAGATTACACATAAATATATGGCCAATATTTAATAGTGATTGGCTAATGTGGTATTTGAAGAAAAATGCCTGATGCAGTACATATATGCAGCTCTCCAACTTTCAAGCGCACATGTGTGTGCATTTGTGCATGGACGCAGTGAGCATGCACGGTGCACATGTGTACATGCACCACACACATGCACGCACCGTGAATGTTTTTAGTGAATGGATAAAACAAGCAGGATGTGTGCTTGTGAGATACATAAGCACTTAACTCTGACACTTCAACGTGTTAGCTCATTATTTGTAGCATGAACAAGAGAACAAAGCAATGGATATAAATATGTTTAGAATAATAAACTACGTGATATAATCTTGAGCAATCGCTAGTAAAATTCATATTAAAGCTTTCTCTATAAACGTCGATCACGGAACAAGTAAAACCATGCAAACCTGGTTAAAATGTGAAGGATAAAATACATTTTTCATTATTAGTTCTACAGAACAACACATAAATTATCTAACAAGGATGAGTATATTTAAAGAATCAATAAATACAGTACAAGCGCATAACAAGATATATATACCTTGCAATATGTTTCAAAGACCGACGATGGTACATAAAATATTAACATTCAGTAAATAAATATATTGAAAGTCAATGGATTACATACCAGGCCAACCTTTATATAGATGAAGAAGATTAATGCCAGATTGATTATGTACAGAATACCAAACAAAATCTGCATATACATGAAAAGAGTGAGTATACATAATATTCAAGTTTACTTTGAAGAAAAAAAAGGATGTACTGTATTAAATTATATAATATGCCACATGCATTAAAAAAACTGCTCATCTTCTAGAGAATCAAATTATTAAATCATGGGGAAAAATTCCCCTCTGGATACTACTGCTACTAGGGCAGATGTAATCAGAAAAAACATAAGTAGGAAGATGGGAAGGTGGTATGGTTGGGTAGACTGCAATTTTATTTAAGGTCAAATGTTAGTTTCAGATGATGATACTTCATACTATATAAATATATAAATAAGGTATACGGTTATATGAATCAATAGCACTTCCAAATATGAAAACTAGGTTTGATTTAAACCATTTTTTAATTACAATCCAACTTTTCACATTGTTTAAATTCAGTTGACTTTGATTTCATACATATAACAACAATCTAAGATGATTAATTACAAAAGAATCAAATGTAATTATTCATAGACATTTGATACAGATTTACAGAGAATACAAGTAGTTCATAAGTTGTAAATATATAATACAGTCCAAGGGATTAATAAGTATAAAATTCAATTTAACAGTTGTACTATTTACACCACGTTTTAGTCTACTGAATATTCATCCGTTTTTTTTCACTAAAAATCACATGTTTCATTCAGCAATCAAATACTTCTGTTTTTACTGTTGGTCAGTATTTCTTTTTCCAGCGGTAAATGTATTGATGAGTGCGGCAAAAGACAAACAACTTTTCAAATCAATAACCAAATGCAGTTTGAAAATAAATATAAACAGATGGATATTAGGCAGTGTAAACTGTGGTACATATAACAAAGCTCGGATTTAAGTCTTTTTCTTAAAAGTTGCACTTAGGGCACCCGACACTTAATCCATATTACCTGGATAGAAAAATAATATTGTCGACCTTATACTATACTGTTTGAATTTTATTTTTTAAGTACTTTTGTAGGCCAGGGATGTAAGAAGGTTCGTCAACGCCCCATCCTCTTTTAACTCAGGCTCTCACACAGACACTTTTCAATCCCGAGATTTTCTACTCATTTAATGGATTATTACATGCCTCCGTAAATAACAAGCCGCTAAAGTGGGGCTACCAAGGATTGAACCTTCTCCCTCTACTGGGGAGTTAGGAACCCTCGCCAACTGCAATAGAGCTGCGGACACACTGTTT
The DNA here is from genome assembly GCA_030737815.1 of Allium fistulosum. Taxonomy (NCBI): domain Eukaryota; kingdom Viridiplantae; phylum Streptophyta; class Magnoliopsida; order Asparagales; family Amaryllidaceae; genus Allium; species Allium fistulosum. The sequence goes on from CM060905.1 coordinate 947,395,617, forward strand.
GATTATTATTTTTCCCAACTGGCAATTTTGTAGCCATTTTGTTCTTTGTGCTTGGCATCAGGTTGTGGAGTAAATAGAAGAATGGTCAATGATATCCAAATGAATATTTAGTTAGTTTTAGATAGCATGGGAACTATATGAGATAATATACCCCTTAATGGTAATTTGAGGACTAGGTAAGATGATGAGTGTTTTGGGTGCATTAACTTTGGCTCTTTGTTAATATCAATGGAAACATATTAGAAGACGTAATAATAAAACATGTCCCTTTCCTCACGAGAACACAAATTTTGTATACCACAAGAATCGTTCCACCATGGACCTTGGTTAAACGAGTTGATGCGAAATAGGGTATAGAAAACTAGAGAATAAAATTGAAGCATTGGAATTGAGTAATGAAGCAGTTTATTATCAAATTGTAAAATTATCTCGAGGAGTGGGCAGTGCACATAAAGCATTGTACTTGAATGTGAAGCATTTATGAGCACTGCAAGGCAGCACTCCTTGGATAACTGATTAAAACTTATCACGCACAAATAATTGGATATGGGTCTGTATATGTACTAGGTGTCGATCTGTCTTACCCTAAAACATTATTCTGCATAAAAAGTTAAAACATTTTAGAATATTCACCTGAGCTGGATAGACTTCACCACCAGTAATAAATTTGATAGCAGAATATATATACAAAAATCCAGCTGGATATACCAATGGTCCAGTATCGCCCTTTAACTTGCTATAATCTCTTTCTCCATTAAGAAATCCATCGACCTAAAACACATCATATCAATGCAACTAACATAAAAATAGACAATGCCACATGTTTATGTAAGTTTTCTGTAATATTGAAACCAATCAGCCAAAATCAGAATTTATCACCTGAGACATATAGGCATCCCAATCAATCTTTGTATCTAAATATAACCAAAGTTTGGTTTAAATATTAAAACTAAACTAATACACTGTAAGCTGCATATTTTGGAAAAAGATTCTTACACGGAACAAATTCGATGATCAAGGCGACTAAGACCAAATCGAGGATGAGAAGAGTCGAGGCGACTGCTACAGCGTTTGTCATCCTGAATTTATTGAGAATTTTTGGATTTTGTGCAGATTTGATTCTCGACATGATTACTGAGATATGTTTAGGGTTTAAAAAATTTCAGATTTGAATTCGACTTAGCACAGCACACAGATAAGTATGTACAACTGATTCGAGTTACGCCGTGTCTTTTTTACTGTACGACCTCTCATGTTTTGCCAATATTTTATTGTCAATTTTCATGCGACACTGCTCAATAAGACTGTTTGAAAAAAAAATTATGCGCACCAATGCTGTTACACGTGTAACAAACATCTCCATTAAATTTTATTAAATAAATAGTAAATACATTTAATTTAATCTAGAACATACTTGCGACTTATACCATTAACAATGGAGGAAACCTAGAAATTGAAACTTCCAAATAGAAGTTTGATCAAATAGAGAGAGACCCCACATCACAAAAGAAAATGATTCTAGAATGAACATGGCTTTCACTTGGAATGGGAAACCTAGGAAGAGCTCGAGAGAAAAACAAAGAAATTTTATTAATTTAATCCATTTTTGGGAATCTAATGAGAAGTTTTTACTTTACCAATTTTGATTTTTTTTAAATATGGATTAGATTTACTAAGGACGCATTCATGGGCAGCAGCAAGTACCCTGAAGGAAAAGTGGTCTGCTGTAAGATATAAGTCCGACATAAAGGGTTTATGTAACTCTTTATGTCAACGGACCACAAAAGAGAGTTTAGACTCTTCAAATTAGAGAGTTTAGACGTGACGTAATGTTTACATTCGACGTAAATCTTTTATGTCGGACATAAAGATTATACCAAGTTTTCATTTATTTAAGGAGTCATTCTCAAATCCATCCACCACACTCGTTTATTAGTTATTTCTTTCTAAATTCTTCCTAACCATGTTCATATATGATTTCGCATAATAGTTCTGAATATAATCCGCAAAGCATGGATGACTCAATTAATAGCGATGATTTATCATATTCCGACGATTCAGATGAGTGCGACAATAATCTCGAAGTTATTGCTAGATTGATGGTAAGTTATTTCAGTTAATTTCTACTCCACATCATGATTCTTCGTACGTGGATCGAATGTGGATGGCTGATGTTCTTGACAGAAATGAGAACAGAATTCGGGATCTTTTTCAAATAAAGAGTGCTACTTTCAGACGTTTATGTGACATCCTAACTACTAGATATGGCTTAGTTTCCGATAAACATATAGAGATTCCTAAAATTGCAGGAATGTTTTGCCACACGTAAGTCATGGAACAACACACGGATTGGTAGATCCCAAAAATTATTACTAATATGTAATAGTTAGTAATAGTTAAAGTTTGACCTATTAGGTCATACTTATGTTTGCATTTTGTATGTGTTTGATTTTGTGGGGTTCGAGATTATTCTTGGTATGGATTGGTTAAGTGAGTACGATGCTAGGATATTTTGCCATGATAGGAAAATATCGCTTAGACACCCAGATTGTAGTGATAGGATAGTTTATGTTGTAGGAGGCTCTAGCTGTGAAGTGAATGCTTTGTGGGGTGCTATGGAATCGGAAGATGAGTTGAGTCGAGTTTTCGTGGTTAAAGAATTCACAGATGTTTTTGAGCCTGTGGTTGGATTACCACTGAAACAAGCCATTGAGTTTCGGATAGATTTGGTTCCAAAAGCAGAACCAATAAGTAGGCCGCCGAGTAGGATGACCCCTACAGAGATGAGGGAGTTGAAAGTGCAGTTAGTGGATTTATGTAATGAACCGAAATTTTCGATCCCGAAAATTCCAGATAGTTATGAAAAAGAAGAAAGAGATAGAAGAAGAGGAAGAACAGAAACATCAAATTCTCACATTCGCAGCGGATAAAATATAATAATAAATAACAACAGTTTACAAAAGCATTCAGTATCTATAAATTTCATTTATAATACATCAGAGTTTTAGCATATACACAATCACTGGACACATACAATCAACATGTCCAAATATACAACAATATATCACAGCGGAAACCCTCCATACGTTCCTGCCATCCAGCTCGCCTCCGAGCTCCAGAACGTCCTTACCTGAAAAATCTGTAATACTCGGTCTGACCCGAGCATTACACCAAAGTAATCCGGGTCAGGCTGGAAACCAGCGTGAGTAAACCCAACTAACATGGAATACAAAGATACAACTCATATAAACCTGGGGTAACTTATATCAATTTAACAAATTCACAATTTGCTATAGACAATACTTATATCACACATCAATTTCTAAATACCAAACTTGGTTAAAATAATCCAATCTACTTAAATCATTTCATTCCAGCTTATTGATTTCATAAATCAACTTATAAAAATTCGAAGTGGTTTCGGGTATCTCCCGATACCCGATCCCGGCCTTCTCGAGTCTCACGCCATCATATCCCAAGTTATCCATATGAAAGACACAACATTTCATATTAGAGATATCAACTCATTCAAGCATCCAATACCATTCAATCATCCATAAACAAAGCTTAATCACATACAAATTTTATTTAAATAATCCTGATTGAATTACTAATTTCAACCACTTAGATTTCTTCCTTTAACAATAATTAATTTTCAAATCAATTAATCAATCATCCCTTCATTATTCATCTTAATTAATCATCCTGGATTAATTATCCTTATCCAAATTAATCACATTAAATAATTAATCATTGATTTAACCGCACATATTAATCATTCTTGATTTATCTCATCCTGTAATTATTTACCTTCTTATTCACTTCATTAAATAAATTAATTACTCCTTAATTATCTATCTTAATTAATCTCTTGATTAATTTCGCAAAGTAATTATATTTTATTATTTACATTAAGTGATTACTTATCAAATCATCCAATGATTATTCTGAATTACTTACACTTAATTAATTTACTTAAACTTAATTTTATTAATTAATTCAAACCCTTAGTTACTAAATGAAATGATGAGTTTAAACAATTTAAACACGAATACTTCAAGTCAACAACAATTTACACTAAAATCAACCGAACCAAGGTTACTAGATCATCAGTCCACAGTGCACATCAATCAATTCAACCATTCAACCACTTATTTAAATTTAACCATTTAATTTAAATAGAAATCCAACAGAGTGAGATTTACTCACCTTGATTTTTGATTGCAACCCATTTCCATCTCGACCATCCCTTCATAATTTCAGACCTTGTACAAACATTCGTACGGCTTATTAATATTTGAACTAAATGAAAAATAAATTACCATTTATTAACTTCATTTAACCCGGTAATTTATTTTTTACCAATTTCTTTAATTCCTTTGGACACTATATATATATATACTTGAGAAAATAATCCAAATAGACTTCAATTCCATTTTATACAACCCTTGCCCATTTAAAAACAGAAAATACCTTCCGAATCACAAGGTCGTGCGTCCTCGCCTGGAATGCCGAGCTACCAAGCCCTAGCCTTGCCCCGCGAACCATCGCGATATGCCTCACGATCTACTGGCATCGAGACTCCCCAACTACGCGGCCTAAATCGCGACTATCTCTGGTCGCTCGCGCCTCCGCTCTGCCTGTCACGCCGCCATCGAAGAAACCGCCCCTTCAACAATCGCGAAATCCCCCTTCGACCGTTGCGACTTCGAGCCCGACCCTCAACCATCGCGATCGCCTCGCGAGATCTCCCTCGACAACTAGCCACAGACGTGAGCCTCCTCGCGTGTACTCTCCCCTCGGTCGACTCGCGACTTGCTCGAGATTGTCGCCATATTTTTTTTTTTGAAAAACGATTCGATTAGAAAGTGAGGGAAGAGGGGCTGGGTTTCATTCTCGTGCAATAAGAGAAAGAGAACGAAAATAAAATATGGAGTTCGGGGATTAGCTTCTTGAGTACGCGAGGTAGGAAAATATCTCTGACAATGTACCTTTAAATTTTAAATTAAATTATAAAACTTCAACCCGTCCGTTGCATAGCGCGAAATCCCAAACCCCAAACCAGACGTTCCGACAGACGTTTACAAGGTTTTACCTATATTCCGAACACGATGGAACATGTTTCGGAGGCTAATTTGATCATATACGTGAGTTACGGAAGTAAACGATCACTTTTAAATTAAATTGGTTCGAATAAATTCGAAGTGTTTCGTGTTGCCAGGGTCCAACGACAACTTCGATTGCTACAAAAATTGAAATCCGATAATAACTAACTAGTACGGTTCCAATAAAACTGGTTTCGTCAAATTCCGAGACTATGCCTCGGAAGGCTATTTTAAAATTCAATTTAAACTATATATTTTCAAAACTGAACATATCATCCTTAAATTAAATCCCAATTCTTCTATTATCTTCAGAATCATCATTATAAATTTTATAAGCCTTCAAATTATTTTAACAGGCTTAAAACTGAAGAATTCAATAATTTACCCAATTTCAATTTATTAAATCTAATAACTGAATTGCTATTAATAATAATAATATTTGAATTCAAGTTAAACTTTACCTTTCACATATAAAAAAATCAATTTATTATTCCAACTTAAATTGTTAGAAATTCTGGGTCGTCACATTCCTCCCCCCTTAAAAGAATTTCGTCCTCGAAATTACCATTTAGGAAGAATGGTCCAACACCCGTTACAATTTTCCTAAAACCAAATAGTTCAACCTCCAACCAACTATCTTTATAAAAGATCCATTACCATTTATATTAACTTCCCAACTCTCGCCTACAGTTTCCAAACAATACCTTATGCTTGACATTCAAGTTTACTTTAAAATCAAATTTAAAGTATCGAAATTCCTTCAAAAATTTTCTAACACTCTAAATTTTCGAAAAATTTTGCCAACGTCTCCTTTGCGCGGCTAACTCGGTACTACTACAAAATGCCTCTACGGGCTCCCAATTTCTCAAAAGAAACAAAAGCCAAGTGGCTATATCAAAAACCCAATTCAATCCAATTTCATATAGAAATTTAAATACATACCTTTTTGTCGGGCAACTAAAATTTATCTTTCGGAATCAATTCCAATTTCTTTTCCCTTACCTGCATTTCTTACTTACCAACAATATCCAATCACAACCTCTCAAATTATTTTATACATCTCTTTACACAAGTTTCAAACTCACTTCTATTCACATTAGTTTTCACCATTTCATATGAATTCAATTTATTTCGATTTCTAATATTGAGTTTTATCTTTCATTTAAACTGATTCATATTAGTTTCATTTACTGGTTTACTTTAATTTCTAATTTTGAAATTGTTTTGCCATTAACGAAAATTTTCAAAAATTTTCTAACTCCCAAAATTTCCAAAAAAAAATTTGGCAGAGTCTCCTTTGTACGGAGAAACTTTTGCAATTTGACAATAGATATAAATATATATACATCGACCCACACGGTCGGAAAAGAAAAAAAACAGTTCATATTTCCTATTTTTATTGCGTAGGCGTACCTTTATTTAGCATTTTAAGCAAGCAGCTTATTTATTTTAGCATTTATTGCATCCAAATCCAGCCAAACGGCCTTCAGGTACCTGTACTATCTCAATTTACAAATGTAAGCACTATATATAGGAAGTTCATAACATTTCCCTTACTTTCAATAGCTAAATACATGTATTTCGTAAGCAACAAGCATCAAACGCTTTCCATAAGCGATTTATATAACTTTAAAGCTCATTCAATTGCTTTCAACCAATTTTATATGTCATTTCATCCAATTTTAATGGTTTACCGCCCTAGTGCTTACATTCAATTTATTTTTAAGCAAACAACTCATAATCATATCAATAGGTTCCAAATCAATTATAGTCGCATCCACTAATTCATAGGATTTAATTAAATCTCGTTTACGTCAAACGACAATCATTTCTACGCAATTTGACGATATCCATGTGAATAAACAAGTACTTTAGTTTTATAACCAATTTAAATTGATTCCGACTCAATTTTATTTAATTCCATGCCATTTTAATTTATTCACAACCATTTTATTTAGCTCGACCCGTTCCATTCCCGTATACTACTAGCCATTTCCAAATTAATTTAATCCAAGCTTTTATTTAATGGCTTTTACCCTTATTCGAAGCCAAGCTGCCATAAATTTTAAACTTAAGTTAATTTACTTTAATTTATTCCAACATTAAACTTTACGTTTACTCCGATTCGATTTTCATTTAGTCAAATCCCATTAAATTCAGTTAGCCCATCCATTTTAAATTTTAATTTTAATTCACCTTCTCAATTTATCAAAATAATATCCAACACACACTTAACTTATTTATACTTCAAAATAATATGCCACCAGACTCAATTAACCCATTTAAATTTTAATTTACTTACTTAATCCATTTCTGAATTTCTTTTATTAATACAAGGCCATTCTCAATTTATTTCTGTTCCCTTGGGTTCTGTTTGCAACCAAACATTTCTATTATCATTCAATTCCATTTCATTCAACAACACTTCAATTATATCTAATTGACTAGCAAATTACGTTTAATATTATTTATAACACACTTGAATTCTGTTTGTAATTCAAACCAGCACTATTATGCTAATCAACTCAATTTCATATTCAAACTCCATTATTAACTTAAAATCCATTTATTTAATCGAGTTAAATTTTATTAACATACTCCATCAAATAATCATTTAACTAATTAGCTTACTTCAAATTTTTCTTTTAAATCCATGTTCGATTTTATTACAAAAAATCACTTTATTTATTTTCCCTTGAGTTCAAATTTTATAATTTCAGTTTGTATTTCCTTTTAATTTTTTTCCAAAATTCCAAAACTTTTATATTTTAAAAATTAAGAAATGCTTTTTAAATTTAGGTAATACTATTAAATAGCTTTCTATCAAAATACTTTTTATAACTCGATGTCTCAACCAGTCCATCCTTGTTCTCACAGAAATTCGGTCATACGTTGATCAGGCGTAGGACTGAAAATCTATAAGCACTTAGCAGACCCATTTTCAACATCCAGTGAAAATACTTGAAAAATAATTTTACTTGAAAATATAGAAAACAGTTTTTGAAAATAGAGGAAATATCTTTGGTAAAAATGCTCTGGAAATCATCACCCCCATCCATGGTCGCAATTAACCCGATGGTTACGTTGCCGTCCCGGCAAAATCCACAGATAACTGTAGGTCTCCGCGCCACTCGATTACGCCATGGAACCCGCTACAGATCGCAGTTATACCCGAGCTATACGTTGCTATCACAGCAAAAAAAACCATATAACTGTAGGCATCAGCGCCACCGAATTTCGCTGCCAAAAGAATGAAACTCCTCCACTTGACCATAGATCGCAGTCTACCGATGTTGCGCTGCCATCCCGACAGAATCAAGTGTAGACTATTGGCACTCATCCTCCACACGATTTTCGCTATGGTCCCCATAGTAGATCGCAGCGACATCGAGTTACACTATCGTCACAGCATAACCCAAATGCCCCTGTAGGCATCGGCGCCATCGACTTTCGCTACCAAATAATCCTCAGGAACTAGTTTGTCCGGACTCCTCACAGGATCAACTTTAGAACCCCCCCTTTAGAGGCTCAAGGCAGTACCACTTAGTGGCACTCCTGAGAAGTTCATTCAAGGGAGCGCCTTTTTCCCCAGAGCCACTTTCAAAACACTTTATACTATACACATATAGTATTTTCCAAATCATACACCAAGTATGAATCTCATATAAAGCTCCTTTCTCAAAATCGATTCCCAAAATCGATGATTCTCAAATTAGGCTTTTCCAAATTCCAAATTTGATTTTCCACAAAATCAAAAGCCCTTTTCAAATCCATAGGTTCCAAAAAAATTTCCTCAAAATCATTTTCACAAATCCTTTTTATAAATACATGTATATAAAAGTTTTGAAAAATCTTTGAAAAACAATGTAATTGTATAAATTCACTTTTATACTTCAAATACTTCCGAAAATCATTTTCTTCTGGCAATAGATTCAACAAGGGGAGTTTTCCATATATAACAAAGATATATAACTTTGTTTAGTTCAAATAAATACTCAAATTTTGATTATTCTTTTATAAAGTCATTCACCAAATTACTTACTTCCATAAAGTAAATTTTAACCATAAAAATATTCAGTTTCATTATATTTCACAAATATACTTTTCACTTCAAAAATCATTTTACATTTCTTATCCACAAATTTTTAATATCAATTTTATTCAAACCCATATGATGTCCACATATCATTCATACGCAATATCAATCTGATCGCTCACTCGATCACACAATTTCACTTTCGAACTAGTATTGTCCACCTGACTTCCTAGTGCAGACTCAGATCTGGTTTCTTGATCAGAAACCGTCATTCTCCTTGCATAGTCACAACTACGATAGAGAATATCCAGAATCAACCAAAAATCCATATCCAGGTTCGCCGTCGAAAATCGAGCAAAAAATCCCAACTCGGATCGATAATACTATCTCGAAATTCTATGCTCGAATCTGGACCAAATCACTACGCGAATAGAATAATATACGTACATCCTACGTATTTAACTTCATTGATTATTAACCCAATCAATTTCCTTTCTATTCACATTCTCTTTAATTTTCATCCACTTATTCACATTTGCTTTAATCCCCACTTGGATTATCACTTCACTTCTTATCTCAGTTGGGTATTTAATCACAAACAGTTTGAACTCCATCCCGTTTATATTTAGAAAATAGCTTGAAAATTTTTAAAATAGACAAGTAGTTGAAAAATAATTATTAATTTGTAAAATAGCTGTAAAATAGTTAAGTAATCGTAAAATAATTGAAAAAATAGTAAAATGACTGCAAAATAGTCGTAAATAGTAACTAGTTATAAAATAGTGGGAAAAACAGTAATTAGTTTATAAAATAGTTGTAAAATAGTTAAATAGTTCCAAAGCAATTGTAAAATAAGTTTAAGATAGTTTTTGGTTTAAAAAGGAAAGTTGTGTAGTAAATAGTTTGGGAAAATAGATTTATCTTGAAAATAGTCCAGAGTCAAACTGTTTAATACCCTACCTCCATTTCCATCAATTCAATTTAAATTTCCACTTTCATTTAAATTGACTCAATCCCAATCTGAATAACTTCAATTTTATTTCAAATTAATCCAATTCAAATTTCTCATTTGAATTTTATACTTATCCATCATAAATCACAATTCCCATTAATTCAAATCAAATTCAGTTTGAACTAATTCAATTTAAATTTCAATTTTAAATCATCTCGAATTATATAAATTCGAGTTAAATTTTCAAAAGTTGATTTAACCCCCTTAAATCAAATTAATCTTTATTTTTTAATTAATAATCCAAATCTTTAAACAATTTAATTCTGAGTCCAATTCTCAAAATTCCATTTTAAGTTATTTTTACTTAACTTATTTCAAAGTTCAAATAAGAGTCCAAAACAATCTTACCTTAAAAATTCAATTTATTCCCCAATTTCAATTTTGAAACCAGTGCTTAACAATTTAAATTTCCAATTCTTTTTAAACATTTAAACCTTAAGTTCAAAGTGGTTTCATCTTCTTAATTCCAAATTTTAATTTCCCTTTTAGCTAAATAATGGATATATCACCACAATCTATTTCTTCATTCATTTAGTTAGAATAATCCAATTCACAGTTCCATGGATTATTAATAACAAAAGAATGATATCGGGATATGCCAAAGTAAATAAACATCCAGATTATTTAAAACAGCATCCATCAATAACACACATTTCCCATTTCTAGATCTCAAATCCGCTTGAGATCACACATAACTCCCATTTTCAAACAACCCATTTAACTTCACTATGTAAAATTTTAGTTTCATCTTGAAATTTCCAATTTAGGTTGTTCTTATTTAACTTCCCCTAAGTCAAATTCAATTCATTCATTCATTCAGTCAACCTTTCTTAAATTTGAATTTCTACTTCAAATTTTCAAATTTCTAATAATATTCATTTTTACTCATTAGTTCAAAACTTATATCACTTTGGGTTTCACATCACTTTCCCAGGATTATTCAAAACTCAATCTTAGAGTTTATTTCAAATATACATATTTATTTCCTTTACACACCAAATTACTTTAAATTTTAAACCACCTTTGGTTTTAAATTCAAAACATGTTCCTATAAATTTTCAAACAACTCTTGTTTGAATCAAGCTCTTTTATTCTAACAATACTATTTATTATTTCTCCCAAACACTTGGAACAATTTCCCATATTTTCTGGACTTAGACTTTATACTTCACCATTTAAACCCTTTCCAATTTCAATTCATAAGTCTTACTCACCTAAATGTTTACTTCCATAAAAATTCTATTTTTGCTAAATCATTAACAAACATTTCATCATTTTAGGAAAATAACCAAGGTTATTGCAACTGGAAAACAATTCCAATTATCTATTACTAAAAATTCTTCTTCAAAGCCAAGATTTTAAATTTCAGTTGAATCCATTTAAAATTTATCTTTATTTAATTTCAATTTGGTTGTATTTCTATTACTTCTTAATTTAATTCCAATAGTTTAACAACCAATTACCTTAATATTCATTAGAAAGAAATATTACTTTATGCACATATCAAAATATATTCTTATATAAAATCATTTAAAATCTTTATATATGAAAATAACAATTACGCTCTCATATATATTACACTTAACTCATTCTAGGGTTCTATTGACCCTATCCTTATGAGTATACCCACCAGAGCCAAGGTTCTCGCTTAACCTTCAGCTCTGATACCAACTGTAACGACCCGAAATTTTCGATCCCGAAAATTCCAGATAGTTATGAAAAAGAAGAAAGAGATAGAAGAAGAGGAAGAACAGAAACATCAAATTCTCACATTCGCAGTGGATAAAATATAATAATAAATAACAACAGTTTACAAAAGCATTCAGTATCTGTAAATTTCATTTATAATACATCAGAGTTTCAACATATACACAATCACTGGACACATACAATCAACATGTCCAAATATACAACAATATATCACAGCGGAAACCCTCCATACGTTCCTGCCATCCAGCTCGCCTCCGAGCTCTAGAACGTCCTTACCTGAAAAATCTGTAATACTCGGTCTGACCCGAGCATTACACCAAAGTAACACCCGGGTCAGGCTGGAAACCAGCGTGAGTAAACCCAACTAACATGGAATACAAAGATACAACTCATATAAACCCGGGGTAACTTATATCAATTTAACAAATTCACAATTTGCTATAGACAATACTTATATCACACATCAATTTCTAAATACCAAACTTGGTTAAAATAATCCAATCTACTTAAATCATTTCATTCCAGCTTATTGATTTCACAAATCAACTTATAAAAATTCGAAGTGGTTTCGGGTATCTCCCGATACCCGATCCCGGCCTTCTCGAGTCTCACGCCATCATATCCCAAGTTATCCATACGTAAGACACAACATTTCATATTAGAGATATCAACTCATTCAAGCATCCAATACCATTCAATCATCCATAAACAAAGCTTAATCACATACAAATTTTATTTAAATAACCCTGATTGAATTACTAATTTCAACCACTTAGATTTCTTCCTTTAACAATAATTAATTTTCAAATCAATTAATCAATCCTCCCTTCATTATTCATCTTAATTAATCATCCTGGATTAATTATCCTTATCCAAATTAATCACATTAAATAATTAATCATTGATTTAACCGCACATATTAATCATTCTTGATTTATCTCATCCTGTAATTATTTACCTTCTTATTCACTTCATTAAATAAATTAATTACTCCTTAATTATCTATCTTAATTAATCTCTTGATTAATTTTGCAAAGTAATTATATTTTATTATTTACATTAAGTGATTACTTATCAAATCATCTTATGATTATTCTGAATTACTTACACTTAATTAATTTACTTAAACTTAATTTTATTAATTAATTCAGACCCTTAGTTACTAAATGAAATGATGAGTTTAAACAATTTAAACACGAATACTTCAAGTCAACAACAATTTACACTAAAATCAACCGAACCAAGGTTACTAGATCATCAGTCCACAGTGCACATCAATCAATTCAACCATTCAACCACTTATTTAAATTTAACCATTTAATTTAAATAGAAATCCAACAGAGTGAGATTTACTCACCTTGATTTTTGATTGCAACCCATTTCCATCTCGACCATCCCTTCATAATTTCAGACCATGTACAAACATTCATACGGCTTATTAATATTTGAACTAAATGAAAAATAAATTACCATTTATTAACTTCATTTAACCCGGTAATTTATTTTTTTACCAATTTCTTTAATTCCTTTGGACACTATATATATACTTGAGAAAATAATCCAAATAGACTTCAATTCCATTTTATACAACCCTTGCCCATTTAAAAACAGAAAATACCTTCTGAATCACAAGGTCGTGCGTCCTCGCCCTGGAATGCCGAGCTACCAAGCCCTAGCCTTGCCCCACGAACCATCGCGATATGCCTCATGATCTGCTGGCATCGAGACTCCCCAACTATGCGGCCTGAATCGCGACTATCTCTGGTCGCTCGCGCCTCCGCTCTGCCTGTCACGCCGCCATCGAAGAAACCACCCCTTCAACAATCACGAAATCCCCCTTCGACCGTTGCGACTTCGAGCCCGACCCTCAACCATCGCGATCGCCTCGCGAGATCTCCCTCGACAACTAGCCACAGACGTGAGCCTCCTCGCGTGTACTCTCCCCTCAGTCGACTCGCGACTTGCTCGAGATTGTCGCCATATTTTTTTTTGAAAAACGATTCGATTAGAAAATGAGGGAAGAGGGGCTGGGTTTCATTCTCGTGCAATAAGAGAAAGAGAACGAAAATAAAATATGGAGTTCGGGGATTAGCTTCTTGAGTACGTGAGGTAGGAAAATATCTCTGACAATGTACCTTTAAATTTTAAATTAAATTATAAAACTTCAACTCGTCCGTTGCATAGCGCGAAATCCCAAACCCCAAACCAGACGTTCCGACAGACGTTTACAAGGTTTTACCCGTATTCCGAACACGATGGAACGGGTTTCGGAGGCTAATTGATCATATACGCGAGTTACGGAAGTAAATGATCACTTTTAAATTAAATCGGTTCGAATAAATTCGAAGTGTTTCGAGTTGCCAGGGTCCAACGACAACTTCGATTGCTACGAAAATTGAAATCCGATAATAACTAACTAGTACGGTTCCAATAAAACTGGTTTCGTCAAATTCCGAGACTATGCCTCGAAAGGCTATTTTAAAATTCAATTTAAACTATATATTTTCAAAACTGAACATACCATCCTTAAATTAAATCCCAATTCTTCTATTATCTTCAGAATCATCATTATAAATTTTATAAGCCTTCAAATTATTTTAACAGGCTTAAAACTGAAGAATTCAATAATTTACCCAATTTCAATTTATTAAATCTAATAACTGAATTGCTATTAATAATAATAATATTTGAATTCAAGTTAAACTTTACCTTTCACATATAAAAAAATCAATTTATTATTCCAACTTAAATTGTTAGAAATTCTGGGTCGTCACAGATGGCAAGATATTTATTAGGCTGGGTATTTCACCTTGGGGAGCAGCCGTAGTGTTTGCTAAGAAGTCGGACAGATCGTTAAGGCTATGTATCGAATATCGTAAGTTGAATGAGAGGATGATAAAGAATCGATATCCACTGCCAAGGATGGGTGATTTATTCGACCAGTTGAGTGGAGCCAAGGTATTCTCGCTGTTGGATATGGCGATAGGTTTCCATCAGCTTAGAGTAGTAGAGGATAGTATACCTTTGACGGGTGTTTAGGACCAAGTATGGGTCGTACGAATGGTTAGTTATGCTGTTCAGACGGACTAATGCACCGGCTCTTTGTCGATTTGATGAACCGAGTTTTCCGAGAGCATTTCGATAGGTTTGTATTGGTTTTCATAGATGATATCTTGATATACTCTAAGGATGAAAGAGAGCATGAAGTTCGTCTTAGGGTGGTGCTTGAGATACTGAGGTAGCATCAACTGAAGGTGAAGTTTTCAAAGTGTCACTTCTAAAAGAAAGAAGTGAAATTTCTTGGTTATGCAGTCTCAAAGAAAGGGTTATCAATGGATCCGACTAAGATTGAAGCAGTGAATAGTTGGAAGAGACCCAAGACAGTGACGGAGATAAAGAGTTTCCTTGGGTTGGCTGGTTATTATCGGAGATCCCTTAAGGATTTCTCGCGGATAGCGGCACCGATGACCAAGCTGACAAGAAAGGATGTGAAGTTTATGCGGACCGATAAGTGTGAGGAAGCATTCCAGAGTTTGAAACACTTATTGACCCATGCACCTATGTTGGTTGTTCTAGAAGGGAATCAGGATTTGGTGGTTTATACCGATGCATGTGGAATAAGATTAGGAGCTGTGCTGATGAAGAGAGGTAAAGTGATTGCCTATGCTTCTAGACCGCTTAGACTGCATGAGGTCAGATATCCGACTCATGATTTGGTATTGGTTGTAGTGATTTTTGTATTGAAGGTGTGGAGACATTACCTTTTGGGAGAAAGGTTTGAGTTATATACAGATCATAAGCCATTGAAGTATTTGTTCTCTTGGAAGGAGTTAAACATGAGACAGTAGAGATGGTTAGAGTTTATCGTTGATTATGATTTTGGGATTGAGTACACACGAGGGAAAGGAAACAAGGTTGTAGATGCACTTAGCAGAAAACATCAAAATGTAGTATTGGCGATGATTGCTGAGTGGAAAGATTTGGAGGCATTAGCATATTGCAGAGTGCAGTGGAGATCTGAGGTTGGATCTGGCGGAGAAACCATAGTGTTATCTTGTTTGGAAGTTCGACTAGTGATGATCGAGAGGATTGATTTTAAACAGGAAGAGGATCCGGTATTAGCTGAACGGATCAGGAAGCTAAGAGATGGAACCAAGAGTGATGATTTGAAAGATTTCAGTCTTGATCAGAATGGGTGGTTGAGAAAGAAAGGAAGATTATGTGTTCCGAGTGTAGGAAACATAAGAAAAGAAGTCTTAGAGGAATGTCATCGTTCGAAATTCTCTATTTATCCAGGAGGTACTAAGATGTATCAGGATATGAAGAGGAGTTTCTTCTGGGAAGGTATGAAGCGAGATATTGATTTGTGTGTAAACCAGTGCTTGATTTGCCAACAGGCAATGGCCGAACACCAGAAGCCAAGTGGGTTGCTTCAACCGTTAGATATTCCGGTATGGAAGTGGGATTCTATTTCCATGGATTTTATTGATGGGTTGCCAATGTTGAACAGAGGAAATGATAGTATATGGGTCATAGTGGATAGATTGACCAAGAGTGCTCATTTCATTCTAGTTAGTTGGTTCTTGGTCCAGATTTAGTCAGAGAAGCTATAGAAAAGATTGAGGTCATTCGGGCTAGAATGAAGGAGGCTCAATCTAAACAGAAGAGTTATGCAGATAAGAGACGGAAAGATCTAGAGTTCTTAGTTGGAGACCAGGTTTTCGTCAAAGTATCTCTGATGAAGGGTGTGATTAAGTTTGGAAAATCAGGAAAGATAGCACCGAGATTCGTTGGACCTTTTCCTATTGTTGAGAGGATCGGGAAACTCGCATATAGAGTTGAGTTACCAAGTAGTTTAGCAGGAGTCCACGATGTTTTTCATGTTTCTCATCTCAGAAAATGTGTTAGAAGCCCAGAGACTACTATTGCACCAACTGTGCTAGTTGATTTAGTGGTAGGACCGGATTTGACCATAGTGAGGAAGCATATTCGTATTGTTGTGAGAGATGAGAAGAGGCTTAGAACCAAGATGGTCAGATTGGCCAAAGTCCAGTGGAGCGACGATGATAGGGACTGTACTTGGGAGATTGAGAGTAGGATTAGAGATACTTATCCTGACTTATTTGATGGTATGTTTTACCTTCCTATTTGATTTGTTGTGTACCTTATCATAATTCGAGGATGAAATTCTTTAAGGAGGGGGGTTTGTAACATCCCAGATTTTGGATAACATTATTTAGGATATTTAATTGGCTAAATTAAATAAAATAATGTGTTGATTAGGGGATTGAGATTTGATTTAATTAAGGGGTGGTCGTGCCATTTAAACAATGAACTAAAGAAAGGGTTTAAATTGAAATAAAGGAGGGGTAAAATAGGAAAGAAACTATTCATATATCTATAACCCATGGCCATGTAAATTATACACGTTTATTTCATTTTCAAATTTTAAAAGTTAAAGTCGACCACCATTAATAAGGAAAAGAGGAAGAAAGATAAAGGGGAAGCTTAATCAACAACAAATTCATTCAAATCTCATATCCTTAACTAAAGCTAAGGTGAATAATTTTTACATCTCATTTGTGATTGTGTTTTCAGTTTTTAGATGAATGCCAAATATTTTGCAATGATTTTCCATGTTTTTGAATGATGGAATGATTATATATACATGTTGATGGTTTATGTATGTTCATATTGATTTTATGATATGTTTTAAGGTGAAAACCATATAAAATGACATCCAAATGCCTTGTGAATTTTTATGAAGATCATAAATATTTTTTTGGAGATAGGTTTCAGTTTTCAGAATTTTTTGAAATTATTTGGAATTTATATGAATTTTCTAGTAAAAAAGTGTTAATTTGGGTTAATAATTATTTTCGGTTAAATCATAAAAGATTTGGGTGTGAAATTTTTATATGTTGGAAAACATATTAAAAGATATTTTCTGGAATTTTTTTAGATTTTTCTTAAGTGTTTTAATGGTTATATAAAATTATTTAAGGTATGAGACTTAAATGTTTCATATAATTAAGGAAAGAGAAGGGGCTCTTTGCAAAATAATTTAAATTTTGTTAAATCTAAAAGTCGGCAGCCCTTTTGAAAAATTGCAGTACTTTTTATTGGCAAAGAAAGAGGCAACCAATCATAATTAGACACGTAAGGCAGGTTAGGTGGAAAGAACTATCTGCTATATGTTTTTCACTGTTTCGACACCGTCGGCACCAGGTTCCGCCTCCTCAACTTCGCTTCCGACACAGTCGAAATCAATGCACATGGTATTAGGGAACTGGTACATAGTGAATTGGAAGAAGATGGAAGGTAGGGAGTCGAAATCAGGGGTTCCGAAGGGGTTGAGGCAGTCCATTGTTTTTAAAATTAAAAATACGTCTGCATGTTTTCGACTAAAATGGCTTTCGATTTAGTAGCTTTCGACTCAATTAGCTTTCGACTAGGTCAAATGATTTAGAGGAAATGGTTTCGATTGGGTTGTGCCTCTGTTTCTAAATAATTGCTTTCGACTAAGTCGAAACCTTTTTGCTGCCGCCTTTTTACCTTTCGACCTAGATGGTTTCGAAAGGGTTGCTTTGTTTTTAAAATATGGCCACTTCTCTAATGCTTTCGAAGGGACAGTTTGACACCATCACCTCTTTACTTAGGAAATGGTTTCGAAGCAGATGCTTTCGACTTAAATGTTTTAAAGACCATTTTTCTATAAGTAAAGTAAAACCCAAATGATTTCGAAAGAGATAGTTTTAAATGGTTTCGAAACTGATGCTTTTGACTTTAGTGGGTTCTGGTCCTTTAGCTCTACTTGAAGGCAGTATCTAAATGGTTTCAACCGAGGCGATTTTCAAAAGTTTCGAAGGGGTGAAATTTGAATGGTTTCGAAAGGTTTCCATATGTTTTAAATTGGACCCAAAGTGCTTTCGAAAGAATTGAGTTTTGACTATTTCGAAAGGTTTTAATGAATGGTTTCGAAAGGGGTGGTTCCCTAGGGTTTCGAAAGGGTTGAAACGAAGTTTGTTTCCTATGTTTTCGAAAGACAATATTTAAAAGGTTTTAAAGGAGGATGTCTGATATTTTGAAGCTTTCGGAGAAAAGAAAGGAAATTTTTTTTCCAATGTTTTTGAAAGACGGTATTTAATGGTTTCGAAAGGGTCTTTCAATGGTTTCGAAGGGGTTACCTTCAATGGTTCCGAAAGGATTGTTTAAAGTTTTTAAACAAAGGTTTTGAATGTATTAAATAGGCAATGTAGCCTAAGTATTTTCATGTTAAAAAGGGTTTTAACTTGTTTTGGAAGGATAGCTAATCCACATAAAAATCCATCAACGTTATTTTTAGTAAAGTGTATATATCATGACAAAATAGCTTAAAGTAAAGCTAAGAATATATTTTCCTTGTATGAATATGATTTAAAAGGTTAAATCATTTTAAAAAGGTTTTCAAGGAAAAGATAAAGGGTAGTTAATCCTAAGAAAAGAATTCGGGCAGTCCATTTTGATTCAGACATTTAGTCCAATTTGTGGGCAGTCAGCCCAGTTGTATGGACAGATCCATTTGTAGCATAATGGACCTTGTTATTATGTTGTGGACAGACAGTCTACTTATTACATGTTTTTGGATAGATAGTCCATTTATTAGCATAAAAGATATTGTTATTTGATATAATCCGTTTAATTAACCAGTGTGGTTGTAGGAAAGGATTTGCAAAATATATGTTTTAAAGAAGATATTAATGAGGGGAAACTCGTTCCGCTAAGCAGTGTGGTCTCACTTAATATCAGTAAACCGAGATGTAATAGAATTATTCACATAGGCTTTATGTCTGACTTGATGTTTTTGTTTCCCCTTAAACTCTCGGGTACTCAAAATTGATTTGAGTAGGCTGAGGGTTAAGTTTTTTAGGTTTTAGTCTTCTGGCGAATAAAGC
Organism: Allium fistulosum; assembly: GCA_030737815.1. Classification (NCBI taxonomy): domain Eukaryota; kingdom Viridiplantae; phylum Streptophyta; class Magnoliopsida; order Asparagales; family Amaryllidaceae; genus Allium; species Allium fistulosum. Next base: position 947,415,414 of record CM060905.1, read on the forward strand.
TTTCGGAAACAAGCAGGTGGCTGATAGATAGCTAATTAGGAATTACATATTATTTTGTTTATTTCCACTGTGTATTAAGTCAGATATGACTATATTACTTTGATCAACCAAGGGGGCATTGTCATATTTCGCTCTTGGCATATTTTTGTAATGATTATAATTAATCTTTACCTAGGAAACGATATAGGATTATGTAACTTGGATATGTACTTGTTTTGAAATGTAATCGGCAAAATTTTTGTTTTTGAAAATCTGTGATTTTGTTCATATTCAAGTGCTTCTGATATTATGGATATCATTATCATTACCGTATTTTATCACCAAAAGTTAATACCATGGATGACTGCAGCATCTATAGCGCTTAGCTTTTGGCCTCCATGTATAGGATGTTACAAGGAGTAGGAAGGCTGGATTCTTCTCCACTTGTGATGAGCTCTAAAGATTGACAAGATACCTAACTTTTTAGCAAGTCCACCTCAAGGTCATTTATCCGTGGATATAATTTAGCAATTTCTAGTTTAGCTTCGATCCCTTGGACATTTGGTCTGGATTGACCACACACATCCATTTTCTCTCTTAACTTTTGGATTCCTTTATCCTTCTCTTTGATTTGTTCCTCTAAGTTGGAGGTCATCTCCTTTGAATTACTAAGTGTGGATCTCAGTCAATAGTACATGTCATACCATTTCCATGCATCCGGATTATTCGAAAATGACAAAGTTGAAGTACACTTAGAGGAAAACTTCTTCTTGAATTCCAACCTAAACTTAGCTTTAATGATGTCTGATCGAGGAGTTCCGGAATACAATATGCGAGTGTTGATTATTTTTCCTAAATAAAAATAAGTAAATGAGAAAATGAAATCAATACGAAGGAAATGCTTTGTTTATTAACAATGAAAAGGATTACAAACACAAGCAAATTCGAATTACAACAACAATACAAGTTTTATGTATTTAACTCTTAAAGTTTAAGGACGTTAGTTTGAGCCTTTTTAGTGATCCAGCGGATAAAGAAAGGGTAGAATCAAAAGGAACATTAAACCCTTGAGGGGTATTAACTAGAGGGCATTGATGATAATCCCATTTTCCAATAGAAAGGATGATCTCACCATATAACAATTTAGTGCGAGTGGTTCGTATCTCGCTAAGCAATTCCCCATTTTCATCACCCAAGGGATTAAATTGAAAGTTCGAAAACCATGTGTAAACTTCCCCTCTAAGAAAGCAATATTTTACTAGTCGAGAGGTTTTAAGAGTTAATGATTTCTCCTCAAAATCCCACTTTAATTTGATAAATTTACTCAAGAGTTCTATGGGAACAGGACTACCCGATGGTTCCTTAATATGTATGATTTGTAAGAAATAAACTAAGTTGCAAAGAAATAAGGTACAAAAGTACTGAAATTTATAAAACTGTCTAAATTACGCATTGAATATAAAATTAGTGGGGTTCATACAGTATTGATCCTTTGTAAATTCAAAAATAAACCTCTCCTTGTGGAATTTCACTTTCTCAGGAGAAAGAGTGTTTGAGGTAAGGGGAACAGTCGCAACCTTAGGAAGATTCCAACATGTCCCAAGATGGGGGTCAGATCCATGCTCATCTAGATATCTCTTATGGAGACGTCTAATCAAACCTCCACTCTTCTCCACCAAGAAAGAAAAATCAAAGATAAGACTTCTATAGTAAACTTTGTAAAGAAATTCTACTAAGGCATCCATGTCCTCAATGAGCATCTAGAAGAGTGTGGTCAACTCTGAATTTTCTCTCAAAACACTCTTTCTCTATATAGCGGGATACTCTTAAGAGTCAGGCAGCTGGTTTCTCCTTAAAGTTTTTTAATCGTTTGGCATGAAGGCTAAGGTGTCTGTACTTTTCAGGTAATTTGTTATGCTCTTTGACTGGCTTTTTTATCTCCCTACTCAACCGTGCACCTCTCTTTCACTCTTTTCATAAAGAGTCTTATAGTAATATTTGGATCTTTTCCTTAACTAAAGTAAAAAACAAATTAACTAAAGGCTTCCGGATAATTTTAAGCATTTAAATAATGAATTCCATAACTGTGTAACTAGGATTTGAGAGGCTAGGACTTGAGACTTCTCTTTTGGTTGTTGATTAGGAGAAGCAACATCTTTTGGAAGGATATTTTCTTGCGTAGCATCCTGAAGATCAAGAAAGATAGAAAGATCTGCATTACGAGCAAGCGAAACTAAGTTGTGATCGCTCGATCTATCACTCCCATCTCTTGATCCATCAGAACCCCTCCTATCACCTTCGCGATCATAATTGTCAATATCACCATCTTCATCATAATTTCCATTACTTCCATCATTGAAATCATTATTATCCTCCCCTTATCAGAATCTTCATTCCCATTGAGCGGGGGATCATCGAAAGGCAGCAACTTCTTAGGGTCGACCTCTTCCTTATCGGGGAACTCCTCTTGAACATACCATAGGCTTTTCAAAAAATTACTAAACTTTCTATTGAACTTTTCATTTAAAGCCTAAATAGAAGGAAAATCTAAACCGGAGCTTTTTTTGATATTGTCATCATACGGTATGAATAAGACGTCTTCGTAGCATTTTAAGTAATTGTGGTAACTGCATTATCGAGGAAAAATGAAACTCTTCTTGGCATCTTTGATGATATCGTTTTCGTAAGTCGGGATGATGCCTTTGATTTTCGGCTTATCCTTTAGAGATTTCTTCTTATCAAATAATTTGACCTTCTCTTTGTTGGCCTACTTAAGATATGCTCTCAACATTTTCACTTCCTTCTCCAATAACTGTTTAGCCTTTTTCTCCTTGTCAAGAAAGGAAGCAACTTTCTTCTTTTTAGTAATGGCTTCATATCTTGCTGTAGTAATATCAATCATACTGTTCGTAAGCGAAGAAACTTGCACCATAAGATCGATCGCTTCACTAGAAGGACCTTTAGAGTTCTGTTGGAGAAAGAACATGTGCTTGCCCATCTGAAACATACAATGGGCATAAGTTAAGTAGGGATATACCAAGTTTAAAATTTTAAGATAGCTAAACACGAGAAGATACATACCAGCAAAAGTTGTTGGAAAAGAACATGAAGATGATCTGTTGAAATAGATGATGACTGTAATAGCATAAATGAAGCCACAATTGGGGATTGGACAGCCAAACGAACAAGATTATTAAAGTCTAGAGGAGTAGCTTGAACTTGAGTCTCTAAGGGGAGAGAATCGTTGGGAAGAGGAGACATACCTAGCTCCTCAAACAAGCATTGAAAACTCAAAGCTGAAGTGGAAAGTGAGGTGTTTAACAAGAGATTCGAGGTATGAACCTCCTTTGCTTGTCCTTGCGCATCTGGAGAGCCTAAATCAATCATGCCAGGATCTTGAGTAGTTAAAAAAACATCCACATTTGACTTCCCAACAATAACTTCAGAAGTTTGGTTATCCCCGAGCTTAGGCTTTTTACTTAAGAGAATAGTTGAAGTGTCATGTAGAGCACCGGTTCTCGCTTTCCTTTTTAGTTTGTCAATAGCTATAGTAATGACAGGAGCAGGCTTAATAGGTTTAGTTAAGACATGAGCATGAACTCTAGCCTCCTTCTTCTTGGAAGCAACAACGAGTGCATATGAGCCTAAATCAAAAGGAGAAGTTTAATGAGATACAACATAAGAAATTCTATTTAAGTTGTATTAAAGCTTACTAAGAGGTTCAAGCTGAAAAGGAGAGGAGATAGAGAAAGCCTTCTGGTTACCAATGACCAATGATCATTTTACATGAGCATTCACCTTCATTATCAAGGGTTCTCCTAATATCCTGTAGTAGTCCGGAGTCAGAGAATAATTGTGGGGATTCTCCTCGGTCAAGAGTTTAAGCATGTCACCCATACTCCTAGACACCAGAGTTAGGGGCTTAATGGTATCATCGACAAAAGGGCTAGTTGGTTTGGGAGTAGAATTTAAAAGAAAGCATTCATCGTAAGAGAATGACATATATAATATAAGTCATGGAAAAAAGAAACTTACTAATTATAAAGAAGGTTTCCCTGATCTTAGAAGAGTAACGTGTGACGTAGAAAAATTAGTTCTCCCACTCCTTTATCTTGTTAATGGGATGAGTAATTAATCTTTTCGAGAAAGATGGAGACAGTACAATGGACTGTCTACTTACTTGCTAATCCTTGTAGGATTTGCCAAGATATGAAGAATCTCAATGCTTAGAGAAGGGAGTTTAGCCTTCCTAGCAAGGACTTCTAGGAAGCTCAAATAAGTGTATGAATTGGAGGTCAGTTGGATCAGAGCGATGTTCAAATGTTCCAGGAATTGTAATGAGGAAATCTAGCAAAGGCAAATACCAAAAATGCCAGATATGGATAGGAGTAAAGGCAAAGAACCCCTCTTGAGGGCTGTATATTTTTCCAGAGGGACCGGCAGGCATGGCCTCTATGTTTGTAACCTTAAATTACCAAAGAATTGTGTCTACTTCCTCCTGAGTAGTAATGTAAGATTGGTTGAGCATAAAATCTCCTTTTTTTGCAGAAGGGTATTATTTGGAGCTCTTACTTGATTTCTTGCTTTCCATTTGCCTACTAAGTGATATTACACAAAATTAAGGAAGCACTACTCATTTTAGAATGCTCATATATGCAAAATAGAAGATTAAATGCCTAAACAAAAGGCAGTCAATTTATTAGAAATTACCCAAGTTCTGGCAATACGGTGTTGAAATTCATAAATAATTATTACAATTGCAACAAGTCAATAACCCATTAAATAGCTCATGTTGAATTTATGAAATATTTTGAAATTTATAACCAATCGAGGATATGTAAACAACTATTAAATCCATGGTGATATGATAAGTTCTTAGCTAGTCAAAAGGTCTAATTTAAATATCATGCTAACAACATCTTAAGTGGGATGTCAAAACAATGGTTTGATGTCGAATGGGGAGATAGTTGAAATTGATGAATAATGTCGGAACAGTTTAGAAATGCTCTAACTAATTGTTTAACTCATAAAGATATCGAATATGCAAATAATTTATTAGTCTGCTATATGATAAATACATAGCAAACTAGTGATGTCATATAAGATTTGTACAAGAATATTGAATTGTCAACACTTTCGGTAGTTATCGAAAGGGATAACAACTCAATATAAGAGTTATCAAATCTATACGATAACCCTTTAAGATGTATTTTGAATTCCTGGATAGTTATCACACTCCTAATTAGTTGCTGGCATATATGGATTTCTTATTCAAGCTTTGAATCAGTTCCCGAAATAATGAGTAAAGGGAAGAGCGTTTTTTTGATGTTGAACATCAGGTAAAATATTTGATTCCATAAGGCAATAACTTTGAAATTAAACAAGTTGATAAGCTATGAAGCGGTTTTAGATTCCTCACACATAAACCACTTTTAAATCAAACTAGAAAGCCCCATATTTTTAAGTTGATGTCGACAAGCCTTAATCAACCGATTAAGCCCCCCCAAACAATATACTAAATCGAAAGTTAAGTTCATCTATAAACATAACAAACCTATGATTTAAACTTATAATCTGAAGATTAAACAATCTATACCCGATTAATAAACCCTAAAATCAATTCAACATCGAAAACCCTATCTTTAAAATCAGAAATTCTCAATTTAATTTGTTGAATTAATTGATCAAATGGGAAAACTGTACCTCAAGTTAAGCTTGGATGTCGAAAAAATTGAAATATTTTGAGTAAATTTGAAAATTAAAAACTTTTCTTAAGTTTTTTATTGCAGTAAAAAAGAGAAGAAGAAGGAAAATGAGTTGCTTGAAACCAAATTGGTCACAAACACCCAAGAATAGGTTTATGTAGAGGATTAGGTGAATAAAATAAATTTAAATTGAAGACCAGATTAAACTAATAACAAATAAAAAGTAATAACTAGAAACACAAAGATTTATAGTAGTTCGACGTTGTATGCTTACATCCACATCGAAGATTATCTTTATTGATTACTTATAAATCAGATTACAATAGCAAGGAATAGAGAAAATGTGATTACCATAAAGACTAAAGTAATAAGCAACATAAAGATCCTCGGAATGACCCCTTAGGCCAGTATTTATAGGTGAAGACGACCACCAATCTCTCTGAAACTTCGACTCAAGGACCTTTTAATCCACATGGGTCCACCAGCGGGGTCGCTAGGCCCAAATCTCAACAAAGAGGGATCAATACCTTCATTGTTCCACTTTTAGGCAACGATCCCTACGATGGCTTCTGTATGCTAAAATATGTTTAATCTTTAATTTTCAAGTCATTTGGTTTAACAAAGCTCGAGTTATTGATTGGTCTTTGATTTGACTCTATTTGTAAACTGCTTTTTGCTGAACCCTCTAAAGGATTACATATCGATCCATATTCAATGAAACTAACCGACCCATATTTTCCAATATAGCATGCCAATCCCTCTTTTTTTATAAAATATGTCGAACCATCTTATTCAAAATACACCGATCTCTCCTTTACTCAGCTATGACGATCCATCTCAATCATCTATGTCGATCCCTCCTTTATGAGCTAAAGTACAATCCAACTAAACAAATCATGCTGATCCCTTCTTGATGTAGCCTGCCAAAGTATACCGACCCCTCTCCATGAGTTGAAGTATGCCGATCCATCTAAATTGATTGTGCCGACCCCTTCTCCATGAGTTGAAGTATGCCGATCCCTCTAAATTGATTATACTAACCCCTTCTCCATGAGTTGAAGTATGTCGATCCCTCTTAATTGATCATATCCATACTGATCCCTTTAAGTTCACTGAGCTATATTCCATATTTGCATTTTACCTTGTTTATCTACCAATTCCATTCAATTTTGACTTTATATAACGATGTACTTGACTTCCGGGCCCCACAATCATTGCTCCAAGGTCATCAACCTTGATAGCAGTCGGATTTATCTCGTGCAATCGGTTCAATACAGCCGAGCTAGAATGCCGGATAACACTTGCCCTCCAAATACATCTTGTGAGCAACATGACATGCTTTGAATCGAAACAAGTTTGAATTGTTGAAAAGAGGTCCATCTGGCTTCCTAAATGATTGTTATTCCTTTGTCAAATCATTTTTTCAAGGTATTGAATTTTTCATTGATTTCCATTTCACTTGGTCGATTTCCAATAATATAAATCCAGTGTCATATTTTGTCAATATATATAAGTTCGAATCTGCGAGACTTACAAGCTTTCATTATCTGGTCCAGCCCTGAAATGAAGGTTTCAGGTTTGATTTCAATTTCAGTCAATTTCCAAAAATTGAACTTTTAAGTCATACACGGGCATTCTCATACACACATTTTTGCTGTTAGCTCCTGGATGTGTTCGAACACTTACAGGTCGTTGCCAACTTTCATAATATTCTGTATGTTCATGCTTGCAGCCAAACCTTTACAACCATTTTGGTTTTTTTCCATTTTTTTGTATAAATATTTAGGGATCGGCATACATTACGTCTACCATACACTGCTTACATGCTAATAGGGGTTGGCACACAATGTGCCGACCACTCCTTTTCTTTTACTACTGCTATAGGGGTTGGTATTCCTCTTGCCGATCCCTTAGCCTTTGCATGTCAACACTTAGGCCGAACCCTTAGCGCAATATCCCTTCCCTTTCACTTGTTTCATTTTCTTGACTTTTGCCTAAAGCTCTGAACCCTTGCCTTTAACTCATGAACCCAAATAGAAATTTTCTTTTCTTAAACTTGATTCTTTTAACCTTCCATCCCTTCCATAAATTTGCTTCCCTTCGAATTCAAACATATCTAAACACTTACCTCCATCTTAATTCAAACATTCATATAGGTAAGATTTTGAAATACAACCTTTCGTTATACGACGAAAGTCTGAGCTCTAAAATTTTTGGTAATTGCGATGGCATCCGAGCCGTGATGACAAGCGGCCTTGAAGGGATGAATGATTAGCGAATAGGGTTCGGTAGAATGAGTTAGGAGAAAGAAGAGGGGAGGACAAGAAAAGATGAGGGTTCGACATATGACTTCGATGGAAGGAAGGTTAGGAGTAGAAGAATGAAGAGGTTGGTATATGAGAACATTTTAGAGGCAGGGATCAGTTAGGTAGGGATTAGTGGTGTTGTAGTAGGATAGGGATCAGTGTTAGTGATCCTAGGTGAGGAATCGCTTGGGAGTGTTCCATTGAAAGGATCGGTGGTTTAAGGGGTGAATGCTCTATTGTAAAGCCGTAGAAATGGATCGGCCTTTCTATAGGGTTCAGCTGGTTTTAGGGATCGACAGGTCTTGGTTGAGGAGAGGGATCGGTAGAGGAGCTTTGGGATAGGGATCGACATACACCTTGGGATCGGCATTGAGTTAAGCATTGGCTCTTTGAACTTGTAAACTAATCCAACCTAACTTGTTCTAACAATCACCATTAATTTACCATAACGAGCTTGGACATATGATGATGATGAACAATCAAACGTGCATATTCACTGTCGAACCTGAGATCAAACAATCAAATTCCTAGAACTTTCAACATAGACTAAAAACTTGCATATGGACTTAAACGACAAACTTCACGCTCTGGTATGCCGATAGTCGATCCCAAAATTTTCATAACCGATTAATATTTCTGCTAGTTGAGACGGTCAGCGATGATAGTCACTCTGGTCGAACTTCCAAGTCTCGTCGTTTTACTTAGTTTTTCCGATTTTAAACTATTTATATCTGTTGTACACTACATTGCACTGCACTAGCTCACACATAACATGAGGAACATGTTAACTTTTCTAACCTCGATTATCTACCGAATGTAGCTAATATGGATTCCAGATGCTCATAGCGTTTAGTCGGTATGTCTTTTGATCCGATGATGTAACCCTCGATTTTGAAGCAAAATCAAGTTCTGCGACTATATCCGACAGGCTTTCTCCCAGCCATCAAGCAAAACAGACGGAAGTTTCTTGCCCACCGGTCTACCTTTTATCGGATGTTCTGGTCCTCTCGACAGAGGATATAAGTCCTACCCCTGATGCAGTAGAGGGTGCTATTCTTCTAAATAACCTAGTAGACTCACAAGCCTCTCGAATTGTGAGGCTGCTCTTCGTCGGTATGTTTTATTCATGGAATTCCATTCATAGACGTCTTGGTCCCTCCAGTAAATGATAAGCCATACTTGTCCCCGGCGAGGTACACGGCGTGTAACAAATTTATGTGCTAGGTCGGATGCTTACCGCCCTTTAACTCGTTTATTCGAGAGATGCTGAGATACCTTAGAATAGCTCCCACTCACTTCATCCAAACAATTATGCCTTTATACATGGAACCTTCTTGCTATTTATGAGCGTTTTATTCCATCCGCCAACTCCCGAAGACATAAGATTGATCTACAACTTCAAACGGCGATCGAGAAGTCATTCTTATGTTTTTCTAGAACCCTTGTTGAATTGCCAAGTCTTGACATGCAGTTGGAATAAACTTTCTTTGTTTGAGCACAAGTGGTTTTATGTATGATGTCCTCTCGGCTTTGCGAGGCGATAGTTAGAAGGATGTAAGTATTACCTCTATTTCTTTCTCAAGTTTGCTAATCCAAGTCGTAACTTTTCCTTTGAATCTGCTAACATCTGGGATTCTTTCAAGTGTTCACCTACATCCTAAAGGCGTCAATTTTTCAACAGCAGTCGCCACCATTCGCGCTACCCTTGTTGAAGAAAGAGATATCAAACTTCTTGTAATTGACGAGTTACTATCTTTATTCAGGTTGCTGGAGGAAAGCCTTAGTATTGGGCTCCCCGAAAGCATAGCATTGCCGAGAAACATTACAGAGCAAAATGGAGGATGCCATCAATCATGTCGTGCCCCCTGCCGAGGGGACGCAGGATGACATTGAAGAAGGTGAGATTAGAGGTTTTCAGGCCAACGAACCTAGAGATACGGACGTAGGCCCAGGCAAGGCGCCTATGGTCGAACCATCGCCAGGTGCGCAATCCTAACACCCACCAAAGAAAAAAAAGGCTAGCATACAGACTTCGTAGAAGAAAGACTGCCATGGATCCAGAATTCGTTATTACTTCTATTGAAGAAGAACCATCTTCCCAACAATTGAAAAGTTCATTGAAGGGATTTTAAAATCTCCAAATTCCAAATGATATCCTGGCCTACGACTTTCCAAATATTAACATCAAAGTACTTAATTCTCCTACTAGGTGCGACGAAGGCATTCATCCTTCTGATAAAGGAGAGAGAGCACCGATGAGCAAGGCTGTAGCCACCAGTCTATTAGGAGGGAACACTAGGACAATCACGACCACATGCACTTCACTACACACCATTTTCAATCTTTTGCACAATAATTGCTCATTTGGTCTTTGCAAGTGCAATGACTCAGTCCCGGGCCTTTGATCACTTAAGCGGTTCTTCGTCATATTATTGATCTAGCTAGGATTCAGAATCTGGTCGGCGTAAGGAGAAAGACGAAGGACAGGACAAAAGCTACCATTTAAGGGAATCCTCTTCTTCTAAATGCAAGTCCCAGACATCATGCCAAGGAGAACAGTTCAATTTTCCTGCTTATAGTGGAGACTAGCCTCCTTAATGTGGCCCTTAAATCGCCACATCACATGAGCAACATTCTAGCTCCTCAAGCTCTAAATAGTCCCACGAACGTAGATGAAGTAAACATCCAATTGGCTGTTGCTCCCGATGTTTCTACATCAGAGAAATTAGCCGAGCTCAAGGATACTTTCCTAAAAATCTGTTTTGATAGACTTAAATTCCTTCCTACAATACATATGATTTTAAGGCATGCCGGAGCAAGTTCTCTTGCTGTGTCAATGATGTGTTCGTGCAGCATGAATCGTTCCAACATTTGGTAGAAAAAATCTCTGAAGTGTCCATTGAGCGATAGTATGAAATAGACCACCTCAAGTTAGAAGAGATACACGATAAGGACATAATCAAACATCAGGATGCTGAATTGTTAGAATTAAAAACACAACTTGCTGAAGCGGAGAAAAATGCTAAGGAAACGACAGAGGCGGTGAGCCATTTGAAAACTTCTCTTAAAAAGGAGCTCGACGCTGCCCTCAATCATAGCGGGGTACTTGCTCTAGAAGAAGATTCCTTGCAAAAGGAAAATGATGTTTTGACCCGCCGCATCGAGGAACTCGAAGAGCTTCTAAAAAAAGAAAGGAAGGAGAAAATTGAGGCCCAAGAAGAATCGTAGAAGTACTGCGAAGAGGCTGTCGAAGTCAGGAGCCTGAAAATTATGCTTGAAGAGCAGCTCGTTAAAATTGAAGCTCTTAAAGAGGAGGCTCGAGAAGAAGGCCGTAAAGAAAAGATAGAACAAATTGAATCCCAAATGGAAGCCGCTAAATAGTCTGGTGGAATGAAATCAAGGATTTGTTCAATCCATTGATCATAGAGTATAATGCCAAAGTCCTCATCTATCGTGACTTAATTTTTCTTGGTGAAGGTTATCTCGAATCACATGCTGAAGCTTGGGATCAAATTATTGAGATGAAGAAGAGAGAATTAGACGGAGCTGAGCTCAATGAAGAAGAATTAGTGCGGAAGATCCTCCGTGGAAATGAACCCTTGGATTTGGCTGCCATAGGACTTTGATACTTCAACGTTTCTACACCTACCGAGGAAGGGGAACATATTGCAAGATCTTCAGGGCCGATCCTAAGGGTTCCTCTTCTTTCCAAGTGGTTGGAGCATCAATCTCCCTCAACATGGAGCAGGATTTAGGCTATGATCCAGATAAGCCCGGTTACCAATCCTAGATGCAGTCCTCTATTTTAGGAGGTACCCAGCAACCACCGAAAGCCAACTGGATACATGTATTGCACTTTACTCTTTAGTTTTTGAAAAGTTCCGTTCTTCGCGCCTAACGATTATAATCTCATCTCCCTATTTTAACAAATTCTGCAGGTCTTTCGAGTCTAGGACAAAATCCCAAGAGTGATGCTGATGTCGAACAACAAGAGAAACCGGCGGAGGTTCTAGCAGCTGCTAATGTACCAGGGCCCAATGCTCAAGTCATCAGAACTCTTGACGACGATAAGGTCGGGGTTCCACTCTCCGTGGATGAGTCTAACGATGTAATGATCACTAGTGCCTCTGAACACGCTGAAAAGATTAGCTTGAGAGAGCTGATTGAAAAGGAGGAGTTGCTGAAAAGAAAATCTAAAACTAAGCATATCGGGGTGGACATTGATGATCCACATCTTGTGCCACAGCAAGTTATTCCACCTGGAAGGTCGATTCCCGATGAACTTCCTCCTACCTCTGTAAGCTCTCCTACTAAAGGCGGCAAAGGATCCAAAAAAAGAAGCACAAGTGGCACTACTCTTGAAAAAAAAGAGAAAGTCAAAGAAATAAACGTCACTTCGGCTCAGTGTGTATATAGTTTGCACATTCGTTTCTTTCATTAGCTGTGGTTGTATGGGCATAAGTCCTGATTTTTTGAAATATCTTGTACTATGATCTTAAAACCTGTTATGTGAATAAAATTTTCTTGTATTTTGTTGTGCTTTCGGGTAAATTGTTATTTAAGTAGTTGAACTATTACGTTCCATTCAATGTACTTGTAATTTGTTGTTCATAAATTCTGGTAACAATCCACCAGCTCTCCTAAGACCTCCAAGCGGTCGTGGCCTTGAGTCGTACACTAGGCTCGGGCCTTACACTTTCGAATTTAGCGGTTTTTGAGGAACTATACTCTTGCCCCCAGTTTTAGGTTAGTGGGGTTGGATGTCGGATGGTCGAATTCCATCCTTAGCGAGTTTATACTCCTCTGTTGGTTTTAGGCCGGAGTTCGTGGAATAGTGAATGGACGAACTCCACTCATCTATCCATTCATGTTCTTATCCACACTCTTGGGATAAGATTTAGTTGATGAGCGGTCGAATCACACCCAATCTATATTTATACTCTAGTCTGCACTCTAGGGACTCAGAGTTATCTTGCGAGTAGTCAATTCACGCCTGATTTATGTTTATACTCTAGTCCACACTCTGGGGACTTAGAGTTATTTCACGGGTGGATTATTCACACCTGATTTGTGTTTATACTCTAATCTGCACTTGGGGACTTAGAGTTACTTTGTAGAGCAGTCGGATCATACTTTCTTTGATTGATTAATTTGCCCCTAAGATCTGGGGTTTGATTTAGCGAGCGATCGGTCGTGTCACGGTTACTCTGATTTTATCTCAGTTCCACAGCTGGGCAGGAGTTATTCGATAATCAGATTGTCGGCCATATTTATTCCTTATTGTTTATCCCGTCCTTTGGATTGTGAATGAGAGTTGTTAAATGAACAAGCAGATTCAACTCATTTTGTTTAATCCCATTGGGAGTTAACATGATTGAGTGATTTCAAACTCTGGGAGTGTGTTAATACATATCGACATCAATCAATTTCACAATGTAATTAGCATATAATGCAACAGTAAACATAAATATAAAGGAAGCCCGGAACTTTATTTGTTAAATGGAAAGGAATAACATAAACTGTCTTACTACACATTCGGAAAATCAAATGCTAAAGCAAATTCTAAAAGTAAATACAACTGAAATGTAAAAGAAATAAACTAAGTGAAATAGCGTCATAGACGTTTGCTATTCCACGCCCGTGGAAGTGTAATGCCATTGGCAGTCTCTAGCTTGAAAGTTCCTTCTCCGAGTCTCTGTTTAATGACATATGGCCCTTTCTTGATCAGATTCATGTGCGATTGGGTAGGAAACACCCATTTCAGGACGAGATCGCCAATTTCGAAGGTTCTAGGTCAAACTTTAGTGTTGTAATACCGGGTGACTCGATGTCGATGTGTGGCTATCCTCAGATCGGCTTCTTCGCGCTTCTCATCTATAAAGTCAAGAGATTCCAAAAGGAGGTATTTATTCATTTTGGGAACGTAGTAAATCACTCAATGAGAAGGAACTTCGAACTCAATAGGTAAAACATAAGCAAGGGCGAATGGAATATGATCAGTCACGGACTTGTAGATAGTCCTGTAAGCCCACAATGCCGTAGGGAGTTCATCCACCTACCTGTCTTCAGCGTTCTCCAGATGCACCTTCGGAATGGACTGTATGATTTTATTTATAGCTTTAACCTGTCCATTTGCCCGAGGGTAAGCGACCGCTACAAATCTCTTTTCAATACGATATCTTCGATGAATGTCTTTGAATTCAACACTATCGAATTGAGTCCCATTATCTGTTACAATAGTTCACGGAAGACCGAAGCGGCATATGCTGTTTCAGACAATTAAGTTGATTTGTTTCTTAGTTGTGATCGTGGCTAAAGGTTCTACTTCGACCCATTTGGTGAAGTAATCAACTGCACGATAGCGTACTTTGCACCACCTTTAAAGATCGGTAAGGAACCGATAATGTCTACACCCCATATAATGAATGACCATAGGCTTACCATTTGCATGATTTCTGTTGGCGGAGCTCTCGGAAATTTTGCATATTATTTGACATTTATCACATCTTCTTACATATCATGGCGCCTCGATTTACGGTTGGCCAATAATACCCATAACGGAGTATTTTCTTTGCCAGAGTGCCCCTTAGTGTGATCGCCGCATTCCCCTTCATGAACTTCTTTCAGAATACATCTTATCTCATCGTGAGTGACACACCGGAGTAGAGGGACTGAGAAACCTTTTTTGTTCATAATTCCTTCTTGCATAATATACCGTGAAAGTTTTGCAAAGGACTTGTCGCTTTTCATTTATTTTATCTAGTAGGACTCGATGAAGTAAATAGTCTTTGATTAAAGTCATCCATGATTCCCTTTTAGGCTCTGCTTCTAGTGTTTTGTCATTTTCATCATGCTTATACTTATGGTGTTTAATGCTTCGGCCAAAACCAAGCCCATCTACTGTGCATCGCCGGTACTAAAAAACTTTTCCAATGAATTGTCCCCTCTTTTTTAATCTCGTGGAATATGTGAAATGTCATAGTTCTCAAACGTTATGAACACCTCTTAAACTTGGGTAAGGTATGGGGTAAGTCATTGTCCTTTAGCCTGATAATCTCCCTTAACTTGATACACCACCAACTGCGAATCGCAAAAGATTTTGAAAGATTTTATTCCAAATTCTCTAGCAAGTTTAAGTCCTGCAATTAGAGCTTCATATTCAGCTTCGTTATTTATTGCTGGGAAATCAAGCTTTAATGCATAACAGATTGACTAATTTTCAGGAGTTACAAGCACGATCCCATCCCCCGAACAGTGACCATTAGACGCTTCATCAGTATACAATTTCCACCGTACGGTAGGGATTTCACTACCTTTTGGAGAATCAACCTGCATAGTAAACTCTGCTATAAAGTCTGCCAATGCCTGACCCTGGATAGCCCTTGGAGGAAGATAAGTAATGTCAAATTGACCGAGTTCAATATTCCACCTGATTAACCTTCCATACGTCTCAGGTCGATGTAGGACCTATCATAACGGTTGGTCGGTGTAAACATTGATCGGATGTGCCTGAAAGTGCACACAGAGTTTCCGTGATGCAATTAGTAAGCAATATGTCAATTTTTATGTAACGACCCGTAAATTTTAACTGTTTTAATAACGTAATTAGTTGAAATTTTATGAAATTTTAAATGATAAAATTTTGAAATAAAAATTTAATATTTGAAACGCGTCTAGTTAAACATAGCAACCGGTAAATTTTCATCCAAAAATATGGAAGTTTATTTTCGTGTGTAAATTTATTCAATTAATATCAGTTAGTAATTGATGAAAATAAAATGTTTTCGAAACTTGAATATTTTTGCATAGAAAAATTCTAAATCGTCTTTTGAGCAAGACGTCATTTTTCGTTTTTCAAAATTCGGACTTCTTTAGCTCCGTCGATCTTATTTTTCTACGATTTTGCTGCATTTTCCGCTAGTAGAAAATTTGAATTTTATAATTCAGATCGTACTGTTGATATTTGTATACCGTTTTGATCGTCTCATCGTGTTGATCTCTGCGGTATATTCAACTCTGTGTTTTGAAGTCCGATACTCAGTGGAACACATGAAATGGTAGACATATCGGTTCTGTACTTGTGACCGTCTGGTTTCCTTTACCCATTCATATTCCACCGCATAACCAACGGTCACTGCCTTTTTCTTTTTCCTAGATATTAATATCAAACTTTATACCTTCACTATTCCCATTGTCAACATAATTTTCTGGTTCATTTCCTTTTCATTTATTTGCTCTGCCTCTTTTGCCTTTAGTTCTTATGCATGATGTTGATGGATCCACTTGCCTGCTACCTTCGTTCCTATTCATGCTAGAGGAAGAAAAAGTATAAAGTTTCAACATTTATTTCTAAATATATTTTGCCTTTCCATGTTTTTAAAAAATTCAAGTCTTTCACCTTCCCCTCGCATGAGCCATCTCCCACCACTTCTCTCCTCTCTCTCACGCGTACAGCCTTGCCCCCCCCCATCGGCCTCCACCACAGCAAGTGCCGACCACCAAGACCATCGCACCTCCTTTTCTCGAAGTACCACCCTCCGAGCGGTCGCCATACCACCTAAAACCGAACAACAAACCCACCCTTCGACCTACCTACTTCACCCATGGCCTGCCTCCGTCATTCACTTGCCTTCCCCTTCCTCAGCCCGCGCCTACAAACATCTTTCTCGACCCGAGTGCCGCATCCATCTCCTTGGCCGAGAGCAGCCCATAAACCCATATCCAACTGTCCCTCTCATGCTTGCCTCCGCCACGTCTCATGAAGCAGCCCGGCCACGCAAGCCTCCACCTTCCTTTCCCCGGCCTTCCGCCTTCCCTAGCTACGGCCGAGCCCACTCATCCGCCTATCCACGCGAACAACCACCAACCTCCGCCGAACCCAACCCGCGAGCATCTCCTCCCTCTGTGCGCATTTTCTTTTTCCACATATGCAGCTGCACCCATATTTACATAAGGTACATATATATATATTCTGATGATGCATAAAGTTTATATAAAATTTATAAAATTTTTGAGTTATATAGTATAGCCAGTGGTTCGTTTATATAAAGAGTTATATAGGGTATTGGGTCTGTTGTGATATATATAAGTTGTACAAGTTGTATAAATTAAGTTGTTTATACATAAAGTTACAAATTGTGTTGTAGTGTCTGTTACATGCTTATAGCTTTAACTTAATAGTATTATGTAATATATGTAGTAGTATAAAGTCTGTTGTTATAAGGTTTGAACTAGTTATAAAAAGTTGTTGTTATACAGCTGTACATAAGGTTTGTTAAGTATATATATTGTTACAAAGTTTTCAAAGTTTATAAAGTTATACAGTTCTTTATATTAAGGTATACATGTTGCTGTATATAATTGATTTCAATACACTATGTGATAAAAGAAGTTACAGATTTATATGTAGGAGTTATTTGCATAGCTAAATTACTGTTCATATATATAAATTATAAATGAAAATATGTTACATTAGATGGTTACAGTAAATATATATGTTTGGAAAAGTATATTATATTATAGAAACTATTATATTATATTGTTTAAAGGTGAATGCCTATATATTTGAACAGTATGCGTATATATTGTTTTAAATGTAACATATTGTGTTTATATTTTATTAGTTTTAAAACTTTTGGTTTATTGGTCGATTTTATAAGTTACACAAATATATATGTTAAACTGTTAAGTTGAATGTATTGATTAAAATCTATTATAAATACATGCTTAACTTTAATATTTGAATTTTAGTTAAACAATGATTTTGAATTTTACATATATATATTTAATTTAATTTGTGTTTGGGATATATATGTAAATAGTTATAGATAGTTATATATATATAACTTCACTTATACCATTAATCATCATCGATCCAGTTCTCATTTGATTCGTCAATTTCTGGTATCAGCTTTGATCATCGAACTCGTGCTTGGATTCGTAACTCAATTTCAGTGTCTATTCTCTCTAGCCTCGAAAGGTGAGCAATCACTCACGATTAATGTTCTTTTATTTATTAAATTTGATTTCAACTGAAACGACAATTGAAATATGCTGCTGTTAGTAAATTACACTGTTATATATGCTATTACCTGTATCAGTTCACTTATGACATCTAACACCATTATCTGTTATTTATACGATGATAATCCAGTTTGGTTGATAAATGATTGATTGTTTGATGTTGACATTGGATGTTAAATTGTTAATGTTGTAAGTGATAAATAATTTGAAATTGAAATTGACGTAGAATAGTTAGATTTGATATATGTGTTAATTTGATTGATGACATTGCATAATACGACCTCTTTCAATTTTAAATAAATTGACACGTAGAAATAGTATTAACCACACCTTGAACCATTGAATGTATGTTGTAAAATTTATGTAGTATGAAATTGAATAATTGATATCTAATGAAGAACCGTATTAATATTATCGTAATAATCTTTAATCTACATGAAATGATAGTGTAGATTCTAGAAATAATTATATTAATTTGCACAAACAACAATGTGAATTAATACGATTATTTCTGGATTATTTGAATTGATTATTGGATTGATATTGGTTGTTGTTATTGCTTGTTTATTTACTTTGACACCATCCCAGTTATCACACTGCAAGTTCCCTTTGCTAAGCTTTGATTTTGAATTGAATTGGAATCGGGTTGAAATGATAAATACCCAAATTAAACTTTGACCTAGGATAGAGAATTAAATAAAACCCAATTGGTCAACAATTTGGTTTAAAAATAAAATAAAGATTTTATTTGAATAAATACTAAGGTTTTAAAATGAAGTTGGAATTTGAATTTTTATGAAAGGAAAATGTTAATATGTAATAATCCGAAACAAAATATTAACATAGTAGTTGATGAAAGGATGTTGGTTAAAATTTAATTATTAAGTTTGAAATTATTTAATAATTAAGTTTTTGAAATTATTTAATAATTAAATAAGATTGAATTATTTAATAATTAAATGAAATTGAATTCTTGATATATGAAATTGAACTTCGTAATAAGTGAAATTGAACTTCTTTAATAAGTAAAGTTGAGTTATGAAATAATTAAGTTTTGAAATTTGTAACTAAGTAAATGAATAAGTGAAATCGAATTTCTTTAACAAGAAATAAAATGTGATTTATTGAAATAAATGTAAGACTTCTAATTTAAAGAATTGATTTGACGAATATAATTTAATTCAATTTGAAGCTTTGATATAATGAAGTGAACTTAAGTAATTGATTTAATGAATTGGAAATCAAATAGAAATTGTTTTGAATGACAAATTTACTTAACGAATATTAAATGAAATCGATGAATGAAGTTAAATTGATTTGAATGTTAAATTAAATTAATTTAAATGTTTTCGAAATGAAACTTATATACGAACTTGAATCAATGTTTGAATTGTTTTAAATAAAATTTGAAATTGAATTATAAGATTTGAAATGGAAATTTGGAAGTTTGAAGCGTAAATTATGGAAATTGTTTAGACAGACAAATGAAATGTTGGTTTACAAATTCTAATTGAAATTGTAATTGATTTGGTTTTGAAATATATTAAACGACCAATCGGTGTAATATTTACGAAAGTTATTAAAGAGACCGTAATCGGTTAGGGACATACTCACTGTCTAAACCGAAAACCACTGTAATAACTATACGCGGAGTGTGATCCAGAATGAAGTGGTTGGAATGATGTACGTGATGACTGAAGAAAGAGAACGATAATGGATAGCCTTGACACTTGTATCAAATTGGAAATGACTAAAACAGGAGCCGTGTCGGGCCAAATGGGGGTTAGCTACCTCGAGCGAACAATCTTCTTCGAAAACTACTTATTACTTGTTGTCGATTGGTGCACCCTTGATTTTGGGAGTGTTGTTTCGCAGTGTTGCGATCGCTGCGGCGATGCGTTCTCACCAGTCCGGATCAGGCAAACGGTAGTTTCACTACCTTGGGTATTGCCTCATGTGCCTTGTCATAATTGTATCCCTATATACGCGACCACTACGATTTGTTTTGTGTTATACCTATGGAGTACTCCCTGATATCCCACTAGTTTACGGTGGAGTTTACAGTGCTGTATAGACTATGATGCTTATATAAAATGTGTTAAGGGGGATAATGGTAACGCCTTAACACTATTTTGATACTTTATATTACTGATAGGCATTATATACTTATCGTACACTACTACATAGTAGATAGTTTAACGGATCCTTAAAGGATGGTTATTCCAAACATCCTTTGAGTTACTTGTATTTCAGTTGCTATTTCACTTGAGTTGGATTTATTGATACAAGAATGTTAATCCTAACTCGAGTGTTTTGTGTTTTGCTTTACGCTCGGGTCAGACTGAGTGTACCAGTACTCAAGACTCACCTTTGGAGTTGGAGCTTCGCTTGGAGATCCAGCCATCTATCCAGCTTTCAGATATCCAGTTGATTCTAGTGATGTATTCTGATATTGTATTTGATTATTGTATTCGAGGCATCTGTTGTACCTTATTTAACTCTGATATGTATATAGTAGCTTCATGAACTACTATCTTTTGTTTCTGCTGTATTTATTACTCTGTGTCTGTGATCTGTGATTATATCTATTTACTGTACATGCTGAGTTTTGCCAAATATAATTAACAATTCGGTATTTTTGAACCATTCAAGTTCGACATGTGCGGATGCGAATGGTCCAAAATAGCGGGTCGTTACATTTTATATCTTTGTATAGTTCCTTTTAGATCCTGTTAATCATTTTCTAACGTAATACACCAACCTATGAATCTAATTCTCTTCGCGTGTGCCGATACAGCCAAATAAATCTACAACTCCTCATGATCTACCGGCTTTGACAAGATAGGAGGTCTCTCCAAATGATTCACCAAAGCTTGAAATGCGTCTTTACAATCTTGCGTCCATTCAAAGTTACTTTTCTCTTTCCTAATCAAATTGAAGAAAGGAATGCATTTGTAGGTAGCTCTGGAGATGAATCGGCTTAAGGCGGCAACTTTCCCATTCAGACTCCATACTTGTTTAATAGTTCTTGGTGCTTTGATATCACCTATAGACTGAATCTTCTTGGGATTAGCTTCTATCCCATGAGCATTGACAATAAAACCCAAGATCCCTAATGCAACACCAAAAGAACTCTTCAAAGGATTGATTTTCATCTTGTAATGTCGGAGGATGTCAAACATTTCCGCCAAGTCTCCAAAGTGGTCTCTTGATCATCATAACTTCATGAGCATATCATCCACATACACTTCCATTGTCTTTCCAATCTAATCTTTAAACATTCTGTTGACCAAACACTGATAGTAGCTCTTGCATTCTTTAATCCAAACGGCATCACTACATAATAGTATAATCCAACATCGGTAATGAAACCAGTGTGCTCCTGATCGAGGACGTGCATTGGGATTTGGTTATATCCCGAATATGCATCCATGAAAGATAGCAATTTGTGTCCTGCGGTTGAATCCACCAGCTGGTCAATCCTCGGAAGGGGAAAACTGTCCTTCGGACACGCCTTGTTCAAATTCGAATAATCAATGCATGTTCTCTATTTCCATTCGCTTTCTTCACAAGGATAGGATTAGATACCCATTCAGGGTGAAGGGCATCACGGATAAACCCATTGACTTTTAGTTTATCCATTTCCTCTTTGAGAGCAGCAGATCTCTTTGGATCCATACCGTATTTTTTTGCTTCACCGGGACATACCTCAGGTCAATATTCAATGCATGGTTCGCAATGATAGGCGAAATTCCACACATGTTAGAGTGAGTCCAAGCGAATACATCTAGATTCGCTCGAAGAAAATCAGCAAGTTTCTTCATCATTGGAGGGTTGAGCTGTGAGCCAAATTTTAGGACTCGCGATGGATCATTGTGGCTGACCATAATATCAATTGTCAGCTCAACCGGTGCAGCCTTAGTCTCTTTGGGCTCTCTTTCATCATCTCTTGGATCTATATCTCTATAAAACTATGGCGCCCGAGCTAAGGCTCAAGCGCTAGTTGTTAATCTTCGGTTGCTTGGATGCGGACAGTCTTGTCCACACCCTTACCTTCTTATTTGCACTGAGCTTCCCTCGACTCAGCTACATAACAGGCACATCCAGTTGCCTGATCGCCATGAACAACTCCTACACCATCATCCGTTAGAAATTTCAAAGTCAAACACCATGGGGCAAGAGCTGCTTGAAATTTAGCTAGGGTCGGTCGACCTAGAAAAAAATTGTATGGAGAGCCAACATCCAAAACAATAAACAACAAGATTCACACTCTCCTCCATTCACCTTCTCCTAACTCAACGGGTAATTTCATATAACCAACAGCTTCAGTTGCAACTCCATTAAAACCATGTATACGAGCTTTATATGGTTTTAAATCTTTGGTTTCCATCCTCATCTGATCATAAGCTTTTTTGAAGATTATATTCACCGAACTTCCACAATCAATCAAAATTATTCTCACCAAAGCAGAACCGATCATGGTTGAAATGACCATAGATTGATTGTCGGAGCCTCTACCTTATATGCATCTCTGTCCCTAAATCATATATCATCCGCCATTGTATGTTGTTGTTTCGCCGGAGCTCCATCTTCCGTATTGGAACAACCTTCAAAATCCACATGCCTAATCGCGCTAGCATAGTGCTCCATCTCTTGCCAACTCCTATCTGCCAGGTGCGGTTCTCCAACCGTCATATTTATCACTTGTCTTCCATCGGTCCACGCAGGCTCCTCAGCCCTACACGGAACTTATCCTCAATTGGGGTCAGAAGTCCCCTACCCGCCATCCTACGGGGCTTTCACAAACTATTGTAACTTCTTTTTTCGAATAATTTTTTCTATAACATCCTAGAGATGCCTGCATTTATTTATATTGTGCCCATAACACTCGTGAAACCGACAATATTTTCTGGTCTACTTCCGCTTCTCTGTTGATTTTTTTGGAGCCAACTTCCTATACTGCATGGTATTGCAAGTAGAAAGATAAATATTCTCTAGGGACGTATTCAATGGCAGGTAATTAGCATACATTGGAATCCTAGGCTTTAACCTTACAAAATCCATGTTTCGTTCTCGGTTCCTATCTCCGCCTCTCTTTTGCCGATTTGGCTTATTTTGAACATTCACTTGGACTTTCCCAGAACTATCATTAGACTATTTGATTGTAATGTTGCTCTGTAATCCTTCTCCACTCAGTCCCGCAACATTCTTTTTTCTAGAGGACTTAGCTTCTTCCTTCCTCAACTATTGGGCCGCCTTTTAATAAGAGCGCTCCAATGTTGCGGGCGGCTTACCGGCCAACCAATCGCCAAATTCAGACTCTAGATCAATCCCACTTGTCATGGCCATGAGTATCGCATGATCATTCGGATTATTGACCTTAATGATAGTAGTATGAAATCTCTCCAAATTATCTTTCAACGACTCTCTTGGAGCCTGAATCATGCTGGATTATGTCTTTAGGATGAGTCACATGCATCCGAAATTGCTCCACAAACTTGGTTGCCAAATCATCGAATCTAGAAATTGATCTCGGGGGTAGTCTTGTGAACTACATCGTCGCTATTCTGGAAATAGTTATGGGAAAGTATCTACACTTGGTCACATCATCAGCTCGTGCAGAATCCATCAACCATTCATATCTCATGATGTGTTGCCTGGGGTCGATTTTTCCCTTATAGGTAGGCGTCGATGGCATGTTGAACTTCCTTGGGTATCATGCATGTAATACACTATCAGTGAACGGGGCATGACTTCTTGAGATTACCTAGTCATCATTAATTAAGCCTTGGCTCTCTCTCACTAACTATTTGACCATTGCTGATAAGTCCGAAGTTTGGATGGGTGGTGCCAAGCGGTGGTCGCATTCCACCTTACGTGAATGGTCCGATCAATGTCTACGGGCCGTTTCACGCCTTCTTGGTTCACCATCTTCGCGATGCGCATCTTGTACATTCGTTCCAGCATCATTCCAGAGAGGTAACTAGTTAGCATTTAATCGAACTCCATCATCCAAACCTTCAAAAATAGTTCCAGCGCGATTCCCCAAGTGTATGGGAGAATTCCTCCTCTGAAGGAGGGATCGGCACCGAACGATCCTGGTAGACCATGATGGTCTACCAGGCAACTCTTCGAAGCATCTGTGTGACTTTCTTCAATCCTGCGATGCATATGCCTATGATATTCATCCGATGAGCTAGAACTTTCCGATGCCGAGTAAGGAATGGGTTCCCTCCTAGCTTTCCCCCATTGCTGCTGAGTAATCTGGTTCATCAAATTGATATTAGTCTAAATTTGCTGATTTAGTTGTCGATGGCTTTCCATCAACTCTCTTATTAAATTATGAAATTCAGCTCTGTAATAAAATTAGTGGGATTTTGAACTTCAACCAGATCAGCATCCATATTTGTTGGTTGATTGCTCGGGTCTCCTTACTGAATGCTAGCAGTCTCATTTTCATCCACGTTCTGAGAACTAGATCTAGTACATCTCACCATTATCAATCTCCTTGCTTTAGATTCCTCCAAATAAGCATAGTAGAAGCAACTTTATGAAGATAACTACGGATCTCCTTCCAGGGATTTATCCAATTCAGTAGCAACAAAGGGGGTCCTAGCAAGTTGAGAATCAGGTTCTCAGTGAAAGCACCACAATATTTGCAACCAAAATTGATCACAAACACCCAAGAATAGGTTTATGTAAAGGAGTAAGTGAAGAAATTAAAATTAAAATGAGGAACATATTAAACTAACAACAAATAAAAAGCAATAACTAGAAACATAGAGATTTATAGTGGTTCGACATTGTATGCCTACATCCACTTTGAAGATTATCTTTATGGATCACTTATAAATCAAATTACAGTAGCAAGGAATAAAGGAAACTTGACTACCATAAAGACTAATGTAATAAGCAGCGTAAAGACCTTCAGAATGACCCCTTAATCCAGTTTTATTGGTGAAGACGACCACCAATCTCTCTGAAACTTCGGCTAAAGGACCTTCTACTCTACATGGGCCCACTTGAGGGGTCGCTAGGCCCAAATCCCAATGAAATGGGATCGGTACCGATCCCTTCATTGTTCGATTTTGGGTAGCAATCCTACGGTGGCTTCTGTATGCTAAAATATGTTTAGTCTTTAATTTTCAAGTCATTTGGTTTAACAGAGCTCTAGTTATTGATTGGTCTTTGATTTGACTTTACTTGTTAACTTCTTTTTGTCAAACCCTCTAAAAGATTGTATACCGATCCATATTCAATGAAGCTTGCCGGCCCATATTTTCTAATATAGCATGTCGATCCCTCTCTTTCATAAAATATGTCGAACCATCTTATTCAAAATAAGCCAATCTCTCCTTTACTCAGTTATGCCCATCCATCTCAATCATCTATGCCGAGCCCTCCTTTATGAGCTAAAATATAACAATCCAACTAAACAAAGCATTTCGATCCCTTCATGATGTAGCTTGCCAAAGTATACTGACTCCTCTCTATGAGCTGAAGTATGCCGATCCATCTAAATTGATTGTGCCGACCCTTCTCCATGAGTTGAAGTATGCCGATCCCTTTGAATTGATTATGCCGACCCCTTCTCCATGAGTTAAAGTATGTCTATCCCTCTTAATTGAGCATATCCATACTGATCCCTTCAAGTCACTGAACTATATTCCATATTTTAAGCATTTTACATTATTTATCTACCAATTCCATTCAATTCTGACTTTATATAACCATCTGTACTTGACTTTTGGGTCCCACTATCATTGCTCCAGGGTCATCGGCCTTTATAGCAGTCAAATCTATCTCGTGTAATCAGTTCAATATGTCCAGGCTAGAATGTTGGATAACACGAGTATTTATAGGAGAAAACCAGAAAAGCAGGAGCCCCTGATTTGAATTTGAACGACCGACCCATATTTAAATAGAATATCAATAAGCGACAATATATAAATTAAGGCGACATGCACTAATATTTAAGAGTCAACTTGAAAACTCAACATTTTCTCTACACCAAGGAGCAAATATTGTCCCAAATAGTAATATCGAAAATACGAATAAAGCATGACGAAATATAGATGTCAAAAGGCAATGAAAGACAATTAAGGGAATGCTTTTATAATAGCAACTATTATAAGGCATATACAAGCAGCATGAAGAGGAAAGGACATCAAGTTCCTACAGTTAACAACGATATCATTAATTAACAATATGGAAGAGCATATCAAATGATAACCATGAAGAGAAAGATACAATGAGTCTCCCAAGTTTGATGGATGTCGTAAGTAATCAATACGACATGGATATCGAAGTTCATTAATATTCATAGAGAATATCACCTACATCAATAAAGCTAGTGTAACACCCCATGATTTTCCGAAAATAAATAAGAAAATATAATTAAAAGATAAGAATTAACCTAAAAGTATAATTTTCATAAGCATCTAAATTCGACTATGGGACTTGCACCATTGTATCCGTAGTAATTTTCTAGACAACTTTCATCCATAACTTGTTGAAATTCGAGCTAAAACAAAAAAGTTATAAAGGATTGAATAAATAAGAAATTGAAAGGAAAATTAGAAAATAGAAAAAAAAGAAATCGACCAGGGCCAGGTCAACCAAGATGGACCCAGGTCGACCGTGGGCGGTCGATCTAGCCCAAGGGCGGTCGACCCGACCCATGGTCGATCTAGGGTCATGGCGACTTGGAGATGATTCATTTCATCATGTAAGATCGTTACGTGCTGGCCACGGTTTTAGGGATGAACGAGATGATTTGGGTTGGATATGATGATAGTGAGTTGAGGTGTTCCCCAATATATTGATAGCTAGGGTTACCCTAAAGCCTAATTCTCTCCATTATAGCAAAGCTCTGCCAAAATAAAACCCTAAATTTAATTTCCCAAATCAATTTCTAAACCTCAATTATATTCTAAATCTCAATCTAAATTAAAATAAAAAGGAGATCTAGCAATTGAGGAAGAGACCTAAGCGGATTTTGGGAGAAAGCTTGTGGCATGTAAGGCAAACCTAAAAGCTTAGGACAGAGGTGAGCGGGCACCTATTTAACAAGTTAATTAAATTAATTGATTTTAATTTCTACCCTCTGCTGATTTGACTATTAATTCTTGTATTACTCTATTAATTTATTAAGTTGGGAATCTGGAATAATAGATCTTTATCTAATTGCAATTTATATACGTAAGTTGTAAAACCATAAATAATATGCTAAAATTGGATTTCACACCAATAAATTAATGAATTGGAATAATGTAAATGTTACAATGACTGTAATAAAAATAGGACAAACAGATTAGCCCAAAATTAAATGGATTACATCCGACAATCAAAATGGATTGCGTCTGATAATTGAATGAAGTAGATTAATTTACTTAAAACAAGTAAATTGTAAGATGTCTAGATTGAGTTTGAAAATAAAATGAAATGGTTAAATTAATTAAAACAAGTAAATTGAAAGATGTCCGGATTGTAGGCAATCGACCTAAGCCTAGCGTAGGTCGATCGTCCTAAGTCACTTTAGAGTTAGTAGGCTATTTGGGGCCTTGAGCCGATACAGGTATGAACCCTGTTGTTCTCTAAATTGCTTGACTGGCATAGACATATTTAGGTGTTCTTATTTGAGATGACAGACTTAGTTCATGTTACCGTATCGTAGAGTTTGATGTAGAGTGTTGTTAAGACGTGTAACTTATGTTGCAAAAGGTACGCATAAGTTTTGGGACCGAATTATTGGTCATTAGTTCCGGCTATCGGGATTGGATTTCCGGTCGTTAGATGGGGTGTTGGGACCGGAGACTATATCATGGACATTCTCATAGGCCTATGTGGGCGTAGACAATGAATGCTAGGTGGTGCCCAGTACCAGGTGGAGTTAAGTGCAGTAATTCCTTAGGGTGCATAAGAGGTATTTTGCTGCTAGGACCGAGAGGTTAGGCACTGGTGCATACAATGAGTCACTTTGTGAGTTTACAAGCGTGTTCTTCCTCTCTAGGCCTAGTGTGAATTGAAGTGGGGTAGTAGTTTCCCCAAAACTAGATGATCGTTCGGTGAGATGCAGCCTGTTGTTATCCCCCTGATGTTAGACTAATGACTGTTAGACTGGCGACTGTTAGGCTGGCGACCTTAGGCTTGTGAGCTTAGGTGTACGAACACTGTACACACACCCTGTATCACTTAGAGTAGACTTGAAGTCGGTTGTATTTAATTTCCTTGTTAGTCTTGTTCTCATTCACCAGACTTTACGTCCAACCCATTCTATTTTCCCCCACCACGGGTGGACAGAGGAGCCATTGATAGGTCCATTGCTACCTTCGGATTATCATGTTGGGATTCTAGTTTTATTTTATCCTTTATCATGTATTTCCTACTAGTACATTTGCTCTTTCAGTACTTTTCCTATGAGGGATTATTTTTGTGATACTCTGATATTTGATATGTACCGATGGTTTTCTAAGACTATGATATTATGACATTTTCAGACCTGGATATTTTAATGCTTTTGAGATTTTTATTACTGTTATTACGAGATTATCCATATATCTGATATTATGTTTCCGCTGCGATGATGTTTGGATTAGATAGACTATTTCTTTATTGATATCTTAGTCACTGTGATGCTACTTTTTCCTTAAGCCGATGATCCGTGTTTCTTGATATGGCGGTGTTTGGCATGTCGAGTGATGTGGTTGTCATATGTGGTATCAAAGCCTAGGTTCGGTATTCCTAGCAATAAGAGCGTATTTGACTCGTATGGATATATATATATATATGATTTTAAAAAGAGAAACGATTTTTGAAATTGTTTTCAAAATGGGTTTCCAAAGTATAACTATATATATAAGTATTTTTGGAAAATGTTGTCAAGATTCCCCTAAATTTGTGCCTATGTTTATTTTAATTCCTGTTATGTTGTCCTCTTATTTGAAATCTAATTTGAGCTATCTATGGAAGCATCTAATTAAATCTTTACTATTCACAGATAAAGATGAAGATCCTGTAGGATCTGGCTCTATCGACATCCCTGATATTCCGGGCGTGAACATGTCCATTTGGTTCAACCATTACTTACAGGCTAGGGGATCGGTTGAGCATCCAACTAGAAAGCCTACGGAGGAGGCGGATGGTGGGGTCCCAGTCCACCCATCCGCCGCTCAAGAATTTTCTAAGCTATGCAAGGACTTTTCCAACTTGGGTGGCAAGCTATTCTTAGGCACCGAGACTTTTGTTGATGCTAGAGCTTGGATCCACAATTGTGAGCGGATATTTGGACTTATGGGTTTAGTAGATGAGGATAGGAAGTAGCTTGCTACCTAGCAGCTGTAGGGAGAGGCTCTCAGTTGGTGGGAGGTTGTTGAGGCTAAGACTGGTGGTGGTATTGTGACTTGGGGAGAGTTTAGGCGGTGGTTTGAGATGAAGTTTTTGTCGCAGGTTAAGGAGGGAGTTATGTTAGAGAAGTTTATAAATCTGAAGCATGGTGATTTGTTAGTTAAAGAATATGTTAATTATTTTAATGAGCTTGCGATATTTGGAATGGAGTTGATCAATATCCCGCATAGGAAGGCGCTCAAGTTTACCAAGGGTTTGAATCAGCCATTACAAGGCTTAGCAGTGAGTCATATTCCTATGAGAGCTACTTATAAGGGTCTGGTTGATATGGCATTGCTTACTTCTATTGCTAAGAAGGTAGAAGAGGCTCCAAACACCAAAGTGAAGAATTTTAAAAAAGGGAAGAAGACGGGTGGACCTCCACCTAAAGGGATGATTCAGAAGAAGGAGTTGAAGTGTCATAGGTGTGGGAAGACAAGGCATCTTTTTAAGTAATGGTCACTACCAAAGCCGAAGTGCTTTAATTGCGAACAAGTTGGGCATATTAAGAAGAACTGTCCAACACCACCCATAGTTGCTTCTCTGGCTTCTACTCGGGGTGGTCTAGGCATATGCTGTGGAGGCTGTTCCCACTTCCAATATCCAACCAGCACTAGGTAAGGGGAAGATAGTGGTAATTGAAGATGCGTTATCTCTATCTAGTCTTTCTATTTGTACTTTATTTGATACTGGGCATCTCATTCTTTTATCTCTAGTAGACTTGTTGGTGACTTGCACTTAGACATTAGTATTGTGACGAACCCAATAACTATGTCTATTCCTATAGGGAGATCGACTTATTTGTCTATGATATGTTAGGATTTGAGGTTGATGATTCTAGGGGTCGAGTTTGAGTGTGATGCCTATGTACTGGGGTTCTTTGGGTTTGGGTTGATACCGGGCATGGATTGGATGTCCATGTATGGGGCATTACAGGACTGTGATAGGAAGACTGTTAGACTAGGCACTTGTAGTGGGTGTAGCTTAGAGGTTTTTTGTGATCCCCACGAATCGGTTATATTAAGCTACCTTTATTCTTAGACCTACCACATGATGAACTTGTTTCTATCCCAATAGTTAGAGATTTTCTAGATATATTTTACTGAGGTTACTGTTCTCCCACTAAAGAGAGAATGAGTTTAAGATCTATCTTGTAGAGAATGCTCGACCAGTTGCTTTGCCTTTGAGGCACATGGCTCCAAGGGAACAACACGAGTTGACTAAGTAATTGAATGAGCTGTTGGAGAAGGATTTCATCAGGAGGAGTAATTCCTAGTGGGCGGCGCTAGTCGTCTTTACCACTAAGATGGATGGTTCCCTTAGACTCTACATCAATTACTGCAAACCGAATAAGTTGACAAAGAAGAATCACTATCCTTTTCCTTCATAGATGATCTCTTTGATCAGTTGGTTAGAGAGAGAGTATTTTCCTAACTCAACTTAGCCACAGGTTTCTATCAGTTAAGGGTAGCTGAGGATAGTATTCAGAAGACTACATTTAGGACCCCTGATGGGTTTATATGAGCGGTTAGTCATGCCTTTTGGACGAACCAATGCTCCCGCTTATTTTGTTGATTTGATGAGCCAAGTATTTAAGGAGTACCTGAATAAGTTTGTGGTGGTATTTGTGGAGATATCTTGGTATACTCAAGGAGTAGGGAGGAGCATGCTTTGCATTTATAGGAGGTGCTAAGAACCCTTCGAGCATATAAGCTTAAAGCTAGTTTTCTGATTGCCACTTTTAGACATATGAGGTTCGCTTTTTGGGGCACATTGTTTCAAAGAGTGGTTTGGCTGTGGATCCTAGTAAGGTGGTGGTAGTGCAAGATTGGCATGTCCCGAATAATGCCATAGAAGTGAGGAGCTTTCTTGGTCTTGCAGGTTATTATAGAAAGTTCATTAAGGACTTCGCTAGGATATCTGCCCTATTGTCTCGCCTAACCAAGAAGAATTTAGCTTTTGCATAGGATGCTAAGTGGAGGATGCTTTCGTTAGGTCGAAGAATGCTTTGACCAGTGTACCAATATTACTATTACCTGATGGGAGTAAACCATTTATGGTTTACACTAATACTTGTGGACGGGACTAGGAGTTGTGTTGATACGGGAGGGTAGAGTGGTATGTTATGGTAGTAGACAGTTGAAGACTTATGAAAGGAACCACCCAACACAGATCTTGAGTTAGCAGCTATAGTCTTTGCTCTTAAGTCTTGGAGACATTATCTTCTAGGTGAGAGATTTAAGCTTTACATAGGCCACAAGTCCTTGAGGTACTTGTTCGCCCAAAACGACATGAATTTGAGGCAGTAGAGACAGATGAGGTTCTTAGCCTCATATGACTTTGAGATTTCTTAAACCTCGGGCAAGAGGAATGTTGTAGTAGATGCGGTGAGTAGACAGAGAGCTACACCGAGTCCTTTATTTTTGGAGTGGAGACATTTGGAGTATATTTCCACCTTTGACTTTAGGCCATCATCCGCTATTACCCCTGGATTATTAGTAGTCCTAGGTGTTCAATCGACCTTGATGGAGTAGATTAGGGCTAGACAGAGAGAGGATGGTGAGCTGGAAGACCTTTTGGATAGATTAGGCAAAGAGGAGTCATCGAGTCATCTTGGATGTTATGTTATATACTCAAGGGCATGATTGAGGAGAGATGGTAAGAAATGTGTTCCTCTTTGTTCAGATTTGGTGGATGCAGTATTGGCAAAGTCTCACCGCTCTAGGATGACCATTCATCTCGATGGAGATAAGATGTACCGAGATATGAGGAGAGTTTTATATTGGTCTGGGATGAAGAGGTAAGTGGCGGAGTATGTGGCTAAGTGTATGACTTGCTAGAGAGTGAAAGCGGAGTAGAAGAAGCCTGGAGGATTGTTGCAGCCATTGGACATCTCACAGTGGAAGTGGGAGAGCAGATCTATGGACTTCATAGATAGATTACTTAGATCTAGGAGAGGGAATGAGGGAATTTGGGTCATCGTGGATAGATTGAACAGGTGTGATCATTTCATACCGGTGAGGAGCATTAGGACATCAGCTTCATTGGAGGCTTTATATGTTAGGGAGGTGGTTAGACTTCATGGAGTACATACTAGTATAGTTAGTTATAGAGACCCACTCTTCATTGGTGAGTTTTTGAGGAGATTGTAGGAGGCTTTAGGGAGTGAGTTGAGCTTGATTACATCATACCATCCACAGACCGACGATTAGACAGAGAGAGTGAATCGGGTTCTGGGGGATTTACTTAGGATGTGTATCATTGATTTTGGAGGCTCTTGGGAGGATCATTTGCCACTAGTATAATTTGCTTGTATTAATAGCTATCAGGCTAGCATAGGGATAACACCATTCGAGGCTTTATATGACAGACCTTGTAGATCGCATTCGTGTTAGTGGGACACTACAGATAGGATTATATTTGGGCCTAATATGGTTATGGAGACTTCAAAGAGGGTGGACTTGATACAAAAGAGGATAAAGACAGCTTAGGACCAACATAAGTCTTATGCAGATAGGAGGCGCTCTGAGTTGGAGTTTGCGGTTGGGGATATAGTGAAGGTCTCACCCCTGAGACATGTGATGAGATTTGGAAGTCCGGGGAAGCTAGCTCCAAGGTTTATTGGACCCTTTCCGATTGTGGCTAGGAATGGGAGATTGGCTCATAGAGTTAGACTTTCGGAGAAGTTGGCTAGAGTTCATGATGTCTTCAATGTTTCGCACTTGTGAAAGTGCTTACATAATTCAGTTGTTGTAGTAGAACCTAGCAGTTTGGATGAGGTTGAGGTGGTTTGTGAGTCACTTGTTCATCGTGTACCTACCAACATTTAAAGCATAACACTAAGCGGCTCTACAATAAGGAGATCAGATTAGTTAAGATTCAGTGGGAAGATGACCCAGCTGAGAGTACTTCGGAGCCTGAGAAGAGGGTTCAAGCTTCTCTCCCATAGATATTTTCTGGTATGTCCTACATTATAATCTTTCTTTAGTTAGAACCCCTAGGTAGAACCTTAAGGGGAGGGTAGATTATATTAGGTAGAGACTTTTGGATGATACGTATGTTTGTAAAAATGTCAACGAGATATGATATGGTTGATGGATGCCATTGGACGTACATGGGTGTTTAGTGATGCAAGTGGTCGCATTGCATGCGCTAGGATATTGAGTCCCTTAGGCACACATATTCATACCTTATGCATATTGTTTGCTGATTTTAGTTATTATCCATGGATGATTTTTGCATATGGATGTTGCATTTGGATGTATGGCTGAGCATACATGCAGAAGCATCTGTTATTTTAGGATCTTGCATACATTTAGATGCATGGCATGTGCATATTTGCATAAACAGAAGGTCGACAGAATTAGACCGACCACTCTTTTGCATTAGTTCAGGTTTATATGCATTCAATGTTCCATAATTACATAATTGCAATAGAATTATTAAGGACCATGGTTGCTATGGATGATGGATGATGGATGAGTAGAAGGATGTAGACTTTGATTGCTGATTGTTATTTTCATTTTTTTATCCTTAGAGATTTCGAGGACGAAATCCTTTAATAAGGGGAGAATGTAACACCCAAGGATTTTTGAGAAATAAATAAGAAAATATAATTAAAAGATAAGAATTAACCTAAAAGGAGAATTTTCACAAACGTCCGAATTTGACTACGAGACTTGGACCATTGTGTCCATAGTAAGTTTCTGGACAACTTTTATACATAACGTGTTGAAATTCGAGCTAAAATGAAAAAGTTATAGAGGATTGAATAAATAAGAAATTGAAAAGAGAAATAGAAAATAGAAAAAGAATACATCAACTAGGGCCAGGTAGACCCAGATGGACCTAGGTCGACCGTGGGCGGTCGGACCCGACCCATGGTCGATCATAGGGTCGCGGCGATATGAAGACAATTTGTTTCGTTGGGCGAGACATTGTGTGCTGGCCACGGTTTCAGAGATGAATGAGATGATTTTGGGCTTAATCTAACGGTATTGAGTTGAGATGCTCCCCTATAAATTGATACCTAGGGTTAACCTAAAACCAAATTCTCTCCATTATAGCGAAGCTCTGCAGAAATAAAACCCTAAACCCTAATTTTTCAAATGAATTTCTAAACCCTAATTCAATTCTAAATCTCAATTTAAAATAAAATAAAAAAAGAGATCCAGCAATTGGAGATAATACCTAAGCGGATTTAGGGGAGGAAGTTTATGGTGTCTGAGGCAAACCAAAAAGCTTAAAATAGAGGTGAGTGGGCACAAATTTAACAAGTTAATTACATTAATTGATTTTAATTTATACCATCTACTAATTTGACTATTAATTTTGGTATTAATTCGTTAATTTATCAAATTGGGAATCTGGAATAATGGATCTTTTTATCTAATTGCAATTGACATATGAAAGCCGTAAAACCATAAATCATATGCTAAAATTGGATTTGACACCTATAAATTGCTAATTGGAATAATGTAAATGTTGCAATGACTATAATAAAATAGGATAAACAGTTTAGCCCAATTGAAATAAGAATTAAATAGATTACATCTGATAATTGAAATGGATTACGACTGATAATTGAAATAGATTATGTTTGATAATTGAACGAAGTGGATTAATTTACTTAAAACAAGTAAATTGAAAGATGCTAGATTATCTTTGAAAATAAAATGAAATGATTAACTTACTAAAAACAAGTAAATCGAAAGATGTCTGGATTGTAGGCAATCGACCTAAGACTAGCATAGGTTGACTATCGTAAGTCACTTTATTTGGGGCCTTGAGACGATAAGGGTATGAACCCAGTTGCTCTCTAAATTGCTTGACTGGCGTAGACACATTTAGGTGTTCTTATTTGAGATGGAAAACTTATTTCATGTTTTCGTACCGTAGAGTAGGATGCGGTATTTCGTTAAGACATGCAACTTATGTTGCAAAAGGTGCACACAAGTGATGGGGCTTAATTACCGGTTGTTAGTTGAGGCTGTTGGGATCAAGTGTCTGGTTGTTAGTTGGGGTGTTGGGATTGGAGATTGGATCATGGACATTCCTATGGGCCCATATGGGCACAAACGTTGAAAGCTAGGTGGTGCCTAGTACCAAACAGAGTTGAACGTAGTGACTCTGTAAAACCCTAATTTTAATAACATTATTCATGATATTAAATTAGATAAATTAAATAGAATAATGCAAATGTTAAGTGATAAGGGATTGAGATTTGAATAAATATAAGTGGTCGTGCTTATTAAATTAATTGGGCTAAAGAAAGGTTTATCAACAAATTAAATTGTGAAAGGGTATAATGGGATTTGGCTACATCTAACCTTACCTTTATATATATATATATATCTTTACCTTTAAAACCATTCACTCTCATATTCATTTTCTCACAAAAATAAAAATGTAAGTAAAGAAGATAAGGTCGGCCATTAAAAAGAAAAGAAGAAGTGGAAATTCAAAGAAAAAGAAGAGAACGTAAAAAAGGGAATCAAACTCATCTCAATCCATTTCCTTATCAAAGATTAAGGTGAATAATAATTTCCACCTCTATTTGTTGAATATATGTTTCAGATTTAAGTTTAGATTCGTATATTTATGATGTTTGATGATGGTATGCTTGAATTATGGTTTGTTTAAATTTAAACAAGACTGTTTACATGATGGTTCATACCGTTTTGGAAGAAAACCATGTAATATTGATGTTTAAATGCCATGGAATAATATGTCATGCAAAACATAATTTTAGAGTTGGGTTTTAAGTTTGATAATTTTCCAAGCTTTGGAAAGGTTATTATGAATTTCTAAATGAAAATATAGTACATTGGGTTTATAAATTTATTTAAATATATTGAGAATTTGGATTTGAAATTTTGATATCTTAGATAACATGATCAAAGTAAATTTCTGTGAATTTTGGGGATTTTTCTTAAGTGATTTGATATGCAAATTTAATTATTTTGAGAGGAGGGCCTAAATGATTTAATTGTATTTGCAATGGATGGTTTTATCTGCAAAATTCTAAGCTTGATACTTATCAAAAATAAAAAGGCGGTTAGTTTTGAAAAGCATGGGAAAAGTTAAGATAACCAATAAGAAGTTTACATGTAGACAGGTTAGTTGATAAAAGTTACTTAAATTGGGCATTTACTAGTTCTAATCCGGAAAAAAAGGTTCCACCTCTGTTAGAGGTACCTTTCGCCCCTTTCCTTTTGCCTTCGACAAAGTCGAAACCCCATTAACTCGTAGCTAATACACAGGGTATCATTTGGGTGGTACTTAGTGGATTGGAGAAAAGCGGAAGGTATGGTGTCGAAAGCATGCTTCTAATGGAGTCGGTACCTTAATTTGTTTTCAAAAAGTTAAGCGCCTGCCTTTGTTTTACTAAGCTTTCAACTTAATCGATACGTATGTTTTCGAAAGGAATTTTATAATGGCCTTTGAAGGGGTCGCATGTTTATTTTAAAAGAAAAAGGTGTTTCGAAGGAGTTCCTTTAATTATAAATAAATGCTTTCGAAAGAAGGGGTTTCGACACTGTCGAAGCCCTACCGCCTATTTTTTTATCTTTCGAATGTATTGAAGTTATCAATGCTTTCAAAAGGTATCATATGTTTTAACATATATTAAGCCGCTTCCTAAATGCTTTCAAAAGGATTATGGGTTTCGAAGGCAATGGCTTCGAAAGGGGTTTCGAAGCTATCCTTTAGTACTTTAAATGTATGCTTTCGACTCTGATGAAAGGGATGGTTCCAACACCATCATAAATTCCCTAACATTTTTATATGGTAATTAATGGTTTCGAAAGTGATACTTTTGTTTATATTTACTTTGAACCAAATGATATTTTAAAGGTAAACCCAATGATGTCGAAAGGGAGCCTTTCAATACTTTAGAAAGAGATACTTCTAATGGTTTCGAAGCTATGATTCTGATAATTAATAAGTAACACTTTTTTATATTCGAAAGGTTTCGAAAGAAGGATTTTAAAGTGTTTTAAAATACAGTAGTCTAATGTTTTGAAAGGTGATATATGCTTTCGAAGGAGGCTATCTAGTGAGGTCAAAAGCAAGGTTTCAAAGATTTCAAAAGTATAGTTTTCAAAACAAAAAACCCAATCTCATTTAAAAACAAAACGCTGGCATATTAATGAACAAAGTATTTTGAAATGGAATTTATGAAGAAGTCTTGATGGGTTAAAATAATTCACCAAGTTATATTGTTTGCTTCTTCATATATGTATATATTCACTTTGTAATGAATACAAAACTGTACTTTGGGAAAAGGTAGAGTAACTAGTTATGTTGACCTAGCAGTGAATATAAATTAGAGGTATTGGCAGGGGCCAATAAGTTAACAGTAATCCCATGAAATCTGTGTAAGGGAAATGATATTGACAAGGGCCAATAGGTTCATAGTTAGCCCATGAAAACTATGTATAATTGAAGACGTCAGTTAGCCAGGTTTATAGTTAGCCCATGAAAACTATATTCGGAAAAGAAAATGAAATATTGACAGATAGTCAATAGGTTCCTAGTTAGCCCATGAAAACTAGGGTAAAGGAAAGATATTGACAATTAGTCAATATGTTCTTAGTCAGCCCATGAAAACTAGGATAAAAGAAATGATATTGGAGTTACCAATAGGTTCATAGTAATCCCATGAAAACTGTATAAATGGACAGGGAGTCCATAAATATTTAACCGGTTATTAGTCAGCCCGTGAAAACTATAAGGTTAATAGTAATCCTAGAAACTATAACTATGATAGATTTCAAAATGAACGGGGATGGGTAATCCAGAATTGATTCAATTGTTTTGATATCATCATATAATAATGTTTTGACTTAATTTAACCATTGTGGATGCAAGAGCATAGATAATGGTTTATAAAAGTTTTTAAGATAATAGTGAGGGGAAACCCGTTCCGTTAAGCGGCGTGGTCTCACTAGATATCTAATTGATTTGAGATGATAGATTATTATTCATACCAGGATTTATGTCTGACTTGAAGTTTATGTTTTCCCCTTAAACTCTCGGGTACTTAATTGATTTTGAGTAGCTTGAGATTTGAGGTTTTCAGGTATCTCTTAAGACGATTAAGCTTCCAAAGTCGTGCAGAAGGCATGTAGTTATTTGAGTTCTCTCTCATATGTTTCCGATGTGTTGTTTTGTTAAGGCAAAGTTGTTTATTGCCTATTATATACTCTGATCACCAAGGGGCATCTTCATATGTTGCTCTTGGAATATATTGTAATAATTATATTTCTCTGAACGTGGTTAACGTTGTGGGATTATGTAAAGAATGTTGAAATGGGTTTTTGGAATGGAATGTGAAAGTTGTTTTGAAAGTTTTGAACTTTTTCATATCCATGTGTTTCTAGTATATCAATTTATCTAACATTACCCTATTTGCTCGTCGAGGATTAATAACTATGGATGACTGCAGCATCCGTAGCCGTTAGTTTTGGGCCTCCAAGTGGGGGTTGTTACAGGTGAGTATCAGAGCATAGGTTTATGAAAACTTAAGCAATTTAAACCTAAAAAGATTTCCAAAACATAATCCAATAAATCAGAAATATGATCGGGGTTTGGGTTAACACAATTATAACGTACTTGTATTTGATATATATATATATAAGTACGTAATTTCCCTTTCTCTTAAACCATTCTTCTGTATCTTACTAATGCTCATATATAGGTTTACGAGAAAGAAGATATGGAAGCAGGAAATGGAAGAGGAAATCTTGGTGGAGGAAGCACCACAACTGATTGAAATGCTCGACCTAACACCTGGAGGAACCAAGGTCGACAGGCTAATGCTAATCAAAATGCGGAAGCCAATATTAGTGCTGGGTATCCGCCAGTAGATGCGGGGATGATGTATCAGTTCCTTGATAATTTGATGCAAGCAGGAACTGCTAGAGTGGTTGAAAATATTGGTAGAGCAAATCCTGTGATTCCCGTTAGGAATAATTTTGCCAACCTAAACCGAGACTACACCAGTTTGGGTGGAAAGCCATTTATGGGAATGGAAGATGCTATTGAAGTGGAGAATTGGCTATTACACCGTGAAAGGAATTTCTCTGATTTGGGTTTAGAAGGTGAGCAGAAAAGAAGGTTGGCCACTATGCAGTTGCAAGGGTCAACACTTCATAGGTGGAATGGTGTGACTGCCGGAGTTCCGGAGGAAGAGCTGACTTGGGCTGATTTTCGAAGGAGATTCAAACACAGGTTTATTTCTGAAGTTGCCAAGTCAGCATTGATGAAAAGATTTATGGATTTAGTTCAGGGAGACATGTCAGTTATCGAGTATACAAATAGATTTGATGAGCTATTTCGATATGGATACGCTATTATAGACACTGACGTTAGAAGGAATGAAAGGTTCATTCGGGGACTAAGGCCCGAGCTTGCTAGGCAACCCTGACTCATATCCGTGATCCCTGTAATGTAGTGGTGGAGATGGCCATTTTCCATGAAGAGATGCTTGCTATTTGTGCTAGAGATAAGCCAGTAGAATCCCAGGGTTCTTAGGGTAAGAAGAGGAAGTTCTTCAAAAAGAAAGGAGCCCAAAAGGGAGATCCAGCCAAGAAGTCAAAAGTTGATTTAGTCCGCTACAAATGTGATAAGAAGAGTCTTTTTACAAACGAGTGTCGGTCAGGCAAGGGGCAGAAGAAGGCTACGGATAAGAAGCATTTTAAGTACTACAACTGCGATCAAGTTGGGCATTACAAGAACCAGTGTCCAGAGCCAGTTAGGGCAGAAAAAGAAAAAGTTTTTGCTATTGGACCACCGTCTTCTTCCAGATCAACTACAACAGATAAGGGAAAGATTGTGGGGGAAGGTACATGTTTGATTCAAAGTATTCCAGTTAGGATACTATTTGATACCGGTGCATTACATTCATTTATATCCCAGAATTTGGTTAATAGGTTATGCTTTGAACCCACTTACCTTGTTTCTTCCTTAAGGGTTGCGAATCTAATAGGAGGGTATGCAACTCTAGGGATGAGATGTGACCAGTTAGAACTTGATTTGTTAGGTCATATATTTTCATGTAGTTTGTTTGTTTATGATTTCATAGATTTCGGGATCATTTTGGGTATGGATTGGTTGGGTAGATATGAGACTAGGATATTTTGCCAGGATGGGGAAATATCATTAAGGCATCCAAATGGTCATAACCGGATCATCTTCTTGGTAGAGAATTCCGCCCAAAGTGTATGTGTTGTGTTAAGTGCCTTGGAAGCAGTAGAAGAGCTATGTCAGGTTCGAATTGCAAGAGAGTTTGTAGATATATTTGAGCCGATTACAGGACTACCATTGAAACGAGCTATTGAGTTTTGAATAGATCTTGTACCAGGAGCTGAACCTGTCAATAGACCACCTAGCAGAATGAAACCGACTGAGATGAAAGAATTGAAGGTGCAGCCAGTGGATCTACAAGGAAGTAATTTTATTAGACTAAGCAGTTTGCCTTGGGGAGCGGTCGCAGTTTTCGTGAAGAAGTCAGATGGGTCATTACAGATGTGCATCGACTACCGTAAACTGAACGAAAGGCCGATTAAGAATAGATATCCTTTGCCACGAATTGACGATCTGTTTGATCAGTTGAGTGGAGCCAAAGTGTTTTCCCAATTATATTTAGCGACTGGTTTCCATTAGTTAAGAGTGGTAGAGGACAATATTCCTTTGACAACATTTCAAACTGGGTATGGTTCATATGAATGGTTAGTGATGTCATTCGGGTTGATGAATGCACCTTATTTTTTCATGGACTTGATGAACCGGGTTTTCTGAGAGCACTTGGATAGGTTCGTATTGGTATTCATAGATGGCATTTTGGTGTACTCGAAAGATGAGAGAGAGCATGAGGATCATCTGAGAGTAGTGCTTACGACACTGAAGTAGCATTAACTAAAGGCGAAATTTTACAAATATCATTTTTGGAAAAAAGAGGTCAAGTTTCTTGGTCATGTTGTTTTGAAGGAAGGTTTGGCAGTAGATCTAGTAAAGATCGAAGCTGTCAATAATTGGAAGAGACTAGAGATGGTAACCGAGATCAGAAGTTTTCTCGGACTTGCTGGCTATTACCGAAGATTCATTAGAGATTTTTCATGGATAGCAGCACCTTTAACCAAGTTGACCAGGAAAGATGTAAAATTCATTTGGTCTGACAAATGTGAGGAAGGGTTCCTTAAGTTAACGCATTTGTTGACCAACGTGCCGGTGTTAGTTGTTCTAGATGGAAACCAAGGGTTGGTGGTGTATAATGATGCATGTGGAATGCGATTGGGAGCTGTGTTGATGCAGAATGGTAAAGTCATGCCTACGCTTGTCGATAGCTTAGACCGCAAGAGGTAAGATATCCTACTCATGGTTTGGAGTTGGCCGCGGTGATCTTCACATTGAAGATTTGGAGACATTATCTCTTAGGGGAGAGATTTGAGCTATACAATGATCCTTAAGATATTTATTCTCCTAGAAGGAGTTAAATAATGCGACAGTAGAGGTGGCTGGATTTTTTAGCAGCTTATGATTTTGGTATAGAATATACTCCCGGGAAAGAAAATAAGGTGTCAGATGCTCGTAGAATGGAAGGATTTAGAAGCTTTGGCTATGTGTAGTATAAAGTTGAGATCGATTGATGATTCTAGCCAGAGTACTGTTATGTTGGCCTGTTTAGAGGTTCGACTAGTGCTAATAGAGAGAATAGCTTCATAATAGAAAGAGGATCCAGAATTAGCCGAGAAGGTTAGAAGACTCGAGGTGGGATCCGAGATCGACGATCTTAAAGATTTTAGCATCGACCAGAGAGGATGGTTGAGGAAGAAGGGATGCTTATGTGTTCCAAATGTAGAGAACTTAAGAAAAGAAGTTCTAGGAGAATGTCATCGATCCAAGTTTACGATTCATCCTGGGGGAACCAAGATGTATCAGGATATGAAGAGGAGCTTCTATTGGGAAGGCATGAAGAGGGTGTTGGCTTGTGGGGTTAG
Source organism: Allium fistulosum (assembly GCA_030737815.1). Classification (NCBI taxonomy): domain Eukaryota; kingdom Viridiplantae; phylum Streptophyta; class Magnoliopsida; order Asparagales; family Amaryllidaceae; genus Allium; species Allium fistulosum. Next base: position 947,457,813 of record CM060905.1, read on the forward strand.
GCAGTGTGCCTACTGTCAACAAGTGAAAGCCGAACACTAGAAGCTAATCGGGTTGCTTCAGCGTTGAGAGATTCCAGTTTCGAAGTGAGATTCTATATCCATGAATTTCATAGATGGGTTGCCAAGGTCAAACAGGGGAAATGAAAGCATATGGGTCATAGTGGAAAGATTAACCAAGGCGCCCATTTCATTCCAGTTAAGTCAACTAGGACGGCACCTGTTTTGGTGAAATTGTTCGTGAAGAACATAGTTACACTTCATGGAATTCCTAGTGGCATAGTTAACGACAGAGATGCATTATTCACTAGCGAGTTTAGGAGAAGTCTACAGAAAGTATAGGTACCAAGCTCAAGATGAGTACATCATATGACCCACAGACGGATGGGCAGACTGAGAGAGTCAATAAGGTACTCAAAGATATGTTGAGAGCTTGTGTACTAGACTTTGGTGGATCTTGAGAAGATCACTTGCATTTGATTGAGTTTTCCTACAAAAATAGTTTTCAAATTAGTATAGGAATGGCGCCTTTTGAAGCTTTGTATGGAAGACCATGCAAATCACCAGCATGTTGGTTAGAGACTTGAGACATATTAGTCTTAGGTCCAGATTTGGTTAGAGAAGCATCAGAAAAGATTGAATTGATCCGAGAAAGGATGAAGGAAGCTCAATCCAGGTAGAAGAGTTACGTAGATAAAAGGCGTAAAGACCTAAAGCTCTCAGTTGGAGATAGGGTTTTTATTAAGGTATCACGATGAAGGGAGTGATACGATTTGGAAAGTCAGGGAAGCTGGCACCGAAATATGTTGGTCCATTATAGACTGTGGAGAGGATTGGAATGCTCGCATACAAAGAGTTGCCGAGCAATATAGCAGGTGTCCATAATGTATTCCATGTGTCTCATCTTCTCAAGTATGTGCATGATCCAAAGACTACCATTCCTCCAATATAATTTGCAGACCAGGAGTAGAGCCTAATTTGACAGTTGTTAGACAATCAGTTCGGATATTGGTAAGAGATAAGAAAAGATTGAGGTTCAAGACAGTCAAGTTGGTGAAAGTGCAGTAGAGCGACAATGAGAAGGATTATACTTGGGAGACCGAAGACAGGATTCGAGATACTTATCCTGATCTGTTTTAAGAATATGTCTATATTAGAGTTCTATATAGATGATCACTAGTCAGATAGACTAGTATGGTTGTTAGGAGTTGTTACAGATATTTGCTATGATTTGTAGCTAGTCCTTACTGAATTTCGAGGATGAAATTCCTTAAGGAGGGGAGCCTGTAACATCCCTAATTTTTAATAACATTATTCAGGATATTTAAGTAGATAAATTAAAAAGAATAATGTAAATGTTAAGTGGTAAGGGGATCGAAATTTGAATAAATATAAGTGGTCGTGCTTATTAATTTAATTGGGCTAAAGAATGGTTTATAGCCAAATTAAATCATGAAAGGGTATAATGGGATTTGGCTACATCTGACCTTCCCTTTATATATATATGCATGTATATGTGTGTGTTTACCCTTAAAACCATTAACACTCATATTCATTTTCTCACAAAAATAAAAACGTAAGTAAAGAAGATAAGGCCGACCATTAAAAAGAAAAGTAGGAGAGGAAATTCAAAGAAAAAGAAGAAAAAGAAGAGAAAGAAAAAGTAGGAGAGGAAATTCAAGTAAAAAGAAGAGAAAGAAAAAGGAGAGGAATCAAACTCATCTCAATCCGTTTTCCATATCAAAGATTAAGGTGAATAATAATTTCCATCACTATTTTTTGAATATATGCATCAGATTTAAGTTTAAATTCGTATATATATGATGTTTGATGATGGTATACTTGAATTATGGTTTGTTTAAATTTAAACAAGATTGTTTAAATGATGGTTCATATGGTTTTAGACCAAAACCGTGTGATATTGATGTTTAAATGCCATGGAAAAATTATATGTCATGCAAAACATGAGTTTAGAGTTGGGTTTTAAGTTTGATAATTTTCCAAGCTTTGGAAAGGTTATTATGAATTGTTGAATGAAAATATAGCACGTTGGGTTTATAAATTTATTTCAAAAAATATATTGAGAATTTGGTTTTGAAATTTTGATATGTTAGATAACATGATCAAAGTAAATTTCTATGAATTTTGGGGATTATTCTTAAGTGATTTGATATACAAATTAAATTATTTTGAAAAGAGGGCCTAAATGATTTAATTGTATTTGCAATGGAAGGTTTTATCTGCAAAATTCTAAGCTTGATACTTATCCAAAATAAAAAGGCGGTTAGTTGTGAAAAGCATGGGAAAAGTTAAGACAACCAATAAGAAGTTTACATGAAGGCAGGTTAGTTGATAAAAGTTACTTAAATTGGGCATTTACTAGTTTTAACCCAAAAAAACAGGTTTCGCCTCTGTTAGAGGTACCTTTCGCCCCTTTCCTTTTGCCTTCGACAAAGTCAAAACCCCATTAAGCTATAGCCAATACATAGGGTATCATCTAGGTGGTATGTAGTGGATTGGAGAAAAGCGGAAGGTATGGTGTCGAAAGCATGCTTCTGATGGAGTCGGTACCTTAGTTTGTTTTAAAAAAGTTAAACGCCTGCCTTTGTTTTACTAAGCTTTCAACTTAGTCGATACGTATGTTTTTGGAAGGAATTTTATAATGGCCTTTGAAGGGGTCGCCATGTTTATTTTAAAAGAAAAAGGTGTTTTGAAGGAGTTCCTTTAATTATAAATAAACTCTTTCGAAAGAAGGGGTTCCAACACTGTCGAAGCCCTACCACCGATTCTTTTATCTTTCGAGGTATTGAAGTTATCAATGCCGTCGAAAGATATCATATGTGTGAGAAATGCGGATTACAGATCTTAAGGCTAGAATTACGGATCTTAAGGATATCATATGTGTGAAATTTTTTGAGATTTTCATCGAATGAAACATGCATTGTTTCTTCAATGGTGTTAGTTCTTAAATTAAACACTCTGTATGCTTTACTTCTATTAGAATATCCGATAAAGATACCTTTGTCAGATTTAGGATCAAATTTATCTAAGTTATCTTTTGTATTTAAAATAAAACATTTACTTCCAAAAATTCTAAAATAAGACACCTTAAGTTTCTTTCCGTGAAAAAGTTCATAAGATGTCTTATCAGTTAAAGGTCTAATTAAAGTTCTATTTAAAATATAACAGGCGTTAGCAACTGCTTCTGCCCAAAAATGTTTTGGTAATTTACTATCTGAAAGCATAGTTCTCGCACACTCTTGAATCGTCCTATTTTTACGTTCTACTACCCCGTTTTGTTGTGGAGTTCTTGGAAATGAAAAATTGTGAGTTATTACCTTTTTATTGCAGAATTTCTCAAACTTTTCATTTTCAAATTCACCACCGTGATCACTACGGATGGTTATAATTTTTATAGAAAGTTGATTTTGAATCCTTTTTGTAAAGTTCTTAAAACTTTCAAAAGTATCACTTTTATGTTTCAAAAATATTGTCCATGTAAATCTAGAATAATCGTCTACAATTACAAAAACATATTTACTTTGATTTATTGACTGAATTTGAGATGGACCAAATAAATCAAGATGAAGTAATTCAAGAGGTTTTGAAGTTGAAATCATATCTTTTAATTTAAAGGAACTTTTTCTAAGTTTTCCTAATTGACATGCATCACATAAACTATCTACTTTAAAATTCATTTTAGGGAGACCTCTTACTAGATCATGTTTTGACAGTCTATATAAGAGTTTGAAATTCAAATGTCCAAATCTCTTATGCCAAATCCAAGGGTCACTTGTATTTGCCAAAAGACACAGGTTATCATTTGAAACTTTCATACTAAGAATATAAATACTCTTTTTCCTAATTCCCTCAAATATTATGGTTGAATTATAATCTTCAATGTGACACTTATCTTTTTCAAATTTAATTTTGTATCCTTTATCGCAAAGTTGACTAATACTTAGCAGATTATGTTTTAGATTCTTAACTAGCAAAACATTAGTAATAATAGGAGTTTCAGAGTTACCAACATTGCCGATGCCAATCACATATCCTTTTGAGTTGTCTCCAAAGTTAACCAGTCCTCCGTTTTTGTATATTATATCATTCAGCATATCCGGATTACCAGTCATGTGTCTAGAGCATCCACTATCGAGTATCCATTTATTCTTTTTGATCGGCACAAATTGTCCATTGTGGATTGATTCCTCAACACCCATAAAACATGTTTCCTGCACATCATACAATTTTGGTAGACAACTTGAATTTGAATATCGATTATATGCAGACTCATGAGACAGTGATGATCTGAATATTTCTAAACTAGTATTAACAAGTTTTTCAAACATAGCCATTTTAAAAGTTTTTTCAAAATTCATATTATGAAACTTTGAAAACCTTGCTCTAATACCAAATGTGAGAAATGCGGATTACGGATCTTAAGGCTAGAATTAACACTAGAGGGGGGGTGAATAGTGTTTTAAGGAATTACTAATTATTTTTGAGTTTATATTAATTTGAACACAAATGTATGCAATATTCAGACACATATATGATCACAGAATCAAACACAGATGCAAATATAAAGTAAAAGCAATAAAGGAAAGAACACACCGAATTGTATACTGGTTCGGAGTTACCCTACATCCAGTTCCGCAACACAAGTACGAATTTCCTTTCAAAATCAATTCTTACAATTACACCCTCGATTTCAAGGCCACGAGGTACACCGCTCCAGATTCACAATCCTCTGGGTAGAGATACTTGATTTTACGGGCAATAAGTTCACCCGATTGATTTTCCAGGCTACAATCACACCTTTTCTCGCTCGATTGAATACAAAGAAGTCTATAACTCTGAATAGCACTAAGATCTTGTTGAGATAGTGATAGAGAATCAAACCAAAGATGATCTAATTAGATTCAATGGTGATTTCGACAGAGTAATGGTAAAAATGTATATAAAGAAATGTGGAAGAAGTAGAGGAGTGAAATCAGAGAAAATATGATGGTAAATTCGTTTAAAACAGCCCCTATTTATAGTAGAACAACAACCATGTCCATTTGTGAAAGGATACGATGAATAGACAGTTCCTTTGAAATTCAAACTTTTGAAATAAACTGTCACCTTGTCGACAAGGGGTCCTTGGGGTTGTCGACAAGCCTAAGTTATTTTTGGTAATTTGTTTTTCTTTGAAAATAACTACCATCTTGTATTAAAACTATTTTAAACTTTATAAATATACTTAACTATAGTTAAAATACATAAATAAGTATAGAGAATAATATTTTGGTATATAAAATTTTACTATAATTTTATATTTAAATCTAAGTATAAATATTAAAAGTTAAATATATTATAATTAAAAGATAGTTTAAAACCAAGGATAATTTGATATTGAAAATAAAGATTATTTTGAGGCTAAAAGTATTTTAAAACCAGGATAGATGTTTTTGATTTAAAAAGGAAGATTTTGAAATCATTTTGAAAACAAGATATAATTTTGTAAAACATTTGAATAAAAGTTAGTGGATACAAAACAATGTTCCATTAGATTTTTCGTAGGTTCCATCCTACTTAGGGTTCCATCCCTTTAACGGGCTCGAAGTGGATTCCATTCCACTAATAAAATGGATTTTAAGACGTTAGTGCTTTTTTAGGAGTTTTAACAAAATTCCTAACTAAATTACTTATCTTGAAATCTTGAACTCTTGATAATCTTGATACTCATGAGTCTTGAATCTTGATATCTTCGATCTTGAGTTCATCAGCTCTTGAATCCCTATACTGTACAATCTTCATTCCTTGGTACCTGTATATATATCCTGCATATACATATATATCTAAACAATAATGTTAGTATTTATATTTTATAATCTTATTCTAAGGTTGTTGTCATCAAAACCAACTTCTCAGGGACTAACAATATGTTTTAACGTATATTAAGCTGCTTCCTAAATGCTTTCAAAAGGATTATGTGTTTCGAATGCAATGGCTTCGAAAGGGGTTTCGAAGCTATCCTTCCGTACTTTAAATGTTTGCTTTTGACTCTGACGAAAGGGATGGTTCTGACACCATCGTAAATTCTCTAACATTTTTATATGGTAGTTAATAGTTTCGAAAGAGATACTTTCATTTATATGTACTTTGAACCAAATGATATTTTAAAGGTAGTCGAAAGGGAGACTTTCAATACTTTAGAAAGAGATACTTCTAATGGTTTCGAAGCTATGATTCTAATAATTAATAAGTAACACTTTATTATATTCAAAAGGTTTCAAAAGAGGGATTTTAAAATGTTTTAAAAGACAGTAGTCTAATGTTTTGAAAGGTGGTATATGCTTTCGAAGAAGGCTATCCAGTGAGGTCGAAAGCAAGGTTTCGAAGATTTCGAAAGTATAGTTTTCAAAACAAATAACCCAATCTCATTTAAAAGAAAAACCGTGGCATATTAATGAAAAAAGTATTTTGAAATGGAATTTATGAAGAAGTCTTGATGGGTTAAAAGAATTAACCAAGTTATATTGTTTGCTTCTTCATATATGTATATATACACTCTATAATAAATCCAAAACTATACTTTGGGAAAAGGCAGAGTAACTTGTTAGGTTGACCTAGTAGTGAATATAAATTACAGATATTGGTAGGGGCCAATAGGTTAACGGTAAGCCCATAAAAACCGTGTAAGGGAAATGATATTGGCAAGGGCCAATAGGTTCATAGTTAGCCCATGAAAACCATGTATAATTGAAGGCGTCAGTTAGACAGGTTTATAGTTAGCCCATGAAAACTATATTCGAATAAAAATTAAATTTCGGTAGATAGTCAATAGGTTCCTAGTTAGCCCCTGAAAACTAGGATAAAAGAAAGATATTGATAGTTAGTCAATAGGTTCCTAGTCAACCCATGAAAACTAGGATAAAAGAAATGATATTGGAATTACCAATAGGTTCATACTGATTCCATGAATACTATATAAGTAGACAGGGAGTCCATAAATATTTAACCGGTCATTAGTCAGCCCATGAAAACTATTGGGTTAATAGTAATCCCAGAAACTATAACTATGACAGATAGTCAAAATGAATGGGGATGGATAATCCAGAATTGATTCAATTGTTTTGATATCATCATATAATAATGTTTTTAATGATTTAACCATTGGGAATGCAGGAGCACAGAAAATGGTTTATAGAAGTTTTTAAGATACTAGTGAGGGGAAACCCATTCCGTTAAGCGAAGTGGTCTCACTAGAAATCTAATTTATTTGAGATGATAGATTATTATTCATACCGGACTTTATGTCTGACTTGAAGTTTTTGTTTTCCCCTTAAACTCTCGGGCACTCAATTGATTTTGAGTAGCTTGAGATTTGAGGTTTTTAGGTATCTCTTAAGAAGAATAAGCTTCCAAAGTCGTGCAGGAGGCATTTAATTATTTGAGTTCTCTCTCATATGTTTTCCGCTGTGTTGTTTTGTTAAGGAAAAGTTGTTTATTGCCTATTATATACTCTGATCACAAGGGAGCATCTTCATATGTCACTTTTGGAATATATTGTAATAATTATATTTCTCTAAACGTGGTTAACACTGTGGGATTATGTAAAGAATATTGAAATGGGTTTTTGGAATGGAATGTGAAAGTTGTTTTGAAAATTTTAAACCTTTTCCATATCCATGTGTTTCTGGTATATCAATTTATCTAACATTACCATATTTGGTCGCCGAGGATTAATAACTATGGAAGACCGAAGCATCCATAGCCGTTAGTTTTGGGCCTCCAAGTGGGGGAAGTACAGACTCCTTGGGGTGTGCAAGAGGTATTTTGCTGCAAGGATCGAAGGGTTAGGCATGGGTGCATATGATGAGTCACTATATGAGTTTACATACATATTCTTCCTCTCTAGGCCTAGTGTGAGTTAAAGTGGGGCCACAGTTTCCCAAAAGCAAGACGGCCGTTAGGTAAGATGCGGTCTATTGTTATCCCCTTGATGTTAGACCGGTGACCTTAGGCTTGCGACCTTATTTGCACATACACAATACACATACCCTATATCACCTAGAGTAGACTAGAAGTCAGTTGTACTTGATTTACTTGTTAGTCTTGTTCTCATCCACCATACTTTATATCTGACCCATTTTATTTTTCCCCCACCACAGATGGACAGAGTAGCCATTGACAGGTCCATTGCTGCCTTCGGATTATTGTGCCTGGAGTCTAGTTCTAATTTATCCTTTATCATGTATTTCCTATCAGTGCATTTGCTATTTCAGTATTTTGCTTATGATTATTTTTATGATACTCTGATAATTCATATGTATTGATGTTTTCTTAGACTACAATATTATGATATTTTGAGACCTGGATATCTTGATGCTTTTGAGATTTTTATTACTATTATTATGAGATTATCTACATATATGATATTCTGTTTTTGCTGTGATGTCATTTGAATTGGATAGATTATTTCTTCATTGATATTTTTGTCTCTATGATACTACTTTTTCCTTAAATCGATGATTTATGTTTCTTGATATGGAGGTGTTTGGCAAGTCAAGGGATGTGGGTTGTCACAGCTATGAGGTTGTATATCATCGGTATAAGGATTGATGTTGTAAAAAATTAATAAGGCGGGATGCCGTACTCCATCAATATAACTATGGATGTCAAATATCAGCAACATGAAGAAATACCATAAACAACCAATAAAAGGTGGATGCGACATATTGTTAGGATGATAGGTATATCAAATAGCTTCAGTATGGCATTGATATCGTAAATAAACAGCCTTCATTGAAATCATAAATCATCAGCCTTCAAAGGTTATCATAAACAATCCATTTCCAAGAAGATTCCAAACACCAATAAAGCGATTGATGATGTCGAAGGTCAGGTCTAAGTTCCACATGGCAGCCTTGCCGCCAACTCCAACCCATATAAATACGGACCATATGGCATTGTAAAAGGGGCGATTCATTCTCTTCTCACTCTCTTACATTTTTAATTTTGTAAACCCTAAATCAAATTGGGGATTTCTAATGCCTATTGTAATTTGATGACTCATGCAAATAAGGACTTTTATAATTAACATTGCATAGCGTTGCATAACATATCGAATAAAGATTCTTGACTTATGAACCACATTGAACTCCTGCACTTATGATTTCGATTTGTACATTGCTTTAACATGGAATATGCATATTTCTAGCAAGTTGACATAAGGCTACTTGAGCCTAATCATAATCAAGCTTCACCCACATTGCACATTTCTGGGTTAACAAAGAAATTTGTTAACAAAAGCATACAATTTTCCAATCACCAAAATGTTGTTTGGACCTTTTCCTCATTACAACCTATAGGATAGATGTAGAGGAACGGGTTACTAGAGCAAGACAAAATGGTTGATGGAGAAGTCTTCTTATTTATGCTCGATACTGACTAGGCGATTGGATGTTTAAGGAAAACCATTGATTTCAAGGTATTGGCATCAGCCAGTATTTATATCCTATTATATTTTTCTATCCCATTGTGAGTTTACTTTGATTGATATTTGATATGCTTATGTTTATTACAGGTTACGAAAACCAACGATCCATACTCTAATGGACTTTGGTTTTGATTTTTATTGAAATTCAGGCCCATTACAGTACTGATTGTTACATTTGGTATTAGAGCCCAGGTTAGTCAATCATAGGGATTAGGATACTTCGAGGGTAAATATTTGTATTTTTCTAGCTATAAATATATATTGTATGCCGAACTCTGTAAATTCCAACTATCATATAGTTGCATTCATATTCCGAAAGGGTGGATGAAGTAATTACATGCAAGGAATTTTTTTATAGGGTTTAAATTTTTTACACATACTTCGATTACCCCATGGAGCGTTGGTTGCACATAAGGTGTTAACCTATGAGAGCATGAGATATGGAAGGATCCTGAAGGAAGGATGGTGTTTGACTTGATCGTTGAGCTACCGCATGACTGTGGATTTTGATGGCTTGGTAGTGGAACATGCACATTTTATCCAAGCAAGTGGGAAATAAGAGTATATGTCACAAACATCCGGAGGCAAGTTCTCGTAGAGAATGTTCATCAATCACCATAAGATAACGAGCCAGACTTTTATTAAAAAGAGAAAATTCCATTTCTTAGTCTAATCCTGAAAGAGAGAATTTGACAAAATATTTTGAAAAATGCCTTGAAATGTTTGATTGGGTTTTTCAAAGGATTTTTGCAAGGGTCTGTTTGAGTATTATTGTTTTGAAAAATAAGAACGTTTTGGAATTTTATTTGGCTGTGCTAAAAAATCTTGATTTTAAATGGGCAAGTCTTGAGTTCTTAAAAATGTATACAGTAAAATGAAAGCTTGATTTTGGTTCAAAAAGGTTTCGGGTGAAAAAGAGTTTCTCATTTTTGAAACAAATTGAAATGGGCATATGTGTAGCTCGACGACTTTTCCTAGTTATAAAAATTGGAAGTTTTTGAAATAATAATAATTTCACTCTCTTTTAAAGGGGTAGATAAATGACACTTAACTTAATTAGGGTACGTAGTTAGGAAGTGTGTTGGATGCTTGCCAGCGAATAGGAGGAATATTCCTGTATCAAATAATACGGTGAATAATAGCTGAAATATTTTTGGATTTTTGAAGTCGTTGATAGCAGAAGCAGTATAGGTTAGGAATACTATGGATAATTGAGGACAAGGTTCAAAGAGCTAGATGGTAAGCTAGTGCACTGTCATAAAGATGATAGGAATTTTTTGAATCGTGTCAGGTCGAAGAAAACGGTGCAGAACAAATATTCTTGTTATAATTATTAATTAACCAGCCCGAATAGGGTCCAGGTTCAACCTGCGCCCAAAATTTAATGATCGGTCGACCCCTAGCAGTCCACTGGTAGCGATTCCCAGTTTGCCTAAGGTAGTCAACCGGTTAACAAGTCGAGGCGCGACCCAAACCTAGAACACGACTTATAAGTCGCGTCCATTCACTTCAGCCGACTCATTTAGTCGAGCCCCCTCTTCAGTTGTCGAACCCACTTCCCCTCCTCCAACCAAAGCCGTCGCCTCTCTCCCTCTTCTAAATCAGCTGTTGCCTCCTCTCCTCCGCCTGCAGATCCCCCAGTGGCAGCAGGAGCTCTCCATCTGCACATCAATTTATGCACGGTAGATCTAGCCCCGCCACCATTCCAGATCTGAACCCAATCACCCCTCTCCGACCTCCACTTAGTCCATGGCAGCACCTCAAACCTCCTGCTCTTCCTTACACCATCTAGGTCTTATCCCTTAGGCGATCCCTTGGCTCAACCGGAGTGACCACAAAAATCTCCATTTACTTGGCCTCGGTAGAATTCACCTTTCTCTAGTGACGCAGCGGATTATATGAAAACAATGTCGATTGTTGAGAGTAGCAATCGATGGATTGGAAGATACTGAAATGCCCGAATTCGTTGATCCGAAGATATCGAATTCTAGCTATCCCGAACTCGTTGATCGCGCACGATACCGGGTTCAAAGATCTGCAATTCTTCACACGTTGATCTAGCGCACTAGATTCCGTGAATCGGCTTCTGCAGTCGTTGAATCGAGCGCACTCGATTATCCGAAAGAGGAGATAGGAGATTACACTCAACTACCAATTTAAATGAAAGCACAAAGCAATCAAAAAAGAATTTTATTCCAAAAATCAACTAACTATTACAAATGAGACACACGGCCTATTTATAGGTGAATAACTCCTCATGACACAAATTTGTACAACACATAAGTCGGTTCCGACTTAAGACACCCTCCGACTTACGACTTAAGTAAGACACACGACCTGCAAACATACGACTTAAAAACAAGTGCGATCTACGACTTAACAAACAGAAAATACAAACAGAAATTACATCACTTAGGTCTTTGCCGACCTAACAACTTCTCACGACTCAACTTAGGTCGTACGCGACCTAAAACAAACGACTTACGACTTATACTCTAGTATCCATCAGCGGCTTAAGAAATCTACGGCTCAGATTAAAGCGGCATAGGAATCCATGGCTCCAGTCTTCAGCGACTTAACTCCTGACTCGTTAGGTCGTTCACGACCTAACACTTCACCAATTTGCTCTGCCTTTTCACTGCGTGACTCGATAGGTCATTCAGGCGACTTAACTAAGTCGTAACTCAGTAACGACTTATCACCTGCTCCGTTAAGTCGTACACTAACCAAAACACTTCCCTTAAGTCGTTGCCGACTTAAGCCTTGCGCCTTTTCAACTTGCGTTCCTCCTTCTGTAGTTTTAGGTCGTAACCCGCTCGAGTTAAGTTGTGGACGACTTATGTCTTCAACTCCGATAAGTCGTGGGCGACTCATGCCTTTGCCTTGATTAAGTCGTGGACGACTCATGCCATTTTTGTTAAGTCGGTCACGACTTAGACCTTCAATTTCCTTAAGTCGGTCACGACTTAGTACTTGGCCTGCATCATCCTCCCCAGGTTGAGAAAAATTCGTCCTCGAATTTGCACCCTCATCTTCCACAACAAACTCATCCCCATGATATGGTACGAGATGCTTAACATTGAATACGTCAGACGTATACACATCATCTGGCAGCTTCAATTTATAAGCATTTTCATTGATTCGTTTCACGACTTCCACCGGACCAATTTTCCTGGCTTTCAACTTGTTATAAGCGCCTACTGGAAAACGATCTTTTGTTAACACCGCATATACCATATCTCCTTCCTTAAACTCAACATTTCTTCGCTTCAAATCTGCAGAACGTTTATACTTCTCATTTGCTTTCTCCAATCGTTTCTGAACGATTTTATGACAATCAGTCAACCCATCAACAAAATCAGCAGCTTTCTTAACTGTCTTCTTTGATTGTGGCACTACCGTTAAATCCAACGGCCCCTTCGGTAAGCTTGAATATACTATCTGAAATGGACTGAAACCCGTACTACGGTTCATTGCATGATTATGAGCAAACTCTGCTTGACATAGTTTTATATCCCAACTCTTCAGATTATCTTGCACAAGACACCTCAACAAATTTCCCAACGATCTGTTCACAACCTTGGTTTGTCCATCCGTTTGCGGATGATAAGCGCTGCTAAAGTTCAACTTCGTTCCCACCATCTTCCACAAACTTAGCCAAAAATGACTCAGAAATCTAGTATCCCTGTCTGAAACAATCGATTCAGGCAATCCATGAAGTTGATAGATTTCTTTGAAAAATAACTGGGCAACATGAACAGCATCCGCCGTCTTCTTACAAGCAACAAAATGTGCCATTTTCGAAAATCGGTCAACCACCACATAAATGGAATCGTTTCCACGCTGTGTTCTCAGCAACCCCAACACAAAGTCCATACTCACATCAACCCAAGGCTTAGTTGGTACAGATAACGGCATATATAAACCAGCATTAGTCGTAGTTCCTTTCGAAACCTGACAAATATGACAACGCTCCACAAACCTCTCCACCTCTTTCCTCATCGATGGCCAAAAGTACGACTGTGAAATCAACTGTAATGTACGGTCTCTCCCAACATGGCCTTCTTCATGTAGCTCTTTTACAATCTTCATTCTCAAACTACAATCAGGTATGCATAATCGATTTCCCTTGAACAGAAAACCATCTACCATCACGAACTCATCCGTCTCCCCATTCTTGACTTTATCAACAAACTTCATAAAGTAAGGATCTTCAACAAATAATTCTGGCAACACATCAAACCCTATCACTTCAACCTTCATTGTTGTCATTAAATGATTCCTCCTACTCAAAGCATCAGCCACACGATTCGTCACTCCTGACTTGTGTTTAACAACAAAAGTAAACTGTTGCAGATATGCAATCCACGATGCATGTCTCGATGAAATCTTGTCTTGCCCTTGTAAATGCTTCAATGCTTCATGATCAGTGTAAAGAACAAACTCTTTCTGAAATAGATAATGTCTCTAGTGTTTAATAGCTTGCACAACAGCATAAAATTCCACATCATATGTATTGTATCTCATCTTCGCTCCTGATAACTTCTCACTGAAATATGCAATAGGATGCCCCTTCTGACTTAACACTCTTACAATCCCAACCTTTGACGCATCAGTGTGTAGCTCAAACAATAACTGAAAATCTGGTAAAACTAGAATTGGTGCTGACGTCAAGAGTTCTTTGATTTGCTCAAAAGCAACCCCTGCTTCCTCCGTCCATGCAAACTGTTTACCCTTCATACAATCAGTCACAGGTGCCATCACACTACTAAAGTGTGGAATAAATCTTCTATAGAATGAAGCCAACCCGTGAAAACTATGAACTTCCGTTATCGTCTTGGGCTGCGGACAATCTCTGATAGCTTCGATTTTACTTTGGTCAACCTGTATTCCTTCCTCCGACACAACATACCCCAGAAATAAAACACTCCTCGCCATAAAAACACACTTCTTTGTAGTAGCATAGAATTGTTCTTCTCGAAGAATAATTAAAACTTTCTTCAAATGCTGAACATGCTCTTCTGTACTAGCACTGTAGATCAGAATATCGTCAAAGTAAACCACCACAAATTTCCCAATGTATGGCCTGAAAATCTGGTTCATCACCCTCATGAATGTACTTGGCGCATTCGATAGACCAAACGGCATTACCAGCCATTCATACAATCCTTCCCTCGTCTTAAATGCTGTCTTCCATTCGTCCCCTGGTCTAATGCGAATCTGATGATAACCGCTCTTCAAGTCAATCTTAGAAAAGATTACGGACCCACTGATCTGATCCAATAAATCATCAAGCCTCGGCATCGGAAATCTGTATCTGACTGTGATCTTATTCAATGCTCTACTATCTGTGCACATCCTCCACGTTCCATCCTTTTTGGGTACCAATAAAGCTGGTACAGCACAAGGACTTAAACTCTCTTGCACACGCCCCTGTTCAAGCAATTCCTCCACCTGCCTTCGTAACTCTTCATGTTCGGACTCATTCGATAATGTGGTCTATGTGGCAACACTGTTCCCGGAACCAGATCGATTTGATGTTGAATGTCTCTTAGTGGCGGTAACTCCTTCGGTAACTCATCTGGAAATACATCCTCAAATTCTTTCAATATTGGCTTTGCTTCTTCTGGAATTTCAACCTCTTCACCGCTCTCTCGCCCAATCAACAAAAATACTTCTGGTTCTTCTTCAACTTCTTTAACAAACTCCTTCAGAGATAATAAAGTTTTCAGCTCTTCAATCTCTTCTGACTTACTTTCTCCCTGTTGTCTCTTCTTTGGAACTAAGATAATCTTCGTGCCTTCAAACATAAAACTGTAACTATTGGTCCGACCGTCATGCTGTACTGCTCGATCATACTGACATGGTCTTCCCAACAGTAAATGACAAACATCCATCTCTACTACATCACACCAGATCTCGTCTTTGTATTTCTTCCCAATAGAGAATGGAACACGAACTCGTCTATCCACTTTCACTTCTCCTCCTTTTCTCAACCATGCTAACTTGTATGGATTCGGATGTTTCTCTGTCTTCAACTTCAACTTTGTCACAACCTCGGTTGAAACGATATTGTCACAGCTTCCTACGTCAATCACAAATTTACACACCTTCCCTAGTATAGTGCATGTCGACTGAAAGATATTACTCCTCAACCAACTAGCCTCTTCCTGCTTCGGTGTCAAACACGATCTTCTCAGCATTAGATTACAACCTTCATCTCCTGACGCAATATCCTGTTCATCCTCCTCAACTGGACTAGAATAATCTCCATCAACATCCACATCGTCAACTTCTGCAACCATGGTTCTCTTCTTTGGCTTTGGACACTCATTGCTTTTATGACCCACTTCCTGACAATTGTAACATTTGAAACCATTGTTAACCTTCACCTTCTCAGCCTCCTTCACCACTGGTCTACTGATAGGTTTAGAAACATTAGAACTCCGACTAACACCCTTCACTTGATTGTTGGAATTAGTAAACACACCACCTCCTCGTCGTCCCTGTTTCTCCCAAGCCAACGCCTTTTGATGTGCTTCTGCCACAGATCTTGGATCGAACATATTAACCATATCCTGAATCTGCATTCTCAATCCCCCAATGAATCTAGATGTCAGCTGCTCTTCTGTTTCCATAATATCATTCCTTGCAATAAGCTGGTAAAACTCATCCGCATAATCATTAACAGTTTTTATGCCCTGCCTCAAATTCTGCAAACGTTGATACATTAGTGACTGATAATTGTAAGGTAAGAACGTTGCTTTCATCAATTTCTTAATCTTCTCCCAAGATTCAACTTTTGACTTCCCCATTCGTTCACGTGTAAGTTTGGTTTGCTGCCACCATGCCAAAGCTCTACCCCTCAACCTTGTAGCAACCAACTTCACTCTACGATGTTCTGGAACTTCCTTGAAATCAAAAATTTCTTCAACGTTAGCTACCCAATCTAGAAACTCTTCAGCTTGCATACCTCCTTTGAACTCTGGTATTTCCGTCTTCATCCCAGATTCCCACTTGTGATCATACTCTGAATAATTTCTTCCTTGACCTCTTCCTTGAATACTACCACCATCATACTCTTCTTCAAAATCAGATGCATATCGATGTCGATTCTGACCACCAACATCTCTACTTCCTTCACGTCTACCCCCATCCCTTCGATCTACATTCCTCCGAACACGATCTCGGTCATTAACATTTCTATAACTGTCTCGGCTCACACTTCTATGGTCATTGTCATTACTTCTCCCTTGGTTGGAATGTGGTGAAACTCTACTTCTCTCATGGTTAGATTCTGGTGAAATCCTTCTTCGGTTTTGATTCATCTCCGTCATAAGCTTCTCTAACCTCCCAATGCCTTCATCCAACTTCTCATTGAATTTGTCACTTATACGTTGCTCCATTTGCTCGGCATCTTCCCGCTTATACAAATCTTCAACATTTTGATGACGGTTAGCTCTTCGTGGCGGCATGTTTTGAATATTCTACAAACTCTTCAACACTTCAAAATTCAAACACGATTCGAACTTAGATCCAAAATGAAATGGATCGAAAACTCCACTCTTGTTGTAAAATAGGATGAACTCGATGAACACAAGCTTCTCAAAAACTTCAATTCTCGGATAGACAATGAAATGATGCTCGATCTACCCTCTTCTTAGCTCGGCTTCTCACTTCAACTTCAAAGTTCTTCAAAAGAATTGGCTCCAAGGACTCGATTTAGCTATGATTGGCTAAAACAAGCTCTGATACCAAACTGACGCAGCGGATTATATGAAAACAATGTCGATCGTTGAGAGTAGCAATCAATGGATTGGAAGATACTGAAATGCCCGAATTCGTTGATCCAAAGATACCGAATTCTAGCTATCCCGAACTCGTTGATCGCGCACGATACCGGGTTCAAAGATATGTGATTCTTCACATGTTGATCTAGCGCACTAGATTCCGTGAATTGGCTTCTACAGTCGTTGAATCGAGCATACTCGATTATCCGAAAGAGGAGATAGGAGATTACACTCAACTACCAATTTAAATGAAAGCACAAAGCAATCAAACAAGAATTTTATTCCAAAAATCAACTAACTATTACAAATGAGACACACGGCCTATTTATAGGCGAACAACTCCTCATGACACAAATTTGTACAACACATAAGTCGGTTCCGACTTAAGACACCCTCCGACTTACGACTTAAGTAAGACACACGAACTGCAAACATACGACTTAAAAACAAGTGCGATCTACGACTTAACAAACAGAAAATACAAATAGAAATTACATCACTTAGGTCGTTGCCGACCTAACAACTTCTCATGACTCAACTTAGGTCGTACGCGACCTAAAACAAACGACTTATACTATAGTATCCATCAGCGGCTTAAGAAATCTACGGCTCAGATTAAAGCGGCATAGGAATCCACGGCTCCAGTCTTCAGCGACTTAACTCCTGACTCGTTAGGTCGTTCACGACCTAACACTTCACCAATTTGCTCTGCCTTTTCACTGTGTGACTCGATAGGTCGTTCAGGCGACTTAACTAAGTCGTAACTCAGTAACGACTTATCACCTGCTCCGTTAAGTCGTACACTAACCAAAACACTTCCCTTAAGTCGTTGCCGACTTAAGCCTTGCGCCTTTTCAACTTGCGTTCCTCCTTCTGTAGTTTTAGGTCGTAACCCGCTCGAGTTAAGTCGTGGACGACTTATGTCTTCAACTCCGATAAGTCGTGGGCGACTCATGCCTTTGCCTTGATTAAGTCGTGGACGACTCATGCCATTTTTGTTAAGTCGGTCACGACTTAGACCTTCAATTTCCTTAAGTTGGTCACGACTTAGTACTTGGCTTGCATCATCTAGGGATGGCCAGTCAAATTTGGAAATTTCGCCGCCTTCTGACTTAAGGAATTGTTCACAGCGGTAGGATTAGCACTGATCCTCCACTATAACACTTTTGAGCGGGAATACTACCCGCACTTCATGCATCTATGTAACGCAAATCTGGCATACAACTTTGATAAAGGCATCAACAATCTTCGGTCTAAAGTAAAGGGATTGATCTGCCTGATGACAATTTCGATAACATTTTAGGGATAGCCATAGAGGGATCAGATTTAGAGGATTTGGAGATGACCGATCTGAAGATTTTGCAGCAGATCTTTTTTGGAGCTATCGGTGACCGGAGGTCAGGCAATTTGTGACCTCATTCCACCTCATCATTCACATAATTCAACAGAACGTCATTCCAAAGATGGTGAGCTTTGATCAGATTTATCAGCTAGATCAAAAGTCCATCTACACCATCATAAAGGACGTGGTTGTTAGTTTGGCTCATGCTATCATGAGCAACTGCATTAGTCCTGGAATTGATACTCCCTGGAGCTACTTTCCATATTGCTATCTCTTCATTCGTATCTTTAGGTAGTACAGAGTGTATCACTCTGGAGAGACAGTGTAGAAGAAGGTCCCTCCTGCATTCGACAGAGCCTCTTTTAGGAAGATGGGAATCCCAGAGCTACGAGCAGTTGGAGAGCAGCCGCCGTAGGAGGTAGAGAAGGGTAGGGCGCTAGAGGATAATAGATCCAAGAGCTAGTTGCTATTCATCGGGTCCAGATAGAGACTTGAGAGATTCAGGCTGATCAGTAGTGCCAAAGCTACAAGATTAGGTGCATAGCCGCTATGCTACTCCCTTTCCGAGGCCGCGACAATGGATCGAGCCCCCACAGAGGGTCGGGACCATCTCATAGTCTGTAGTTAGTATCTTAGGTCTAGTAGTATTGTTGTTGTCATTTCCCTTCCAATGTTTGTTCTTTTCCTTTCTTTAATTGTTTGGTTATAACCGTTGGTTGTCTTTTGTATAAAAAGATGCGCACAATATTATGAGAAATATTCCTACTTATGCCCTATGACGTTGTTTCTAGACATGTAGACCGCTCTTGTATGTGTATTTGAAAGAAACAATATAAATATGGAAATCTTATAAAGACACTTAACCAACAATAAATGCAATGTAAGAATGGAAGTTTATAAATAGTAAATTTTAGCAAGCGAATGACATGCTAAGGTTGTTTTGAAATCATGGGTCATTATTCATGTTCCTTAAAAAGCTAAAATTTACAAATAGGTTAGTTTGTCATCATTTTAAACAAATGAATAAATTAAGGTAAAGAAGTAAGTTTCAAATTTCTAAGATTAGTTATTAAATGCTAGAATAAAGCATAAGCATTAACTCATAACCGAATTCCAATTACATTTAAAATGTGGATTGATTTATTAAAAATAGAAAAGGAGAATGTTTAAAAATTAGTATGTTTGGAAAAAAGTTTTGATGTTTAAATAATTTTTTGAATTTTGGTCCAAATTGTTTTTATGGGAATGGGCTTTTAAATATTTTGGAAGTTGAATTTTCAAATCATGTGCAAATTTGATTGAAAAATGGAAAGGGTTTTTATCAAAATTTTCGATTTTAAAATGCCACATACTAAGCATAGGGAAGATAGATGAGTTAATAAATATGAATTCAGTGGTGCATTAAGGATGATGTTAGGATAAAGCGTAGATGATAATAAGGGAAAAGGTGTTTTAGCCCTAGAATTTCTATTTCCAAACCTTGTCAGCGATGTATGAGAGTCCATTTTGGATTCAATTTTGTTATAGAGCTTGAAAACAAGCCTCCTTATGAGGTATTGTACATGGAATAATTTGGAGAAAAGCTGGGGCAGCGAGGAAATTTTCAATGTACAACGGGATTAGTACCAAATAGAGTGGTAAGAATGTAAAATTCTTTACCTAAATTCCTTTTCCCAGCATAGGAGTGGACATTTAGGAAGTAATAATTCGATGCGATAGAATTTTGGATGGTAGAAATTGGATGCAAAATTGGTTGAATCATGTATCTATTCATAGGAGTATGGAATTTTTGTGTGAAAAAGATTTTTCAAAACCTGCATACATATAGAACTATCAGTATATGAAGTTTGTTTGCATCACATTTTCAAAAGTGTTTCCAAAAGAATACATACATGTTTTCTATGTTGTGATACACTATGCACTTGTGCACGTTTGGCAGTAAAATTGATGTACACTAATTGGTTGATTAGTTTAGGATGGTTAGCGCATTACCCCATACTTTAATCATTGGAGTAATTTTGGAGATGAAATTCTTTTAAGGGGGAAGAATGTAATACCCTATAAATTTAGGTTAATAATTTAATAATTAATTAGGCTCCAAAAATGGAATTTGAGCAAACGACAGATTTAGCCATGAAACTTACACCACTGCGTTCGTGGCAATTTTCTAAGTAACTTTCATACTTGGAGTTTCGTGATCGAAGTTCAAATGAAGAAGTTACGAGTGTTAAAAGAATACATAATAAAAATAATTAAACAACAATCAATTAACATTTATAATAAATTAACCAGGACCCACTAGTCGACCCCTCTCTATAGGCTAGTCGACCATTAGCGATTAATCGCTCATTGGGGTATAGTCGACTGGTCGAAGGTTTTCAGTGTGATCTGAACCTTGGCTGACGGCCCGGATTAAATATTTTTAATCTAATGGTTACAACTGATTCGAGAGCCTATAAATATAGGCGTAAACCCTCCCTTCTCTTCCCATATTTTTTGATCTAGGGCAGTGAAGCTTTGCCGTTTCCTTTTCTCCACTATTATTTCTAACTTTAAAATAGTTTGTATTTATACAATTGGAGAAGAGAAGAAAATAAATAGAAGAAGAGAAGGAGAGGATTAATGTGTCACAAACAACAAGGTAAATTTCAATATTGTAAAATCATATTCCCTATTATCCGGTATTTTGACCCAACTATATTGAATTGATTGCCAAGTTAGATTCGATTTCTATTAAGGCCGATGAGTCCGGAGTGATGGTTGTAGGGCCCATAAGTCAAGTACAAATGATAACACGAAGTCGAGGTTGAATGGAATTGATAGATATGCAAGGTAGTATGTTCGAAGCATGAAATATAGTTCAACATATAGGAGGGATTGATATAAATTAACTTCCATAATAGGGATCAGTATGTTTCGGGAGTAAGAGCAATTCAATAGAAAACAATCAATTTCTCAAGATCCACAAGTCCAATGCATACAAAATTTTGTGAGTAATATATGGGGACCCTAGGGGCCTACTCTAGGGATCACACCTCAAGAAGATGAAGTCAGAGGGATCGACACTTTTCCCTTTGTAGGGATCGACATGAATCAGCAAGCAACCCATGTTGAAGCAAAGATCAAGCAATAACTCAAGTTCTACCGATCCAACTGGCATGAAATTTGGTGGCTAAGCATATTTTAGCATGAGAAAGCTACCATAGGGATCGCATCCCAAAATTCGACCAAAGTAATGATTGGTATCGATCCCTCTTCTTTGGGAATTGGGACATTTGATCCCTCTTGTGGGTCCATATGGCTCTGGAGGTCCTTCTGTCGAATTTTCACAGAGACATTTGGCCATCTTCGTCTATAAATACAGGTTTGGTTGTTCATTTTTTGGACCTTTTCTGGACCTATAAATACAGAGTTTTCAACTTAAAAACTAACACCATTGAAGAAACAATGCATGTATCTTTTGATGAAAATTTCAACGATTTTGTTCAAATAAATGATGAAGATGGTTTTGTTACTTTAAATAATGAATCAAATGAAACCGTTTAACCTAATAAAAGGATCAGGATTTTAAAAGTTCATCCTATAGAAAATATACTAGGAAATATTGAATCTATTGTTAGAACTAGAAATTAACAAAATAAGACGAGTAATGAAGCTTTTATATCAACTATTGAAACCAAAAATCCAAAGGAAGCATCATCTGATGATTCATGAATTCTTGCTATGTAAGAAGAATTGAATCAATTAACCAGAAATGATGTATGGGAACTTGTTCCTAGACCCGAGGACAAAACTATAATAGGAAGTAAATGGGTTTATAAAAATAAAATGAAAGAACAAGGTGAGGTCGTTAGAAATAAAGCTCGGTTAGTCGTGCAAGGTTATTATCAAGAAGAAGGAATAGACTTTGATGAAACCTTTGCATCCGTAGCAAGATTAGAAGCCATTAGAATTCTACTTGCTTTCGCAAACCAGAATATTTTGAATTCATATGTCTTCTCACTTCATTTTCTATGTAATAAACTTCTGAAAATACAAAGTAATGGCCTCCTCTTCTAAATCAAACCAAAATGCAACCATTTCCCTCCTTTCTCCTAATTCTGGTCCATTCCAACGTAGTATATTGGCTCGAGTAATGAAGATCGAGGAAATTATGAAGGATTCTCTACAAATGCTGACTGAATTACAAGTTATGCAAATAAGGATAGCAAAGGAACAAGAGAAACAAGGCAAGATTCTTGGAAATTTGAAAAAATTTCTAATGGATAATAATGTAGACCCTATTGTGATTGAAGATGGTTCCTCTAACATATGTATTCATAATCCATTAGAGGACGACAACAGAGAAGAAGAAGAAGAAGAGGAGGAAGAAGCGCAAATGGACGAGGATGATAATGTTGTTTGCGTTGGAGAAGTCTGTTTTGACAACAATGGTAATTTGGTCGAACAATATGGAAACTTTTATCTCCATTACCATAATTGTTCGATTCATAAGTCACCAATTGTCAAGGGCTCTCGTTAGATTGTTATTATATTAATGTTTTTATATTTTGTGCACTTGTATATATTTGTGTCTATGTTTCATATATATGTGTAATGTAACATCATATATAATAAAATTAGATTTGTGTTTCGCTTATTATACTTCGTTATTAGCATTTAGTTCCATAGTACTAGTTTAAGGGGGAGTTATGTAGTTTAGGATTAGTTTTTGTTGATGACAAAGGGGGAGAATTATAAAATAAGATAGTTAGGCTGTTAGTTAGGCTTAGATTAAGGGGGAGTTAGTAGATTAAGGGGGATTTGTTGGAATAAGGGGGAGTCAGAGTAGAATCAGAGTTTGGTGGAGTATATTTTATAAACGTAGGTTGTCATCATCAAAAAAGGGGAGATTGTTAGTTCCTGAGATGATGGTTTTGATGACAACAACCTTAGGACTTGTTATAAAATATAAATACTTGTATCTTTGTCTAGATATATATGTATATGCAGGATATATATATGAAGGTACTGAGAATGAAGACTGTACAATATAGAGATTCAAGACCGACGAATTCAAGATCGTAGAAATCAAGACCGAAAACTCATGAGTATCAAGTTTATAAAGAGTTCAAGAGTTCAAGATATCAAGATAAGTAATAGAGTCTAGATTTATGTTAAAACTTCATAATAACACTAAAATCTTTATTCGGATTTTAATTGTGGAATAGAATCCACCTTCTCGCTTTAATAGTGGGATGGAACCCACGACCTCTTTAGTAGGATGGAACTCACGACCTTCTCTAGTGGAATGGAATCCCTGAAATATTCAAAATAATTAATTTTAACTATTTTTCCAAAAAGAAATGAATTTAAATATTTTAGCCTCAATTCCAAAACTGTTCTTATCATCTTATAATATTTTGATCTCAAAATCATCTCTTGTTTTTTAAAATTTCTCTTGGTTTTAATATTTTGAGCTTTAAATCTAAAAAAATATATTTTAAACTAGTCTATACTTAGTTTTTAATATTACTTTTATATTATAGATTATATATTTTAAGATTACTTTCTAAAACTCTTTTATAAGTTTAAACTATATTCAAAATGGTTTTCAAAGTTTAGAAATTGTTTTGACAAGTTTTAGAATAGAAATAATTTTAAAGCAAAATCAATTTTCAAAAATAACATAGGCATGTCGACATCCCTATACCCCCCAATGTCGACATGGTAGCCGTAGATTACAAATTTTCAAAAGAAGTGTCTATTCGTCATAACCTTTCGCGAATGGACATGACCGTTGTTCTCCTATATATACCAGTTTGTTTCATCGAATTTTAAGTCAGTTTTTCTTCATTTCTTCACTCCTTCTTCTCCACTCAAATATTCTCTTATATTTCAAATTCTTTAACAAAATTCTACCGAAATCCTAAGTGAATCAAACTCGACCGTATCTAGTTTGATTCTCTACCACTCTCTCTCTCTCAAAGATCTCAATGTTTTTCAGAGTTATAGGATCATTTATAATCAAAGATCGAAAGATCAAAGTGTATCGAGTCTCTCTCTATCAAAGTGTGATTGGAAACGGTGTGATTGTGGCCCATAAATCAGTTGGGTGTGATTGTAGCCCGTAAATCAATTAGGTGATCTTGTAGCCTGGTTAAATCCAGAGAGTTTGCTCTGGACTCGGAGACAGGAGGGTGTATCTCATAGCCTTGAAATCAAGGTTGTAATATCAATATTATATTTGAAAAGAAATCTGCACAAGAAATTATATGGGGCTAGATGTAGGGTAACTCCGAACCAGTATAAAATTCCGGTGTGTTCTTTCCTTTACTGCTTTTATTTACTATTTATATCTGTGTCTGGTTCTGTGATTGTCTCTGTGATTCTGAATTGCATCTGTTTGGGTTTAATTTGAAAAGATTTCAAAAAGATTCATAAAATTAATTAAACACTATTCACCCCCCTCTAGTGTTAATTCTACCTTAAGATCCGTAATCCGCATTTCCTACATTTGGTATCAGAGCATGGTTTTCAAAGTTATCATAATATGAATTTTGAAAAAGTTTAAAATGGCAATTTTTGGAGTTTCTGTCAACACTAGTTCAAAACTTTCAAAATCATCATTATCTCATAAGTCTGCATATTGTTATTATAGAAAATCAAGTTATCTACCGAATTGGTGTGTTGTGGAGGGATAGATGTGTTATATGGCTTTTGAAGAATCAACACTCAATGGACAAGTTGTGCAAATCAAGAAAAACAAATGGATACTTGATAGTGGATGTTCAAGACACATGACTGGTAATCCATAGATACTGAATGACATAATTTATGAAGATGGAGGACTGGTCAACTTTGGAGACAATTCAAAAGGATTTGTGATTGGCATCGGTAATGTCGGTAACTCTAAAACTCCTACTATTTCTGATGTTCTGTAAGTTAGGAATCTAAAACACAACTTACTTAGCATAACTCAACTATGTGACAAGGGCTACAAAATTAAGTTTGAAAAGGATAAGTGTCACATCGAAGATAATAAATTAAATATTATCTTTAAAGGAATTAGGAAGAAAAATATTTATATTCTCAGTATGAAAATCTCAAATGATAACCTATGTCTTTTGGCTAATATAAGTGACCCTTGGATTTGGCATAAAAGATTTGGGCATTTGAATTTCAAACTCTTATCTAGACTTTCAAAACTTGATCTAGTAAGAGGTCTTCCTGAAATTGATTTTAAAGTAGATAGTATATGTGATGCTTATCAATTATGAAAACTTAAGAAGAGTTCATTCAAATTGAAAGATATGATTTCAACTTCAAAACCCCTTGAGTTACTTCATTTAGATATGTTTGGTCCATCTTAAATTCAGTCAATAAATCACAGTAAATATGTTTTTGTAATTATAGATGATTATTCTAGATTTACGTGGATAATTTTTCTGAAACATAAAAGTGATGCTTTTGATTTATTTAAAACTTTTGCAAAAAGAATTCAAAATCAACTTTCTTTAAAATCAAAACTATTCGTCGTGATCACGGTGGAGAATTTGAAAATGAAAATTTTGAGAATTTCTGTAATCAGAAAGGAATAACTCATAATTTTTCTTTTCCAAGAACTCCACAACAAAACGGGAGTGTAAAAAGAGGACAATTCAAGAGTGTGCAAGAACTATGCTTTTATATAGTAAATTACCAAGAAATTTTTGAGCTGAAGCAGTCGCCACAGCTTGTTACATTTTGAATAGGATTTTATTTAGACCTCTAACCAATAAATCACCATATGAACTTCTTTTCAATAAGAAATCAAAGGTATCTTATTTTAAAGTTTTTGGAAGTAAATGCTTTATTCTAAATACAAATGACAATTTGGATAAATTTGATCCTAAATCCAACAAAGGAATCTTTATCAGATATTCTAATAGAAGTAAAGCATATAGAGTTTTCAATTTAAAAACTAACACCATTGAAGAAACAATGCATGTATCTTTTGATGAAAATTTCAAAGATTTTGTTCAAATAAATGATGAAGATGATTTTGTTACTTTAAATAATGAATCAAATGAAACAAATCATGAAATTCTTCATCTTAATAAAAAGATCAGGCTTTTAAAAGATCATCCTATAGAAAATATACTAGGAAATATTGAATATGTTGTTAGAACTAGAAATCAACTAAACAAGACGAGTAATGTAGCTTTTATATTAACTATTGAACCCAAAAATACAACGGAAGCATCATCTAATGATTCATGGATTCTTGCTATGCAAGAAGAACCGAATCAATTCACCAGAAATGATGTATGGGAACTTGTTTCTAGATCTGAGGACAAAACTATAATAGGAATTAAATGAGTTTATAAAAATAAAATGAATGAACAAGGTGAGGTCGTTAGAAATAAAGCTCGGTTAGTCGCGCAAGGTTATGGTCAAGAAGAAGGAATAGACTTTGATGAAACCTTTGCACCTATAGTAAGATTAGAAGCCACTAGGATTCTACTTGCATTCGCAAACCACAATATTTCGAATTCATTTGTCTTCTCACTTCATTTTCTATGTAATAAACTTCTGAAAATACAAAGTAATGGCCTCCTCTTCTAAATCAAACCAAAATGCAACCATTTCCTTCCTTTCTCCTAATTCTGGTCCATTCCAATGTACTACATTGGCTCGAGTAATGAAGATCGAGGAAAGTACGAAGGATTCTCTGCAAATGCTGATTGAATTATAAGTCATGCAAATAAGGATGGCAAAGAAACAAGAGAAACAAGGAAAGATTCTTAGAAATTTGCAAAATTTTCTTAGGGATAATCATGCAGACCCTATTGTGATTGAAGATGATTCCTCTAACATACGTATTCAAAATCCATTAGAGGACGACGAAGAGGAAGAAGAAGAGGAAGAAGCGCAAATGGACGAAGATGATAATGTTGTTTACGTTGGAGAAGTCTGTTTTGACAAAAATGGTAATTTGGTCGAACAACATGGAAACTTTTGTCTCCATTACCCTAATTGTTCGATTCACAAGTCATCAATTGTCAAGGACTCTCGTTAGATTGTTATTATATTAATGTTTTTATATTTTGTGTACTTGTATATATTTGTGTCTATGTTTCATATATATGTGTAATGTAACATCATATATAATAAAATTAGATTTATGTTTCGCTTATTATACTTCCTTATTAGCATTTAGTTCCATAATATTAGTTTAAGGGGGAGTTATGTAGTTTAGGCTTAGTTTTTGTTGATGACAAAGGGGGAGAATTATAAAATAAGATAGTTAGGCTGTTAGTTAGGCTTAGATTAAGGGGGAGTTAGTAGATTAAGGGGGATTTGTTGGAATAAGGGGGAGTCAGAGTAGAATCAGAGTTTGGTGGAGTATATTTTATAAACGTAGGTTGTCATCATCAAAAAAGGGGAGATTGTTAGTTCCTGAGATGATGGTTTTGATGACAACAACCTTAGGACTTGTTATAAAATATAAATACTTGTATCTTTGTCTAGATATATATGTATATGCAGGATATATATATATATATATATGAAGGTACTGAGAATGAAGACTGTACAATATAGAGATTCAAGACTGACGAATTCAAGATTGTAGAAATCAAGACTAAAGACTCATGAGTATCAAGATTATCAAGAGTTCAAGATATCAAGATAAGTAATAAAGTCTATATTTATGTTAAAACTTCATAATAGGACTAAAATCTTTATTCGGATTTTAATCGTGGAATGGAATCCACCTTCTCGCTTTAATAGTGAGATGGAACCCACGACCTCTTTAGTGGGATGGAACCCGCGACCTTCTCTAGTGGAATGAAATCCACGAAATATTCAAAATAATTTATTTTAACTATTTTTCCAAAAACTATCTTTTTAAAAGTCATCTCTATCAATTTAAATATTTTAGCCTTAATTCAAAAACTATTCTTATCATCTTTTAATATTTTGTTCTCAAAATCATCTCTTGTTTTTTAAACTATCTCTTGGTTTTAATATTTTAGCTTTAAATCTAAAAAAAATATTTTAAAGAAGTCTATACTTAGTTTTTAATATTACTTTTATATTATAGATTATATATTTTAGGATTACTTTCTAAAACTCTTTTATAAGTTTAAACTATATTCAAAATTGTTTACAAAGTTTAGAAATTGTTTTGACAAGTTTTAGAATAGAAATCATTTTAAAGAAAATTCAATTTTCAAAAATAACATAGGCATATCGACATCCCTATACCCCCTATGTCAACATGGTAGCTGTAGATTTCAAATTTCAAATTTTGAAAAGAAGTGTGTTCGTCATAGCCTTTTGCGAATGGACATGACCATTTTTGTCCTATATATACCAGTTGTTCTCAATGAATTTTAAGTCATTTTTTCTTCATTTCTTCACTCCTTCTTCTCCACTCAAATATTCTCTTATATTTCAAATGCTTTAATAAAATTCTACCGAAATCCTAACTGAATCAAACTCGGTCTTCTCTAGTTTGATTCTCTGCCACTCTCTCTCAAAGATCTTAGTGCTATCAGAGTTATAGGATCATTTATAATCAAAGATCGAAAGGTTGAAGTGTATCGAGTCTCTCAATCAAAGTGTGATTGGAAACGGTGTGATTGTGGCCCATTAATCAATTAGGTGTGATTGTAGCCCGTAAATCAATTAGGTGATCTTGTAGCCTGCTTAAATCAAGAGAGTTTTCCCTGGACTCGGAGACAGGAGGGCGTATCTTGTGGCCTTGAAATCGAGGTTGTAATATCGACATTATATTTGAAAAGAAATTTGCACAAGAAATTGTGTGGGACTGAGGTAGGGTAACTCCGAACCAGTATAAAATTCCGGCGTGTTCTTTCCTTTACTGCTTTTATTTACTATTTGCATCTGTGTTTGGTTCTGTGATTGTCTTTGTGTTTGTGAATTGCATCTGTTTGGGTTTAATTTGAAAAGATTTCAAAAAGATTCATAAAATTAATTAAACACTATTCACCCCCCTCTAGTTTTAATTCTGCCTTAAGATCCGTAATCCGCAGTTCCTACAAGGTTAGTAGAGTTACACAATAGAGATCTGCCCTTCACTCAGAGGCTGCCAACTATTGTGTACACTGACTATTGTACATATCCAACCTTAGGACCCATGGGAAAGAGATTTATGTTGTGAATAGGTTAAGGAAAAGTATGCCTAGGGGTTCACCTCATATTTGAAGTATTAAATAGCCCAGTACCTTTTGGGAAATGCGGTCGGCTTTCTGTCCAATAAGAGTTAGTAAGTAACCAAAGGAGGTATTTTCCTTAACTAATTAGATTAGTCTAAACGGGGATGTTAGATGTGGAGGGTCAACATGCTATCTTAGTAGTTTGTTCCAATATTTAGTAGTAGGTAGAGCATATAAGCTTGGACGCCCAACAATCCAAAATGAGCAGTAGTGAAGACTTGGGTTATGCCCTGATGGAATTCATTTCCTACTAGTGTAGAATCCATATGGGATACGCATGGGGCTCATGATAGAGATGGTTGAAAATTAGTTTAGTGGATATAGGCTAGTTAACACTTAGATATGTCTTTGAGTTGCAGTAGTAGTACAGTAAATAAATTATATATTATTAGTAAAGCCATATATAGGAGTCATCGGTCTTTGTAGCTAGGACCGATAGACTAGTAATGGCGATGCGTAAGGCCTACTTCATAATTAATAAGTATTAAGTGGCAAGGCTTTTAGGTAGAGAATTGTTAGAATGTATATATAAACATAAGTATATATATGTATAGTATACCTTGGAGAAGTAAGGATAGATATATCGCACATGCATATACTAAATTAAGCGAGTTAGCCGTTTATAGCTGACATAACATTTAAATGGAAACCGTATGGTGTAAATTTATGTTATAGATAAATTATAAAATTTTCCATTCATCATAACGTTGTTCTGAGCCCCTCCTCATTACAGCTCATAGGATAGATTTAGAGGAATAGGTCACTTGTGTAAGACGGAACGGTTGATGGAGAATTCTTCTTGTTCATGCTCGGTACTAACAAGGCGATTGGATGTCTAAGGAATACAATTGATTCCAAGGTAGTGGCCTTAGTCAGTATTATATCCTGTTATATTTTTCTATTCCACTGTCAGTTTTGTTTGATCGATCTATGATATACATATATTTATTATAGGTTACCAAAAATGATCCGTACTCTAATGGACTTAGGTTTCCATTTTTGTTCAAATTCAGGCCCATTAAGCTGCAGGTTGTTACAACTAGTCTTAGAAGAATGGCTCAAATAAGGCAGCTAAGGTTCCAAGCATAAACATCCCTATATGATTTTGTCAGTATCCATAAGCAAGGAGATAAGATGAGCCAAATCTAACTAGGAGAGCATAATTATGATGTTCTAGTATGCATGTCAATACACAACACCCTATACATTCGAGCACATTAGGTAGTTATTGTCATATCCCTTATATAAGCAAGCAGTTGTGTGTTAAAGAAATATTAAGGTTATACCAGCCGAGGTGGAAAAACGAACTTTTCATGTTTATTGTGGTTTACCCTATAAAGAAGGGCAAGTAGAGGTTTTTCATACCAATTACCAGTAGCAAGAACATTATGAAATTAAGGGTGAACGAAGAAGGTTAGTACCAAGAGACCCATATAATAAGAATAAGATGTCAATAAAGCGTAAGGGGAACATGAAAGAGAACTTTACAAACGTAAGGAAAATTTTCCCAGTTAAACTAGAAACCCTATTTTCATATTGGCAATAGTTGCAAGAACTCATAATTACTCAAAGGTATGGCTAGATTATTTCCATACTAAAGTTAGACAAAGTATTGGAAAATAAACCCGAGTAACCATTTTAAAAGGAAGACAAAACTTTATACACTTAAAGCATTGTTATGTATAAGTGGGTTTAGGTAATTAGTTGCTATTGTCTACTCAGACATAATGATAAACCAATGAAAATATTTTCTAAAAAATTAGAAATGGTAGATATTTGATATTTTAAATAAAAAAAATTTGGTTTATGATTTTATATAAAATAGTCAAATAAACTTTATGGGATTTGTTTAAAAAGCAAAATTAAAGAATTTGGTGAAAGGTTAATTTTAATAACCATTTTAAAGTTTTTATTTTGTTTTTGGGCACATTATTATACTTATACAAAAAAATAAAACTTTTGGAATGAAAAATAAAAATTAAACAGTGTGTAAGGCCTAACTTTTGAATTCCTTTTGTAAATAAGAAATGTTATGTTTCTAAAAATGTTTTATAAATGTTTCTATTACATCCCTAAAATAATAATAATAAGATAAAAATAGTACTTTTTCTTTGAAAAAAATATAATATGAAATACGCTTTTGTGAAAATTTCTTATTTATAAAAGAAGATTATAAAAAGATGTGTTTTATGTACATTTTTACTAAGTTAAGGTAATCATTTTTGATAATCTAATTAAAGAAAATGTTATGACCTTAGTAAAATGAAATGGTTGTTAAAAAAGACCGAAGGGTTTCAAAATTTAAAAAACTTACTAGTTTTGTAGTTTTGGTAAAAATTAAAATTTTTGATTTAAAAAGGTAAAATAAAAATATTATGACACTTAAAACTTAAAAAGATATGAAATAATTTAGATAAATAGGATTAAACATCCCACTAGGACCAAAATTGACTATGGAATTGGGAAGCAATGGAATGGTTGGGACAAAGATATATAGTAACACGTGAATTTAGTACCTATTCAAGCAATGGTTGAATTGGAACAACGGAGTACCAGGCTGAACTTCTTGTAGTAGTGAAAGGTAAGCTCACCTTGTGTTTCCCTATCCAAGTATGGTTGGAATTGTAAATTTTCCATGTAAGAAAGGTTGGAAGTATGATTTGGGTAAACATATCTCAGAATAAAGGAAAGAGTAAGCCAAGATGGTTATTATCATGGATATCACAGATGCAAGAAAATTTTCAGTTAGAAGTGTAAAAGGGACAAGCATGATCTACTTCAATTCGTATTAAGAGTGTTAAGTAAATAATAGGCATTTCCTTGGTTACATTAGGCAATCTTAAATGGAACCATGAGTATTGACTTGACGCTATAGCAACATGATATTAGTTGGTACTATATAGATGAGAGTGGCCAAATGTGACGAATGGGCAATTCCGTACCCGCCCCGGTAGGCTTTTCAACCATCCCACTACCCTTTTGCTTTTCAACATGAGGGTACTTCTGCTTTTCAACATGGAGGTGACTACATGTGGTACCTCGGATCTGCTTTTACGGTAAGCCTCTCGACTATCAACCAACCCTTTCACACTAGGGACATGTAGGGGTAAGAGTCTAAGCTTCGTCACTGTTCACAAAGCGAGAACCCCTTATCATGCTGAACATAATCAAGCAAATCCGATACCGAGCAAAACTTCAAATCCATTATAATCAAGGACAAAC
Organism: Allium fistulosum; assembly: GCA_030737815.1. Taxonomy (NCBI): domain Eukaryota; kingdom Viridiplantae; phylum Streptophyta; class Magnoliopsida; order Asparagales; family Amaryllidaceae; genus Allium; species Allium fistulosum. Next base: position 947,490,855 of record CM060905.1, read on the forward strand.
ATGTCACATGAAAAATAATGGGAAAGATAAGTAACTTGGACATCTTCACAAATCATACAAAGGTTTGTTGTACCTCCTATGGGATTTAACACACATATAGGGGTATCTACTATTTTGGTGGTCAAATTCTAGGTCGTTACAGGATACGTGTAGGCTATGGGCAGTCCATGTATTGTGTTGTTCCCCTGAAGGCTACAGGTGGACCGGATTGATAAGAATGGGAAAGTATCTATTTTATTCATGTTATTGAATTTATATCATAATAGTTGTGTTCCATGGATGCCTAGATTTGAATCTTGGAATTGTATGGTTCAATGTGAACATATTTAAGTATGACAATAATGGGTAGTGGTAGTTTCTGAAACTTATAGATTATGTGATAGTTCCCACTTTGTAGACTTAAATCACTTATGCAAGTAAAAATATGAAATTGGTCATCGAAGTAAATTGTGGGTAATTGATATGGATTTGTAAGCACTAAATTGGAAGTTTCCATAAAATGGGAATGGGATAAAGCAGTATTTTAATTCATTGGGAGGAAATGTGCACTAATGTGAATTTCTATAAATTATTTAGTTTTAATATAAGAGCGTACCATTTGAAATAAAGGGATATACCCAAATGAAAGAGATGTATAAAATAGGGATAGTTACCATATTTTGTACCGTCTATTTCAATAATAACAGAATAGATAATTCCTAAAAATTCTAAACATAACGCAAATCCCCTTTTAGATAATTTATAAAAAGTTACAACGTTCACATTCCTTTTGGGAAGAGCATAGTTCCAATCATTAAAATGTAGAAATCTCTAAGTATAAACCAAAGTAATGGTCATTAGGTCTATTAGATTAACATGGCAAGGTGTCATTCCTCATTAAGTTATCTCGACATAAAATAAGTAAATAATTGAAGGCAAATGATAAGAGATGGAATTTAGTAAAAAGGTCTCATTCATTGAGTGAAATCAAGGAATAAAAGAAGAAATTTTTGGAAGTTCAAATTAAAAAGGTATCCTAAATAAAGTAGTAGTCAAGATTTTGCAATGGATGCACTATGGGAAAAAAGGCATCAGACGATGGATATGCTCCATTGTTTGAATGCATATCTATTTGTCGTTAAATCCAATGCCGTCTCATCGCACATCAGACCACCGATCATTGCACATCAGACCACAAATATGCCCCATCATCTGATATGCACTAACACAACAAAAGAACCATATGTTGTATGATGTTATAGTATCATTTCTATAATTTCCTATTAGAAAACATATAAATATTGACTAATATGAAATAAATGAATCATAATTTTATATAAACAAATATTTTATTTCAATTCAAATTCAATTACAATACAACTTCCACTATCACTCCACTTATATTTTAAAATACAACTTTCACTATCACTCTCACATATAACATTTTTTACTCACACTCACTCGATTTTGTTTTTGATGTTGACCTTGATTTACTTGCTCCAGCTTATGTCCAGCCATCTCCAATATCTGTCAAATAAGCAACGCAGTAAAACGGGAAAGGAAAAAACCTAAATTGCAAAAAAAATTGAATTTGAATAGTAATATTGCCTCAGTTTATGGTATCTTCATGTTTTAGATAGACACTAAGATGAAAACCAGATGCAAGTGTAAGAGTATGTGCACTAATAAACGTGCAAGTATATACAAGTACATGTGTGCACAACCACAAGTTCTCATAGGGCAGCAAAGTCAAAATAGAACCAACAATGCCTTGACCAAGTCCAAATAAAAGCAAAAACAAGTTTCAGCAATTCAACAACTTGGACCAGCAAAGTCAAAAAGAACTAACACACCAATGTATATATATATCTTTGTCTTGACAACATGGACCGACAATTCAACCATACACGCCTTGACAAGGAAGTGCACACACTGAACAAGGCAGTGCACACTGGCACTACCATGAACACGGTAGTGCACATACTGCCTTGACAAGGTAGTGCTATGCAGTGTGTTCACCGCCATAAACAAGGAAGTGTGTGCACTGCCTTGAACACAATGCCTTGTTTAAGGCAGTGCCACACATAACATCACAAAAACAATATATCAAGCAGTGATATAGAATTGCAAACATCTGGTTCCAACGGATTCGGCTACATGGTGACACGCATATACATATAAATATGTATGCATGTATATATATGGGGAACAGGGCACCATTTCATTTCAATTCAAGAAAAACACTAACAGATAAGTGAAAGAATCACAAGCAAAACAATCAAAGTATCTCAATCCAGCCTTGAACCAGGCAGCAAAACAATCAAAACAAATCAGGCACATATATAAGTACAAGTACAAACTAGTTGCAAGGGATTCAACAATATTAGTGCATAAGCAAGGTGAAAGTGGTGCACACAAAAGCCTTGGGAAAACAATGAGAACTTGACTTTTAAACCAAACAGTAAGCTTCAGCGGACAAGAACACACCAGTTCAAGCATCAACATAGAAATTTAACAAGTCAAAATCATAAATTCAAAGTTAAACCGCAACTAGAATTATCCAAATAGAACAAGTGCATACATATATACATACATATGTTTGTATGTATATACATGGATGTTCAAAGCATATATGTGTGTTATCCCACTACTTGATATAAACCATACATGCTTTTGTTCAAAGCATACATGTATAACCAAGCACACACATTTCAACATAATCAAACACTAATACACACACACACACACACACACATAGTATATACATGTATATAGTGAGTAGAAAGGCAACTTAACAGCATGTATGGATGAACCAAGCAAAATGTACACACACACACAAAAGTGTGCACTGCCTTGACAATTCAACAATTCAACTCAGGTGCAATATAGGCCAGCAAGACTCAAGCATTGAAATAAGGCAGTGCATTGCCTTGATAAGGCTCATGTATTGAACATGGACCAACAAGACCAGCAAGACAAGCAACACACGTAAAAGATTGAAATTTTCAAAGTCAAATATATAAATGAATAACTAGGCACACTAATATACATATATACTCATATGTATATACATGTATATATGTACAATAGTGAGTAGAAAGGCAACATGTATATCACTCAGTGTGAAGCATCAGGCAAAACAAATAACCAAACATAAGCATTAGGCAAAACAACCAACATAAGCATTAAAGCAAGGCCACAAACCAACCAAACTACCTTCATCATCAACTAAGAAAGAAATACAACAGTGTACAACAAGTACAAACAAGATCAACAAAGGTGCAGTCATGTACAAGAAAAAGGATTTGCAGTAATTAACTAAGCACAAAGATAGTCGAACTAGCGAAACAATGAAGTGAACAAATTAGGTAAAGCATCAGTATTAGAAAAACCGATCAGAAAACATAAAAAAAGCCAAACAAGTCAGAATATATTCAAACAATGAAAAAGTTATGAAAGTTTCAGATAATCGTTCAATTGAAATATAGGGATTCAATCACTATAAAAACCCATTTCATCATCGGCATTGAAACAAGTCAAGAATTATACGAAATCGAAAGGGGCAGAAATCATACCAATCAATCACCATTTGAATCTCTCGACAATGGAAGACGGGTCGAAGAATTGGCATGGAACAAGTCAGATTAGGGTTTTGCCGCTTCGATTACCATCAAAATCGACAAAAGGTACGTAGGCGATTTCGTTATCAATCGGCGCTTCGATTAGGGTTCTTCCGATTTGAAAACCTTATTCCAAAAGATGGGTCAAAGACAAATGGAAGACAATTTTAGGGGTTTGCCGGTTTGATCCTGAGAAAAGGGAAATAAATTTTGCGAAGAGGGATAATTTTGAGAAGAGGAAATATATTTTGTAAAGACGGAATGAAAAGAAAATGAAGAGGGAATAATTAAGGAATGCGACCACGAAAATATTGAGAGGGAAAATATAAAGCCAAAAGTAAAAATTTTAATAACTTCAATCTAACAACAGATAAAATATTGTTTGAACCACAAGCATGAACATAGAGATTTTAGGGGCTATTCAAACAACAGATAATTTTTTCCACATGTTGTATGGAACAGTGGTAAATAGCGGGATAACAGAAAACCTACTGTACGTTGTGTGATCACTATTGTCTGATTCACTTTGTGGCATAGGGATGGTTAAATCAAGGATGTGGGTTTCCGTCAAGAGAAATATATGGTTAATTGCATGCATTAAGAATGCAGAGGCGATTTTCACAAGAAAGTGGATTAGAAATTTTTTGGTAAGATTCAGAGGAAGGGATAAAAGTATTCTTCTCAAACATCCCTTGGATTGGAAGAAGACTATTTTCTAAAGTAAATTCGTAGAAGACTAACTTAGAATACATATTCTTATGAAAAACAATTGTAGGTGAATGACGTACCCTTTAGATGATTATCATCAATGTTAGAATGATTCTAGGTTACAACTCCAATTATTTTAGGACTTTTATTTTTATGGTTGAATAGGAAGATAGACCAAATTTTCACTTGTAGAACTTGGGATAGATCCATGTAGACCATACACATGACGCATAGGTACCATGATTTTTGAAAGGTTTAGAAAAAGTTCAGAAGTAAAGTGAGATGACTTAAGTTGTGGGAAAGGAGTTATGCTATTTTTAACATTTGGTAATTTGGATAGCCATGAAGAAAATTGAGATATAGAAAAGAGCAAAGTAAGAAGTACCGTAGAAAAAGACACCATCCACGTTTGAGTTGTCTTACTACCACTGGAAGAGTTAGGGAAGTAGGTTATGCATTGAGGATTTTACGAAGCTACAGTTAATGGGAGTATACTTATGCTCAAGTTATGTAGCATGGTGCAAGATGATACCATTTGAATTAGTAGCAAGGATTGTTGAAGGTTATTGATGCATATATAATTGAATTGAAACCTTATGCCAATGGTGAAAGTTAGTAAGTTCCGTCGAGATTTGATTCATAGAAGAGCAAGGCTACATGAGATAAGAAAGAAATGAGTACTAAAGGAGCCACATGGGGTAGTCCATGGAGTTGAGTCCATATATAGTCCGTTGAGCTGAGTCCACAATAGAGAGCAGACAGGTAGAAAATCCCCAAGGCAAGATAGAATATGGCTTAATTAGGAAAGCCATTATTAAGTAGTTGTGGAAGTGTTTATGTAATGCAGCAACCATGACCAAGCCGTGTTTGTTAGGAAAATTAAACCGATTAAGGTTTAGTAGGGAGATGATCCTGTTGAGAGTACAGAGGAGCCTAAGGAGAAGATCCAAGCTACCTATATAGAACTTTTTTCCGATTACCTTTGTATTTAGGTCTAGTTTAGTTAGAGACCATTAAATGGTAGGAATGGTTGTAATGAGTCAGTCAGACATGTTATGGATGATGGATGCTAATGGATGTAATTGGATGTGTTGATTACATTGTATTCTTTTACGCGTTTTGGAAAGTATATCCTCTAGGCAGTACACACACATTCACATTATCTCTTATTTATTGTCTACCTTGTTAGATATAATTCATATGGATGTTTGACTACTGTTGTGCTAGTGGATGTTCTGCATGTGTATGTTGCATATGGGTTGTATGATTGTGCATACATATAGAATTGCAAGTATATTTATTTAAGATGTTGCATACATTTGGATGCATGGTATGAGCATTTGCATAACAGAAGGTCGACTGGGTCAGCAGATCGTCTACTCTTTTTCATTAATATAGGTTCACATGCATTTCACATTACATTTGAAAATTTCTAAGGACAACGATCGCTCGTGAGTGATGGATGAGTAGATTGTTGTAGCTATTGGTTGCTGTGTGTATAAGTTATATTTTTTCAACCCTTTTAGATTTCGGGGATGAAATCCTTTTAAGGGGAGAGAATGTAATACTTCGGAAATTTAATAGAAATTTAAATAGAAATCTAATAAGAAAAGTAAATTTAATTAAACAATGTTTAAAAAGAAAAATCTAACAAGAGTCCAAATTTGGCTACAAAACCCACACCATTGTGTCGTAGCGATTTTCTAGACAATTTTCATATATAACACTTTGAAATCAGAGTTAGTACGGAGAAGTTATGGGTGAAGGAAGTTTTGAAATAAAATAAATAAAAAAAGAAAAAATACATAGGTTAACCGTGGGAGTGTCATGGTTGACTGGTATAGGTCGACCATGGGTCTTCTTAGGTCGACCTTGGAGAGTGAAAAAGCAGAAACCTGGTGCATTGCTTTGACGGCTTTGATCGTTCCTTTCTAGCGAAGTTTTTTTACGAGCGTGCCTAATTAAAGTAAAGATTCCCTAACCTAAATCTAACAGCCTAAACTATTTTGCAAACCCTATAAACTCAAGCCTAACCCAACCCTAATTTTAACATAATAGTTATAGTAACAAAACTCAGTCAAAATTTTCCCTCTTCTCTAAATCCTAAAATAAAAATCAAAACAAAATTAACCTAGAAGATGTCCCCTGGATGATTAGAGTATATATAGGCAATCAAGCAACTTTTCCTTTACAACGCAGCAGAATCAAAATAAAAGAGAACTATAGATAGCTATCATGCCTCCTGCACGTCTCCACAAGCTTATTCTTCTAAAGAAGTACCTGAAAACCTCAACTCTCAAACTACTCAAAATCAATTGAGTACCCAAGAGGTTAAGGGGATAACATAAACTTTGAGTCAGACATAAAGCCTAGTATGAATAATAATCTACCATCTCAAGTCATTTAAACATCTAGTGAGACCACGTTGCTTAGTGGAATGGGTTTTCCCCTCACTAGTATCCTATAACCTTTATAAAACCATATACTGTGCTCCTGCATCCACAATGGTTAAAACATCTCAAAATAAATAGATGATATGCAAACAAGTAAATCAATTCTGGATTTCCTGCCCCATGACTAACTGCCTTATTTATAGTTACTGGGGTCACTATTAACCTATTAGTTTTCATGTGCTGACTAATAATATGTTTAATGTTTATGGACTCCCTGTCCAATTTCATAGTTTTCATGGGCTCACTAAGAACCTATTGGCCCGTGCCAATAACATCTTTGTTTCATGGGTACTCCCTGAACCTATTGGTAATTCCAATAACTTCCCTCATATCTTATTTTTCATGGGTTGACTAGGAACCTATTGACATCTATCAATAACTTAATCCGGATATGGTTTTCATGGGTTTACTACAAACCTATTGGCCTCTGCCAATGACTCAATCTAATAATAGTTTTCATGGGTTTACTATAAGCCGGTCTCCTGACAACTTCTTTATACATAGTTTTCATAGGTTTGCTATGAACATGTCTCCCTAACAACTTCTTTAATCAATATTTTAGCATCCTATATTCTAGTCTTCCTGACCTCTTGGATGCAATTCTACTCATTCAAGGGTTAACTAAATATATATTAACTACCGGGTCAACCTAGATGGTTATTCTGCCCTTCCCCAGCATACAGTTATGGGTCTATTAAAATGTGAATATATATACATATATGAAGAATCAAACATAATAAATTGGTTAATCCCTTTAACCTATTAATCAATGAAAACTTCTTCAAAAACTCCATACTTTAAATCATTTCAAAACTCTTTATTTATGCCATGGTTTTCCTTTAAAATGAGATTGGGTTATTTGTTTTGAAAACTAAGGCTTTTGAAACCTTGAAACATTACTTTCGAAACCCCTGGATAACCGCCTTCAAAAGCATAGAAAAATTCTTTTCAAAACAGTACATATAAACCTTTTGAAGCTCTTTAATCATCTCTTTTGAAACCAGAATATGCCTTCGAAAGCATAATAATCTTTCCATACTTAGAAAATTATCAAAATTAAAACCTACTCTAAAATCATGTTTTACATAACATAAAACTTTCTCATGGCATTCGAAATCAATTACAATTAGATTTACCCTAAAAACCGAATAAACCCATATATGGACAATTTGATTTAAATCAAACATGATATAAACCCAAGCATATCATCATCCAAATCATTATTAAAATGAATTTAATCTTAAACCCGAAAACAAATGATTATAAACAAAATAGAGATGCTATAAATTATTATTCACCTTGATTAAGATAAGAAAATTGGATTGAGATTGAGATTTATTCCCCTTGCTTTAATTCCTTAGCCTTTAATTTAATTTCTCCTCTTTTCTCCTAATAATGGCCGGCTCCTCTTTTATGTTTGCGTTTTATGTTTTGTGAAAATGAGAAAATGAACGTGAATGGATGGTAAGCCATGGATATATATATATATATATATATATATAAGGATTATGGTAATAAGGTGCGGCTATTTCCCAATATACCCTTGTGTAAATTAATTTGCTTATAAACCATTCTTAAGCCCATTTATTTAATTAAGCTCGGCCCTTAGTTTTATTTTCAAATCTCAATCCCCTTATCACTCTAATTATTTACATAATTCTATTTAATTTATCTAATTAAATCTTATGAATAATGTTATCAAAAATTAGAGGTGTTACATCCTACCCCTTACTCGACATCTAAGTGCTCTAGTTCATCAGATGATTATCATAGGCATAGGCATCGCTGAACAGACGGATATTGTGCAAAAACTTTGGAGCGTCAACAAGTAAACCTTCTTGGTCTGCCAAGACCGATCGATGCCGAATCCTTCATAGGGATCGATATCGATTCCTCCGCCAGAGGAGAGAACTTACCTATGCATGACGGGATTCAAGCTGGAGCTATTGCGGTTGATTTGGAAGATGGAGTTCAGTTGAATGTTGACCAGTTGCATCCCCGGAATGACGATGAAGTGAATTTACGAGATATACAACGGGAAGATGTTGAACCAAGAAGACGTGAAACGACCTATAGACATCGCTCGGACCATTCACGTGAGGTGGAACACGACCACCACTTGGCACCAACTATCCAAATGCCTGATTTATCAGCTATGGTTAGATAATTAGTGAGAGAGAGCCAAGTCTTAACCAATGACGATTGGGGAATCTGGAGAGGCCATCCCCCGTTCACTAATAATGTCCTACATGCAGAATACCCAAAGGGGTACAAAATGCCATCGATGCCTGCCTACAAGGGAAAAACTGACCCCACCCAGCACATCATGGATATGAATGGCTGATGGATTCTACACGAGCAGATGATGCAACCAAATGTAGATGTTTTCCTATAATTCTCTTTGGAATAACAACAACGTGGTTTACATGGTTACCCTCATGATCAATCTCTAAATTCGATGATTTGGCAATAAGGTTCGTGGAGCAGTTCCTTATGTATGCAATTTGCCCCAAAGATGTAATGTCACTATCCAACGTGATCGAGGCTCCGGGAGAATCGTTGAAAGATTACTTGGAAAGATTCCATACAGCTATCATAGTAATCAGTAATCCGAATGACTATGCAATATTGATGGTTGTAACAAGAGGGATTCATCCGGAGTTTGATTTTGGCGATTACTTAGCCGATAAGCCATCTGCAACATTGAAGCGCTTTTATGCAAAGGTGGCTCAATACTTAAGAAAGAAGGAAGCCATGTGCTCTAGGAAAAAGAATGTTGAGAGACCAAGTGGAGAGGGAGTACACAGTGATATTACAGTAAAGCATTCCGATGATAGCTCTTGAAAATTTCAAGTGGATGTCCAGAACAAACCGAATCAACAAAAGAAAAGTGGGGAGGAGCGAGAACGAAAGAGGGATTCTGGAAGAGGAAAGCCTAGAATTCTGATGTATGATACTTACACACTACTGAATACATCCCTAGAGAATATCTATTTGTCTACCTATAATACCATGCAGTACAGGAAGCCAAATCTGAAAGAATCAACAGAGAAGCAAAAACAAACCGGAAAATATTGTCGGTTTTATGAATGTTGTGGTCATAACAAAAATGAATGCAAGCATCTCTGGGATATTATCGAAAAGCTGAATCGAGAAAGAAAGTTACAGCAATTTGTAAAACCCCCATAGGATGGTGGGCAAGGAACATCTGACCCCAATCGAGAACAAGCACCGCATAGCGCTGAGGAGTCTGTGTGGACTGGTGGAAGATCGATAATCAATACAATAGTCGGAGGCATCCGACTGATAAAAGTTTGCATGAGATGGAGCGCTACGCTAGCGCGATTAAGCATGTAGATTTTGAATGCTGTTTAAATACGAAAGGTAGAGCTCGATAAAACAGAAACTTGCAATGTCATATGATATCACGCTTAGAAACAGAGATGCATACAAGGTGGAGGCAACAACGATCGACCCAATGGTCATTTCGGAGATGATCGGTCTCGCTTTAGGGAAAAAATATTAGTTGGCTGTGGAAGTTCTGTAAATATAATCTTCAAAAAGGCTTACGATTAGATGAAGATGGAAGCAAAGGACTTGAAACCATCTAAAGCCTACATTCATGGATTTAATGGTGCTACAACTGAAGCTGTTTGTTATGTTGAATTACTTGTAGAGTTGGGACAAGGTGCATGTAGGAGAGTGCAGATTCTGCCTTTTATCGTTTTGGATGTTGACTCTCCATACAACTCTTTTATAGGACGACAGGCCCTAGCTGAGTTTTGAGATGCTCTTGCCTCGTGGTGTTTGACTTTGAAGTTCCCGACAGATAATGGTGTTGGAGTTGTTCATGGTGATCAAGCGATTGGATGTGCCTGTTTTGTAGCTGAGTTAAGGGATACACAACAGAAGGAGAAAGGTAAGGGTGTGGACAAGTAAGTCCACATCCAAGCCATTGAAGATTGACAACTAGCCTCCGAGCCTTGGCTCGGGCGCTAAGGTCGGCTCTATAGAGATATAGATCCAAGAGATGACGAGGAGGAGCCCAAAGAGACAAAGGCTGCACCGGTTGAGCTGGCGATTGACAGCACAATCATCCATGATGACCAGTCAATGTTCCTAAAGATCGGATCATAGCTCTGCCCCTCGATGATGAAAGAACTTGATGGATTTCTCCAAGCAAATCTCGACGTGTTTGCATGGACTCACTATGACATGTGTGGAATCTCGCCTACCATTGCAAGCCATGCATTGAATATCGACCCGAAGCATGTCCCGTTGAAACAAAAAAGACGTGGTATGGATTTGAAGAGATCTTCTACTCCTAAAGAGGAGGTGGATAGACTCAAAGATAACGGGTTTATTCGCGACGCCCTCTACCCTAAGTGGGTATCTAATTCTGGACTTGTGAGAAAGGCAAATAGGAAATGGTGAACATCGCTGATTACTTGGACTTTAACAAGGCATGCCCAAAAGACAGCTTTTCCCTTCCAAGGATCGACCAGTTGGTAGACTCAACTGTGGGATACGAATAGCTACCTTTCATGGATGCATACTCAGGATATAACTAAATCCCGATGCACATTCTCGATCAAGGGTACACCAGTTTCATTACTGATGTTGGATTATATTGCTATGTGGTGATGCCGTTTGGACTAAAGAATGCAGGAGCGACCTACCAGCACCTAGTCAACAAAAAGTTTAAAGATTGGATTAAAAACCAATGAAGGTATATGTGGATGATATGCTTGTGAAGTCATGATAGTCTAGAGATTGCATTAGAGACTTAGTAGAAATGTTCGACATCCTTGAAATTATAAAATGAAGAATAATCCTCTGAAGTGTTCCTTCGGTGTTGCATTAGGAAAGTTCTTGGGTTTCATTGTTGATGCCTGTATAATCGAAGCTTATCCGGAGGAGATCCAAGCTATTCACAATATCCAAGCACCAAAGACTATCAAACAAGTATAGAGCTTGAATGGGAAGGTTGCTGCCCTAAGCTGATTTATTTTCAGAGCTACCGACAAATGCATTCCGTTCTTTGACTTGATTAGGAGAGGAAAAAGGAATTTCGAATGGAAACAAGATTGTAGAGACACGTTTCGAGCTTTGGCGAACCACTTAGAGAGACCTCCCATCTTATCAAAGCCAATGGATCATGAAGATTTATATATCTACTTAGCCGTATTGGTATACGCTATAAGAGCCGCACTACTTTGGGAAGGGAATCGAATCTAGAGACCGGTTTATTACGTTAGCAAGCGATTGACAAGGGCTAAAAGGAACTACTCGAAGATAGAGAAACTGGTGTATTGCTTGCTGATTGCATCATGAAAGCTTCGCCCTTACTCCAGGCACACCCTATCAATGTTTACATCGACTAGTCGCTACGATAGGTCCTGTAGTGACCTGAGACGTCTGAAAGGTTACTCAAGTGGAATATCAAGCTTAGCCAATTCAACATTACTTATCTTCCTCAGAGGGTATCAAGGGTCAAGCACTGGCGGATTTTATAGCAGAATTTACTATATAGGATGATTGCTCAGAAATTAATGTAACGCTACCATACGATGGAAGTTATATACGGATGGAGCGTCCAATGGTTGTTTTTCTGAAGCTGGAATTATGCTTGTAACTCCTGAAGATCGGTCAATTTGCTATGCTTTATAGCTTGATTTTCTTGCAACAAGCAGCGAAGCTGATTATGAAGCTCTGGTTACGGGACTTAAACTCGCCAAAGATCTAGGGATAAAGTCTCTTGAAATTTTTTATGACTCAGAATTGGTAGTATACCAAGTCAGAGGAGATTACCAAGCTAAAGGACAATGGCTTGCTCCATTACTTACCCAAGTCCAAGAGTTGTTGACTGACTTTGAGTACTATGACATTATGCACATTCCTCGGTATCAAAATAGAGAGGCCGATTCATTGGTGACGTTTGTTAGCTTCTGGGACGCACAACAGATGGGCTTGGTTCCAATCGAAGTATTAAATGCTCTGAGCATAAATTTGATGGAAATCGACCTGGTACTAGGGACGAAACCTGAGAAGGAGTCCTGAATGACTCTGATTAAAGAATATTTGCTACGCGGAGTTCTTCTCGAACAAAGGAATTAAAAGCGACAAGTCCTTCATAAAGCTTCACGATATATCATATAGGAAGGAGTTACGTATAGAAAGGGTTTTTCCGTTCCCCTACTCCGGTGTATCACTTATGATGAAATAAAATGAGTCCTAAAGGAAGTTCATGAAGGAGAATGTGGCGATCACACTAGGGGCAGACTCTAGCAAAGAAAAAACTCCATTGCAGATAATATTAGCCAACCGTCAATCAAGATGCTGCTGATTGTGTATGGAATTGCGGCAAGTGCTAGATTTATGCAAAAGTTCCAAGAGCTCCACCAACAGAAATTACACAAATGATCAGCCCGTGGCCATTTGCCATGTGGGTATAGATATTATTGGTTTTTTGCCGATCTCTAAAGGTAGTGCGAAGTACGCCATCATCGTAGTTGATTACTTCACCAAACGGGCCGAAGTGGAACCGTTAGCTATGATCACAATAAAGAAAGTAATCAAATTCATCATTCGGAACATCATATGTCATTTCGGTCTTCCACGAACTATTGTAGCAGATAATGGGACTCAATTTAACAGTGTAGAATTCAAAGACTTCTACCGTCGGCATCATATTGAAAAGAGATTTGCAGAAGTTTGTCACCCTCAAGCCAATGGACAAGTTGAAGCTATAAACAAAATTATAAAGTTCATTCTGAAGAAGCGTTTGGAGAAGGCCAGAGGCAAGTGGGTAGATGAACTCCCGGCAGCACTACGAGCTTATAGAACCACCCATAACTCCACGACTGGCCATACTCCATTCGCCCTTGCTTACGGTTCTGAAGCCGTTATTCCCATTGAGCTCGAAGTTCCTTCTCATCGAGTGACCTACTATGATCTTAGAACGAATATATATATCCTCTTGGAATCTCTAGACTTTGTAGATGAGAAGCGTGAAGAAGCTGATTTGAGGGCAGCTGTGCATCAACACCGAGTCGCCCGATACTACAACACCAAAGTCCAACCTAGAACCTTTGAAATCGACGATCTCATTTTGAAATGTGTTTTTCCTGCCCCGTTGCATATGAAGACTACCTGAGAAGGACCATACGTCATTGAATAGAGGTTTGGAGATGGAATTTTCAAGCCAGCGACTATTGATGGCATCACAGTCCTAAAGGTGTGGAATGGCGAGCATTTACGACACTATTTCACTTAGTTTATTTCTTTTTCATTCAGTTGTATTTAATTTCAGGATTTTATTTAGCATTTGAATTTTTAAGGATATGTAATAAGACAAATTATGTCACTTCTTTCCGTTTGGCGTTTAAAGTTTTGAATTTCCTCAGGTCTATGTTTGCTGTAGCAGTACATAGATATTGGACCAACTAGTATTGATATATCCGAGTAGGTTCCTAGAGTTTGGAGCGAGCCGAGTATATAAGTTCATGATTAAACTAAATGAAATGAGAATGGTGCGATCGTTCATTTGATGATCCACATTTACAACCCGATGATGGAATGCCCATCTAGGGATGGTTGATACTCGACTATCCGATAACTAAATAATCCCACCAAGCAATGGGACACTCATGAATCAAAAGTGATCGTGATACGACCGACCGCTTGCTAAGTCAAACCGCTGGATGTTGGGGTAAATTAACCAACTAAGGAAAGTATGATCCGACTAATTTTTGAAATAACTCTAAGTCCCCAGAATGTGGACTGGAGTATAAACACAAGTCGAGTGTGATTCGACCACCCACCAACTAACTCTTATCTCGATAGTGCGGATATGAGTATAAACATATAGATGAGTGAAGTTCAACCATTCACTATTCTATGAACTCCGACTTGAAATCGATAGGAGGAGTATAAACTCACTAAGGATGGAGTTCGACTATCCACCGCTCCGCTAACCCAAGACTGGGGGTAGGAGTATAATCACTCAAACCACTGAATCCGACAGCGCAACACTAGGGCACGTCCCGTGTTTGGTTCGACTCAAGGCCACGATCACATGGAGGCCTTGGGATAGAATTAACGGGTGGTTATTCGAGTCAACGAGCAACAAATTACAAGTACATTGAATGGAAAGTAATAACTCAACTACTTAGGTAACAATTCACACGAGAGTTCAACAGAAAATAGAAAACTTTTATTTGCATAATAAGCTTCAAAATTATGATACGAGTTTATATTCGAAAAACGAGGGCCGGTCCCATACAATCACGGCCCACAAAAGGGAAAACAACTATACAAGTTATGTACAAATAGAGCCGAAGCAATGACTATTTCTTTTGTCTTCTCTCCTTTTTGGATTTTTGGGAGTGACGCCACCAAAAATTCCGCCTATCCTTTTCCTCGATCCTTTACCACCTTTGGTGGGAGAGCTTTCGAAAGTAGAAGGGAGTTTTTAGAAAATCGACCCACCAAGTGGGATGACTTGAAATGGGACGAGATTTGGATCATCGATATCCACATCAACGGGTTCAGCCTTGGCTTGTTTCTTCAACAACTCCTCCTTCTCGATGCGCTCCTTTAAGCCAAGCTCATCGGCATGTTTAGTGGTTCCGTTGATCATAACATCATCAGCTTCATCCAGCGGTAGCGGATCTTCAGCTTTATCATCATCGAGTGCTCCGATAACTTGAGCATCGGGCCCAGAAGCATCGGTGGCCGCCGGAATCTCAATTGATGTCAATTGTTGCTCCAAGGTGTCACTTTTTGGAGTTTCGCTGGGACCCGAAAGACCTGTAGATTTGCAAAGGCAAGAAGATAAGCCCATGACTATTGGATTTAAAGAATGAAAATACTTGAAAAGTGGAGAATAGAGCGGAATACCTATGTCGCCGAAGTCCCCTTTTAAGAATAGGGTTAACACCTTAGATTGATAACCGGGTCTGCTCGGATCGTCGCTCAGATCCTATCTTGGGCCGAAAGAAACTGATACTCTGGCTGCTTGAAAAGAAGAGAGGCCCTTGGGATCAGACTCTGAAGACTCAGCGATATTCTTCCCTTTGCCAGAAGGTGCTAAAATGTCAAAACATCAGAGTCTTGCAATGGCAAGGTCTAAGGTTTCATCTCTGCAAAGGATCTCCTGCACTAGTATCTCTTCGTCCAAATCAGCTTCACTGAGGGTTTTCGTTTTCATTTCAACAATATATTCCCAAGCCTTGGCAAGCAACTCAAGATAACCCTTACCAAGAAAGCTCAGATCGCAAGAAGGACTTTAGCAGGTATTCAATGATCAAGGGATCGAACATGTCTTTAATTTCATTTCGACCGGCTTCGCTGGCATCTTCTACTTCGGCATCGAGCTATTCTCATCTCATTGTGGCCCGCCCTCACCTCTTCTTTGAGAACTTCAATCTAAGCAAGTTGCTCATTAAGTTTAATCTTCAAAGTCCGTGCCTAAACAGCCTCTTCGCAATATCTTTGTGATTCTTCTTGAGCTTCAATTTTCTCTTCCCTCTCCTTCTTAAGAAGTTCTTCGAGCTCTTCAGACCGGCAGACCAAAATATTTTTCTCCTTTTGCAAAGTATCTTTTTCCAAGGCAAGTGCACCACTGTGGTTTAGAGCAACATCAAGTTCCTTTTTGTGGGCAGCCTTTAGACGACTCACCGCCTTAGATGTTTCCTTGGCACTTTTTTCTACCTCGGTCGGTTTTACCATCATGTCCAAGATCTCAGTTTCTTGGTGTTTAATTATATCTTTTTCATGGATCACCTCTAGCTTTAGGCGATCGATTTCATACTGTTGCTCAATAGACAACTTGGAGATCTTCTCTGCTAAGTGATGGAATGATTCATGTTGAACAATAATGTTGTTGACATATGCGAGAGAACTTGCCTTAACGTTCCTTGGGATTGTATGAATGAATGGGAGGAACTTAAGCCTATCAAAACAAATATTTGCGAAAATTACCTTAAGTTCGGCCAATTTCTTTGCTATAGAAGCTTCAAGAGCTGTAGTCGGCAAAGATTAATTGGAAGTAACGATTGGAGGTTTGCTTGACTTGTGGTTACGGGACTGCTTGGAGCTGGAGGAACTGGAGTACTGCTTAGGCGGTATGGCAATTTGGGGACCATGAAAAGAGGTCTGATCACCACTATACATGGGAAGATTGTGTTAAGCTTCCTGATGGGACGACCGAAACCAGAACTTATGTTTGGAAGAGGAAGATTACCTCGAACGATGACTTCTTTCCCGACCGTCATCCCTCTTTTTTAAGCTTACCCGGTTCTAAATCACGTTTGGATCCGTATTGCATCGAGGAGCCCTCAAGCAATCAAAAGCTTGGGATTAAGATCGTGCCTGAAAAAACCAAATATCAGAGTATAATTGACCATTGCATAAAAGATAGGTGGAAATTGTGTGGTGAAGTGCACGTGATTGTGAGTTTCCTAGTGCCCCCCCAACGGACCGGTTGCTGCAGCCTTGCTTATAGGACTTCTCTCTCCTTTGCCGATAGGAAGAATGCCACCACCACTTCTGTTCGGAGAATTAAGCCCATCGATATTGATGTTAAGGAAGTCATAAGTCATGATGTCATCAGGGATTCAGAGATTTGAAAAACCTTTCATCGAGCTTTCTAAATGTTGGGAAGATGACTCTTCATCGATAGAAGTGATAACGAACTCCTGATCCTTAGCAGTTTTTCTCCCGTGAAGCTTATATGCAAGTTTCTTTCTTCTCTTAGCTGGCGTATGAGGTTGCGCGCCTTGTGATGGTCCGACCACAGGCGCCTTGCCTGGGCCTTCATCAGCATCGCCGGGCTCGTTTTTCTGGGCACTCTTAATTTTTCCTTCTTTGGCATCATTCTAAGTCCCCTCAATTGGAGGCATGATAGGGTTATTGATATCCCCTTCTTGTTCTATAATGTTTCTTAGTAGCGCAGCACTTCCAGGAAGCCCGATGCTGTGGCTTTCTTCCAGTAGCCCAAATAGAGATAACCACTCGTCGGTTACGAGGAGTCTAATGTCCCTGTTTTCGACCGAGGTGGCGCAAATTGTAGAAATTGCTCTTGAAAAACTACCGCCCTATGGAAGACACTTATATCCTTCTAACCATCGCCTTGCAAAGCTAGGTGGACATTAGATGTAGAACCATTCATGTTTAAAAAGGGTAAGTTTATTCCAAGCACCCATTAAGACTTGACAGTTGGGTGAAGGCTCGAGGAAAACATAGGAAGGACTTCCTAACCGTCGTTTAAAGCTGTAAATAAACCTTATGTCCTCAGGAGTTGGCGGGCGAAACAAAACACTTATGAATAATAAGGAAGTGCCATGGAGAAAGGCATAGTTGTTCTAATGAAGCTAAGTAGGGGCTATTTCGAGATATTTTAGCATCTCTCGGATGAAAGAATTAAAGGGCGGCACACATCCGGCCCAGCATAGGAATTTGTTGCATGTTGTGTATCCCTTCGGGGGTAAGTAAGCCCTCTCATTTATCGTAGGAGCCAGGATGTCTTCGAATGGAATTCCGTGTGTGAAACACAGTCTGCGAAAGGCGGCCTCACCAATTCTGGAAGCTTAGGAGTCTGTCGGGTTATCTAAGTGTATAGCGCCTTCCACAATTCTGGGTAGGAATTATATCTTAAGGCGGGAGGATGGGAACATCAGAAAATAGGTTGGATAAGGGGCCGAAAACTTCCATTTGTTCACTTCGACGACTAGGGGAAAGCGTACTAGATATGATTGCGAAACTCGACTCAGCTTCGGGACTACTATTTTGCGAGGTTGGTCCAAAAGACATTGCAGCTAGATGCTCTGAACTTCTGAAGTCCATGTCAACTATACTCAATGGATAATCGAGATTTGAAAAGTTTACCAGTTCCCTCGTGCTACCTATAAGCTAGTGTGGTGCAGTGTAGTGCAGTGAAGAAATAAACAGCTTAAAATAAGAAAGCAAAGTTAAATGACGAGACTTTGGATTCCGACCAAAGTGACCGTCATCGCTGACCGTCTTAATTGATGAAGAGATTGATCAGTAGTGTTAGCTTTGGGATCAACTATTGGCATATCAAAGTGTGAAATCTATTATTCAAGTCCATATTTCAAGTTTTAGTTCATGTTCTCAGTCCCAAGGATTTGATCGTTCAATTTCGAGTTCAATAGTGAATATGCAGGTCCTGTTGTTCAACGTTTTCATGTGTTCAAGTTCATTGAGATGGGATTGGTTTTGATTTCTTAAAGGAGTGATTATAGATTTGTTTTCGAGTTCAATTCAAAACCTAAGAATTGGCCAAGTACATACCGACCCCTATATGCCGATCCCTATTTGCCGATCCCAGAACATTATGACCAATCCCTCTCTCTAAATAAAAGATGTCGATCCTTTTCCTTTGACAAAAATTGCCAATCCCACCACGCTAACCATTTATACCTATCCCTCCACTTACTGTTTTCAACCTCCCCTAAAACTTCCAATACCGATCCTTCCACCTTAGCCCAATCTACCGATCCCTTCCTTCCACAAGTTTCTACCGATCCCTCCTCTACCCCACCTACCATCTTCTCTTCCTACACAACCAAACCCTTTGTCGTGCACTCCCTTCTTCCTTCTCTTCTTTGCTTTGTCGGAACCTATCAAATCCTACTTCTCCTCTCTTTTAGGAAACCTTGGCTATCATTTCAACATTGCGTTGAACTTCACCCTCGTCGTCGGCGGTGTGGAATCTAACACCTAGTCATAAAATAAAAATCGAAGGCGAGTAACCTACCTGATCGAACCTAGGAAGAGCGATTCGGGGAGAAAGGTTAGATTATGGTTCAAATGGGAGGCGAAGTGACAATCTAAAGCTAGACCGAAAGGTAAATGTGTGGATGAAGGCGACGTTTAAGGAGTAAAGGAAGAGTTCGGATTTTTTGGAGGTAAAAGAGGGGTTCGGTCTTAGCGATGTGAATGGGAAATAGTTAGAAATGTTGGATATGTAAAGGATGGAAAGAAAGGATGTTAGCTTATATAAGGGGAGAGGGTCGGCAATTGAAGTAAGGAGAGAGGGTTCGACATAAAAGGTACCAATCCCTGCTAGCATAAAGAAAGGGAGAAGAGGGATTGGTTAAACATATGTTGATCCTTACGAACACTTAAAAAAAGAGGGATTGGCTATGAACATGCTCGCAAATAAACTTAGGCATGGAAATAATGCAAAGCAAGTACATATAAAATGTAATGAAAATTGGCAATGACCCATGGACATACAAATGCGTTCAGGGGCCAACAATAAGAACATGCATATGAAATCGACAGAAATTGAAATCAAAACTAAAGCTTTCAGGTTCGAGGCTAGACCAGATAACCAAAGCTTATTAGTCTCATGAAATCGGACTCATATATCTACTGATAGAATACAACCATGGATTTATACTATCAAAAATCGACCAAGCATCATGACGATCTTAAAGAGATGCAACACTTTAGGAAAATAGTTAGGCAGAGGGATAGCTATTATTCAAAAAACTGGACGGATTTCTTTTCGACGATTCTAACTTGCTTCAATTCAAAGCACATCATATTCATCACTAGACGTACTTTGTGGGGCAAGTGTTATCCAGCATTTTAACCCAACTATATTGAACTAATTGAACAAGTTAGATTCGGCTACCATCAAGGCCTATGACTCCAAAGTGATGATTGTGGAGCCTAGAGGTCAAGTACAGATGGTAACATGAAGTCAAGGTTGAATGGAGTTGATATATATGCAAGGTAAAATGTTCGAAGCATGAAATATGGTTCAACACATAGGAGGGATTGGCATAAATTAGCTCGAATAATAGGAATCAACATGTATCAAGGTGTAAGAGAATTCCTATAAAAAAACAATTAATATCTCAAAATCCACAAGTCCAATGCATATGAAATTTTGTGAGCAAGACATGGAGACCCTAGGGAGCCTACCTGTTAACCCGCCTTTTGACAAGGCAATACACAAGCGGATTTAACCCAATAGACTTCACAGTTATCGAGGCTGGAATATCATAGATTTGGGTCAGATGGATGGATGGAAAATCAACTATGGATGATAATATGAAGCTAGGATTAAACACAGTCGATGTATAAACAATTCAGGGTGCTTGAAAGATGGATATTGGCTTGAATAAGGAAGGATCGGCATAGGATAGTTTGATGTGGTATGGGTCGGCATAGGAGGGTTCAGCATGATTGGGATCGCAATAAGATAGCTTGGTGTGATATGGATTGGCATGGGTTGGATTAGCTGGGCTCGGCATAGGAAGGGTTCGGCATAGTAGAGGCCGGCATGGAAGGGGTTGATAAGGCATAAAGCAACACAGAAGGGATCGTCATAGCTTGGGTCGGCAAGAAGGCTAGGGGTCGGCATAGCATGAAGTAACATGGTTTGGATCGGCATAGTTCCACGCAAGATGGCAGCACTCAAGGGATTGGCATACCATTTAGGATGGGTAAGGATCGGTATGGCACTCAGGGTATGGAAGGATCGACATGCATGCTAAAGGGATCGACAGGAGATGGAAATACAAGAGGGTTCGGTATAGATGAAAGTAGAGCGTTCGGCACGTCTTCGTGGGTTCTTATGGATCATCATTTTCTTGGAGGAAAAGGGATCGACATTTGTTTGGATGAAGAGGGGTCGACATTGGTTTGAATGAAGAGGGATCGACATTGGTTTGGAGGTGGATGGATCAGTGTAGCTTGTTGAAAAGCAATGGATTGGCACATTTCAGGAAGAGGGGTCGGCATTGAGTTAGGTGAAGGGATAACGATCGGTAGTGCTAGGCCGATCATTATTTTTGGTCAAGTTAGGCATGACGATCGTTATGGTGGGCCTATGTAGGTGAGAAGGCCCTATAGTTGAAGTTTCATCTATAAATACAGCAGGCTTGGCTTCTAAAAAAGGACCTTTATTCTGCTTCTCTTCATCTTCTACTTAGAGGCTACTCTACCATTTTTAATTTGGAATTCTGAATTGTAACTGTAATCGAATTTCAATATAATAAAAGGATTGTTCTGGAGTAGACATAGGCCAGAGTTAGCCGAACCACTATAAATCTTGTCTCCTTTACTTGCTTTTATTTTAATTTTGATTATTCTTCATTTTATATTCTCCACATCATATACTATCTGTGATCAGTGATTGGGTATTGGTGCTTTCACGTATAATTGGGTGTTGGTGGTCAATTTTGACTCCAACATTTTGGTACTTTCACCGAGAAATCTTGCACTCAGGGATTTGGAAGTTAGGATCTTGGATTTGAAAGCTTAGGAGCTTGGATTTTGGAAGAAATGGCTAGCCAATCAACAAGGAGACAGAGAACAAAGAGGAGCCATTATGAAGGAAGTCAAGAGGCTCCCTCAGGAGCTAACCAGACCTCAGTCTTCATCACCAAAGACGAGATGGAAGCAATGATGGATGTTATGCAGGAAAGGATGCTGAAGAGGTAGGAGGAAATGATGCAGAACCTATTCCGACAGATTGGATAGGCTGGAGTGCAAAACCAAGGGAATGGAGTAGCGGGAAATAATGGAAATGTGGATCACAGAGTTGGAGCATTAGGTGCAGAGAAAGTCCAGAATCAAAACCAAGGAAATGGAACAACCCAGATATGGGATATAGTGGAGCTACTAGGAGCAGCCCCTGACCAACCAGAAACGATCAGCCAAAGCAATGTCGATCGTTATAGAACGATCGATGTCGATCGTTCCACACTTAGGGGCATGCCCCTGGATCATATTGGCTCGATTCCAGGCGGGATACCAGGTAGTGCTATGCAGTTTGTCGTTGATCGGGATATGGGTGCTCATTCGAGAGAGCATATTTCAGGATTCCCTCATGAACTCGGGGTGAAGGTTGGAGACAACAAACAAAGACTACCACTTAATGACAATGATAGGTTGGCGGAAATGACCAGATGGGCCATGAGAGGAGGATTAGTAAATAAAGATTTGGAAGATGTGAATAGGAGTCCCTTCGCTCCTACGATTAGGCAAGCCAGGAATCCACGGGAATTCAAACTACCAACGCTGGAGACATATGATGGAAGAACGGATGCCATTGTTCATCTGACAAGGTACATGAGGCATATGGAAGTACTGAGGGAATTAGAGGAGGTCATGGAACGGTGCTTCCCTTTGTATTTGACGGATATAGCAGCACTATGGTTTAGACAATTGGAAAGCGGCTCTATTGGTATGTGGACAGAATTGTTCGAAAGGTTTATGAGGTAGTTCAGAGTTCACATCTCAAGACCCAAAAATGTGATGAGTTTGGCAAGAGTCCTTGAGGAGTTTCCTAACACGGTTTAATGATGTGGCGGCATTGGTGGATCATCCAGATCCATTCATGGTTTTGATGGCAGCTGTATCTGGCATTGCTGATGGCATGGAGTTCAAGGATTCACTAGCACGGGATCCACCTAGCGATTTAGGGGAGTTTTACCACGAAGCAGAAAGGTTCCTACGACAGGAAGATACACGAGCGAACAAACTGGAGGTGAATACCGTGCAAAGTGAAGGATCATCGGGAGATGCAAACAAGAATGATAAAGGAAAATGGAAAGTGAACGACGGTAGTAATATCTCGAAAAGGCAATGGAGAGAACCGAAATTCTCTTCTTACACGGATTTGACTGAAACTCTGTAAAGGATTTATTTGGATACTCGAGCGCGCCTCCAATATCGAAGGCTGGCAAAAAGGGAACCCTTCGAATACGAGTGGACATCAGGAAAGCATTGCCTATTCCATGAGCTGGATGGGCATAATACGAGTGACTGCAGGCATTTGAAGGATATCATTAAGGAACATGTGAGGAATGGTCATTTGCAACAATATATAAGGAATCGAGCTGTGGCGGTGCAACAGGAGCAGCCACCGCCCACCTCGAATGAAGATGGCACTGGATCAAGGCATCATCGTCAGCTTATTATTAGCTGACTGGATTTATGGCATGGAATAAGTAATGAACCCTGCAGTATTACGACTAAGTCACTTACACATGTACGGGATCGAGGACGGTCCCTAGGCATGCTTTGAGACGATGAACCATGGTGCTCGGGTTTATGGAATTTTGTTTTTTCCATTTACTTTGAACTCTTATTTTTTTGGGTGCTATGACTATTTAGTTTTCTTAGTTGTATGAGCTTTTATTTTATATTTTACCAACTAAACACTGGAATGATTGGATTTGGATTAATGTAATAAATAACACAGGTCACGGTTATGGCCTCGACCGGAGAGACGGGGCAATAATCACAAGTTACGAGTCCCTTCGCCAAAGAGCGGTAGGATGGACTCGAACACGGATTAAGTCCTTGATCGGAGAGTCAAGGCCGGAGAAGGATATTCACAGATTAAGTCCTCGGTTGGGGATCGAGGCTGGAATAGGATACTCCATGGATTAAGTCCTCGGGTGGGGATCGAGGTCGGAGTAGGATACCCTATGGATTAAGTTCTCGATTGGGAAATCGGCCGGAGTAGGATACCCTATGGATTAAGTCCTCGACTGGAGAGTCGAGGCTAGAGAAGGAAAACCATGGATAAGCCCTCGATCGGAGAGTCGAGGCTGGAGTAGGATAAAGCTATCCGAAGAGGTCCCAGATCTGGATATAGACCCGGAGATGTCCCAGTTCTGGTTATGGACTCGGAGATGTCCTGGAGTTAGATATGGACTCGGAGAGCTCCCGAATTTGAATATGGAACCGGAGAGGTCCAGGATTCGGATATGGACCCGAAGAGGTCTTGGATTTGGATATAGATCCGGAGAGGTCCAGAACTTGGATAAAACGATCCGAAAAGATCGGGGATTCGGTTAATGTATTTGTAATAGATTCAGAATTGGATATCGACTCGAACTGGTCATGGATTTCGCTAATGATCCGGAGAGATCAAGGAATCGGATTGACAACAGATTGGATTTTATAACGGTCAATGGATTATGGACTTTGGGTTTTGGACTTATAGTAATTCAAAACATGCCTTCCTATCTTAATGCATGTTTTGGGGGGCAAAGTGTTCACTCGCCTTTTGGAAAGTAGTACACAGGCGGATTTAACCCAATAGACTTCACAGTTACCGAGGCTGGAATATCATAGATTTTGTTAACGCTAAAATTGAACGCTAACACCCCGGTGTAAGTAGTAATAAAGTGAAAGCACCACCCGTTGGTACGGGAACTAAAACAAGTAGATAATTGCAGTAAAAGTAAAGAGACAGTAGTTTTTATAGTGGTTCGGCTCAAAGTCAAACCTACATCCACTTTATCTTCTTTATCACAAGTTCGATTACAAGTTTTACAAGAATTCCTCTGATTGTTCAACAATCGATACAAGTAATTAGCACTACAATGCCAAAGAGATTCTGGAGTCCATCTTGAATGTAGCTGATCTTCTCTTTAGGTAGTTTGAAGTGTTTTTGGTAGTAGAGGTGTTGTAGAGGTCGTGAATGCAACAGAGTTTCGACGCTTCAAAGTCTGGAAAAAGTCCGGGAAAAAGTCACTTTTCAATGTGGAGCAGGTGGCTATTTATAGGGAAAATCTGGAGGTAAGTCGTTAGGTCTTAGGTCGTTAGGTCGTTAGGTCTTAGGTCGTTAGGTCGTTAGGTCTTAGGTCGTTAGGTCTTAGGTCTTAGGTCGTTAGGTCTTAGGTCGTTAGGTCGTTAGGTCTTAGGTCGTTAGGTCGTTAGGTCTTAGGTCTTAGGTCGTTAGGTCGTTAAGTCTTAGGTCATTAGGTCTTAAGTCGTTAGGTCTTAGGTCTTAGGTCGTTAGGTCTTAGGTCGTAGGTCGTAGGTCTTAGGTCTTAGGTCGTTAGGTCATTAGGTCTTAGGTCGTTAGGTCGTTAGGTCTTAGGTCGTTAGGTCTTAGGTCGTTAAGTCTTAGGTCGTTAGGTCGTTAAGTCTTAGGTCGTTAGGTCTTAGGTCTTAAGTCGTTAGGTCGTTAGGTCTTAGGTCGTTAGGTCTTAGGTCTTAGGTCTTTTGGAGTTTCAAGGCAATTAACTTGTTGTTTTGGTAACTTGCTAAGTCGTGGCTTCTTCTTTCAGTAGTTGAGTCGCTATTCACAAAAGGTGGGATAACATTTGCCCCCCAAAACATGCCTTACGAGAGAAAGGTGTGTTTTGTAATGCTATAAGTCGGATGTTCATGTCCTGTTGATGACCTGCAAAGAAAAATTGATAGTTTTATCTAACCACGAATGACGACCGTTCGGGATCATATGTCATTCGAGGCAATCTGTGACCATTCGCGGTCGGATGCAGTTCGCGGCGAATTGTGACCATTCGCGGTCGGGTGCCGTTCGCAGCGAATTGTGACCGTTTGCGGTCGGGTGCCGTTCGAGGCGAATTGTGACCGTTCGCGGCCGAGTGCCGTTCGAGGCGAATTGTGACCGTTCGCGGTCGGGTGCCATTCGAGGCGAATTGTGACATTTCGCAGTCGAGTGCCGTTCGAGGCGAGTTTATGTGTGCCCGGGGGGGACTTAGTATCATCAATGCCAGGTTTCACGTTCGGGTGAATTCCCGGATTGTTTGTTGCAATGGTTTATCGCCATCTCAGAGCATGCCTAGGGACCGTTCGCGATCCCGTACATGTGTAAGTGGCTTAGCCGTTATGAAATCACAAGTAGCATTTTTTCATTGAAAATAAGTCTTTAGCAGAAATGTCAGACAAAATCAAGTCTAAGCATAAGAAATGGAAAACAAAAGTAAAACAGGGACGTCAAAGCGCAAACATCTACACTGATGCAATTAATAGTCGTATCAGAGCATGCTTGAGGATCGTTCGCGGTCCTGTACATGTGTAAAAAGACTTAATCGCGTTGGTTTGGAGTTTGCTACTTATTCGTCATTACACCAATCAATTGATGACAAGTTGACGTCTCGATCCTGAGCCGTCCCCCACAGGTGCAGGTGGTGGCCGTTCCCGTTCCACCGTCGTTGCTCCCCTTTTCACATATTGCGATAGCAGACCATTACGGATATGCCCTTCAACTTCATCCTTCAAGTGCCTGCAATAATTTGTGCTATGACCATTCAACTCGCGGAATAAGCAGTACTTGTCTGACTTTCTTTCATTGCTAGTCGGATCTCTCCTCATTGGTTTGCGATAAGAAACTTGCTCCTTAGTATCTTGGTAAATTCGTTCCAAACTCTCATTCAATTCCGAATAAGTGATGAAACGCGGCTCCCTTCGAGCCTGCTTCGACCTATCATCATTATCTTCCGCTTTCCGCTTTCCTTTATCTTTGTCAAAATCCTTTTCAAGAGGTTTTCCGCCTTTGAGTGCATAAACTTCAATCCCTTCTCCTTCTTCTCTTTCAACATTTGCGTCTTCTAATCGTAAGAATCCTTCAGCCTCATGATAAAACTCCCCTAGATCCATAGGGGATCTCTTATCAGTGAATTTTTGAATTCTGTGCCATCATCTATGCCCGATACAGCTGCCATTAAAACCATGGATGGATCCGGTCGATCCATCGATGCTGCGGCTGCGCTAAACCGCGTCAAAAAGCTTCTCAAAGACTCTCCAGTTCTTTGCTTCAGTGCCGCTAAACTCATCACATTCTTGGGCCTCGAAATGTGGACCCTGAATTGTCTCATAAACCTTTCAGTCAAGTCATTCCATGTTCCAATAGATTCACTCTCCAGTTGTCTAAACCATAGTGCTGCAATATCTGCCAGGTATAATGGAAAGCACAAGGCCATGACCTCCTCCGATGCCCCCAGCACTTCCATATGCCTCATATACTTTGTCAGATGAACCGTAGGATCTTCCCTCCCATTATACATATCCAATGACGGTAACTAAAATCCGGTGGGTTCCTAGCTTGCCTGATCGCTGTGGTAAATGGACTCCTATTCACATCCTCCAGGTCTTTGTTTACCAATCCGCCTCTCATAGCCCGCCTGACCATCTCTATTAACTTGTCATTATCTCTGAGATGTAGTTCTCGTTCGTTGCCTTCGACCTGCCCCCCGAGCTCACGAGGAAATTCCGGAATCGGTTCTTCTCGCTGTGTTTTTGTTCCTCTGCTAGCTCTTAGTGGCCTAGTGTCGGTTGGTATCCTGCCTAAGGTTGGATCAACATGCTCCTGGGGGATGCCCCCTAGCCCAGGGGCTGCCCCTGATGGTCCCGCTCTATCTGGTTTATGATTTTGGGCTCCAAGTTGCCCGATCTGTTGAAACAGATTCTGGATCATTTCTTCTTGTCTTCTCATCATTGTCTCTATCTCATCCCTGGTGATGCAGACTGAAGTTCGGTTCGCTCCTGAGAAAGCCTCTTGACTCCCCTCGTGTTGACTTCTTTCCGGTCTTTGTCGTCTATTTGATTGCCTTGTCATAGTTTTTCAGATCTAAACTCTTAAACCTTCAAACTCAACTTCCAAGTAGTAGAATCCCTGAGTTTAGTTTCTCAGTGAAAGCACCAAAAATGTTAACGCTAAAATTGAACGCTAACACCCCGGTGTAAGTAGTAATAAAGTGAAAGCACCACCCGTTGGTACGGGAACTAAAACAAGCAGATAATTACAGTAAAAGTAAAGAGACAGTAGTTTTATAGTGGTTCGGCTCAAAGTCAAGCCTACACCCACTTTATCTTCTTTATCACAAGTTCGATTACAAGTTTTACAAGAATTCCTCCGATTGTTCAACAATCGATACAAGTAATTAGCACTACAATGCCAAAGAGATTCTGGAGTCCATCTTGAATGTAGCTGATCTTCTCTTTAGGTAGTTTGAAGTGTTTTTGGTAGTAGAGGTGTTTTAGAGGTCATGAATGCAGTAGAGTTTCGACGCTTCAAAGTCTGGAAAAAGTCCGGGAAAAAGTCCCTTTTCACTGTGGAGCAGGTGGCTATTTATAGGGAAAATCTGGAGGTAAGTCGTTAGGTCTTAGGTCTTAGGTCGTTAGGTCGTTAGGTCTTAGGTCGTTAGGTCGTTAGGTCTTAGGTCGTTAGGTCGTTAAGTCTTAGGTCGTTAGGTCTTAGGTCGTTAGGTCGTTAAGTCTTAGGTCGTTAGGTTATAGGTCTTAAGTCATTAGGTCTTAGGTCGTTAGGTCTTAGGTCGTTAAGTCTTAGGTCGTTAAGTCTTAGGTCGTTAAGTCTTAGGTCTTAAGTCGTTAGGTTTTAGGTCGTTAGGTCTTAGGTCTTAGGTCTTTTGGAGTTTCAAGGCAATTAACTTGTTGTTTTGCTAACTTGCTAAGTCGTGGCTTCTTCTTTCAGCAGTTGAGTCGCTATTCACAAAAGGTGGGATAACAGATTGGTTCAGATGGATGGATGGACAATTAACAACATATGATAATATGAAGCCAGGATTAAGCACAGTCGATGGATAAACGATGCAGGTTGCTTGGAAGGTGGATATTGGATTGAATAAGGAAGAATCAGCATAGGATAGTTTAATGTGGTATGGGCCGACATAGGATGGTTCGGCATGATTGGGATCGGTATAAGAGGGCTTGGTGTGATATGGATCGGCATGTGTTGGATTAGCTGGGCTCGGCATAGGAAGGTTTCGGCATAGCAGAGGTCGGCGTGTAAGGGGTCGGCAAGGCATAAAGCAACACAAAAGGGATCGGTGTAGCTCAGGTCGGTAGGATGTCTAGGGGTCGGCATGGCATGAAGTAACATGGTTTGGATCAGCATAGTTCCAAGCAAGATGGGCCGGCACTCAAGGGGTCGGCATACCATTTAGGATGGGCAAGGATTAGTATGGTACTCAGGGTATGGAAGGATCGACATGCATGCTAAAGGGATCGGTAGGGGATGGAAATACAAGATGGTTCAGTATAAATGAAAGCATGGCCTTCAGCGCGTCTTTGTGGGTAAGTATGGATCGGAATTTTCTTGGAGGAAGAGGGATCGAAATTTGTTTGGATGAAGAGGGGTCGGCATTGGTTTGAACAAAGAGGGATCAGCATTGGTTTGGAGGTGGATGGATCAGTGTAACTTGTTGGAAAGAAATGGATCGGCATGTTTCAGGAAGAGGGGTCGGCATTGAGTTAAGTGAAGGGATAATGATCGGTAGTGCTAGGCCGATCGTTATTTTTGGTCAACTTGGGCTTGACGATCGTTATAGTGGGCCCATGTAGGTGAGAAGGCCTTGTAGCCGAAGTTTCATCTATAAATACAACAGGCTTGGCTTCGAAAAAAGGACCTTTATTTTGCTTCTCTTCATCTTCTACTTAGAGGTTACTTTACAATTTTTATTCTGGAATTCAGGATTGTAACTGTAATCAAATTTCGGTATAATAAAAGGGATTGTTTCGAGTGGACATAGGTCGGAGTTTGCCAAACCACTATAAATCTTGTCTCCTTTACTTGCTTTCATTTTAATTTTGATTATTCTTCATATTATATTCTCTACATCATATACTATCTGTGATCTGTGACTGGGTATTGGTGCTTTCACGTATAATTTGGTGTTGGTGGTCAATTTTGACGCCAACAC
This sequence comes from Allium fistulosum, assembly GCA_030737815.1. Classification (NCBI taxonomy): domain Eukaryota; kingdom Viridiplantae; phylum Streptophyta; class Magnoliopsida; order Asparagales; family Amaryllidaceae; genus Allium; species Allium fistulosum. The sequence continues at coordinate 947,521,083 of CM060905.1, forward strand.
TACCCTAGGGATCATACCTCGAGGAGATGAAGTTGGAGGGATCGGTATTCATCCCTTGGAAGGGTTCGGTAGTAATCAGCAAGCAAACCATGATGGAGCAAAGATTGAGCAATATCTCAAGATTTACTAATCCAATTATCATGAAATTTGGAAGCTAAGCGTATTTTAGCACGAGTAAGCCACCACAGGGATTACTCCCAAAAATTCAACCAAAGAAGGGATCGATATAGATCCCTCTTATATGGGAACTGGGTCATGCGGTCCCTCTATTGGGCCCATATGGTTTCAAAGGTCCTTATGCTGAGTTTTCAGAGAGATATTTGGCCATCTTTGTCTATAATATAAGCTTGGTTATTCATTTTCGAGACCTTTATGCTGCTAGTTACTTTATATTCTTTTATAACTAAGGATTTTCATCCGATCCCTATTGTATTCATATTATAAAGTGCTTAATAAAGCAATCTATTCAAAGTGGACATAGGAAAACAACACCGAACCACTACAAATCGTTGTGAGCTTGTTATTCTTTCAATTTACTGTTGTTTATTTGTTATTATCCTCTGTTTTCATTTCATATTCTTCATTTATTTCTCTTGGGTGTCTGTGCCGATTTTTGGTGCTAACAGATCCTGCCAAGATGGCATGGTCAAAGCGCCTCCTAGAGGGAGGATAGATCATGCCTTTTTTCCTGCTTGAGATGGCCTGGCCAAAGCACTGACTAAGCCTCTGTCCCACCTATGTGGCCTGGCCGGAGCATAAGCCCTTATTCCCATCTACATGGCCTGATTAAGGAGCCTCCTAGAGGGTGGTCAAAGTAATCCTTTAGTCCCACTTGAAAATAGCTTGTCCAAAGTTTCTGCAAAGCCCTAGGTCTCATCTACGCGGCCTATCAAAGACGCCTCCTAGAGGGAGGACGAATTAAGCCTTTGGTACCTGACCAAAGCACCAACTAACCTTCAGCACCATCATCAAAGGCCTTGCTAAAGTGCCTCTTAGAGGAAGGTTGGGCAAGTCATTGGTTCTACTTGAGAGAAGCTGACTAAATGCATTGGAAAAGATTTAGTACCTTCTCCAAGGCCTTTCCTTTAGTACCTTCTCCAAGGACTTACTAAAAAGCCTCCTAGAGAGAGGTTGGGTAAGTCTTTAGTTCTGCTTAAGATAGCAAACCAAATGCACCAGACAACATTCATCACCTAAGATGGTGTCCATTAAATTCAAAAGCAAACCTAACTCTATCCTAAAGAATGGATCAAAAACAATCTTCTATATGCAGATTTGTCAAATATGAGTCATTTATGCTCCAAAGCAAAAGCAATTTTCAGATTCTAGATGTGTTTTCTAGTCTTCCTTATTAATTACCAAATGGTTTTCTAGTCTTTCTTATTGATTACTAGATGGGTTTTCTGGTCTTCCATTATTATCACTAGATGGGTTTTCTGATCTTTATTGCCAGATGAGTTTTCTAGTCTTTTGTTCCTACCACAAGGTGGTTTGTGGTCCTCTATTTGCATTATAACCAGAATGATTCTATGGACTTCTATTCAAATTGTTATTAGAAGGATTTTCTGGTAGTGGATCTTCCTTGAATTTTCTCTCAATCTTTTAGATTCAGATTGGAATTCAACTATCTTATTAAACGAGAATCTTCGTGAGCTAAACAAGCTATGGAGTATCTATAAATGAAGAAGCAAATTGTTACATCAGGATAAAAACTCTTGGTCTACTGAAATGATGAATGCTTAGTCAGTCAAACTTATGGTCCTTTAACAAGCAAAAACTCAAAATACCGGAAAGAAGATAATGCATCTCAGAAAATTCAACAAACTCAAAAAGCTAAAAGTGCATACAATACATTCATGGTAACATACGTCCAAATATAGATTTATTTACAACCTAATACATTATGTGCAAAGCTGCAGGTACAAACATTAGACAAAAGAAGAGTGTGTTTAAAGCAATTCAGTGCTAAAGTTCAAAGCTTTGTGCTTTCCTGACCAAATCTTTAACATTTAAAGGATAGGTAATGTGGCGAATGGCTATGCCCAAAAGTTCTTTGATTTTCTTTTCCTCTCTTCGAATAACATCTGCATTATCAACTAAATCAATTTTAATTTTTAAAGCATTCTGTAGAGTCTTATTGGCTCCTTTAAAAGTTTGATGTTCTTCAGTTTCCTACTTAAGAATATACTTCTCGTGCCCAAGCTTTTCAACTTGGCTTTCATAATCATTGAGACGTTGAGATACTTTTTCATTTCATTTCTTACTAAATATTGCATGCACTCAAATTTAACTTGTCTGCTACATTTGGAGATCGCATCATTACTTAGGCCCGAAGGGGGATTTAGAAAAGTAGGAAATTCTTGACTAGCCAAAGATTGAGATCTTGTTGTTCTAATTGGAGTAGGAGTAGGAAGGCCAAACTCGCCTCCACTTGCGTTAAGCTCTAAGGATTGGTAATAGACTTGACATTTCAGTAGCTCCACTTCAAGGTCATTTACTTGTTGATGCAATCTAGCCATTTCGACATCAATCTCAACCGAAGGTCTAAATTCTAAGACCAATTCAATCTTTTCTTTCAAATGTTGGACCCTTTTGTCTTTCTCTTCAATTACTCCTTCCAAGCTAGAAATTTATTCCTTCAGACCTCTAAAATTCAATCTCAATTGGAAGTATTTCCTGTGCCATTCTTATGCCTCCATATTTTTAGAAAACGTAAAGCTAAAATGTCTTAGGAAAACCGCCTCTTTCCAATATCAACTATTAATCTTTCTTTAATCTCAATCGCTCGCGAGAAAACATTTAGAGAATCGAATGCAAGTGCTAGTTTTTTTCCTAGTCAAAATAAATAACAGAAAAGTTAATACATGAAAAATGTTCTCTTTCATTAATCATAAATTTTTTACAAACATAAGGAAATTCGAATTACATCACATAGAATATTCAACTAACTCTTAAAGTTTTGAAACAACGATTTTGGCCTTTTTAAAGGACCCAACAAACAGGGTAAGAGTAGAATCAAAAGAAGCTTTGATCCCTTCTAAGTATTAACGGGAGGGAATCAATGATAGTCTCATTCCTCGACTGGAGAGCTGACGTGATCACATATCAGTTTAGCGTGATAGGTTAGAATTTCACTCAGTAATTTATCTCCCTCATTACCCAAGAAATCAAAGAGAAAATGAGGAAATCGCATGTAAACTTCTTGTAGATCTCTAAGAAAGCAGTGTCTCACCAGTTGTGATGTTCTGAGAGTTAAAGATTTTTCTTTAAAATCCTTTTTTAGCTTGACAAATTTACTCAAGGGTTCGGTAGGAATATGACTGCTTGAGGTTTCTTTAATCTGTATGATATGACAAATTAGACTAATAATAGAAAAACAATAACAATATGATTCATAAGCTACTTTATTTACATAGTAGAACTATAAAATCATTCGGGTTCATACAAAATTGATTTCTTATATAGTTTAGAAATAAATTTCTTCTTGTTGTATTTAAGTTTTTCGGGAGGGAGAGGACGAAAAGAAAGAGGAATAAAAGCAACTCTTGGAAAATTCCAACATGCCTCGAGATAAGGATCAGACCCATGTTCGCCTAAGTGTCTTCGATGAAGCGCCTAAGTAAACCGCCGCCATTATTGTCTAAATAGGAGAAATCAACGAATTTACCCCTGGAGTAAACTCTATAAAGAAACTCCTCCAGGGCATTCCTATCATCGATCAACATCCATAAGAGGGTCATAAGCTCTACATTGTCTGTCAAAAGTCTCTCCCGCTGAAAGCATGCTTTCTTCATCTGTGGAGCAACTTGCCTTTCTTCAAAAATTCTTAAGTTTGATGCACTAGCAGTAACAAATCTTTTATTTCTCGGACAAATCATTACACTCTTTCAATTGTCTATCCAACTCCTTATTCGGTCGATCTATTTCCATTTGTTTCTTTTTGAGCATAACTTCATAACGATATTTCGACTTCTTCCTTGACTAAAATGATTAATATATTAACTATGAATATTTGATAATTTAAAACATTTAAATAAGAAAATCCATACCTGAGAAAGTGGACTTTAAGATGAGGAAATCTGCTCCTTCCCTTTGGACTTGTTACTTTGGGGAGCACTATCCTTCTGAGGAGAATTCGTCCTTGAAGGATCAAGGATATTCGTGGCCTCTATGTCTTGGATTGTTGAGTCTAGGTTAACATCTCCAGATCCATCCCTTGCATTTGACGGTCCAGGTTGATCCTTCCCATCACCACTACCGTTGTCGTCATTGTTGTTATTGTCATCGTCATTACCATCATCATCATGATCATCATCACCTTTGTTATCATCATCATCATCTTCCTCCCCATCTGACTTTGTTTCTTCATTAATTGGAGAATCGTCAAACGTTAGCCAAATTTTAGCATCAATTTCCTCTTTAGTAGGAAATTCTTCTTGAAGAGTCTTCTTGTCCTTCTTTATCTTAAGACTAAACTTTCTTTTAAACTTCTCACTCCAATCTATAAGGGATGGAAAATCTAAGTCTAAGCATTCTCAGATATTATTAGCGTATGCCGCAAGTAAAGCATCTTCGTAACACATTTTAGTGATTTTAGGAAGTGCTTATTAAAGAAGGAAGTGACTATTTTCTTAGCATCACTAATAATGTTATTTGAATAAGCCAGGATGTTGGTCTTCCTTTGCAGCCTATCTTCTAGTGATTTGTTCTTCTTAGCTAGCTCGGACTTTTCTTTGATCACTGTAACACCCCTAATTTTAATAATGTTATTCGGGAGATTTATATGAGATAAATTAAATAGAATAATGTAAAGATTAAAGAGATAAGGTGTTTGAGATTTGAAAATTTAAATAGAAGCCGTGTTTAACCAAATAAGATTAAAAGAATGAGTTTATGGAAATGCTTTTATAAGTTAACGAATAAGAGAATCAGGCAAGGGTGTTATGGGGAATAACCGTCTATCATAACCCTTAACCTCTAAACCCTTATTCCCATTTTTATTTCACAAGTTCATAATCCAAAAACATATACCAAAGAGCTCAAGCCGGCCATAACCCAAGGGAAAAGAGGAGAAAAATCAATTAAAAGCTAAGGAATCAAGCAAGGAGAATTAAGCAAGGTCAAATCTCAAGTTCCTTATCCAAAGCATGGTGAATAATAATCAAAACCATCTCATTTTAGTTTTATAAAGAGCATTTGATTTCGAGTATTAAGTTAAAAACTTTTATGATAATTATAATGATGATATGCTTAGATTACATGATATGTTTGATTCAAACAAGTATGTTTGATAAATGTTTTATCGATTTTACGACTAAAATCGTATATATTGGGTTTTGAATGCCATGAGGATTTGATACGTTACACAAAACATTATTTTGGAGATGGATTTAAATTTTCGCAATTACTAAGCTATGGATAATTTATTATGAATTTTTAAAAGAAGAAATAATTAATTAGGTTTAAAATTTATTTCGGCTATTATATAAAGGATTTTGGGTCTGAAATTTATATATGTTAGGTAACATATTAAAAGTGAATTTTGATGATTTTTGGGGATTTTTCCTAAGTAATTTACTATATAAATTAAATTATTTAAGTTGGAGGACTTAAATGTCTTAATTGTTTTGTTAAAGGGAAAGGCTACTTTGTAAATTATTTCCAATTAATTCTAGATAAATTCAACCATCTTTAGAAAAGATTTTGGTAAAGATTATGACAACCAGTTATATTTTTACAAATAGGCAAGTTAACTGAAAAGCATTTACTTAAAAAGGCAACAAAAATAGTTTTGTACAGATTTATTGTTTGGCCACTTCTAGTAGCAATTTTTCGACCTCACATCTCCGCCCCCAACCAAGTCAAAACCAATACACATGGTATCAATGCTTTGGTACGTAGTGGATTGGAGAAAGGCGAAAGGTACAGAGTCGAAACCATGTTTTCAAGGTCATTTTAAATAGCTTTCGAAGGTCTTTGTTTTGCTTTCAAAAGAGATGCCACTTGCCTAGTTTTTAATGGATGCTTCCGAATGGGTTGAATTACTTTTATATAGCTTTCGAAGGGGTTGCCACCTTTTTGTTTAAAGGGTAGCTTTCGAATGAGTTTCCATATTATGTTTTAAAGAGAAGCTTTTGAAAGGGTAGTTTTGGACCAAAATGAAGCTTTGCTGCAGCCTTCACACCTTTCGAATAGGTTGAAGTTTTCAATGAGTTCGAATGGCAAGCTTTTGTTTTATAAATATAACAAGCCGCTTCCCAATGCTTTCGAAAGGGTTCTAGTTGCCAACTATACTAAAGGTTTCGAAGGCAATGGCTTCGAAAGGAGTTTTGAAGTTATCCTTCTAAGTGTTTTATTAAAGACTAATGCTTTCGAAAGGATGGTTCCGAAGCCATCTGTTTTTGCTAAATTCTTTTACTTGAAGATTAATAGTTAGAAGGGGTACTTTCGTTTATGTTCACCTTGATCTAAAATTTATATTTAAGATTAAACCCAATGGTTTGGAAAGAGGTACTTTCAAATGGTTTCGAAGCAATGCTTCTTTAAGTTGGGAAGTAATGCTTTAATACTTTCGAAAGGAATGTTTTGATGGTTTCGAAAGAGATGTTTTAAACTGTTTCGAAAGGCATATGCTTAGTGTTTCGAAAATAAGATTTGAATGCTTTCGAAAGAGATATTCTAATGGTTTCAAAAGTAAAGGTCTAAGGTTTTGAAAGTCTTAGTTTTCAAAATGAAGAACCCACTCTCATTTTTCTAAAGGAACACCCATGGCAATATAAAAGAGCTTTGAAATGGTTTATAATTTTGGAGTTTTTGAAGACGCTTTGCTTGATAAAAATAATGGGTTAAAGGGATTAATCATGTTTCATGTGAAAATGATTTCAAGGATATTAAGCCATAAATGTTGGTATTATTATGTTATAATCGGTTATTGTACATGCTTCTTCTATAAACATATTCACTGTATAATGGATCCATAACTGTATTTTGGGGAGAAAGGGCAGAATAACTAGCTAGGTTGATCCAGTAGTGAATATAAATTGAGTTAACTCCTGTATGAGTAGGTTTGCATCTAGGAGGTCAGGTAGACCAGAACATAGGATGCCCAAAGACAGATCAAAGAAGTTGACAGATTAGACAGGTTCATGGTAAACCCATGAAAACTATGTTTGGAAAGAGTTATTAGCAGGGGCCATTAGGTTCACAGTGATCCTATGAAAACTATATCCGGATAAAATTATTGACAGAAGTCAATAGGTTTATAGTCAACCCATGAAAACTATGATATGAGGGAAGTTATTGGAGATACCAATAGGTTCAGAGAGAACCCATGAAATAATTGAATGGAGTAATTGGCAGAGGCCAATATGTTCTTAGTGATCTAATGAAAACTATGAAACCAGATAGATAGTCCATAAGCTTTAAATAGGTTCTTAGTGATACCATAAAAACTATGAAACCAGACAGATAGTCCATAAACTTTAAATAGGATATTAGTCATCCCATGAAAACTAATAGGTTAATAGTGACCCTAGAAACTATAATTGAGATAGATAGTCAAATGAATAGGGATGGGAAATCCAGGATATTTTGCATGTTTGCATATCAATCATGATATTATATATTGCAACGTTTTTAACCATTATGGATGCAGGAGCACCGTATACGGTTATTATAAATTTATGGGTAACATACTAGTGAGAAGAAAACCCGTTCCGCTAAGTGGCATGGTCTCACAAGATATCTAAATGGTTCGAGATGGTAGGTTATTATTCATACCAGGCTTTATGTCTGACTCAAAATTTATGTTTTCCCCTTAAACTCTCGGACGCTCAATTGATTTTGAGTAGTTTGAGAGTCGAGGATTTTCAAGTTCTCCTTTAGATGAATAAGCTTCCGGAGAAGTGCAGGAGGCAAGCTAGCTAATAAGGAGTTTTTTCTATTTAATTCCGCTGTGTTTTGATGTAAAGGAAAAGTTGTTTAATTTCCTATAAATATGTACTTTGTCCATCCAAAGGGGCATCTTCATATGTTGCTCTTGGCGCAATTTGTAATAATTATATTTTCTTCGAACGTAGTTCTCGAATTTGGGATTATGCAATGAATTTGAAATATGGTTGAAATAGAATGAGAAATTTGTTTAATGGTTTTAAATTTTTTTCATACATGTGTTTCTGTTGTATCAATGTATCAAACATTACTGCATTTGATCACCGAGGATTAATAACTATGGATGACTACAACATCTGTAGCCGTTAGTTTTGGGTCTCCAAGTGGGGGATGTTATAAGTTGGTATCAGAACATAGGTTTATGAAAACATAATAAATTTAAGCCTAATTTTTTTTCAAAACATAACCCAATGAATTAGAAAATAAGATCGGGGTTTGGGTTAACGCTATAGTAACGTACTTGTACTTGATGTATATATAGGTACGTATTCCCCTCTCTCTTAGACCGTTCTTCTATATCTTACTAAGGCTCATATGCAGATTTATGAGAAAGGAAGATATGGAGGCAGGAAATGGAAGAGGAAATCTATTTGGTGGAAGCACCACAACAAATGGAAATGCTTGACCTAACAGGAGAAACTAGGGTCGATTGGAAAATGCTAATCAAAATGCTAATGCCAACGTAGGTGCTGAGAATCCGCCAGTAGATATGGGGATGATGTATCAGTTTTTCATCAATCTGGTGCAAGTAGGAGCTGCCGTAGGAGTAGTTGGGGGTAATGCTAGGAATGTTGGAGGAGCTAATACCGTGGCCCCAATTGGCACCAACTATGCCAAGCTGAGTCTGGATTATACCATTCTTGGTGGAAAACCATTTTTGGGAACAGAGGATGCTATAGAAGTTGAGAATTGGCTTTTTCATTGTGAGAGAATCTTTGCTAACTTGGGGTTGAATTATGAGCAGAAGAGGAGAATAGCCTCTAGACAGTTGCATGGAGCAGCGCTTCATTGGTGGAATTGTTATACTATCGGAGTTTCCGAGGAAGAATTGACTTAGGTGGAATTTCAAAGGAGATTCAAAGAGAGGTTTTTGTCTGAAGTTTCCAAGGAAGTTCATGGATTTTGGTGCAAGGAGAGATGTCAGCGATTGAGTATGCCATGAAGTTTGATGAGTTATCCAGATATAGACATGCTACCATTGACACTGTCATCAAAAGGAATGTGAAGTTTATTTAGGGATTGAGACCCAAGATTGCTAGGGCGACCCTACCACAGCTTCATGATCCTTGTAATGTTGTGTGGAAATGGCAATTCGACATGAGGAGATGATTGCTACTTATGGGAGGGAGAAACTGGTTGAAACACAGAGTTCTCTTGGCAAGAAGAGGAATTTCTTTAAGAAAAAAGAAACCCAAAAGGGAGAAGCTGCCAAGAAGGAAAAGGCTAATTTGGTTTTCTTTAAGTGTGATAAGTCGGGTCATTATGCCCATGAATGTCGAACTGGCAAGGGGAAGAAGGTCGTAGATAAGAAGGGTATGAAGTTCTTTAACTGTGACCAGGTTGGGCATTACAAGGATTAGTGTCCAGAACTAGTCAGGACGAACAATGGAAAAGCCTTTTCTGTTAGACCATCGTTTGCTAGGCCAACTGCTGCTGAGAAAGGAAAGGCTATGATGGAAGGTATGCTTTTGATTCGAAGTATACCAGTTAGGGTACTATTTGATACCGATGCATCGCATTCATTTATATCTCAGTGTTTGGTTGATATGCTATGTTTATAACCCACATACCTTATTACTTCCTTAAGGGTTGTGAATCCGATAGGAGGGTATGCAACTCTGGGAATGAGATGTGACCAGTTAGAACTTGATTTATTAGGTCATAAGCTTGCATGCAGTCTATATTTTTTGATTTCGTAGATTTCAAAATCATTTTAGGTATGGATTGGTTGGGTTGATATAAGGCTAGGATATTTTTCCAGGATAAGGAAATATCGTTGAAACATCCTGACAGTCATAACCGAATTATATTCTCTATGGAGGATTCTGACTGGAGTGCTTGTGCTTTGTTGAGTGCTATGGAAGCAAACGAAGGGTTAAGCCAGGTTCGAGTAGCTAGAGAATATGCAGATGTTTTTGAGCCGGTTATAGGATTACCACCGAAATGAGCCATTGAATTTCGGGTATATCTTATGCCAGGAGCAGAACCTGTAATTAGACCACCTAGCAGGATGACACTGAATGAGACGAAGGAATTGAAGGTGCAACTAGTGGATCTAGAAGGGAGAAATTTTATTAGAGCAAGCAGTTTGCCTTAGGGTGCGACCGCGGTGTTTGTGAAGAAATTGGATGGGTCGTTGAGGCTATACATCGACTATCGTAAGTTGAACGAGAAGACAATCAAGAATAAGTATCCTTTGCCGAGAATCGACGATCTTTTTGATCATTTGTGTGGAGCCAGAATATTTTTCCAATTGGACTTAGCGACAGGTTTCCATAAATTAAGGGTGGCAGAGGATAGTATTCCATTGACAGCATTTCGGACTAGGTATGGTTCGTATGAGTGGTTAGAAATGCTAGTTGGGTTCATGAATGCACTAGCTTTCTTCATAGATCTGATGAACCGAGTTTTCCAAGAGTAATTAGATAGGTTCGTATTGGCATTCATAGATGACATTTTAGTATACTCTAAAGATGAAAGAGAGCATGAAGATCATCTAAGAGTAGTGCTCGAGACGCTGAGGCAACATCAGCTGAAAGTGAAGTTTTCCAAGTGTTATTTCTGGAAGAAAGAGGTTAAGTTTCTTGGTCACGTAGTCTCAGAGAAGGGTTTGTCTGTTGATCCAGATAAGATCAAAGATGTTAATAACTAGAGGAGACTAGAGACGGTGACTGAGATTAGAAGTTTTCTTGGACTTGCTGGCTATTACAAGAGATTCATTAAGGATTCTCGCGGATAGCAATGCCTTTGACTATGATAACCGGGAAGGACATGAAGTTTATTTGGACTGACAGATGTGAGGAAGCATTCCTTAAGTTAAAGCATTTGTTGACCAACGCGCCTGTGTTAGTGGTTCCAGAAGGAAACCAAGGGTTGGTGGTGTATACCGATGCATGCGGAACCTGATTAGGAGCTGTGTTAATGCAGAAGGGTAAAGTCATTGCCTATGCTTCACGACAACTTAGACCGCATGAAGTGAGATATCCTAGTCATGATTTAGAGTTGGCAGTAGTGATCTTTGCATTGAAGATATGGAGACATTATCTCTTAGTGGAGAGATTTGAGCTATATACAGATCGTAAGTCCTTAAGATATTTATTCTCTTAGAAGGAGTTGAAATGAGACAGCAGAGATGGTTAAATTCTTTTGCAGCTTATGATTTTGGTATAGATTATACCCCAGCAAAAGGAAATAAATTTTTGGATGCTCTTAGCAGAAAACATCAGAATGTGGTGTTAGCCATGTTGGCAGAATGGAAAGATTTAGAAGCTTTAACCACTTGTAGTGTGCAGTTAAGATCGACTGCTAGTTTTAGCTAGAGCACTACCATGTTGTCCTTTTTGGAAGCTCGACCAGTATTGATCAAAAGGATTGTCTCTAAGAAAAAAGAGGACCCATTATTGGCCAAGAAGATTAGAAGGCTTGAGGTTGGGTTGGAGTTTGATGATCTAAAGGATGTTAGTCTTGACCAGAGGGGATGGTTGAGAAAGAAGGGACAGTTGTGTGTTCCAAATGTTGAAGACTTGAGAAGAGAAGTTCTTAGGGAATGCCATCGATCCAAATTTACAATTCATCTTGTATGAACCAAGATGTATCAGGATATGAAGAAGAGTTTCTACTGGGAAGGTATGAAGAAGGATGTTGGCTTGTGGGTTAGGCAATGTGCGAACTGTCAGCAAGTGAAGGCCGAACATCAGAAGCCGAGTGGATTGCTTCAACCTTTGGAGATGTCAATTCAGAAACGGGATTCGATATCCATGGATTTTATATATGGGTTGCCAAAGTCCATGTATTTTATAGACAAAGAGAGTTAATAAGGTACTCGAGGATTTGTTAAGAGTTTGTGTATTGGACTTTGGGGGATCTTAGGAAGATCACCTACATTTAGTTGAGTTTTCCTATAATAACAGTTTCAAACTAGTGTAGGAATGGAGCCTTTTGAAGCTTTATATGGAAGGCCATGCAAATCACCAGCATGTTAGTTAGAAACTGGAGACAGATTAGTCTTGGGTCCAGATCTGGTTAGAGAGGCGATAGAGAAGAATGAGTTGATCCGAGAAAGGATGAAGGAAGCTCAGTCTAGACAGAAGAGTTACGCAGATAAAAGGCATAAAGTTCTGGAATTCTTAGTTGGAGATAGAGTTTTCATTAAGGTATCGTCGATGAAGGGTGTGGTATGATTTGGAAAGTCAGGGAAACTGGCACCGAGATATGTTTGTCTGTTCCCAATTATAGAAAGGATCGGGATGCTTGCATACAGAGTAAGGTTGCCGTGCAGTATGGCAGGTGTCCATAATGTGTTTCAAGTATCTCATCTTCATAAGTATATGCATGATCCAGTGACTACTATTCCTCTAATAGAGTTGGAAGATTTGATAGTAGAACCGAATTTGACTTTTTTAGACAACCATTTCGGGTTGTGGTGAGAGATGAAAAAAGGTTAAGGAATAAGACAGTCAAGTTAGTGAAAGTTCAGTGGAGCGACAATGAGAAGGACTGTACTTGGGAGACAGAAGACATGATTAGAGATACTTATCCTGATCTTCTGTGAGGGTATGTTCTATATTTGCTTAATATAGGCTGTTGCTAGTCAGGTAGGCTAGTATGGTAGTCAGGAGATGTTACAGATGATTGCTATTCTTCGTATTTAGTCCTTACTGAATTTCGAGGACGAAATCCTTTAAGGAGGGGAGCTTGTAACACCCTAAATTTTAATAACATTATTCATGAGATTTAATTAGATAAATTAAATAGAATAATGTAAAGATTAGAGAGATAACGAGATTGAGAGTTGAAAATTTAAAATAGAGGCTGGGCTTAACCAAATAAGATTAAAAGAATGAGTTTATGGAAATGGTTTTATAAGTTAACCAATAAGAGAATCAGGCAAGGGTATTATGGGGAATAGTTATCTATCATAACCCTTAACCTCTAAACCCTTATTCCCATTTTTATTTCACAAGTTCATAACCTAAAAACATAAACCAAAGAGCTCAAGTCTGCCTTAACCAAAGGGAAAACGGAGAAAAATCAATTAAAAGCTAAGGAGTCAAGCAAGGAGAATTAAGCAAGCTCAAATTTCAAGTTCCTTAACCAAAGCAAGGTGAATAATAATAAAAACCATTTCATTTTCATTTTTTAAAGAGCATTTGATTTCGGGTTTATAAGTTTAAAACCTTTATGATGATTTTAGTGATTATATGCTTGGATTACACGATATGTTTGTTTCAAATAAGTATATTTGATAAAAAAAATTATTCGATTTTAAGGCTAAAATCGTATATATTGGGTTTTGAATGCCATGAGGATTTGATATCTTGTGTAAAATATTATTTTTGGAGATGGGTTTAAATTTTCACGATTATCCAAGCGATGGATAATTTATTATGAACTTTTAAAAGAAAAAATAATTAATTGTGTTTAAAAATTTATTTCGGCTATTATATAAAGGATTTTGGGTCTGAAATTTATATATGTTAGATAACATATTAAAAGTGAATTTTGATGATTTTTGGGGATTTTTCCTAAGTAGTTTACTATGTAAATTAAATTATTTAACTTGGAGGACTTAAATGTCTTAATTGTTTTGTTAAAGGGAATGGCTACTTTGTAAATTATTTTTAATAAATTCTAGATAAATTCGGCAGTCTTTAGAAAAGATTTTGGTAAAGATTATGGCAACCAATTATATTTTTACAAATAGGCAAGTTAGTTGAAAATCATTTACTTAAAAAGGAAACAAAAACAGTTTTGTACAGATTTATTGTTTCACCACTTCCAGCAGCAATCTTTCGACCTCATATCTCCGCCCCCAATTAAGTCGAAACCAATACGTATGGTATCAATGCTTTGGTACATAGTGGATTGGAGAAAGGCGGAAGGTATAGAGTCGAAACCATGGTTTCAAAGGGGTCGAGGCCATTTAAGTAGCTTTCGAAGGTCTTTGTTTTGCTTTCAAAACAAATGCCACTTGCCTAGTTTTTAATGGATGCTTTTAAAAGGGTTGAATTACTTTTATATAGCTTTCGAAGGGGTTGCTTCCTTTTTGTTTAAAGGGTAGCTTTTGAATGAGTTGTTGTATATTATGTTTTAAAGAGAAGCTTTCAAAAGGGTAGTTTTGAACCAAGTCGAAGCCTTGCTGCCGTCTTCACACCTTTCGAATAGGTTGACATTTTCAATGAGTTCGAAAGGCAAGCATTAAATATAACAAGCCGCTTCCCAATGCTTTCGAAAGGGCTCTAGTAGCCAATTATACTAAAGGTTACGGAGGCAATGGCTTCGAAAGGAGTTTTGAAGCTATCTTTTTAAGTGTTTTACTTAAAGACTAATGCTTTCGAAAGGATGGTTCTGAAGCCATCTATTTTCCCCAAATTCTTTCACTTGAAGACTAATGGTTTCGAAAGGGGTACTTTCTTTTATGTTCATTTTGACCTAAAAGTTATATTTAAGTTTAAACCCAATGATTTCAAAAGAGGTATTTTCAAATGGTTTTGAAGCTATGCTTCTATAAGTTGGGAAGTGATGCTTTAATACTTTTCAAAGGAATGTTTTGATGGTTTCGAAAGAGATGTTTTAAACTGTTTCAAAAGGCATATGCTTAATGTTTTGAAAAGAAGATTTGAATGCTTTCGAAAGAGATATTCTAATGGTTTCGAAGGTAAAGGTCTAAGGTTTCGAAAGCCTTAGTTTTCAACACAAAGAACCCACTCTCATTTTTCAAAAGGAAAACCTATGGAAATATAAAAGAGCTTAGAAATGGTTTATAATTTTCGAGTTTTTAAAGAAGCTTTCCTTGATAAAAATAATGGTTAAAGGGATTAACCGTGTAACGACCCAGAATTTCGAACAAATTAAATTGTAAATATTTAATTAATTTTAAATATTTGAACGATGATTTAATTTGAATCCCCGAAATAACTTTGAATTTGGCAATTAAATATTAAAATTTAATCTATTGTAAGGTGAATAAAAATTTGAATCTTCAATTTAAAGCTGAAGAAAAATATTTCAAAAGCTTTTAAATTTTATTTTGATGATACTGAAGATAACGGAAGCTTCAGAATTTAATTTCAAACCGTTTTGTTCAGTTTTAAAATTCTATCGTTCGTATCGATATTTAAAATATAGCCGTCCGAGGCGCAGTCTCGGAATTCGACGAAACCAGTTCCATTGGGTCCGTAATATTGAATTATTACCGGATTTCAATTTTCGTATTTTTCGGTATTGGTACGTGAGCACACGACACATTAACGCGTTGAAAATTTAAATTGAATTTAAATTTTAAATTTAAATTTTTAACTAAGTCAAAGACAACACGTTCCTCTCCCTGACCTCACACCTGAAAATACGCCTAAAATCACGAAGTTTATCGTGCAAACCTTACCTTGTCGATTTTAAAAACCTCGTCCCTCCTCTCTGTTAAATACAATCTCGAGCAAAGAAAAGAAATAAAAATGG